>CM073480.1:11252500-12502500 GCA_037074505.1 Albizia julibrissin | reverse complement strand
ACATATATGTATAATTACCAAAAAGACTATAAATTCAATAAATATGTATTAGTTTTCATGATTATATCTAATAATAATGATCATTAAATAGTTAATAATTATTATTAAAAATGATTTAATAAGCGACACAAATATTAAAATATAATTTTTATTTTATAATTGTTATTATTTGAAATAGTTTCAAAATTCATGTTAAGTAATGGGAAAAATAATATGAAAATTATATTATTTGAAGTTAAAAAATAATAGACAAAATATGTGTATAGAATATTTGGAGAGAGAATTTTGGAGAAAAGAGCAGAAGGAAAAGCGGAGAAATTCTTATGCCATCGGGGGTTTCCAATTGTAAAAGCACCCCCTTTAGGGTGAAACCATAGTTGATCAAGATTTTATGAAATTACCCAAATAAGATAAATAGATTTTATAGGTTCAAACGGGCTTACCTAAGCTCCCCCACTAAACTATACATGCACTAAAGAATGTTGCTTCTGCATTTAGAAAATAATCATGAAAAAGCTTAAATTATATTTTACAATAATAATTATTAAATATAATTATGGAAATATAAATACCTTTATTATGTCATTTTTGTAGTTATACTTACATGAGTGATTTTAATAAATGAAATCTAAACCTAATCAAAGTTTGCCAAGTCACTTGCAAAAAAATAATCTAAACGATTAACCAAAATCACTCCCAACCAATGTCACTAATGAAAACTAGGATTATCTAAAATCACGTATTCTCACTAGGAAAGTTAAAGCACAATCATATCAGAACGCTACCATCTTAACACAAAATTTTTAACAAATTCATATTTTAATTTTAATTACTATAATAAAGGGCGGCTCAATGCAAAATTCTCTCAATAATAACATCGAGGACAACAAAGACAAAAAATAAGTTTTCAAATAAAGGTTTCTATTCTTCTAGCTCCTTGGCTTCATCCGATTCTATTTGCTCTTGCCTGCACTCAACACTACAAAATGGTATGTCCCCTCTGCACAATTTTAACAAATCGTCATTAGAACAAGATAGTTGCACAGAATCATATAATGAAATTGAAATTGAAACCTAATCCCAACCCACACAAACTCTTAACAGAATGATTTCATATTTTAAGATTTAGAATTCTAGATCACAAGAAAAAGTTAAATCAATTACAAAGACTCTTGGGTCGCTAACCTGTACATGAAGATGTCTCTATTATCCCCAAGGGGCTTCTTGCAGAGAAAACAAGACTCAAGGAAGCTCCCATATACTGGGGAAGAAACCGACAGGTTTCTAGAACTGGTTCTATGGAATAATGAGGTGGCATAACCCTTGTACCTTGATACAAGATCATGTTTGGCAATAGTGGTAGTGACAACTATACCCAGAAGAGCCAGCTTCCATGTCTGAAGTGGAAGCCAAACAACAGTCCTCTTCCAAGAAAGAAGGTCTTTTAGTGAATGCATGTAGAAGGATTTCTAATAGAAGCTAAAGTGGGAATCTGGCTAATAAATTGATAAGCTGATATGAAATTTAGCTCATATTTGTTATAATTAAGCCATTTAATTATCTAGCTTCCTTAATTTATCTAAGTAGATCTTATATTATACTATAGAATATAGATTAGAGAGCTAGAAGATTTTGAATAACTTGTTTTTGACCCTGAGAAGATTTGAATAACTTTGAATTATAAAATTATAATTAAAATCTTATTTGATTAAAGAGAATCGTGATATGAAATCCTGATAAATATTGTATTTACAATTATGATATTGAAAATCTGAATAATATTACATTAACCTTTTTTAATGGTCCAGATTGTGATTATATATTATATTATAGTAGTAGAAGATGTGAAGATAAATTAGCGATTGGAGATTAACTGAAGCTGAATTTTAGAGTTAATATAATATTTGGTCTTTATAGTTTTGCCTCCAATTTGATTTTTGTTGCTGTAGTTTCAAATTATAGGTTTCTAAGTATTTTAATAAGAACCTTAACGATATTAAATATGATTATATGGTACTAATGCCATCAATTATGCTGACGTGGTTGGAAAGAATCCCTCGTCCATTTGGTAATCTTTCCCTGAATTCCTATAACTTGACATCTAAAAAGTGATGGCAGAGTCAGAGAAGCGCGCAGGAGCCTCCTCGTTTGTGAAAGTTAACCTATTAAGAGACTGGAAACTTACTTTATTAACTCAAGGCATTAAACTGAATTTTATGTAGGCCAAACATATACTTTAGAAAAAAATTTACAAGTTTTCATAAGTAAATTTACAAGTACACATATGCATTTTAAAAATTAACAATGATAAATCTTAATTTATGTAAAAATTTACAAATGTATAGATGAATTTACAAGTACACACATTTTAACAAGTAACACTAAAAAAAATAACAAATGTCCATATAAAGCAAGGGCATTTTAGGTATTTGTTTTCAAAAACATAATTTATTCCTTTAATTTCAAAATATTTCATAAAATAAAATTATAAAATTTTATAATGTAACTAAAATTAATACATTTTATATCATAATATAAAATTTGAAAACATATGTACTATCATTATTTTTTTGTTATATAAATATTTTTCTGGCAAAATAAATGTTTAAATAATTTTTACCTTAAAAGAAGGGTATTTTGGTCCGTCAGCTAAAAGTTTAGATGAATAGAAATAAAATTTTAAATATGAAAGGGAGGTTTGTACATTATACATTTTAATTACTTTTCAAAACAGACTAAACTCATGAGGTTTAATTTGTATATGTAAGATCAAAATGAGAGGTAGTTAGAGTATTTTACTCTTTTTTTTTTTTAATAATACTCCTCAAGTCCTAATGGCAGGAGTTAGTTAGGATGTAATCTTATATCTATCAAACTGAAAGATATATAATCTTATTAGCTTATCTGATTTATATTCCTTATTTAGCATTTTTTTCAAACTTTTTTATTTGACTTATAAAACTGATGTCTAATGTAATATACATAAGCATTTAAGAGAGATCAAAACATATTTATTATAATTAAGTAATTTATCTAGCTTTTTAAATTCAATCCAATTAACCAAGTAGATTTATATTAAGGATTGGTAGAAGATTTAAATAACTTTGAATAATAAAATCATAATTAAGATCAGATTCGATTAAACAGAATAATGATAGGAATTCATCATAGACAAATTTTGATATTCATATTCATGATATTTAAAATTTTGAACAATATTGCGTTAATTATTTACGGTATAATATTAAAAAGATCACATTATTGCAATAGTTTAAGTCATAGTCGAACTTTTCTCTTGCCACATAGGTCATAGTCTAACTTGTTATTATTATATAATAGCAGTCGTTGAAGTGCTAAACATAGATTAGCTAAAAAAGTTGTTGGCAAAAAATAAATAAATAAATAAATAAGTTAAAAATCAGTATCTTTATAATAGCATATGCGGACACTATCTATTTAAATATTTAATTGACCAGATAAAGAATATTTAAAGTATGATTTTTACAATTTAATCAGCTATTGCAGGTATTTGAAATCCCCATCGGTTTTGGTAGTTTTGCCAAGTCCGCGAGATTTCTTTTTTTCAGTCGACAACCAAAACACACTAATATAGTTTTCATTCTCAGTCTTTAGTTAGATTCCAACAGTTAAGGTGAAACACAAGCCATACAGCCTGTGAAGGGCTTGGCCTAGCTATTTAATAACAGAACAAAGCTTAGGCCTTTTAAAAGGTCTTTTAAGCTTAAAAGATTAGGCTTAAGTTTACTAAAAAGCCTATTAGCTGGCCTAAGCCAAGTTATAAAATATAAAATAAAATAATCTTAAAAATTGTTTAGATTATTGATTTATTTTGTTGAAATATAGTGGAATGATAGGTAAAAAAATTATTGTTTAGTGAAAAGGTTTAGGACATGGAGTTCACCTTGTACATGATAAATTAAAAAAAAAAAGGAAAAGTTTATAAAACTAGTATGAATAGTGGTCACCTTGTACATACTAAACTAAAAAAAATTAAAAATGGTTGAAAGATAAAAAAGAAAAGACACTGGGAAAAATAAAATGTAATGAAAAATAAATATTAAATAAACAAAATAATATTATAAAATAAAATAATATTTTTTTGAAAAAAAAATATCAGGCTTTGTTAAAAGGCTTAGACCATCCAGGCTTTTCAATAAGATAGACTCAGGCAAAGAAAAAAATATCTATAACAGGCTACACGCCAGACTAAGACTTACTTATTGCATGATAGGTCTGGCCTATTAAGTGTCAAGACTAGCATGTTTCCACCCCAAGCAAGTGGATGCCGACCCGCCATATCTTTTTGAAGGAATCATCTCAGAATGTTTCAAGCGACTTCCGGTGAAATCCTTTATCCGGTTTCGAAATGTGTGCCAATATTGGATGGTTCATCAAAACCCTTTTCTTCTTGTTCAATATAATTACTCACATGATCCTTTACACCCGAGTTTGGTCGATTGCGAGGTGCAGCTTCGTCAACTTCACAACACACCTAATTTGATTGGTTCCTTGTCTAGGATCGCTGGTTCCATCGATGGCTTGCTCTGTCTGGTAATTTATCATGAAGGTCTTTCCTCCATTTTCTTGTGGAATCCTGCTACCAAGGAAGTTAGGAAGCTTCCTAGACCCAGAGAAAATAATCGATGTGCATGCATGGGATTTGGGTACAACCCAATCATTAATGATTACAAGATAGTAAGAATTTACCATGACAATGATTATGGATTTTCTGGGGTGGAAGTGTATTTGGTAAACACAAATTCATGGCAAGAAATTGATCGTGGGGTTTTACAGGGTGTACGTCTTCATCTTGATTGATTAAATGTCTCTGCTAATGGAAGCATCTTTTTTGTTTGGGGTAAAACAAGGTGAACATGATACTAGAGCTATAGTTTCATATGACATAGCAAGGGAAGTATGTTTACTTTGATACCCTTCCAAACGTCAATATTTCATAGTTGACTTGCTGTATATGATGACAAACTTGCTTTAGTTTCTCTCAACAATAAAGATAAATTGATTGAATCGAGGGTGTTGGAGAAAGGTATATAACCAGTTAAGTGAGGTATTCTCAAAAGTGAAGGCTTCCTCACGACAATGTATATATAAGGATTGGTGTAAATGTCTTGGGAAACACACAAAATCAGCTTGTTATTAACTGAGGTATTCTTTTTAAGGGAGAATTGACATTTTCAGTTGGATCGATCTATAGGAAGAATATACGACATGGCGATATATCATTATATATACATATATTGACTAATTTATTCAGTGATATTAATATTTGGGTCATTTAGTATGTAATTTTGTTTAGGGTTTAAGGTTTGTTTTGTTCTTAAATTTTTTTTTCAATGGAATTGAGTATTATCAAATAAATTTTAGTATAGTTTTGTCCTTAAAATTTTTTTCTTAATAACACTTATAAGACACTCCGAAGTAATTTGTAGTGCAATTTTGCCCTCACAATATTACCCTAAAAAATATTTTGGGGTACTATTGTTATTGAGAAAATAGTTGAAAAAGTTTCACACAAAAAATTCTTTTAACAATGGGAAATCTGATTTGATCCCTAACAGAGTAATGATTTGTCCAGCCATTCAAAGTTCATCATTCAGGTTTGTCACATCCATGGTCATTAGGAGAATTAATTAGTTCAGCTTTAATTTGAGAGGTGAAGGTTTGCTGATAAGTGACCGAATGGAACAACTCTTCTATGAGTTCAATGGTTTCCTGTAACATGATCGGATTTGATATGAAATTATAATATGAGAATTAATTCTTACCCCGCCATGACTCAAATTTCACAATTATTATTAGATTAAGGTGTAATTTTTCTCCAGACATAAAAGTGTTACTAGGAATGAGCAATGGGTGAGAAAGGCCTCGTGGCCTAACCGTATCCCACCCATTTATAATACATGGGTACAGGTTAGCCTATACCTGTGGTATAACCTGTTTGACCTATGATAAATGGATAGGGGATAAGGGCAAACACCACCGGTCTTGAAGGATTCCAGAGAACTTGTTGAAAAAAAAAAAAAAGCAAAGAAACTGGGTCCCTCTCCCTCATTCTTCACACCAGTCACAGCCATTCTCAACAAAGAAGAAAAAGAAAAATCAGAAAATGAAGAGGAGATAAATCCTTATGCTCCAGGGGTGAGATGTGAGAAATGCGTAGGTAAGATCTGAAAAATCTATATGCTTGACGACGGAGCAAACAGATCTAAGATGAGATGGTGAGATTTCAGACACAATCAAACAATCTGAGAAGCAGCACGAAGTCGACTTGTCGTCATTGCAGCGATAACAGATGAGGAGATGACCACGAACTACGGCGACGTGAGATAGGAGATAAATCATATATATATATATATATATAGAGAGAGAGAGAGAGAGAGAGAGAGTGAGTGATGAGGATGGGAGGAGAAGGAGGCAGTGTCAAGGGAAAAGAAAAGCTGTGTAAACATTGGAAAAATCTCATCAAGTCGCCGTGGTTCATCAATGACCACCTCCACTACTCTACTCATCAAAATTCTTGTCTTCTTTTGGAATATAATTTCCCTGATAGGCCTTTGCAACTGCGTTTGCTCGACTGGTAGATGCAAATCCATCAAATTCACCCTCCGAGGACTATCAGTAGGGTCATCGGTTCCATCAATGGTTTGCTCTGTCTTGTAAATGATGATTCACAATGTCTTTATTCTTTCTTTTTGTGGAATCCTGCTACAAGGGAGGTTAGACAGCTGCCTATGCCCAGAAAACATAATAATCCATGTAGAAACATACCAAGAGAGGTCCCTAGCTGGGATTACATGTTATGGTGGACTATTTGGAGGAATCACCTAACTCTCTGCCATAGTCATTCGCTAATCCACCGAGGTGTAGCCCCTGTTAAATTAGCTCTATATTTGTTCAAAATCCCTACTAATGAGTTTAAGGCTGGTGTTATTCCCGAAGTTGATGGGAATCAACATCCTCGTTATGTTTATAATTACGTGGAAAGTCTTGTACCACTTAGACAACATCCACATTGAACAATCTTGATTCTAGATGTTTATTGTTTAATTTAAATGCTGATTTACTTTTATTTAAATATGATTCTATATTAGTTTAGCTTGGATGAGTATATACTTACCAGGTTTGATACGTTATTTTGAATGACAAATCTAGACATTCAATATCCTGGGCACTATCAAGTGTCAACTGTTAATTGCTTGACTTCCATTAGTTACAGTGTTACGCACACATATATATAGAATTGAAGTATCCATATTTTTTCTCCTAGTAAAAGCATTTATTACTCATATGTCAAACAACCATAAAGGTAACTCTTGTGAGAAGATCATTGAATGATTCTTCTAACTTCAGGATGTTGGTAATTTGACACTTGACCTATAATTTAAACCCTACATAATTCTCATGCAATAAATGTCCTGTGAAGGCTTCTTAACCCCGACGCATATAGAAGGATTAGTATAATGGTTTTAGAAACATAAAAGTTCAGCCTGTTTGTTTGTTGACTTATTTTTTTCGCGGTGGATTTTAGTAAACCCTAACTGATTTTATTTAAAATAAGGATTAAGATATTGTGAAATTATACTGCCTTATTTAGGGACTAAAAATTATGCTTTAATAGTAAATGATGAAAATGCCATTCTTCTTTTTTTGAAAGGTCAATTTATAAGTTCGCATACACATTTTAAGCTTTCTAACAATAACAAAATGACAAGTTCCCATATTAAAATTTATAAGTCCTATTGTACATGGTACAAAATTTATCGAGCATTCATAAGTGATTTTACAAGTGCATATCCTTATTTTAATAACTATCAATAATAAAATAACATGTATCCCTATGAAAATTCAGAGATCCTAGTTAACGTTATAACCGCTGGTACAAGTATTTATAATTTCTAATAAATAAATTTTCAAATGCGTATATGCATTTTAACGACAAATCATAATAAAGCAAATACTCATATGAAGAATGGCATTTTCGTAATTTATTATCAAAGTTTATTTTTAATTTAGTCCTTAAATATTGCACTGTAATTTCAGATTCTCCCTTCTTTCAATGGCTGGCCATTTTCTTTTTATTTTATAACTTCATTTATGTGCTTTAGTAACGTCTCCTATGTGGGCAATAATTATGTTTTTACAGGATAAAAATATTTAAAATGTGATTTTTACACATTTAACTAACTATTTGAAGATATTGGCGCTTTCTTATGCTAGTATTTGAAATACCATCGATTTAAATTCGGTTGTTTTGCGCTGCGAGATCTCTTCTCTTTAGAGAACTAACGTGTTTGGGTTCTCTCGAATCATTTGCCTCTTTTTCTCCTCAAAATCTCATCTCCACCCTGAAATTAAAAGAAATAGATGGTTCAGATTTTATATTTTATAAAAATATTATTTTAAACATAAATAAATAAATTTAAACCGTTAAAATCTAATCTACACAATTCATTTTTAGGTCTTTGAAAGAGGGAGGACTTGGCATCCGTCCAATAGCACAAGTCAATAATGCCATATTGGCTAAACAAATGTGGATAGTTCTCAATGCAAAACAAGGGACACTTCTTGCTGAAGCTCTCAAGCCTAAGTATATTGATGTCAATGATGCCCATCTAGTTAGATTGTCTTATAACTCCTCTTGGTTATGGAAGGGTATTTCTAATTGTGCTCACATTATCGCAAACCACGTATGTTGGAAGATTGGTAGTGGCAATTCTATTTCTATAAACTACCCTTTGTGTGGCCCATGTAGTCTTCTTGTGCAATTGATTTACCCATAAATTCAATTGCAGATTTGCTATTGCATCTTCCTTTTAGCTGGTGCTCAGTTAAGTGAAATCATGACCTAATCTGGAGGGTCCATTCACCTAATGTTGCTTCATCAATTCTTCAGACTCCTGTCACTTTCATGGTTGGTCAAGACAAATTGGTATGGTCTCTTAATCATTCAGGAGAATATAAGGGTACTCTCCCTTTAATCAAACTTATGACTTTTGGAAGATTCTGTGTTCTTTATCATTACCTATGAAAGATCTGCTTTTCATATGGAAGATTTTAAATGATTCTATTCCTTCAATTGACATTCTCTCTAAGCATCATGTTCCCATACAAAGAAATTGTCTCCTTGGCTATGAAGTACCTGAAACACTTGAACGCTTATTTGTGAGTTGTCCCATGGCTAGAGCGGTATGGTTTGGAGGACTTTCAATCATGTTTACATTCAATTCTTTCTCGGAATTTAAGGAATGGCTTAAAAGGACTTTGTTAAATCTGCATTTGGAAGGTCATCAAGGAATGATTGTTTCAATTATCAAGGATATTTTTTGCCTCTGGATGAAGAGAAATCTGATCCTTCATAAGGGAATCAAAGTAGTGCCGATGTAGCTCATCAATGAAATTCATTTTTCATCATCTTTGGTTAAAGCTGCTTTTGTACCTGAGTCTTTTTTCCCTACAAGAAGACGAAGCAGTCCTCCTATATTGCAATACCTTAATTCGTTCCTCTCATATGGATGGTGTATTTTTATGGAGAAATCCCGTTCAGCAGGGAATGTTCTCCTCCGTTCTTATATCGCCTACCAAGGTCATGCAATTCAAACTTTTCTCTGGAAGAGAAGCCCAATTTTTCAAACTTTGCTCATCTGATGTTGCGTTCAATATTTCACTGGATTACTAAATGCCCCTTATTTACTAGTGTAATAACAGATAAACTAACAATTTTTTGTAGTAAGAAGAGATGGTTTAGTAATGTGGAGAATTGGTCTTCATCTGCTGACATGATCTTACAGGATATTGCTAAGCTTTTAAATTTATTTGATTTAAGAATGATTGTAGTTGTAGCTAGTATAGAATTTAATATCCTATAGACTTTACAACCTAGTCCTAGGATGATTGTAGGTATTTGATATAACTCATTTGATATTTTTTAATGTTGATTGTTATAAAAAAATATAATGAACTCGTTAACATTATATATTAAATAATAGTAGTAAAAGACGATAGATAAAGGATTGGAGATTAGCTGAAAATTTAAAGGGAAAATTAATCTGACAGTCCTTACAGTTTCACCAAATTTTGATGACGAAGGTCCCTATAATGATAACTATTGATTACAATCCTTCTGTTAATTATCCGTGAAGAAGCCATTAGTTTGAGTTGAGGAGGGCTGATGTGGCAGAAGATTTAGCCCTGCCTTCCTCATCACCAGCAATACCACCCCTAGCCTCTCTACGTAACAACTTACTTTCCAAAGCTTTTAGATAAGTTTGAATGTATAATGACTTCAAACTTGAGACCATAACAATTTAAAGTCCCAACTTCAAGACATGGTTCAATCGTGTACTTGTGTAGGGATTTCGAAAACTTTTTAAAATAAATATGTGTGGTCTCATTCTAGTTTGCAAATTCATTACCCTCACAATTTCAAAATCATTTATTCAAAATGCAGAGTGTTCCCTGACAATAGCCCGTGAAGTTGTGGTTAACTTATATGCTTTTGATAGTTGGTTACCCGATTTTAGTTTAATTATCACTTTTGGATACTAGTATGCCATTGAAAGTCTAACATACTGATTACAACTTATACGGTCAGTGCCAAGGATACTAGTACTACTACCGCTACTTCTACTAATTATAAATATTTTTTACTGTCATATAAAATAACATGGTAACCAAACAATCTATAATTAATCCACCTTTTCTTCATCTGTTTGTAATATATTCTTACCCTTGGAGCTAGACGTTTTTGCTATATATCATTTGTTGAAAAAGGGGTGAAATTCAAGAGAATCTCAATAGTACACATATCACTCATATAATATGCAAAATACTAAGCATATAAAACAAATAATCAAACAATACAACTTACAGGAATGCAGCAAATAAAAGAGCCTAACTGGTCCCTTATCACAGACTCACAATGCTTGAGATTCATAGTATAGCTGCCCAGGGCCTCTGCCTCATACAAGATACAGTCACGGGCTTTCTGTCTTAAGCCTAACTGACTCAAGACGCCCGTAGGTAACTCCCGGTATAACTTGTACTTATGGGTCTTACTGACTATGAGCTATCTATCCCGCATATATACAGATGATATGGTACACATATATAGCAGTACATATGATATAAGAGATAAGGTACTATCTGACGATCTTTCGAAATTTGGTTCCTGTTCTTAGTCTCTTAGGCATTATGGGCAAATATCAAATCCTATAATTTATCATGGACGGGCAAATTATTACCTATTCCAAATTTTTAGTAATTCAAGACACTTTGGTAAGTTATCATTATAATTAATACATTAGACCCAATGGGTATTTAATGGGCTCATACCAACTCTAAGTATTTAACTTGACTCTTAGAGTTCCAATTTATTACAAAAATGCCCTTACTTTTAATTTATGTCATATTACCTAAATGTGGCAGAATTTTTAATAATCTTTGAAAATTCATATTTTGACATAGAAATACCCAATTAAGATGGTTCCAAATTTTATGTGTTACCTATTAAGTCTATCTTAAGAAAAAAATACTTCGCACTACCACCTGTACATGCATCATTCCCAATTTCAAGTTTTTCCATACTGCTAGAGAAAATCTTTTCAATTTTAATAGCTTGACTTCTAAAATTCATAACTAAATCTCTAGAACTTCAAATGGGATGGCTCAAAATCCTATATGACCATCTTTAAGTCTATTTTTAGGAAAACAATATTAAACACTATAGGGATAAATTTTCAAGAATCATCGAACAACACATCTGGTTTAGAGAACATTCTAGATTCAATATCTAACTTCAAAAATTCATATCTCACAATTTACAAATCCAAATGACACATATTATATATCAATTTAAAGCTTATGGTGTCTATCTTAAATCTAGAATGTATTATGGCCATTGGATAAGATTTGATCACTCAAAAACTCATCACAAGCAGACTATCACCAGAATCCTCAATCTAGAAGCACTATGCTTAAGTTCCAATTTTAAGATTTTCATTCTAATGATCTAAAATTTATAATCACACCTTAGTCCCACAAAATTTTACATGAAGAATTCATATTTAACCTTAAATTTGGAAAAAACCAATTTCTTCTCTATGAACCTGCCAAGTCTGAAATACATTATAGAAAAAAAACAATAATTTTGCAACTTCCTTTCATAAAATTTGTTATTTCCTACTATACTTAGACCTCTTTTATTATCATTTTTCATGTGCTTATATCATTAAACTCTTAAGGTTCTTTTTTTACAAAAACAGGGTAGCATAGCATCTCCATAAAAAATTAGCCAAAATCCAATATACTTAGTTCAAATCAAAGCTTATACTTACCTCTTGATTTTGCCATCACCCTAACATGACTTCTCCAACTTCCGCACCACTTAGACAACTCCAAACACCTCCTATCAAAAAACTAAAACCATAGAAATGTTGCTTTTGATAAAATGAACAAGGTTTATAAAGGCACTCTGAACTAAAAATGGAGTCTTAAGGGTGCAAATGGCTTGAGAAATCTTACCTCCATTTCTTGTTCCTTTGCTCTTCCAAACCATCACTTTCTCTTTCTCTTTCTCTATTCTTTTTTTTTTCCTCCCTTCTTTAGCCTGACTTGCAGAAATGAATGAGTGAGGGAGTGTTTATTGATTAAACGGAAACCCAAACTCTCCTTTCTTTGTGTCTCGGCCATCCTATATTGATAAAAGGTGGGAAATTCAATTGATTAAATTGTCCACTTCCTCTCTCCTTCCCTTTAACCAATTTGCAAGAGTGTTGGTGTAGTGTGAGTAGTTGTGTGCGTGCGTGTGTCATGTGATCTTTTATATAATTGGATTAAATGTAGACCAACTCTCTTTCTCTCTTTTCCTCATCCTTGGCCGTCCTCCTTGACTAAATGGGGAGGGAATACATTAATTGAACTCTTCCTCTTTTGTTCTAACAAAATAAGGGAAAATTGTTGTCCAATTTGTCTCTTGAAATCTTGTTTTTCAAGGACAAATCTTAACCATTTATTTTGCTTCCCAATTCTAACATCAAGATCAAATGGTAGATGTCTCTTTGGCCTTTGATTATAACAATATTATTTAATTTGCCATTAGGTACTCTTGATATTTTTTTTGTTTTAACCCTTGAGTGAATTTTTGGGATATTACACTCTCTCCCTTCTCCACTCTGTCTCGCCTACTTCTGGCATCATCATCTTCGACCCCTCAGTTTCACCTGGGAACACCTCCACGAGCCTGCTCCCGATTCCACCCTCGGATTGCCTCACTTCTGTCAAATCGCCAGTTACCAAGGGAAGCTGGTGCTCATGGGAGGCTAGTACCCTGTGAGTTACGACCGACGCGTTCATCTACGAGTTTAGGATGAATCAATAGAGTTGAGGGAAGGTAATACCATCGAAGCGGTCATTCTTCGCGATAATGTGAGCAAGAATGTTCTCAAATCGGCATCGGTTTATGATGCGGAGAAGGACGAGTGGTCGGAGCTGCGACCAATGAGTCAAGAACCGGACAAGTACGAGTGACCGATGAGGAGTTCTGGGTAATCAGCGAGTATCCTACGGACCGATGTTCGAAGAGTCGGCTGGTGGGTCTGGTGAGCAGAGGCAAGTAGAAGGAGACACAGAGAGAGAGTGATGATGGCGTTGGCTTGGGAGGAGATAGAGTGAGAAACCGAACAAATTAGTTTGGTAGCCAAAAGCAACTACTTTTTCTTGTTATATTAGTTGGATTTGGTTGAGTCAATTTGTCGACGTAAGAGAAGAGATGAACTAGGTCTGATTGTTGCTTATGGTTTTCATTTGGTTCTAGTTGGTGGTGCTTTTCTGTAGCATCTCTTTGTTAATGTTTGGGTTTTTTATTTTGTCGCCGATAAAGGCAATGACTTCTATGCGGTTATGGGATTGGATAAGGAGTTCGGAATTGCTAGAATTAAATGCCTCTGTTCATCTTTCTTTTTTCCCAATAACGCTGTTTGTGTTCAATATCCATTCATGTTGCCAAATGGGTCTTATAAGATTCCGAGAACTTGGCTTGAGAAGATAATGCGTTGGCTTGGAAGAAGACAAAGTGGAGGAGGGAGAGAGGGGCTGAGGGACGAGGTGTTGCATGTGATGAATAACGAAGGAGACGGTGCTGAATCTTATGTCACATCAGCCCTGTTCAACTTAATTAAACAAACGGCATCTTCACATATTATTAACGGAAGGACTGTAATCAATAATTTTCAAACAAGAAGGATGGAATTAAAAAAGAAAAAAAAACTATAGGGACCTGTTTCAAAACTTGATAAAACTATAAGGATTGCCAGATTAATTTTTCCAAATTTAAATCTTAATGTACCATTTTGGGGTAATATGATATATACCATGTTTTGGAGTAATACCTACATCCTCCTGAGTGCCGCATGAGTTCAACTCTATCTTAGGGGTGTTCATTTTTGTCCTCATTTCGACCATTCCATTTTGATTGTGGTTATTTTGGGATGGGACAGTCTCATCCCAAAAAAATTTGGGGCCAAAAAACGGAATAGGACAAAATTGTTTCCGGGATGGGACAGGACGCACCTATCTGAAATCATGTTATTATTAGTTATATATATATATATATAATGAATATCTTTTTTAAATAGATATTAATTATATAAAAAAGATATTATCATGTAATATTTTTAAATAGATTTTAGTCATATAAAAAGATATTAATATTTATTGGTCATATCTTTAAAACAAAATACTAAAAATATTTAGAAAAACCCTCGCAATCGCTCGCATGGGTGTTACTATTTTCATTCAATCTGCTCTCTCGGTCTCTCTTGCACCTACTGCCTAGTTCTCTATAATATAAATATTTATGATCATTGCTTTTACTAAGTTTAAGTTTTAATTGTTTCTTATTTTTTATTATGCTTTCAATCTAGAAATGATAAATGAGGATGATTACATATTTATAATATATATTTTCAAACATCTAGATTCAACATCCAACATATACCCATACATCTCAATTCCGTTCCCTTCCCATCCCGATCCTGATCTTGTCATGGTCTCGGCAGGAATGTGACGGGACACTAAACAGTTTTGTTGTCCCGTCCTTTTGTGGAATGGGAAGCATAATAGGTCTTTCCTATTCCCATATCATCCTGTGAACACCCTACTCTATCCCACTAAACTATAATAGCTCAAGTTATTTTAATCCTCATGGGCTAATGACACATCTAAACTAATTCACATTTTATTTTTCTAAATATTGGCCTTTCATTTTGTTATTAACTAGATATATCTCCTATTCGTTGCACGCTGAGTGTTATTGCTGGAGGTATTAATTGTGAAAGCAGTATTTCATGATGCTACCTCTTTGTTTCTTTGTTTCTTTCTTTTTTTCCCGGTCGAACTGCTACCTCTCTGGTTTGAACGCAAATAAATAAAAGCAAAATTAATATGGGGTGTGAAGGAATTGCAGAGACATATATGTTGGTGGTACTATTAATAAAAATATTTTAGAGAGGGTGATAAACATATTGCGTGGACACTAAAATAATATGGTCATGTGAATTTTTTTAGTAAAAAACAATATGGTTTAAGTTCTAAAATTAGTTGTTGCCTTTTTTTTTAATTTTAAATGTAGAAGAATATATATGAGGCTTAATTAGGGGCAACTTAGCATTTTTCAATTTATAATTTAATATTTTTTCATTATGAATAATCACAATTCTTTTGATCCTCTTCAATAAATATGATGTTTCCTAGATCCTTCACTTCCTCGTATGATGCATGGGACGTGCATGTGTGTGTTGGGGGGGGGGTATTCCAATTGTTCAAATGCAAATGACATCACTTCATAGATATAAGGTTCATTGTAAGGTGTTTGTTTTTCTAATAAATGTTTTGTTATATTATTTTTTGCAATTCTATTCTTAGAAAATATCATTTCTCTCCCCCACCCCTAAATATTCTTCTTTTGGATTTACGAACTTTACTACTCATTAATGATAATATGATGATGACAGTGAACTGAGTTGGCAACAGATGTTAACCATTTAATGCATTAATGTTAAATTTAAAAAGTATGTTATTTATGATCAACAATGTTGTGAACATCAATTTCTTCTGTGTCGAAGTCTCTTCTCATATCAAGCATGCTCCCAGATGCTTGTAGGAAGCTTATCACATGTGGATGAAATTAATGTCCCGGTCAGAATAAAAGTATAAAATGGTTTGAATATGAACCATGTTAGGAAGGTACACGCACCAATCAGCTCTTTGTTTTTGGCTTCTCCACTCACGATGTCATTGATTGGGACCAGGTTGACTGTGTGTAGCGAGATCGGGAAGCCACGTTTCTGAAAGAAGTCTTTGAATGAAACATGATCTTCCAACGATGTGTACATGTTCTGTATTCATCATTGTTGGCCAAGACTTCTAAATTATCAAACTGGTAGACCTCACCGTCTTCTAAATCATTAATATATCGTTTGATCTGTCCCCTCTGAATAATAGAAGTCTCTATTTAATCACCCTGTTTGCATCAAGCAAGATGAATTAAGAACAACATATAAATTTCCTTCAGTGAATGTGGAAACTAAAACGTTTAACTTATTTGTCCATCGGCTAAAATCATACCAACTTTCCAGATCTCAAATGGTGGGGCCTTCTTTGCCATCATCCACTTCCTAAGCATCGTAATAATAATGCACCAGGTTTCTTTGCTATTATTGATGTCTTTGAACAATTCATGAGTAGTGTTTGACTATTTGCCATTGCCTTTGTTGATGCTACTGGGTTCTGCAAGAATAACATTCCGAATGTAAATATACATTGCTTTTATTGCCTCCATATCCGTAATTACGTGATAATGACTTATGATTCATGAATTAATGTATAATTTCATTTTGAATTTATTTTATTACCTATCTTAAAATTTGAAGTCTACGTAAAAGTCTTGCATATGGTTTATTTTTGGTTGGAGGGTTATTAATAAGCTAATACGAGATTTCATATGTAAATTTTTAATATAATTTATTGCAATAAAAATCTAGTTATAGAGATCCTTATAATCATGTAAGAAGGAGCTCTTGGATATGCTTGGATTAATATAATTTATTCACATCCTTACAATCATGGAAGGTAAAATAACTTGTGATGCTGGGATCACAGTTATATAATTTTTAATATGATTTTGATAACTTTTTTTATACAAAAAAGAGGAGGGGAGGCCCTCAAGGCACTCTATCTAGACAGACCGGAATTCACCCACGATCATGTTGCATAACATCCGCAAGTTCAGCAGATGGTTGAGTTATCAGAAATAGACCAGGCACACTTCTCAAGGCCTGTTTTGCCAATAAGTCAACAACCTTATTAGCACTTCGAGGCACATGGACGGTATCCACATCCCATGTTCATCCCAACATTCCCTTTACTTCTGATATAATTTTCATTAGTTATTTAACGTCTAATTTCAAAATAAACTTACTTTATTTCTTATATTCACACCTAAATAATTGCGGATGAATAATTTTGATGGAGTAATTATTGGCCTTGTCAATTAACTATGAAGTAAACCATTTAACCCTAATGTGATCACATTAATATAATTTTTAATATAATTTATTACACTAATAACCTAGTTATATATGGAGATCCCTATAATCATGAAAGATGATGCTCCCAGGTATGCTTTCAAATTCAATTTGCCTCATTCCTTTTATTCAAACCCTTATATTAACGCATGGACAATTCTGTTGGGGTGATTACCCGACATGTTTTTGAGGTGAATGGGTTAGTAATAGGGTATTACAAGATTTATTGTCCAAAATTAGTTGATTGATTGATTATGTGGAAAGTATTATCCCGATATGATTAATAATATTTATGTTGAACGATCTTGATTTAAATGTTATTTTTAGAATGCAGATTTACTTTTTGTTTACATATGACTTCATTATAGTTTAGGTCATTATATACCTATCAGGCCCCATACTTTTTGGAGATGTTATTTTGAATGACAAAACCTTAGATATTCAATAATAGTTGTTTCTTGCATTATTTGATCAATCTATAATACAAGTTCTTGGTCATAGAGTTCATGACTGCTACTCGCAACACAAGTTTTTCCTTTGTGACTCAAATTCGAGACCTAGAAAGATCTAACGGTAGACCGCTAGCTCCATGTTGGTCTTGGCCTGTATCACTTTATATACTAAACAATGTTAATTTCTGGACTTCTATTAGTTATAGATACATAGAATGGTAATAGCATTAGTTTTTCCACAATATAATAGCAATTACTCATATTTAATATCAAGCAATTATAAATAAATATGACTTTTTTTACTACCAAGTGCTTAAATTAATTGGCTATGGGCGTTATAGCTTAACTAGCTAGGGCCATTGTAGCTTATTAAACCATATTTTTATATGATATTTTATAACTAAATTCAGATTTTTAATGCATTTTCTGAAACATTATTGCATGATTAAATACTAATTTTAATTAGAGACATTTGTATAGAATTAAGTGTAATTAGGAGCAAAATGTAACATCCCAAAATTTAGTAAAAGGTTAAATTCCAAAAAAGAAAATTAAATGGTGCTAGAGATTAATCTTGGGAATTGAAAGCCAAATTATGAAACTTATGAAATATATGGGATCTTAAATTAGACAAAGAGAAAAATTAATGCATAGTGTGTGTAATTAATAGGATAAAAATATACCTATATATATTATATTAAAACAAAACACACACACCCTTTTCCCACACTTCACACGCCATGCACACACACAATCATCTAATTAAATAACACACACACACTACCCACATGGCACACACATACACATTTTTAATAATTAAAAACAACACTCTCTCTCACTCTCTTAATTATACGTAAAACACAAGACACACTTCATATATTTCTCAATTCTTATCAGCCAAGCATCCAAAAAGAAAGAAAAGAGAGAGTGAGTAAAAAAAAGAGAGAGAGCAAGAGACACATAATAGAGAAAGAGAGATACGTAAGAGTGATCGGTGCTATCAGAGGAAGGAAGAAGTGATTACAAGTTCTACATACAACTTCATATCCTAATATAGGTGAGTTCCCTTTTCATATTTTTAACTCTTTCTATTTAATTTGAGGCTATTTTTGGGTAGTTTAGAAAGCATAAGAATCTAGTATAATGAATCATTGTCTTGTGAGGTCTTGTTTTGGCCAAAATAGTGCATAAGGAAGAAATGAGAATTTGATAAATTTGAGGTTTCCAATGAATTCTATACAAAAAATTATATGGGAATACATGAGATTATGATTTTTGGATGATTATATATAAGTCTAGAATTTTTAGCAAATAAGATCAGTTGTTGTTCGGTTAGTTTCTCTGAAATCATATTGGTTGTAAAATAAATTTCGGTAACCAAACCTGGTCCGAAAATTATGAAAGTTTTCAGAAGGACAGTAGACATCTTAAGATTTAATTTGATATATAATATATATCATTTGGGTTTATAAATAGTGAGTTATGAATTTTTAAAGTTAGATGATGAATCTGGAACGTTTTCTGGTACAGATGGGGTTTGACGAAATTATGGAAATTTTTTAGCTATAATATCTAAATGATAATATTTTTTCCTAAAATTATACTTAAATAGGATCATATAGGATTTTGAACCATCCCATTTGGAGTTCTCGATATTTAGTTATGAATTTTAGAAATTAAGCTATTGCAATTGGAAAGATTTTCTGGAAGTGCGAGAAAACTTTAAAACTGGGAATTATTCATGGATAGTTTGTAACATCCCAAAAATTTAATGCAAGGATTAAATTATGGAAATTAGATAGTAAGCTAATTTATGGAACCTACAAAATTTAAGGAAACTTAAATTTGACAAAGGGAAAAATTAGGACCTAGTGTGTGTAATTAATAGGATAAAAATATACCTATATGTGTATAAAAACACACACACCCACACTTGTTCATTCATGAGAAGCACACGTACAGCCTCCTCTGTGACAAAAGAAACACTTGCACCTAACATACACGTACAGCATGCATGACTCATTCTCTTCCTCTTCTCTCATTGGAACAACACACACACACATTCTCTTCTTAGTAGACCAGCATACAACACACATACGTACAGCTCACAAACTCCCTCCTTTCATCATTATTGCCTCAGCTTGACACCTCTCAGAACAGAAAACAAAAGCAAACATAGAGAAAAGAAAACACAGCAGAAACAAAGAGCACAGAAAACAGAAAAAAAAACTGATAGAGAGAAAGAGAGAAACGAAGGAAGAACAAGCTCCAAATCTCACACACAACATCATAAACGTGTTTAGGTAAGTTTCTTCTACTTTAACCTTGGATTTCCATTGGATTTATGGTTGTTTTCTGGGTTGTTTTGCTGCTGGAATCAAGAGAAGTCACCAAAAACGTTTTGTTACCGTTCAGTTTCAAAACCAGCAAGTTTGTGTCCGTTTTGCATGAGATTTTCGATTCCTTTTCTTCTGTAATCACGTCCCAAAACTCAAGGAACATGTTTAGGAGTATGTAGAGTCAAAATCTTTGAGAAAGGAGTCCAAAATCATGGTTGCATGTGAGTTTTATCAACTCTGTTTTGGTCGCTGGAAAACAGAGGTTTTATCGGAAACTTTCAGAAGCTCAAACGGAGGCAACAGATGGATTTTTCATCTGGTTATTTTTGATATGGAAATTTTAGGATGTGTAGTATGAAATAGAATCAAGAAGAGCTCAATTTGGTGTCAAAACGAACAAGTTATCAATTTTTGAAGTTAGACTGTCCAAAACTGATGTTCATCAGAGTCAGTCAGTTTCGTGTGGCTTTTTGACCAACCAAATCACATCCATTATTTACGAAACTTTACAGGGAGATATTATACATAACAAGATTTAAAATTAGTGGTAGAATGCATCATTTGGATATCTTTAGAGAGAGTTATGATTTTTGAAAGATGGGTTTAGAAACAAGTGCAATCCTGAACGTCCAGATTCTAGTAGTTGATTTCGTGGTGTTTTTGAATTATGTAATCTTTTCCAATGGCCATGAAAATTTCCAGAATTTAAGTACATAGTCTTAAATTTAATTTGGTATATATTTTGTGTTAATTGGATTAATATACTAAAAGATATGAATTTTTGAAGTCAGTTGCTCTCAAACTGTGTTTCTGGAAAACAGTTTGTTTGTGTCGAACGTTTGGAAAATCAAACATTTCCAAAAAATTATGAAACTTTCCATATTTAAATTAAAAATACATAGCTTTAATTTGACGGGTAGAACATAATTTTTGGACAAGTATATTAGGAGATATAGATTTTCAAAGTCATGCTATGTTTCTAGAGACTAATCTGGAATAGGGGTATTTCGGGAAATTCTGGGAGTAATATGGTAAATCTGGGTAGGTTTTGATATTTTTCCATGAAAATATATTTCAATAGCTTCATGTAGGCTTTGGACCCAGTCAATTTTAATTTTTCTAGAATTAGTTATGATTTTTCAAAGTTAACTGAAAAATATGTCAAATTTGTTGAAGAATAGTAAAATTACACTATACAAAATTATATAGTGTATAAGCCACTGAAACTGAGATAATCAGCAGAATGTGATTAAAGGTAGTAGTAATACAAGTAATAACTATTACTTGTTAATTTTAATTCATAGGAACTGGTAAAAGCCCGAGCCGAAGAAAATGTTTTGGATAAACAGTTGGACTGAAAAAGGACCCAGGTAGTAATTCTTTCTCTCATATACTATGTGATTATTTATATGTTGTGTATGCCATTTTCTGTAACATGACAGTGCTTGTGGCACAACACGCGAATAAGCCAGGGTCTAAACATATCGTTTGACCATGGACACGAGTTTAGCCGGGGTTGCAAACAGTCGTTTGGCCTTGGACAGTATGCATACAACATGAGTTAGCATTTTACATATCATGGTGCATTACATATTTATTTATCTCATTTTATATGACTGATTGCATATTACTACTGAGATTCATTCGAATCTCACCCTTTTTCAACATCTAAAAATATTCCAGCAAAGGACAGCGGCTCTAAGGGCAAAACCGTAATTACTAGCGATTGAAGGTCCGGTCCTAGCCAGGAATTACATCTGATTATCTTTAGTTGTGGAATTTATTTCTTTTATACTCTGTATGTATTTTTCAACCTAGATGAGAATTTTCTGTATTATCAGTAAGTACTTATAATCAGTATAGTTTCACTATTTCTGTTTGCCATCTGAACGACGCATATATTATATAGCGAATATCAGAATATTAAGGGGTTTGACAATTTTGGTATCAAAGCAGTGGTTCTGGCCACAGTGTGCGCAGTTCTGGCAACAGAATAGTATACTGATATGCTTGATTATACAGTGACATGAACAGCGAAGTGAATTACTTCGGCTGGTTCATAGTCAAGCCTTAGAGAAACAATAAATACCTAGAGGGTAGTATAAGGATGACCTGGATCCGTTGGGTAAGGCCAGAGTGTGGGCCTTAACCTAGACTAGAATCACCAATAGGCTGACTAGTGTCAGACAGATAAGCTACAGAAAACTTGGTGGATCTCAGAGAGCAAATCACAGTGTATGAGTCCGAGTGCATGTATCGGCACTGATATGCAGTCCCTACACAATACTTTAATGCCCGGAGGCAATAAACATGGCTTTTATGATAAGGACAGGCATGGGGTACCGGTGGTCGGAAGCATTTCGAGCTGGTATTTGTATTTTTGCACGAGTACACAAAAGTTAAGCGTGCTCAACCCAGGAAAATCTCAAGATGGGTAACCCCTGGGAAGTTACATGAACATGTTATGTAACGTAAAGGAGCAAAAACATGTTGTACAGTAGCTCAAAGGTTATACATTGTTACAGGTTTTCCCTATCTATTGTAAACCTCTGTTATATGTTATTACAGGAGTATATGTCTACCCAATATGTTGTGAAATGATCGATATACCCTTATGTTATGACGAAATAGAATATTAGAGTGGCACAGTAGAAGCATAGTGAACCTATTCACAATTCTTGAAAGTTGCAAGAGAGGTTGTCAGTTGCACCAGTGATTATCATCCCACATTACAATATGACCTGTGAGGTCGGCAATGACACAACACATGTGGTATACCGTATGACTATGTGGTCTCAATAATGCAGCAATGAGGCAGCCTTATCAGAGCATGTTATTCAACCCCATGATCAGAATGCACCCCTGACATGGCCAGATGAGAGTTCTGGTTGCACTGGTGAAAAGCACAAGTAACCCTATGGTCGGGAGGCGGTGCGTAAAACATGCGGCTGAGGCGGTGTGGCCAACAATGTTACATCCTGCGTGATGTACAGTGATATTACCCATGTAAACCTATGTGGTTTGCAGGAACATGACTAGTATGGTATATAGTGATACCATTTATGTAGCTTATAGTCACACAATCTGTATGAGTTTTGATGACTCATCTAAATAGAGATAGGGATGAGCCCTAGAGCAGTAGGGTATAATGGTGGTAAGTACCTCTCAAACAGTACGATGTTAACAATTCTAGAATCAACTACCCCACTCATGTTGTAAAGCTAGCAACAGTTAATTTTATTTGAGAGTATGAGACAATTACGGACAGGTTGATACCTGCTCTAGAACATTTATATGACAAGTAAAGATATCACGATGTGACAAATAGGGATAAAGCAATCATTTTGGTCCGGAACAAAATCATTGCCTTGATCCTGAATAATACACACCGTACGGGAAGTAACGGTTAAATAGTCCTTTGACCCTGAACCCTGAGCAGATGGACATATTTCTAGACAGAGCTGGTTATAGACAAACAAGAGTAAAGACAGACATAGAAATAGTAAGCCCAGCGTACACAATTGTATTGGGCAGTAATATCAAAATATTTAGAGTTGTGAAAACAGAACAACATAAGCTGTAAGGCTAAATATATCGGGCATAGTCCCAATAAGGTAATGAGACTTAGAATCATTAGCGGACTATATGTACTGAGATCATAAAACTTGTTGAACTAGTATTCCTCAGTTTAGCAAATTGATAAGCAATCAGAGTATGCAAAACAGAAAACAAAGGCAATAAGACCCAAGGTACATGTTTGCATGGGGCAGTATCCCTGGGAAGTAAGATCCAACAAGCACTTTGTGCTGTATAGAACAGTGACGAACATGTTGAAGGGTAAGCAACTCCATGTCAAGTTAAGCAAGTATAGGTTGTGGTTACAGGAAGTTAAATTTTTGAGCTATATGATCTCACAACAAGGAGTCTCAGTAGATTCAAATAAGGTAGAAATAGTACTGAATTGGAAGAGGCCAGAAACAGTATTTGAGATACACAATTTTTCTGGATCTTACAGGTTATTATACGCGATTCATACATAATTTCTCCAGTATAGCTTTACCGTTGATAAAGTTGACAAGAAAAACTAAACCTTTTGTGTGGGACAACAGTTATGAGAAGAGCTTCACAGAGCTGAAACAGAAATTAACAATAGCACC
This sequence comes from Albizia julibrissin, assembly GCA_037074505.1. NCBI lineage: Eukaryota > Viridiplantae > Streptophyta > Magnoliopsida > Fabales > Fabaceae > Albizia > Albizia julibrissin. Next base: position 12,477,934 of record CM073480.1, on the reverse strand, counting down.
AGTGCTAACAATCCCAGATCCACAGTTGACCTTTGTTGTCTACACAGATGCCTGTGGGCATGGATTGGGATGTGTTCTGATGCAACAAGGCCGAGTAGTGGCATACGCATCTCGTCAGCTGAAGCCTCACGAACAAAAATATCCTACACATGATCTTGAGTTAGCGGCAATTGTATTTGCACTAAAAATCTGGAGACATTATCTCTATGGGGTGACTGTAGAGTTGTACTGTGACCACAAGAGCTTAAAGTATTTATACGATCAGAAAGAGCTCAATATGCGGCATCGCAGGTTGATGGAGTTACTTGAAGACTATAATCTGGAGATCAAATATCATCCAGGCAAGGCTAATGTAGTAGCAGATGCATTGAGCCGTAAAACAATACAGGTAGCAGCCCTTATGATTCATGAGCAAAGGCTGATTGAAGATTTTAGGGATCTTAATCTGTCTAACCAGATCATGATTAACAGCAGTAATGTCAGTCAGACAGAGAATGATCTAAGAGCAGTTATAGAAGAAGCTCAGATACAAGATAAACACGCACAGTCTATTTGAGACATAATTACAAACGGAGAAACTCAGAAACATGACTTGTCATCAGGTGGGCTAGTCAGATACAAGAAGCGAATATATGTTCCACCACAACCTGAGTTGAAAAGACAAATCATGGAAGAAGCACACAAGAGTAAATATACTCTGCATCCAGGAGCAACTAAGATGTACCACAATTTGAAATCCACATATTGGTGGCCAGGCATGAAAAAGGATGTGACAAGGTTTGTTGCTCGTTGCCTTACATGTCAGAAAGTCAAAGTTCAGCACCAACGACCTTTAGGACTACTGCAAAACCCTACAATTCCTGAGTGGAAATGGGAGAGCATCACAATGGATTTCGTAACAGGATTACCAAAAGTCCGAAACCATGATGCCATCTGGGTGATTGTAGATCGATTCACGAAGACAGCTCATTTTCTCCCAATCAGCATACACTACTCTCCCGATAAACTTGCAGACATTTATATCAAGGAGATAGTGCATTTACATGGTACGCCAAAGAACATTATATCTGACAGAGATCCTCGGTTCACTTCCAAATTTTGGAAGGCGGTACATGAGGCTTTGGGTACTAAGCTCTGATTCAGTACGGCCTATCATCCTCAGACAGACGAACAAACTGAGAGAACAATTCAGATATTAGAAGATATGCTCAGAGCATGCGTGATTGATTACAAAGGTAGTTGGGACAAATTCCTTCCTTTGGCGGAATTCGCATACAATAACAGCTATCATTCGAGCATTTAAATGGCTCCCTACGAAGCATTGTATGGAAGGAAGTGCCAATCACCCTTATGCTGGGTAGAGTTATCTGAGAGGCAGATGTACGGGCCAGATATTGTTGATCAAACAACAGAGCAAATAAAGTTGATTAAGCAGAGGTTACTAGCTGCACAAATTCGACAGAAGAGCTATGCTGACAAAAGACGAAAACCTCTTGAGTTTCAAGTTGGAGACCACGTATTCATGAAGGTTTCACCTACTACTGGCATTGGTAGGGCGTTAAAGGTGAAAAAGCTTAGCCCAAGATACATCAGTCCTTTCGAGATCTTGTCGAAGATTGGGCCGGTAGCGTATCAAATAGCTTTACCCCCAAGTTTGAGTAGACTACATGATGTCTTCCACGCCTCACAGCTGAAGAAATATCAACCTGATCCAGAACATGTGATTGAATATGAAGAGGTTGACACGCGAGATGATTTGACATATGAGGTCACACCAGACCGAATTATTGATCGACAGGAGAAACAACTAAGACATAGGAGTATTCCATTCATCAAAGTGGTATGGAAGGGGTTATCTCCCAGAGAAGCAACTTGGGAAGCTGAAGAAGACATGAGGAGACGATACCCAGAATTTATGTCTTCATATATGTAACAAATTTCGAGGACGAAATTAATTTTTCGGGGGGAGAATTGTAACATCCCAAAAATTTAATGCAAGGATTAAATTATGGAAATTAGATAGTAAGCTAATTTATGGAACCTACAAAATTTAAGGAAACTTAAATTTGACAAAGGGAAAAATTAGGACCTAGTGTGTGTAATTAATAGGATAAAAATATACCTATATGTGTATAAAAACATGTAACATCCCAAAAATTTAATGTAAGGATTAAATTATGGAAAATAGATAGTAAGCCAATTTATGGAACCTACAAAATTTAAGGAAACTTAAATTTGACAAAGGAAAAAAATTAGGACCTAGTGTGTGTAATTAATAGGATAAAATTTATACCTATATGTGTATAAAAACACACACACACCCACACTTGACAGCACACACACGTATAAAATCATCCATGCATTGTCACTCCTTCCCATCACAACAAACACACACATGTACCACACACATACCTACACATACACCTTCAAGACAATGACACTTGCCTACTCCTTCTCTTCCCATTTGACCAAGCTTACAGCACACACGTACAGCACATAAATCACTCTCTCTTCCCTCTCTATTCAACATTCATGCAGCAACTGAAACATAAGAGAAGAAAAACAGAAACGAACAGAAACAGCAGCACAGAAACACAGAAAACAAAGAGAGAAACGAAGGAAGAACAAGCTCCAAATCTCACACACAACATCATAAACGTGTTTAGGTAAGTTTCTTCTACTTTAACCTTGGATTTCCATTGGATTTGTGGTTGTTTTCTGGGTTGTTTTGCTGCTGGAATCAAGAGAAGTTACCAAAAACGTTTTGTTACCGTTCAGTTTCAAAAGCAGCAAGTTTGTGTCCGTTTTGCATGAGATTTTCGATTCCTTTTCTTCTGTAATCACGTCCCAAAACTCAAGGAACATGTTTAGGAGTATGTAGAGTCAAAATCTTTGAGATTAGAGTCCAAAAATCATGGTTGCATGTGAGTTTTATCAACTCTGTTTTGGTCGCCGGAAAACAGAGGTTTTATCGGAAACTTTCAGAAGCTCAAACGGAGGCTACAGATGGAATTTTCATCTGGTTATTTTTGATATGGAAATTTTAGGATGTGTAGTATGAAATAGAATCAAGAAGAGCTCAATTTGGTGTCAAAACGAATAAGTTATCAATTTTTGAAGTTAGACTGTCCAAAACTGATGTTCATCAGCGTCAGTCAGTTTCGTGTAGATTTTTGACCAACCAAATCACATCCATTATTTACAAAAATTTACAGGTAGATAGTAGACATAATAAGCTTTAAAAGTAGTGGTAGAATACATCATTTGGATATCTGTAGAGAGATTTATGATTTTTGAAAGATGGGTTTAGAAACAGGTGCAATCCTGAACGTCCAGATTCTAGTAGTTGATTTCGTGGTGTTTTTGAATTATGTAATCTTCTCCAATGGCCATGAAAATTTCCATAATTGAAGTTCATAGTCTTATCTTTAATTTGGTATATATTTTGTGTTAATTGGATTAGTATACTAAGAGATATGAATTTTTGAAGTCAGTTGCTCTCAAACTGTGTTTCTGGAAAACAGTTTGTTTGTGTCGAACTTTTGGAAAATCAAACCTTTCCGAAAAATTATGAAACTTTCCAGATTTAAAGTAGACGTCCATATCTTCAATTTGATGGGTAGAACATAATTTGTGGACAAGTATATTAGGAGATATAGATTTTCAAAGTCATGCTATGTTTCTGGAGACTAATCTGGAATAGGGGTATTTCGGGAAATTCTGGGAGTAATATGATAAATCTGGGTAGCTTTTGATATTTTTCCATGAAACTATATTTCAATAGCTTCATTTAGGCTTTGGACCCAGTCAATTTAGATTTTTTCTAGAATTAGTTATGATTTTTCAAAGTTAACTGAAAAATCTGCCAATTTGTTGAAGAATAGTAAAATTACACTATGCAAATTATATAGTGTATAAGCCACTTAAACTGAGATAATCAGCAGAATGTGATTAAAGGCAGTAGTAATACAAGTAATAACTATTACTTGTTAATTTTAATTTATAGGATTTGTAATAGCCCGAGCCGGAGAAAACGTTTTGGATAAACAGTTGGACTGGAAAAGGACACAGGTAGTAATTCTTTCTTTCATGCACTATGTGATTATTTATATGTTGTGTATTTCATTTTCTGTAACATGACAGTGCCTGTGGCACAACACGCGAATAAGCCAGGGTCTAAACATATCGTTTGACCATGGACACGAGTTTAGCCGGGGTTGCAAACAGTCGTTTGGCCTTGGACAGTATGCATACAACATGAGTTAGCATTTTGCATATCATGGTGCATTGCATATTTATTTATCGCATTTTATATGATTGATTGTATATTACTACTGAGATTCATTCGAATCTCACCCTTTTCAACATCTAAAAATATTCCAGCAAAGGACAGCGGCTCTAAGGGAAAAATCGTAATTACTGGCAGAGGAAGGTCCAGTCATAGTCGGGAGTTACATCTGATTATCTTTAGTTGTAGAATTTATTTCTTTTGTACTCTGTATGTATTTTTCAACCTAGATGAGCTATTATGTATTATCAGTAAGTACTTATTATCAGTATAGTTTCACTATTTCTGTTTGCCATTTGAACGACACATTTATTATATAGCGAATATCAGAATATTAAGGGGTTTGACAATTTTGGTATCAGAGCAGTGGTTCTGGCCACAGTGTGCGGAGTTCTGGCAACAGAATAGTATACTGATATGCTTGATTATACAGTGACAAGAATAGCGAAGTAAATTACTTCGGCTGGTTCACAGTCAAGCCTTAGAGAAACAGTAAATACCTAGAGGGTAGTATAAGGATGACCTGGATCCATTAGGTAAGGCCAGAGTGTGGGCTTTAACCTAGACTAGAATCACCAATAGGCTGACTAGTGTCAGACAGATAAACTACAGAAAACTTGGTGAATCTCACAGAGCAAATCACAGTGTATGAGTCCAAGTGCATGTATCGGCACTGATATGCAGTCCCTACACAATACTTTAATGCCCGAAGGCAGTAAACAAGACTTTTAAGATAAGGGCAGGCACGGGGTACCGGTGGTCGGAAGCATTTCGAGCTGGTATATGTATTTTTACACGAGTACACAAAAGTTAAGCGTGCTCAACCCAGGAAAATATCGAGATGGGTGACCCCCTGGGAAGTTACATGAACATGTTATGTAACGTAAAAAAGCAAGAACATGTTATACAGTAGCTCAGAGGCTGTATATTGTTACACATTTTCCCTATCTATTGTAAAACCTTTGTTATATGTTATTACATGAGTACTTGTCTACCCAATATGTTGTGAAATAACCGATATACCCTTATGTTATGACGGAATAGAATATTAGAGTGGCACAGTAGAAGCATAGTGAACCTATTCACAATTCTTGAAAATTGCAAGAGAGGTTGTCAGTTACACCAGTGATTATCATCCCACATTACAATATGACCTGTGAGGTCGACAGTGACACAACACATGTGGTATACCGTATGACTATGTGGTCTTAATAATGCAGCAATGAGGCAGCCTTATCAGAGCATGTTATTCAACCCCATGATCAGAATGCACCCCTGACATGGCCAGATGAGAGTTATGGTTGCACTGGTGTAAAGCACAAGTAACCCTATGGTCGGGAGGCGGTGCGTAAAACATGCGGCTGAGGCGGTGTGGCCAACAATGTTACATCCTGCGTGATGTACAATGATATTACCCATGTAAACCTATGTGGTTTGCAGGAACATGACCAGTATGGTATACAGTGACACCACTTATGTAGCTTATAGTCACACAATCTGTATGAGTTTTGATGACCCATCTAAATAGAGATAGGGATGAGCCCTAGAGCAGTAGAGCATAATGGTGGTAAATACCTGTCAAAGAGTACGATCTTAACAATTCTAGAATCAACTACCCCACTCATGTTGTAAAGCTAGCAACAATTAATTTTATTTGAGAGTATGAGACAATTACAGATAGGTTGATACCTACTCTAGAACATTTATATGGTAAGTAAAGATACCATGATGTGACAAATAGGGATAAAACAATCATTTTGGTCCGGAACAAAATCATTGCCTTAATCCTGAATAATGCACACCGTACGGGAAGTAACGGTCAAATAGTCCTTTGACTCTGAACCCCGAGCATATGGACATATTTCTAGACAGAGCTGGTTATAGACAGATAGAGGTGTAGACAGACATCAAAATAGTAAGCCCAGCGTACACAATTGTATTGGGCAGTAATATCAAAATATTTAGAGTTGTGAAAACAGAATGGCATAAGCCGTAAGGCTAAGTATATCAGGCAAAGTCCCAATAAGGTAAAGAGACTTATAATCATTAGCGGACTATGTATGTACTAAGATCATAAAACTTGTTGAACTAGTATTCCTCAGTTTAGCAAATTGATAAGCAATCAGAGTATGCAAAACAGAAAACAAAGGCAATAAGACCCAAGGTACATGTTTGCATGGGGCAGTATCCCTGGGCAGTAAGATCCAACAAGCACTTTTTGCTATATAGAACAGTGACGAACATGTTGAAGAGTAAGCAACTCCATGCTAAGTTGAGCAAATGTAGGTTGTGGTTATCGGAAGTTAAATTTATGAGCTATATGATCTCACAGCAAGGAGTCTCAGTAGATCCAAACAAGGTGGAAGCAGTACTGAACTGGAAGAGGCCAGAAACTGTATTTGAGATACGTAGTTTTCTGGGTCTTGCAGGTTATTATAGGCGATTTATACAAAATTTTTCCAGAATAGCTTTGTCATTGACAAAGTAAACACGAAAAACTCAACCTTTTGTGTGGGACAACAGTTGTGAGAAGAGCTTCACAGAGCTGAAACAGAAATTAACAACAGTACCAGTGTTAACAATCTCAGATCCACAGTTGACCTTTGTTGTCTACACAGATGCCTGTGGGCATGGATTGAGATGTGTTTTGATGCAACAAGGCCCAGTAGTGGCATATGCATCTCGTCAGCTGAAGCCTCACGAACCAAAATATCCTACACATGATCTTGAGTTAGCGGCAATTGTATTTGCAAAAAAAAAAAAAAAAAAAATCTGGAGACATTATCTCTATGGGGTGACTGTAGAGTTGTACTGAGACCACAAAAGCTTAAAATATTTATACAATCAGAAAGAGCTCAATATGCGGCAGCGCAGGTGGATGGAGTTACTTAAAGACTATAATCTGGAGATCAAGTATCATCCAGGAAAGGCTAATGTAGTAGCAGATGCATTGAGCCACAAAACAATGTAGGTAGCAGCCCTTATAATTCACGAGTAAAGGCTGATTGAAGATTTTAGGGATCTTAATCTGTCTAACCAGATCATGATTAACAGCAGTAATATCAGTCAGATAAAGAATGATCTAAGAGCAATCATAGAAGAAGCTTAGATACAGGATAAAACACGCACAGTCTATTAGAGACATGATTACAAAGGGAGAAACTCAGGAATATGACTTGTCATCAAGTAGGCTAGTCAGATATAAGAAGCAAATATATGTTCCACCACAAACTGAGTTGAAAAGACAAATCATGGAAGAAGCACACAAGAGTAAATATACTTTACATCCAAGAGCAACTAAGATGTACCACAATTTGAAATCCACATATTGGTGGCCAGGCATGAAAAAGGATGTGACAAGGTTTATTGCTCGTTGCCTTACATGTCAGAAAGTCCAAGCTGAGCACCAACGACCTTCAGGACTACTACAAAACCCTGCAATTCCTGAGTGGAAATGGGAGAGCATCACAATGGATTTTGTGACAGGACTGCCAAAGGTCTGAAATCATGATGCAATATGGGTGATAATAGATCGATTCACGAAGACAGCTCATTTCTCCCAATTAGCATTCACTACTCTCCCGATAAACTTGCAGACATTTATATCAAGGAGATAGTACGTTTACATGGTACGCCAAAGAACATCATATCTGACAGAGATCCTCGGTTCACTTCCAAATTTTGGAAGGCGGTACACGAGGCTTTGGGTACTAAGCTCCGATTCAGTATGGCCTATCATCCTCAGACAGATGGACAAACTGAGAGAACAATTCAGACATTAGAAGATATGCTCAGAGCATGCGTGATTAATTTCAAAGGTAGTTGGGACCAATTCCTTCCTTTGGCGGAATTCGCATACAATAACAGCTATCATTCGAGCATTCAAATGGCTCCCTATGAAGCGTTGTATGGAAGGAAGTGTCAATCACCCTTATGCTGGGCAGAGTTATTCGAGAGGCAGATGTACGGACCAGATATTGTTGATCAAACAACGGAACAAATAAAATTGATTAAGCAGAGGTTACTAGCTGCACAAAGTCGACAGAAGAGCTATGCTGACAAAAGGCGAAAACCTCTTGAGTTTCAAGTTGGAGACCACGTATTCATGAAGGTTTCACCTACTATTGGCATTCGTAGGGCGTTAAAGGTGAAAAAGCTTAGCCCAAGATACATCAGTCCTTTCGAGATCTTGTCTAAGATTGAGCCAGTAGCGTATCAAATAGCTTTACCCCCAAGTTTGAGTAGACTACATGATGTCTTCCACGTCTCATAGCTGAAGAAATATCAACCAGATCAAGAACATATGATTGAATATGAAGAGGTTGACATGCGAGATGATTTGACGTATGAGGTCACACCAGATCGAATTATTGATCGACAGGAGAAACAACTAAGACATAGGAGTATTCCATTCATCAAAGTGGTATGGAAGGGCTTATCTCCTAGAGAAGCAACTTGGGAAGCTGAAGAAGACATAAAGAGACGATACCCATAATTTATGTCTTCATATATGTAACAAATTTCGAGGACGAAATTAATTTTACGGGGGGAGAATTGTAACATCCCAAAAATTTAATGTAAGGATTAAATTATGGAAAATAGATAGTAAGCCAATTTATGGAACCTACAAAATTTAAGGAAACTTAAATTTGACAAAGGAAAAAAATTAGGACCTAGTGTGTGTAATTAATAGGATAAAATTTATACCTATATGTGTATAAAAACACACACACACCCACACTTGACAGCACACACACGTATAAAATCATCCATGCATTGTCACTCCTTCCCATCACAACAAACACACACATGTACCACACACATACCTACACATACACCTTCAAGACAATGACACTTGCCTACTCCTTCTCTTCCCATTTGACCAAGCTTACAGCACACACGTACAGCACATAAATCACTCTCTCTTCCCTCTCTATTCAACATTCATGCAGCAACTGAAACATAAGAGAAGAAAAACAGAAACGAACAGAAACAGCAGCACAGAAACACAGAAAACAAAGAGAGAAACGAAGGAAGAACAAGCTCCAAATCTCACACACAACATCATAAACGTGTTTAGGTAAGTTTCTTCTACTTTAACCTTGGATTTCCATTGGATTTGTGGTTGTTTTCTGGGTTGTTTTGCTGCTGGAATCAAGAGAAGTTACCAAAAACGTTTTGTTACCGTTCAGTTTCAAAAGCAGCAAGTTTGTGTCCGTTTTGCATGAGATTTTCGATTCCTTTTCTTCTGTAATCACGTCCCAAAACTCAAGGAACATGTTTAGGAGTATGTAGAGTCAAAATCTTTGAGATTAGAGTCCAAAAATCATGGTTGCATGTGAGTTTTATCAACTCTGTTTTGGTCGCCGGAAAACAGAGGTTTTATCGGAAACTTTCAGAAGCTCAAACGGAGGCTACAGATGGAATTTTCATCTGGTTATTTTTGATATGGAAATTTTAGGATGTGTAGTATGAAATAGAATCAAGAAGAGCTCAATTTGGTGTCAAAACGAATAAGTTATCAATTTTTGAAGTTAGACTGTCCAAAACTGATGTTCATCAGCGTCAGTCAGTTTCGTGTAGATTTTTGACCAACCAAATCACATCCATTATTTACAAAAATTTACAGGTAGATAGTAGACATAATAAGCTTTAAAAGTAGTGGTAGAATACATCATTTGGATATCTGTAGAGAGATTTATGATTTTTGAAAGATGGGTTTAGAAACAGGTGCAATCCTGAACGTCCAGATTCTAGTAGTTGATTTCGTGGTGTTTTTGAATTATGTAATCTTCTCCAATGGCCATGAAAATTTCCATAATTGAAGTTCATAGTCTTATCTTTAATTTGGTATATATTTTGTGTTAATTGGATTAGTATACTAAGAGATATGAATTTTTGAAGTCAGTTGCTCTCAAACTGTGTTTCTGGAAAACAGTTTGTTTGTGTCGAACTTTTGGAAAATCAAACCTTTCCGAAAAATTATGAAACTTTCCAGATTTAAAGTAGACGTCCATATCTTCAATTTGATGGGTAGAACATAATTTGTGGACAAGTATATTAGGAGATATAGATTTTCAAAGTCATGCTATGTTTCTGGAGACTAATCTGGAATAGGGGTATTTCGGGAAATTCTGGGAGTAATATGATAAATCTGGGTAGCTTTTGATATTTTTCCATGAAACTATATTTCAATAGCTTCATTTAGGCTTTGGACCCAGTCAATTTAGATTTTTTCTAGAATTAGTTATGATTTTTCAAAGTTAACTGAAAAATCTGCCAATTTGTTGAAGAATAGTAAAATTACACTATGCAAATTATATAGTGTATAAGCCACTTAAACTGAGATAATCAGCAGAATGTGATTAAAGGCAGTAGTAATACAAGTAATAACTATTACTTGTTAATTTTAATTTATAGGATTTGTAATAGCCCGAGCCGGAGAAAACGTTTTGGATAAACAGTTGGACTGGAAAAGGACACAGGTAGTAATTCTTTCTTTCATGCACTATGTGATTATTTATATGTTGTGTATTTCATTTTCTGTAACATGACAGTGCCTGTGGCACAACACGCGAATAAGCCAGGGTCTAAACATATCGTTTGACCATGGACACGAGTTTAGCCGGGGTTGCAAACAGTCGTTTGGCCTTGGACAGTATGCATACAACATGAGTTAGCATTTTGCATATCATGGTGCATTGCATATTTATTTATCGCATTTTATATGATTGATTGTATATTACTACTGAGATTCATTCGAATCTCACCCTTTTCAACATCTAAAAATATTCCAGCAAAGGACAGCGGCTCTAAGGGAAAAATCGTAATTACTGGCAGAGGAAGGTCCAGTCATAGTCGGGAGTTACATCTGATTATCTTTAGTTGTAGAATTTATTTCTTTTGTACTCTGTATGTATTTTTCAACCTAGATGAGCTATTATGTATTATCAGTAAGTACTTATTATCAGTATAGTTTCACTATTTCTGTTTGCCATTTGAACGACACATTTATTATATAGCGAATATCAGAATATTAAGGGGTTTGACAAAACACACACACCCACACTTGTTCATTCATGAGAAGCACACGTACAGCCTCCTCTGTGACAAAAGAAACACTTGCACCTAACATACACGTACAGCATGCATGACTCATTCTCTTCCTCTTCTCTCATTGGAACAACACACACACACATTCTCTTCTTAGTAGACCAGCATACAACACACATACGTACAGCTCACAAACTCCCTCCTTTCATCATTATTGCCTCAGCTTGACACCTCTCAGAACAGAAAACAAAAGCAAACATAGAGAAAAGAAAACACAGCAGAAACAAAGAGCACAGAAAACAGAAAAAAAAACTGATAGAGAGAAAGAGAGAAACGAAGGAAGAACAAGCTCCAAATCTCACACACAACATCATAAACGTGTTTAGGTAAGTTTCTTCTACTTTAACCTTGGATTTCCATTGGATTTATGGTTGTTTTCTGGGTTGTTTTGCTGCTGGAATCAAGAGAAGTCACCAAAAACGTTTTGTTACCGTTCAGTTTCAAAACCAGCAAGTTTGTGTCCGTTTTGCATGAGATTTTTTATTCCTTTTCTTCTGTAATCACGTCCCAAAACTCAAGGAACATGTTTAGGAGTATGTAGAGTCAAAATCTTTGAGAAAGGAGTCCAAAATCATGGTTGCATGTGAGTTTTATCAACTCTGTTTTGGTCGCTGGAAAACAGAGGTTTTATCAGAAAATTTCAGAAGCTCAAACGGAGGCAACAGATGGATTTTTCATCTGGTTATTTTTGATATGGAAATTTTAGGATGTGTAGTATGAAATAGAATCAAGAAGAGCTCAATTTGGTGTCAAAACGAACAAGTTATCAATTTTTGAAGTTAGACTGTCCAAAACTGATGTTCATCAGAGTCAGTCAGTTTCGTGTGGCTTTTTGACCAACCAAATCACATCCATTATTTATGAAACTTTACAGGAAGATATTAGACATAAAAAGATTTAACATTAGTGGTAGAATGCATCATTTGGATATCTTTAGAGAGATTTATGATTTTTGAAAGATGGGTTTAGAAACAAGTGCAATCCTGAACGTCCAGATTCTAGTAGTTGATTTCGTGGTGTTTTTGAATTATGTAATCTTTTCCAATGGCCATGAAAATTTCCAGAATTTAAGTACATAGTATTAGCTTTAATTTGGTATATAGTTTGTGTTAATTGGATTAATATACTAAAAGATATGAATTTTTGACGTCAGTTGCTCTCAAACTGTGTTTCTGGAAAACAGTTTGTTTGTGTCGAACGTTTGGAAAATCAAACATTTCCAAAAAATTATGAAACTTTCCAGATTTAAAGTAAAAATCCATAGCTTTAATTTTACGGATAGAACATAATTTTTGGACAAGTATATTAGGAGATATAGATTTTCAAAGTCATGCTATGTTTCTGGAGACTAATCTGGAATAGGGGTATTTTGGGAAATTCTGGGAGTAATATGGTAAATCTGGGTAGGTTTTGATATTTTTCCATGAAAATATATTTCAATAGCTTCATGTAGGCTTCGGCCCATTCAATTTTGATTTTTATAGAATTAGTTATGATTTTTCAAAGTTAACTGAAAAATCTGTCAAATTTGTTGAAGAATAGTAAAATTACACTATGCAAAATTATATAGTGTATAAGCCACTGAAACCGAGATAATCAGCAGAATGTGATTAAAGGCAGTAGTAATACAAGTAATAACTATTACTTGTTAATTTTAATTCATAGGAACTGGTAAAAGCCCGAGTCGAAGAAAATGTTTTGGATAAACAGTTGGACTGAAAAAGGACCCAGGTAGTAATTCTTTCTCTCATATACTATGTGATTATTTATATGTTGTGTATGCCATTTTCTGTAACATGACAGTGCCTGTGGCACAACACGCGAATAAGCCAGGGTCTAAACATATCGTTTGACCATGGACACGAGTTTAGCCGAGGTTGCAAACAGTCGTTTGGCCTTGGACAGTATGCATACAACATGAGTTAGCATTTTACATATCATGGTGCATTACATATTTATTTATCACATTTTATGACTGATTGTATATTACTACTGAGATTCATTCGAATCTCACCCTTTTTCAACATCTAAAAATATTCCAGCAAAGGACAGCGGCTCTAAGGGCAAAACCGTAATTACTAGCGATTGAAGGTCCGGTCCTAGCTAGGAATTACATCTGATTATCTTTAGTTGTGGAATTTATTTATTTTGTACTCTGTATGTATTTTTCAACCTAGATGAGGATTCTATGTATTATCAGTAAGTACTTATAATCAGTATAGTTTCACTATTTCTGTTTGCCATCTGAACGACGCATATATTATATAGCGAATATCAGAATATTAAGGGGTTTGACATAGTTGGTAGTTAAACATATTTTTATATTAAAATAGACTTCATAAGTGACACATAGAATTTGGAACCACCTTAAGTGGATATTTCTAGGCCAAGATATGAATTTTCAAATATTATTGAAAATTCTGACAGAATTGAGTAATAGTGAAAAAATAAAAAGTAAGGGTATTTTTGAAATAATTGGGACTCTAAGGGTCAAGTTAAATACTTAGAGTTGGTATGAGTCCATTAAATACCTATTGGATTTAAGGTATTAGCTATAATGATAACCTACCAAAGTGTCTTAAATTATTTTGGAATAAGTAATAATTCGTCCGTTCGTAAATTATAAATTATAGAATTTGACATTTGCCCGGGACGCCTAAGAGACTGAGAACATGAACCAAATTTGGAAAGACTGTCAGGTAGTACCTTATATCTTATATCATATGTGATGCCATGTATGTGTACTATATCATCTGTATATATGTGCGGGACATATAGTCCATAAGTGGTAAGACCCGTAAATATAAGTTACACCGGGAGTTACCCGGGGGCGTCTTAAGCCAGGTAGGTTTGAGGCAAAAAGCCCGTGACTGTACCTTGTATGGGGCAGAGGCCCTGAGCAGCCAGATTGTGAATCTCAAGCGCTGTGAGTCTGTGATAAGGGACCGGTTAGGCCCTTTTATGTGCTGCATTTCTGTAAGTTGTGCTGTTTGATGATTTGTTTTACATGCTTAGTATTTGCATATTATATGAGTGATCTGTGTACTACTGAGAGTCTTTTGAATCTCACCCATTTTTCAACAAATGATATACAACAAAGGCGTCCAGCTCTAAGGGCAAGAAGGTAATATAGACTGATGAAGAGGAGGCAAATAAATTATGGACTATTTGGTTATCATTTTATTTTGGATGACTGTAAAATATTTATAAGTAGTAGTAGCGATAGTAGTACTAGTACTCGCGATGTAGACTGTATAAGTTGTAATCCGTACGCTAGACTTTCGATAACGTATTGGTATCCAGAAACCCATAAGTTAACCATCACGACGCGAGCTATGATAGAAAATACTCTGTATTTTAAATAGAAATTAAGGTGTTACACAAAATGGTTATAATTTGTTCATTATTCATACAAATGATTTTTTGGACTTTTGATATTACCTTATTGATTCAAAGATATTGTGCATTGAATTGGATCAATTGAGTGTCGTGTTATCAAATTCATATTAGAGGAAGCAATTTGTATGAATCTAAACCTAATCACACACTAAGTGTACTTCAATGGTTCCTTAAGAGGTTATTGCTAGCTATGTAAGTAGGAGTGATTATTAATTAAGAACACTAGACCAGGCGTTTGTATGGGGTTTTGCTTTCAAGACTTAGAGAAAATTAACTCCCATGATTTTATTTGAACTATAATGGCCATTCCTCCATTTGTAAGAGTATTCATCATTCATAGTTTCCACACCATACCATTCCATTCACTCCTTCTCCATTTTTATAAAAATACCAAAAACAATAGCTTAGCATTTAATTAAATTGTATTTTCCTTTTAGCTATTAATTTGAAAAACCAAAACTAATTTTCCCTTTGTTTTATTTTATTTTCATGCATTTAAATTACTTAGGAATCAATAAAAGGCTCATCGAGAAAAGAGAACAATCATAAGTTTTCCTATATGCAATCTGTAGTTAATTTTTTATTATGGACCTACAGCTAATGTGAAAAAAAAAGCATCCTAATCAGTAGCTTATCCAGTAGTGATAATTATTTAGGTGTAGTGAGGTTCCCCAGTTATATGGGCCTATATTCCTGAGAGTTTTTCTAGTAGTTTTGGACAATGTTTTGAGAGTCGGACCGAACTGGATGTAACACCTTAATTTCTAAAGCCTTTAGATTAGTTTAAATATATAATGATTTCAAACCTGAAACCAAAACAATTTAAAGTCCCAATTTAAGACAGAGTTTAATCTTATATTTGTATAAGATTTTTAAAAACTTTTTAGAATAAATATGTATGGTCTAAATTTTAGTTTGTAAATTCATTATCTTCATCAGTTTCAAAATCATTTATTTAAAATATAGAGAATTTTCTATTCTTAGCTCGCGTAGTGATGGTTAACTTATGGGTTTTTGGATACCAATAAGTTATTGAAAATCTAGCGTACGAATTACAACTTATAAAATCTGCGTCGCAAGTACTAGTACTACTATCGCTACTACTACTACTTATAAATATTTTACAGTCATCCAAAATAAAATGATAACTAAACAGTCCATAATTTATTTGCCTCTTCTTCGTCCGTTTATACTACCTTCTTGCTCTTAGAGCTGGACGCCTTTGCTGTATATCATTTGTTGAAAAAGGGGTGAGATTTAAAAGAATCTCAGTAGTACACAGATCACTCATATAATATGCAAATACTAAGCATGTAAAACAAATCATCAAACAACACAACTTACAGAAATGCAACACATAAAAGGGCCTAACCGGTCCTTTATCACAGACTCATAGCGCTTGAGATTCACAATCTGGCTGCCCAGGGCCTCTGCCCCATACAAGGTATAGTACGAGCTTTCTTTCTGAAGCCTACCTGGCTCAAAACGCCCTCGGGTAACTCCCGGTACAACTTGTACTTACGGGTCTTACCGTCTATGGACAATCTGTCCCACACATATATAGATGATATGGTACACATACATGGCATCACATATGATATAAGAGATAAGGTACTACCTGACAGTCTTTCCAAATTTGGTTCTTGTTCTCAGTCTCTTAGGCGTCCCGGGCAAATGTCAAATTCTATAATTTATAATTTACGGACGGACGAATTATTACTTATTCCAAAATAATTTAAGACACCTTGATAGGTTATCATTATAGCTAATATCTTAAATTAAATAGGTATTTAATGGATTGATATCAAATATAAGTATTTAAATTGACCCTTAGAGTCTCAATTATTTCAAAATACCCTTACTTTTTATTTTTGCACTATTACTCAATTCTGTCATAATTTTTAATAATCTTTGAAAATTCATATCTTGGCCTAGAAATATCCAATTAAGGTGGTTCTAAATTTTATGTGTCACTTATTAAGTCTATTTTAAGAGAAAAATACGTTTCACTACCACCTATCCATGAGTAATTCCCAGTTTTAAGGTTTTCTCACACTGCAGAAAATCTTTCCAATTTCAATAGCTTAACTTCTAAAATTCATAACTAAATATATAGAGCTTCAAATGGGATGGTTCAAAATCATATATGATCCTCTTTAAGTATATTTTCAGGAAAAAATATTACCTTTTAGAAATTATAGCCACAAGATTTCCATAAGTTTGTCAAACCCCATCTGTACCAGAAAATGTTCCAGATTCATCATCTAACTTTAAAAATTTATATCTCACTTTATAAACCCAAATGATACATATTATATATCAAATTAAAGCGTAGGATGTCTACTTTCATTCTGAAAACTTTCATAATTTTTGAACCAGGTTTGGCCACCAAAATTTATTTTACAACCAATATGATTTTAGAGAAACTAACCGAACAACAACTCCTCTTATTTTCTAAAAATTCTAGATTTATATATAATCATCTAAAAATCAAAACCACATGTATTACCACATAATTTTTCATGTAAAATTAATTGGAAACCTCAAATTTGAGAAATTCTCATTCCTTCCTCATGCACTATTTTGACCAAAACAGAACATCACAAGTCAACAACTCTCCATTTCACAATTTAATCACTATACTAAATTAATATGCTTCCCAAACCACCCAAAAACAGCCTCAAATGAACTAGAAAGAGTTAAGAATATGGGAAGAAAACTCACATATATCAAGTTATGGAATTGTGTGAGATTTGTAGAATCTTTTTCCTTCCTCTTGTAGCACCCATCACTCTTATGTTTCTCTTGCTCTCTCAATCACTCACTCTCTCTTTTCCTATATTTTTCTGTTTCTTTTGAGTGTGTTGAATTAATTAAAATGGAAAATGAGGAGTGTGGCCGTGTGTGTGTGTACGAGAGAATGAGAGAGTTAAATATTTTAATTTATTAAAAGAGTATGTGTGTGTGACACATGGGGTAGGTGTTTGGTTTTTTAATTGAATAAATGTGTATGTGTGCGTGAGTCTTGAAGTTGGCATGGAAAGTGTGTATAGCATGGGAAGATTGTGTTTTTTTTAATATCATATATATAGGTATATTTTTATCCTATCAATTATATATACTAGGCCTTAATTTTTCCCTTTGTCTAATTTAAGATTCCTTAAATTTCATAGATTCCATAATTTGGCTTACTATCTAACTCCCATTAATCCTTAACAATTTTTAAGGATTTTCTTCTTTAATTAACTCTATGAAATCTTAAAATAATTTCTCAGAGAGTCCCAAGCCAAATTATAATCATTAACTATTGTTTCTCGAATTTTCAGGAAAATAGGCATTTAATTCTCAAGATTAATCTCTAACATCATTTAATTTTCTTATTGAGAATTTAACCTTTTAATAAATTTAGGATGTTACACTAGATGGTTAAACTGGTTTGACCATCAGTAGGAGTAAAGGCGGCTTGTTTCACTGAGTAAAGCCATTTGAGAGGTTAAGTCGGATCGGACCGTGTAAAGCCGCCTTTTAAGCCGCAAGCCGGAGTTGAGTCGTGAGCTGGAGCGGCTGCTGAAAAACTGGCCGGGTAAACCTTGGGGAAAGAAGAAGGCAAAGAGGCACGAAGAAGATAGAGAAAAACAAGTTACGCAGCTATGGAAGCATCTTATAGTATGAGCATTAGCGTTGCGAAATACGATTTCTTAGGTAGATCAACGAAATAAAGGAACCAATCTCTAGTGACATTTCTGTCAACCCTTGGAGCAAGAACGTAGATGAAGAAAAGAAGAAAGATGAAGCTAAAGAGATGAAAGCCATAGGTAATGGAGAAAAGTAATAATATCAGCAGAAGAGATTGTATGAAATAGGGAGAAAACGTGTTGCAGTGGCACTGTACTTTCTGTACATTAAGATTTGACTATTTGAATTTTGAGAATATCAACATATCTTTTTATAATAAATATTAATTAATGATTAACTTTTGTTGCTTTTAAAAAAGTTTTAAATATAAATGCTTTTTTTTATAGAAATTTGAATGCTTTTGAAAAATACAAAAGTTCTCGGTTTTCGATTATTATTAATTTTGAAGGAAAAAATTTAAATTAATTGTAAGATAATCATATCTATAAATCCAAATCAGAAAGATTTGCTTTATTATAAAGGTAAGAAAAAATATTTATATTATAATATCATGTTTATTTAGTTAAAGATAAAAAATATTAGACAAAAATTTTTTAGCATGATAGTGGCAACCTAGGTCATTTTCCCAAGGAGCAATATATGAGTTTTCTTTAAAATTGAATTTAGGTGATGAAAAATGCAATGGAATGAACCTAAACTAAAATGCAAGACTCTGCTACCTAAATGAATGCAAATATAATTTGGGGGGGTTTGTAAAAAAGGAATTAAAATGCTAAACAAAAATATTAAGAAAAAGTAAGACAAACAACAAATGTTTAGTTCAGTTATAATGATAAAGGGGACAACTTAGGATTCACATGGAGTTAACTTTCTTAGCCCAAATTAATTAATCAGACCAAAGTGAGATTGATGAAGGGTTGAAATTAATAAATTTAATTATCTACTTGAAACATGGGAAACCCTCAAGTTCAATAACACTTATTCCACTAGAAAACTTACAATAAAAGAAGTGCTAGTTAATTAAATCCATTAAAACTAGTCAAAATAATTCAAGATAGTTTGGGAAATCATGTTCACAATTGCCTAATTAAACAATTCGACAATTAACCAACTTAATTAAACAATCAAGAGGTTAAACCCAAACTGACAATTAAAGTAATAACGAGAACTCAATTAATAAATTAATTGACAATTAACGGGTTTGTAAACAAAAATTCCAATAAACATTTAAGCATGAATCAAATCCAAATTATCAATTTAATCAAAATCAAATAATAAGTCTACAATCTAAAACTAGATTGTTCTTAATAAAACCACTCAAAATTATTTAAAACTAAATAATCTCAAGCTTTGAATCAAATTAATAAAAAGAAAGACACTCATTTGTAGTCTTCAAATATAAGCTCTTAGGTCTTAGCTTCCTCCATACTCATCCTAAGTTGCCTCCCAAGAAAACTCAAGCTGCCATTAAATTATCTCCTCCTCTAAGCTCCATGAAATTTGTCACAGCCACGAAACGGATTTGTGCAAAATTTGTTGATGATTAAGTAATGGCCGTGGGACCTGTAAATAAATAATGATATTGAATGAAGTAAGTCTCCAATGATGTGGTGTGGGATCAGGGAGCCAATAATAATGTGAGAAATTGGATAGATGAATTTTTGGGAAATGGCTGGCGTCCTTTGCAAAGACGTCCGTTGCATCTCCTTTTCTGTAAACTGCACCGTTTTGGTGTAGTTTGGAGAAAATGAGGTAAATTTTTTATTTTTTTATCTAAAAAAATAGCATATAGTATTTTAAAATATTTTTCTAGACGTATTTAGTATCTTAAAATATTTTTTAAGTAGTATGTAGTATCTTAAAATAATTTTTAGTATTTTTAATTATTTAAAATATTTTTTTAGTTGTACTCGGTGTGTTAGCAGACTGATTGCAATTTTACCAATAATTTATTTTTTCAGCTCTAAAAATTACTTTAAAATATTTTAAGAGTAAAATTGCAATTAGTCTCATAAAAAAATAGTATCTAGTATTTTAAAATATTTTTTTCGACGTATCTAGTATTTTAAAATATTTTTTAAGTAGCATATAATATTCTAACATAATTTGTAGTACTTAAATTTTTAAAATATTTTTTCAGTTGTATCCAATGTGTTAGCAGACTGATTGCAATTTTATTCTTAAAATATTTTAAAGTAATTTTTGAAGCTGAAAAAAATAAATTATTGGTAAAATTGCAATCAGTCTGCTAACATACTGGGTATAACTGAAAAAATATTTTAAATAATTAAAAATACTAAAAATTATTTTAGCATACTACATGTTATTTAAAAAATATTTTAAGATACTAGATACGTCTAGAAAAATATTTTAAAATACTAAATACTATTTTTTTAGATAAAAAAATTTATCCCATTTTCTCCAAACTACACCAAAATGGTGTAGTTTAGAGAAAAGGAGATGCAGCGGATGTCCTTTGCAAAGGACGCCAGCCATCTCTGAATTTTTGGAGATGGAGTCGTGTGTGTTGAGTTCGTCCGTTTCCGCTGAATCGGGATTCTGTTTTCAGCGTCCTTCGTCACTTTGGATAGTGGAGCAATTAGGTTAATTAATGGAAGAAAGGGAGAGCTTTGGGGTCTAAATTTATGCCCATTAAAATCTATCTATTATATTCTTTTTTAGCTTTCAAGAAAAATTATGCACCGTAACATCTTTTAATATGCTTTTCCTAGCCCTGCAAGAATCAAATAAAATCGTGATCTATCATATATTTAGAAATATTTTTTTTCTAATCATGCGATATTTATAATTTAAACTAATATTCTCATATTTTATTTAGATTTTATATTATTTTCTAAGATTGGCTAATAATTTAAATATTATCTAATAAATCCAAATTAGCCTAAAATAGTCTCCAAAATAAATGAATAAGGTGTGATAAAATATATTAAATTTGGGATTTATCAACTCCCCCACACTTATCATTTGCACTCCTGGGCAAAACAAATCAAGACCAAGGGAGAATAACAAAACAAAACGAAACAAAAGCTTAAAAAGGTGAATGTTCCAATCACAAGCAAGAAGTAAACTAAAGTATTTCAGCAACTCTCTTATCCAAGTGATTTTCTCATGACTCAAGAAAATAAACTTCATGGCAATTTACTTGATAAAGGGGAACCTACGCTAGCATTCCCTCACTAAGGATAATGTGTATGTCACTCATCACTCAAAAGTGTAGAGGCTTGTGTTTACACTCAAATCCACCCTGTTCAGTATTCTTTCTATAGGCTTGACAAGAATCTAAATTTTCCACCACTAACAAAGCAATGCAAGCACAAATCAAAAGGACTTTTATTAAGTTGTAATGGGGCTAGGGTTAAGAAAAAAATGGATATGGTGTTTAGGAAAAACAAAGTTGAATAACCTAGAAGATAAAGAGAATAATGAATTAGAGAATATAGGATGCAAGAGACCAGAGCAGACTTGAACTGAGTCATTTTTTTTTCTTTCTCTTTTTTTTTCTCAAACTTTCTTGGACTATTATATATATGCTCTTTTGACGCGAACCTTTATATTGGTGATACAAAGGCCCCGTTACTCAAGCTTTTATAACTTAATAGCACCAAGATGCTACTAGCACGCACATGACTCTTATTGGCTGTTTGACGTGAAGATCAACATTGGTGATGAAGACCCTCGGTTACTAGGCACAGCTTAAATCAGCGGAGCGGAATTTTATTGCATCTCTCTCCTTTTTTTCTCGTTTTTTTTTATTTTTTTTACGACCCAATTTCTGATTTTATATAGGTTCTTCCATCTAAATCAAATAAAATGAATTACTCTTCAACTCCTAAGACATTCAAAAGGGTAGGGAAATTTTTTTTCCCCAGGCTATGGGTGTAGGCAAAAATGGATAAAGATATAGGCTCAAATGGGCTAAACAAATGATATATGCAAAATAAGGGTTGGCAATTTTTTTTTATTATCTGGCTAGAATGAAATGAATGTCTTTGTCATGTTTATGAATACACATGCCTAAAATGTTATTTCAAATAAGATTCAAGTCAAGTTCTGGATCAAGTAAAGAGATAGGGGTACACACTAACAAATTGCATTAGGCTCAAAATCTCACTAGGTATATGATCACTAGCCTAAATCCACCAAAGTCAATTTCATTGCCACTCAGTCTATTAACTCAAAACAAGATCAATCACTTTTCAAATCAAGAATGTATCATACTAAAGTCACTTAAAACTTGCAATTTTTGCATTTAAAATAGTTGATCCCTCCCCCACACTTAAACAATGTATTGTCCTCAATGTAAAACAGTCATATCAAATCACAAAGTAATATGCAGCATAGTTCAACTCAATAATATGACAATGCAAAATAGAAGAGTGAAGGAGGGAATACAACCGGGGTTTACGTGGTGTCACGAAGTGCAGCAACCTCCACTGCCTGAGTGGAGAACCCATCGAAGAACTGCTTCAAGCGGTGTCCATTGACAATGAAGCATTTTCCATTTGGCTCCCTTTTGATCTTTACATTTCCATAAGGAAAAACATCAATGACAATGAAATGCCCCTCCCATCTAGAACGGAGCTTTCCAGGCATGAGTTTTAATTGGTAGATATAGTAGAACTTTTTGGCCAATTTGAAATTCTCTCTTCATAATGAGTTTGTCATGTGTTGCCTTAGTTCTTTCCTTATAAATCCTAGCATTCTCATAAGCTTCTCTTCTTAATTCTTCAAGCTCTTGCAATTGCAACTTTCGTTCAGAACCAGCACTAGCAAGATTGAGATTGCACCTTTTAATTGCCCAGTGTGCCTTGTGCTCCACCTCTATCCGCTAATGACATGCTTTGCCATAGACAATCCTGTATGGAGACATGCCAATGGGGCTTTTATATGTTGTACGATATGCCCAGAGTGCATCATCGAGCCTTTTACTCCAATCCTTACAGTTAGGTTGCACTGTCTTTTCTAAAATGAGCTTGATTTATCTATTAGAGAACTCTGCTTGACCATTTGTCTGAGGGTGGTATGGAGTAGCCACCTTATGCATTACACCATATTTGCTAAGCAAGCTCTGTAAACTTCGATTGCAAAAATGAGTTCCTTGATCGCTAATGATAGCTCTAGGAATGCCAAACCTGCAAAGAATGTAAGACCGAACAAAGGAAACCACTCATATTTAGAAATATTTTTTTCTAATCATGCGGTATTAATAATTTAAACTAATATTCTCATATTTTATTTAGATTTTATATTATTTTTCAAGATTGGCTGATAATCTAAATATTATCTAATAAATCTAAATTAGCCTAAAATAATCCCCAAAATAAATAAATAAGATGAGATAAAATATATTAAATTTAGGATTTATCACTAAATATTGACCTTTCATTTTGTTATTAACTAGATATATCTCCTATTCGTTGCACGCAGAGTGTTACTGCTGGAGGTATTAATTGTGAAAGCAGTATTTCATGATGCTATCTCTTTGTTTTTTTTTTCTTTTTCTTTTCGGTCGAACTGCTACCTCTCTGATTTGAACGCAAATAAATAAAAGCAAAATTAATATGGGGTGTGAAGGAATTGCACAGACATATATGTTGGTGGTACTATTAATAAAAATATTTTAGAGAGGATAATAAACATATTGCGTGGACACTAAAATAATATGGACATGTGAATTTTTTTAGTAAAAAACAATATGATTTAAGTTCTAAAATTAGTTGTTGTCTTTTGTAACACCTTAATTTCTAAAGCCTTTAAATTAGTTTAAATATATAATGGTTTCAAATCTGAGACCAAAACAAATTAAATTCACAATTTACGACAGAGTTTAATCTTATATTTGTATACGATTTTCAAAAAAAATTTTAAAATAAATATGTATGGTCTAAATTTTAACTTGTAAATTCATTATCTTTATCAGTTTCAAAATCATTTATTTAAAATACAGAACATTTTCTATCCATAGCTCGCGTCGTGATGGTTAACTTATGGGTTTCTTGATACCAATACGTTATCGAAAGTCTAGCATACGGATTACAACTTATACAGTCTGCGTCGCGAGTACCAGTACTACTATCGCTACTACTACTACTTATAAATGTTTTACAGTCATCCAAAATAAAATGATAACCAAACAGTCCATAATTTATTTGCCTCTTCTTCGTCCGTCTATATTATCTTCTTGCCCTTAGAGCTGGACGCCTTTGCTGTATATCATTTGTTGAAAAAGGGGTGAGATTCAAAAGAATATCAGTAGTACACAGATCACTCATATAATATGCAGATACTAAGCATGTAAAACAAATCATCAAACATCACAACTTACAGAAATGCAGCACATAAAAGGGCCTAACCGGTCCCTTATCACAGACTCACAGCCCTTGAAATTCATAACATGGCTGCCCAGGGTCTCTGCCCCATACAAGGTACAGTCACGGGCTTTCTGCCTCAAGCCTACCTGACTCAAGAAGCCCCCGGGTAACTCCTGGTGTAACTTGTACTTACGGGTCTTACCGCCTATGGACTATCTGTCCCACACATATACAGATGATATAGTACACATACATGTCATCACATATGATATAAGAGATAAGGTACTACTTGACAGTCTTTCCAAATTTGGTTCCTGTTGTCAGTCTCTTAGGCGTCTCGGGCAAATGTCAAATCCTATAATTTATAATTTACAGACGGGCGAATTATTACTTATTCCAAAATAATTTAAGACACTTTGGTAGGTTATCATTATAGCTAATACCTTAAATCCAATAGGTATTTAATGGACTCATACCAACTCTAGTATTTAACTTGACCCTTAGAGTCCTAATTATTTCAAAAATACCCTTACTTTTTATTTTTTCACTATTACTCAATTCTATCAGAATTTTCAATAATCTTTGAAAATTCATATCTTGGCCTAGAAATATCCAATTAAGGTGGTTCCAAATTTTATGTGTCACTTATGAAGTCTATTTTAACAGAAAAATACGTTTAACTACCACCTATCCATGAATAATTCACAGTTTTAAATTTTTCTCGCACTGCCAGAAAATCTTTCCAGTTTCAATAGCTTAACTTCTAAAATTCATAACTAAATATATAGAACTCCAAATGGGATGGTTCAAAATCATATATGATCATATTTAAGTATATTTTCAGGAAAAAATATTACCATTTATAAATTATAGCTACAAAATTTCCAGAATTTCGTCAAACCTCGTCTGTACCATAAAACGTTCCAGATTCATCATCTAACTTTGAAAATTCATATCTCACTATTTATAAACCCAAATGATACATATTATATATCCAATTAAATTTTAAGATGTATACTTTCCTTCTGAAAACTTTCATAATTTTTGGACCAGGTTTGATTACCGAAATTTATTTTACAACCAATATGATTTCAGAGAAACTAACCGATCAGCAACTCCTCTTATTTTCTAAAAATTCTAGACTTATATATAATCATCAAAAAATCATAATCTCAAGCATTCTCATATAATTTTTTGTGTAAAATTCATTGGAAACCTCAAATTTTTCAAATTCTCATTCCTTCCTTATACACTATTTAGCCCAGAACAAAACCTCACAAGACAACAATTCATTATACTAGGTTCTTATGCTTCACAAATTACCCAAAAATAATCTCAAATCAACTAGAAAGAGTTAAGAATATGGGAAGGAAACTCACCTATATTAGGATATGGAGTTGTATGTAGAATTTGTAATCACTTCTTCCTTCCTCTGGTAGCACCGATCACTCTTATGTTTCTATTGCTTTCTCTCTATCACTCACTCTCTCTTTTCCTATATTTTCCTCTTTCTTTTGAATGTGTTGAATGAATGAAAAATGGAAAATGAGGAGTGTGTGTGTGCGCTTCCGTGTGATTAAGAGAGTGAGAGAGAGGGTGTTGTTTTTAGTAATTAAAAATGTGTATGTATGTGCCATGTGGGTAGTGTGTGTGTGTTATTTAATTAGATAATTGTGTGTGTGTGCATGGCGTGTGATGTGTGGGAAAATGGTGTGTGTGTTTTGTTTTAATATAATATATATAGGTATATTTTTATCCTATTAATTACACACACTATGTATTAATTTTTCTCTTTGTCTAATTTAAGATTCCTTATATTTCATAGGTTTCATAATTTAGCTTTCAATTCCCAAGATTAATCTCTAGCACCATTTAATTTTTTTTTTGGAAATTTAACCTTTTAATAAATTTTAAGATACTACACCTTTTTTAATTTTAAATGTAGAAGAATATATGTGAGGCTTAATTAGGGGCAACTTAGCATTTTTGAATTTATAATTTAATATTTTTTTCATTATGAATAATTACAATTCTTTTGATCCTCTTCAATAAATATGATGTTTCCTAGATCCTTCACTTCCCCGTATGATGCATGGGACGTGCATGTGTGTGTGTGTGGGGGGGGGGGGGGTATTCCAATTGTTCAAATGCAAATGACATCACTTCATAGATATAAGGTTAATTGTAAGGTGTTTGTTTTTCTAATAAATGTTTTGTTATATTATTTTTTGCAATTCTATTCTTAGAAAATATCATTTCTCTCCCCCACCCCTAAAGATTCTTCTTTTGGATTTACGAACTTTACTACTCATTAATGATAATATGATGATGACAGTGAACTGAGTTGGCAACAGATGTTAACCATTTAATGCATTAATGTTAAATTTAAAAAGTATGTTATTTATGATCAACAATGTTGTGAACATCAATTTCCTCTG
This sequence comes from Albizia julibrissin, assembly GCA_037074505.1. Classification (NCBI taxonomy): domain Eukaryota; kingdom Viridiplantae; phylum Streptophyta; class Magnoliopsida; order Fabales; family Fabaceae; genus Albizia; species Albizia julibrissin. Next base: position 12,450,728 of record CM073480.1, on the reverse strand, counting down.
TGTCGAAGTCTCTTCTCATATCAACCATGCTCCCAAATGCTTGTAGGAAGCCTATCACATCTGGATGAAATTAATGTCCCGGTTAGAATAAAAGTATAAAATGGTTTGAATATGAACCATGTTAGGAAGGTACACGAACCAATCAGCTCTTTGTTTTTGGCTTCTCCACTCTCGATGTCATTGATTGGGACCAGGTTGACTGTGTGTAGAGAGATCGGGAAGCCACGTTTCTGAAAGAAGTCTTTGAATGAAACATGATCTTCCGACGATGTGTACATGTTTTGTAATCATCATTGTTGGCCAAGACTTATAAATTATCAAACTGGTAGACCTCACCCTCTTCTAAATCATTAATATATCGTTTGATATGTCCCCTCTGAATAATAGAAGTCTCTATTTGATCACCCTGTTTGCATCAAGCAAGATGAATTAAGAAAGGTGCATGTGTGAGTATATGTATGGCAAATGTGTTGACTAGTGATGAAAGAAAGTAACAGCTGTACATGTGTTCTCATAAAATGAACAAGTGGGGGTGCGTGTGTCTAATTCTAAGTGTGTGTACTTCAAGAAGCCTCCAAGTATCCAAATAAAAAGAAGGATGAGTGTTTAATAATTAGTGTGATGGTAAGTTTATATATATATGTATAAGTATATTTTTATCCTATTAATTACACACACTAGGCCTTAATTTTTTTTTCCTTTGTCTACTTCAAGTTTCCTTAAATTTCATAGATTCCATAATTTGACTTATTATCTAATTTCCATAAATTAATCCTTAAATTAAATTTTGGGATATTACACCACATATCATTGAAAAAGATATGTATATATATACAACTTCTAAAGAGATATATATTTAAACAAAAGTAAATCTTGTGAGAAGTTGTTTATAACCAAAGGGATCATTTGTGTATCTGTGGTTAAAATTGAAAGCATCGTTTGCCCACAAAGTGTTTTGGATGGATATAATAATGACGCCACAGGGATTGAACTTTTTCTGCAGTTCTCCTGTTTGTACTGCGGGCTTTATCTGAAACGGGAATCTGGACCATTCAATTTTTTAGCCTTTATTAGGTTACTAGAAAAATGACAATATTTGTAGCCTGTTTGGTTCGATTACATGATAAAAGATTATAATAATCCTGATAAAATAGTATGATTACAACGTTTGATTAGGTTTATGTAATATAAAAAAGATTACATTTTATAATTCTGATTACATCATTTGATATAATAAGGATTATACAGCTAGAACTGATGAATAAGGATGCAAACATTCTGTAATCGAGTGAAAATGATACTATTACCATTATAATTTTTTAAATTGATCAAAGTGTTTACCTATAAATGTTGTTAAATATTAAATAATTTTAATTACCACCATTAAATATTAAAAAATAATTAATAATATAGAAATTTAAGAAACATTCCTCCATTCAAAAATTTAAATAAAATATTAAAATATCTCATTAAATAATATTCATATAATTAAATATTAAAAAATTAATATGAATCCAATCTATGCACTGCATAATATTTTCACTATTAAATATTAAAAAATTATTATGAACAAAGTGTGTGTATTGTATGGAATTAAAAAAAAATTATCATGAACCTAACGTGCACACTATTATGTGTAGAAAAGGGGTAATTTTCCCTCTAACTATATTATTCCCATATATTTTTATGTTTAATGTAATTCAATCAAACGTTTTTATGCTTATGTATCATTTTTTCCTTAGGACGAATCAAATAAATTATATAATCATCATTACATTATATTCCATTACAATGCATTATATTTCATTCCATTACTTCTAATTCTGTGAATCAAATGGGCACTTAAAGTTTTTTGACAAAAAAGGATAATATTTAACGTTTTAAAATTTAAACCCTATCATTTTCTGTACAAAAATTTATTTTTAGCCTAACCGAATCAAAATATAAATCTCACAATTAGTGAGATATGATTCCAAATTTTGTCAATTCGTCATTTCTTCTTCTTCCTCCCGACTCGTTCTCTGTCATTCTACCAGCAATTCCTTCGATTCTTATGCCCTTTCATTGCACAGTTTGGGTCCATTTTCTATTAGCATTCTCTATCTTGTCTACTATAATTTGCATCTTTACACACACACACACAGAGATATATATATATATATATATATCATATATACATATATGTATATATGTGTGTGTATCTCCATATGTATGTATGTACGTACGTACATCAAACATTAGCATTCCCTATGTTGTCTACTATAATTTGCATCTTTACACACACACACATACATATATGTGTGTGTGTATTTCTTATTCATGGGGGTGATTGGAGGCTTGTGAGTAGGGGTGGAAACAGGCTAGGCGGCTGGCCTGTTTCCTGCCTGATCAAGCCTGGCCTGTCAGGTTAAAAGGCCAAGCTCAGGCCTGCTTCGAGGTCTATTTTTTTAAAAAGGCGGGCTCAGGCTTACTGACAGGCCTATTAGACCTGTCAGGTAAGGCTGAGCCTGTAAAGTATTTGAAAAACATTCCCACACATCTCACATCCTAACCCTAAATCTCATAATTCTCATTCACAAATCTCATATCAAGTGGATCATTAATTTATGTATTTGGATCATTAATTTATGTAATTGGGCCTGTTTTTGGCCTGTTTGAAATAGGCCTGTTTTCAGCCTGTTTGAAGCAAGCCTATTGTGAAGCTTGTGGCTTGTTAGCCTATTTAATTTTTTTTAATTACATGCCTCCTTAACAGGCCACAGGCTAGGCCAGGCTTAGGCAGAAAAAAAGGTCTGTTACAGGCCACAGGCCAGGCTCAAACCATCCAGTGCCTTAACAGATCAGGCCTGTTAAGGCACAAGCCTGGCCTGCCCTACCCTGTTTCCACCCCTACTTATGAGAGAGTTTGTTTGCCTTCCTTTTAAAAAAGGGCTGCTTTTTAATTGTGGCTTTTAGCAATTTTCATTTATTTTGTGAGAAATAATTTGATTGGACAATTAGAGTGGCTAAATTAGTCCACCCATTGTATTCTTATACTCATTTTAGTCATTTGTATGTTATATTTTATTATGTTGCAGTCAGATGGCTCGCGAGAATCCATATAATTGTTATAGGGTTAAGGTAAAAATTTATCCTGAAAGTTTTCATTAAAAAGCAATGTTACCCTAGAAGTTGTTTTAGGTTCAATATTGGCTCAAACGTATTAAAATAGAGAAATGTTGCCATTTTTTGTTAAAAAGTTAATGGTTAACGTCAATTTTTTAATAGTCAACATTAATTTTTTTAATGGTATAGGGCATTATTGTTATGTTTTAAAACTTCCAGGAGTGACATTGAACATAAAAAAATTCTAAGGTAACATTACTCTTTAGCAAAAATTTTCGGGACAAATTTACACCTTAAAGCGCTGTTATATTATGATTAGGATATGCTCATATAAATTTAAATAACTTTATAGTATATAGATAAATAGTATAATTTTTTAAAAATAATTTTATATGATATAAATAGATAAATATTTATTTGTTTTATAAAAAAAACAAAAAAAACTAATTTTCTTGAGTAAAAAACTAATATATAATTAAGTAATTTATTTAGCTTTTTAATCTCCCCATATAACTCAACTGAGTCTTATATCAAGGACCGGAGATATTGCAAGAGTGGATTTGAATTTTGTTTTTAAAAATTCCTACTAAAAAATTTGATGACTGACATTGACAGAAAAGGGGAAGGTGGATGCTTAGGGCAAAATTACTCCATTTTTTAAATTTTTAGGGCACATTTAGACCCTCAAAAAATTCCAAAAGCCCAATGCCCATACGCAAAAACTTCTGGGGCATTTAAACCCTTTAACCCTTAAATTTATCTAAAATAAAATAATCTTAAACTTAGCCTACATCTATCTTCAATTTTCCTTTTTATTTATATAGGGGTGTTATGATCTTTTAACAATATTTAAAAAATTCCTAATTGAGCCTTTTGGCCTGATTAGGAATTTCTTAAAAGTGTATGTTTGAATTTAGATTATGGTATTTCAGTAGGATTTATGTAGGATTCTCTTTGTGTAATATTTAAATTTTGATTTTTACATATTTAATAAACTATTTGTAGATATTGGCTCAAAAATTCTGATCTATTGCTAAAAAATGAGATTTCTTCTAGCTGGTTTGGTTTAACGGTGGGAGATTAAGTGTTTATTTAGTTAAGAAATAGGAGTTAAAATAAGTTTGATTGGGCAAAAAAAGTGCCTATGGGGCTCATTTATTCAGTTTGGGTATTTTTCTTTTTTCAAAATCCTGATTTATCCTGATTTCTCTCTCAAGTGCCTATTGGACCAAGGAGACGCTTATCCTATTGGGAAATCATGATCAACTTCCCGCCACAAGAAATTGTCTCATATACCATCAGCTTCTATCTCCTAAATTCTCTACTGCTCTAGATATATCGCAAATATTTCTCAAGTTTTTAAATTCCTTCATCCATGTTCCATTAAATTATTTTAAATAATCAAAATTATAAAATAAATATAATATTTAAATATTAATGTCTTTATTAAATCATATTTAATAATAATTATTAAATATTTAATTATCTTTATTATTAAATATTATCAAGAAAATGTTAACAGCTTTATTAAAGAAATTAACTTGATTACATGATTTGATGTAGTTATAAAAAAAATAATTAGCTATCATATTTATCAATTTATTTTTTTATTTAGATATTAAATTCATGATAATGATAGATCACGTAATATGTTCTTTAAAATATACTCGAACATATATAATTTTTTTTAATTATACATACACATTGTCATGAAGTTTTATACCATTTCTGACTTCAGTTACATTTATTTCCTTTATTAAATATAGCTTTATAAAATTAATCCCCTTTATAAAAATACTTCATTCAGCAAATGGAAATAAAAGCATGGATTGGGAAGATCTGGGTATGCGAGTCTCGCCGCGGCGGCTTTACCTCTCCTCTGTCGACAACCATGGAGCTTCCTCGTTTGTGAAAGTTAACCTATTAAGAGACTGGAAACATACTTTATTAACTTAAGGCATTAAACTGAATTTTATGTAGGCCAAACATATACTTTAGAAAAAAATTTACAAGTACACATATGCATTTTAAAAATTAACAATGATAAATCCTAATTTATGTAAAAATTTACAAAAGTATAGATGAATTTGCAAGTACACACATTTTAACAAGTAACACTAAAAAAATAACAAATGTCCATATAAAGCAAGGGCATTTTAGGTCATTTGTTTTCAAAAATTTAATTTATTCAATTTAATTTCAAAATATTTCATAAAATAAAATTATAAAATTTTATAATGTAACTAAAATTAATACATTTTATATCATAATATAAAATTTGAAAACATATGTACTATCATTATTTTTTGGTTATATAAATATTTTTTGGAAAAATAAATGTTTAAATAATTTTTACCTTAAAAGAAGGGCATTTTGGTCCATCAACTAAAAGTTTAGATGAAAAGAAATAAAATTTTAAATATGAAAGGGAGGTTTGTACATTATACATTTTAATTACTTTTCAAAACAGACTAAACTCTATGTAAGACCAAACTGAGAGGTAGTTAGAGTATTTTACTCCTTTTTTTTATTTTTTATAATACTCCTCAAGTCCTAATGTTTGGATTTAGTTAGGATGTAATCTTATCTATCAAACTGAAAGATATATAATATAAACTTTCTACTGATGCCCTACCTCAATATTGACGTCCTACCTAAATTTTCTACTGATGCAATACCACGCTATAAAAAATAGTAAATTAGCGACGGAATTTTCGTTACTAATCAACTTAACGAAGGAACCATATTAGTGACGGAATTAGCGACAAAATTTGTTCCATTACTAATTGATTAGTGACAGAATTTTAAATTTCATTGCTAATTAGAGACGAAATTTAGCGATAAAATTTTTCCCTCTCTAATTAGCGACGGAAAATTCCGTCTCTAATTAGTGACAGAAATTCCGTCTCTAATTAGAGACGGAATTTTCCGTCTCTAATCCTTAGTAAATATTTATATATATATAATTTAAATTGCCACATGTCTACAACACGAGCCTCCATATGTCCCTCGCTGGCAGTTGCCACATGTACCAGTCAGCCACCTCCACGTGTTCCGGAAAGCCACCACTTGTCATCCTCCACCGCGTGCCACATGTCACCCTCCACCTCACACCCCATGCCACAAGTGACAAATTGGTTGCATTTTGTGACCAAGTTAGGATTCGAAGCCATGACCTCTCACACGTGTGCTAGTGCCTTTAGAGCCGGGAAATCGGGCCGGCCCTTTTAAGCCCTTTTAAATAATGGGCCGGACTTAAAAAATTGAGCTTTAAAAATAAGTCGGGCCTAAAAGGGCCAGCCCTGGAGGGCCGACCCTTTAGCTTTATTTTTTGTTTTAATTTCACTACCCTTCTTATTCATGCATTTGCTGACTCCTCCCAAAGAACCTTAAATTTGCTAAGTTTACATATGATGGTAATTTACTAATTCTTGATATTTTTATCCCTTAAGCAAAGTCTACTACTTAAAGTGAAATACAATCAAAATTCCTTGAAATTGATGATAGTAGCGAAGAATATAAAAACAGTAGTTTTCATAATCATGTTGCTTAGAGTGTTTAGCTTTTTGCCTTCTTATACTTTATATGAGACTATGAATTACTTGTACACAGTATTTTTTTACCTTTGATTATGAATTAGTAACTGTATTTATTTTATTGCATGAGGTATATAGATGTATAGTTAAATTTTGTGAAAATGACTTCTAGCCCTGCGGGCCGGCCCTGGCCTTGATGCTCTCAGGCCGGGCTTTGAAAAACAACAATTTTTCTTTCCTCGGGCCTTGTAGGGCCGGCCTTTTTATGCCATGGCCTGTCAAGGGCCGGCCCTAATTCCCACCTCTAAGTGCCTTTGCCAGTTGAGCTAAGAAGAATATGTGAAAGTTAAATGTAAAATCATATATATATATATATATAGACATAGACACACACACATTCACACATATGTACAAATATACGTACACATACATAGACACACACACACACATCGCTTGCAAACAAAAATAAAAATACAAAATTTTTTATATTATTGAATATTTTAATTTAGTTTTCTTATTTTATTTTATTTAAATATTCTACCTAAATTTTTATTATTAATATTTTTATTTATTTATTTTATTTTATTTTTTATCTTGTTGTTTGTATTTATAAAATTTGCATTTTATTTTTATATAATATATTATTAAAAATTCAAATATATTATATTATAGTTTTAATTTCAAAAATAAATATGAATTAATAATTTTTATTTATTTATTTTAATATTATATTATAAATTTAAAATAATTAAAATTAATAATTTCGTCTCTAATTAGCGACGGAAAAATTCCGTCTCTAAATTCCGTCGCTAATTTGCTAATTTTTTGTAGTGCCAGTTAGTCACTAACAGTAAAAAAACAGGAAAATCTTCATCAACAATGCAATCAAACACAATAAAAGTGATCAAACAACCATCAACATTGTCCAATTATCTTAAAGCCACTACTTTTTCTTAATCTTCACCTAACACTCCCCTCACCCGTAAAACGAAAAGCTTCGATATCATAAACCACAACCACAAACTATAATCAATTTTCCATTAACATTGAAGAAGCACAAACAAAAATAATTTCTCCCTTAAATTTACTTACCCGTGGCTTCCCTCTTGCTACCGTTGCTTTTCCTCTAATTTTGTCACTTTTTGGCGCGAAATCCCTCTCTCTACTCCCCCACTCGTGTGCCCTCTCTGATAATAGTTGCTGTCACTAAAGCCACGACACTTTGGTCATTATACTAAAATTTCATATCCCAGATTCCTTTAGATGTACTGACTTAAGATTTTCTAAATTCACCCCTCCTTTTTATCCTCTCCTTTTTATCCTTTCCTATTTTCGCTTCAATTTTTCTGGAATTTCCCTATTGGATATAACTTTATGCGAGTCTCGCCGCGATGGCTTTACCTCTCCTCGGTCGACAACCATGGAGAAAACGGTGATTAATGTCGCAGCACCATTCCTTCCCCAAGAAATCATCGCCAACATCCTCAAGCGGCTTCCCGTGAAATCCCTACTGCGATTTCGATGTGTCTGCAAACATTGGAAGAATCTCTTCAAAACTCCATCTTTCATCCAAGACCATCTCCGCCACTCCTCTCATCATAACACTTCTCTTCTTTTGGGAGCGGAGAATTTCGTTGATGGTTTCTACTTATTTTTATTCAATTGTAAGATGCAATTTCGTGAGATTGATAACGCACCTTTGAACGGTTCCTTATGAGGCTTTGAGCTCGTAGGTTCCAGCGATGGCCTGCTCTGCTTCGTCAATACGAATAAGCATCCTCCTGCCCCTTTACTGTGGAATCGGGCGACTAGAGCGCTCAAACAAGTGCCTTGTGATGAATTTTCGGGTTTTTATTCGGATAACAATTCTGATATAGATTTTGGTTGGCGTTTCGGATTTGGGTTTAATCCTATTATTAATGATTACAAGATAGTGAGATTATCTGGGAGTTCCATTGATATTTCGGAAGCGACGGTGTATTCATTAAGCACAGGGTCTTGGAGAAACATTGAATTTGACGAGATAGATGTTTGTATTTGTATTACTACACATGGTGTCACTGTTAATGGAGTTATGTTTTGGCTTGGTACAGATGACTCCAGTCATGTGATAGTTTCATTTGACTTAGCAACTGAAGTGGTTGCAGTGATACTGATAAGTAAAATATTTGCATATTTATTTTCCCTTATATGATGATTTTGTGGACTAAATTTGAGTTGAATATAATCAATTTGGGTGTAATTAATAAATAAATAATGATTTTCTTGCAGCCATGGATAGTACCGGATTAAAAAGAATTAAAGAAGGCATTTAAGGGAAAGGTACTATTCACGCGGTACTATTCACTGTGCACTGTTCATGCGGTTACTGTTCACTGTTCACTGTAGCGGACGGTTGCGGTTTACTGTAGCGGACGGTGTGGTCGGTTACTGTAGCAGTGCGGTAGGTGTGGTCGGTTACTGTAGCAGTGCGGTAGGTGTGGTCGGTTACTGTAGCAAAATCACTGTAGCAGTCCGAAAATGAAGCCTATAAATAGAGCTTCTTGGCACCCTAAAAGAAGGAAGAAGGAGGAAGGAGGAGAGAGAGAGTCTCTATGTTAGAGAGAGAGAGTTGTTATTTTTAGAATTTATTTCTTGCATTTTTTTTACTTCTTGCATGCCTCCTACATGGATGGTTTTACCTCCTATATGGAAGGCCTAGGTAGTCCTCCTTTATGGATGGTATAGGTTGCCACCTACATGGATGGTTTTACCTCCTATATGGTAGGCTAGATTTTCCATTTTCATGCATCTTGTAGTTGTATTTTTATGTTTTTGTAATTAATTTTTATGCAATATTTATGATGTTTGCAATATATTTTGGTTTTGTTTTTAATTTTATCATGAGCTAAATTTTCCTTTTCCTAGGGTGATGACGTAGCTTACTAATGACGGATTGAATCTTAACTTATTAAATCTAGTTTTAATTTTTCCTTCATGATTGAGTTTTAATTATTGCTCTTAATGCTTACAATTGATTGGCCACCTTTTGGATGATTTTAATATGCATGTTGAGACCGGAAGGAGATACATGTGTGTGGATCCTATAATTAAAACCATAATTTGCATATGAAATAGGAATATATTCATATGGGTTATGTAGTCTTAATTGAGTTCCATAAATCTTAATGCATGATTGATTGCTTAAATTCATATAGGAATATATTGGGTTAGCAATTAATTATAGAATTGCTTGACCTTGGAAGAGGCTAGTAATTAAAATAGGGAAACTCGACTATCAATCATGTGGAATAAATTGGACTAGAATAAATAAGTGATTCAATCCGGAATTTATTAAGTGAAATCTAATCCCTAGGGCTTTTACTCATATTTGTCTTTATATAACTTGTATTCATATTTCATCATTTCTATCTTGAAATCTCAATCACAACTAATCAACCGACTAAATAGAATTAAAATTACCAATTTTGGTACTTAGTGATCAATCCTCGTGGGAACGATACTCTACTCACTTCTTTATTACTTGATTACGACAGTGTATACTTGCACTTCTAAATACACCATCCTAAATTCGTAACAAGTTTTTGGCGCCGTTGCCGGGGATTGTCATTAATATCAATACCAAGTAATTTTAATACTAATTTGGTCTTCATATTACATTTTTTTTTTGTGTGTTTCTTTTCTTTCTTTTCAGGTTTTTGCTTAGTATATGACCAGATCGAAGAAGACTGAATTACAACCTTGTGATTCTGAGATCGAGAGAACTTGTCGAAGAAATCGGAGAGTTCGAAAGCAGTCTACTTCTATCAATTCAATGGCAAATCCGGAAGGAGAAGCAGCAGATACCAAAACTCTTCGTGATTATGCAACACCAACAGTCATGGAGACAACTTCTGGAATCAGAAAACCACCAGTAGCAGCCAACAATTTTGAAATCAAGCCTGCAATTATCCAGATGGTGCAAGCCAATCAGTTTGGTGGTTTATCAACAGAAGATCCTAACACACATATAGCCAGCTTCCTAGAAATATGTGACACATTCAAGCATAATGGTGTTACTGATGATGCCATTAGACTTAGACTTTTCCCTTTCTCACTCAGGGATAAGGCTAAGAGCTGGTTACATTCTCTACCAGTGGGAAGCATAACTACATGGGATGCCTTGGCACAGAAATTTTTGGCGAAATACTTTCCATCAGGAAAAACTGCAAAACTGAGGAATGAAATTACCTCATTTTCCCAGCATGAACTAGAAAGCCTTTATGAAGCCTGGGAAAGATACAAGGAGTTGCTAAGGAGATGTCCTCATCATGGGTTACCAGATTGGTGGACACTGCAAACATTCTACAATGGGATGACACATACCACCAGAATTCTTGTAGATGCTGCAGCTGGAGGATCTTTAATGGGAAAAAATCTTGATGATGCCTATAATTTACTTGAGGAGATGGCAGCAAATGCATATCAATGGCCTTCTGAACGTCATAATTCAAAGAAGGTACTTGGAGTGCACGAGCTGGATATCCTTACAACTTTATCTTCTCAAGTTGCATCTATATCCAAGCAAGTGAGCTCATTGACTAGTCAAGCAAATGCAATCAGTACTCCTTATGAAACCTGTGACCGATATGGAGGACCTCATATGAGTACACAAAGTCAAGATGGACAGTCATCCATACCTTCTCAGTCGGAGCAAGCTCATTATATCGGAAATCAAAGAAATGACCCATTCTCAAACACTTATAATCCAGGTTGGCGGAATCATCCAAACTTTGGCTGGAGGAATAATCAAAATGTGTTCAAACCACAAGGGAACTACCAGCAACAAGCTCTTCAACCACCAAATCCACCACAGCAAAAAGTGAATGTAGAAGATGCACTGGCTCAATTAACCATGAATACATCTCAATTCATGGCTAGGACTGATGCAACACTTAGAAGCCAGGACGCCTCGATAAAGAACTTGGAGATCCAAATGGGCCAAATTGCAAATATGCTGAATTCCAGACAACCAGGTACTCTTCCAAGTGATACTGAAAAAAACCCAAGAGAGCATGTGAAGGCTATTGCATTAAGGAGTGGGAAAGAATTGAAAGATCCTGTAATTCTACATAAGAATGACGGAGAAAAGAAAGAAAGTGAACCAGAGAAAAAGGAGGAAGCACAGAAACCTCAAGAAGATGATGTGGTACCAGGAAGAATCAGCTTTCCAGATAACCCTCCTCCATATGTACCACCAGTTCCATACCCTCAGAGACTTGTGAAGGCAAAGCTAGAAAAGCAGTTTAAAAAGTTTCTGGAGGTTTTCAAAAAGTTACATATCAACATCCCTTTTGCAGACGCTCTTGCCCAAATGCCCAGTTATGCAAAATTCATGAAGGACATTCTCTCAAATAAGCGTAAGCTGGAGGAATTTGAGACAATTGCACTTACTGAGGAGTGCAGTGCCATTCTTCAAAAGAAACTACCACCAAAGCTGAAAGATCCAGGAAGCTTTTGCATACCTTGTACCATAGGTCAATGTAACTTTGAAAAAGCACTTTGTGACTTGGGAGCAAGTGTAAATCTCATGCCCTTATCTGTCTACAGAAAACTTGGTCTTGGAGAGGTGAAGCCTACCACAGTTTCACTACTTCTTGCTGATCGATCAATTAAACATCCGAGGGGTGTCTTAGAAGATGTTCTGGTGAAGGTGGACAAACTTATATTTCCAGCTGATTTCATCATACTTGATATGGAAGAAGACCAAGAAATTCCTATCATTCTTGGGAGGCCATTCCTAGCAACTGGGAGAACTTTAATAGATGTGCAACAGGGAAAGTTGACTTTACGAGCTCAAGATGACCAAGTATCTTTTAACATTTTTAAGGTTTGGTCATGTCCAAATGAAGGTGACACCTGTTACAGAGTAGATACATTGACTAGCTGCACAAAAGACGTGGTGAATAAAAGCTGCATGGATCAACCACTTGCAATAGGAACAGTAGATGTATCAAAATCTACTAATCCTAAAGTGCACAAAGAATATTGGGGAATAAAAGCCTTAAATTCTGACTTAAAGGCAGCTGGTAAGAAGAGACTTCTCCAACTCAATGAGCTTGAAAAATTTAGACAACAAGTTCATAAGAATGCAAAGTTATACAAGGAGAAGACAAAAATGTGGCAGGATAAAAGAATTTTGAGGAGAGAGTTCACGCCGGGACAAAAAGTTCTGATATGCAATTCAAGGTTAAAGCTCTTTCCGAGAAAGTTGAGATCAAGGTGGTCAGGACCTTTTACTGTGGTTCAAACATGGCCATATGGAGCAGTGGAGATTCAAGATGGTGATCGAAAATTCAAAGTGAACGAGCAAAGGCTGAAAGAGTATAATGACGGTGCACTCAACACTTTGAAAACTGTCATCACTTTGGAGGAAACAACAGGTAAGTCCTAATATTTTTTTAAAAAAATAAAAAATAAAAAAATAAAAATAAAAATAAAAATAAAAAAAAAATTATTGGTTCGGTCTTTGTCTAGCTAAAGACGTTAAAGAAGGGCGGCTATTTGGGAGGCAACCCAAAAAAAAAAATTCTTTTCCTTAATCTTTCATTTTTCTTTCTTACTTACTGAAGCACACAAAACTGCATCTTTAAATTTTAGTCTCATCATGGAGGAAATTATTGTAAAGCTTAAGAACAGGTTCCCTACTCTTCCCAAAGATGTGCTTAGGAAGATCTATAGCTGTCGACTTGAATGAATGAAGACATTCAAGCGTTTGGGCCTTCCTGAGGATGTCCGCTGGATTATTGAAGCTAAGGTACGTTTAATAGGTGAGATTCATGATTCATTTATTAAACCTATGCCAGGTATGGGAAGAAGCTCTTACTCCAAAAAGAGAAGAGCTAAAAGAATGAAGGTTTGTCCTAAATGTGCAAGGTGGAATTGTGATCAGCGCTGTAGGAGCAAAGGTATGGTTTCTATAAATCGAGAAGATAAAATCCAATTTATAAAGGATGGACTGAGTAAAGAGTCATTGGATGATATCATTCAGACTCTTGAGACGCATCCTAGTGGCGATGTTCATCATGTTCTTCTTGATTTATTAGATATATTCAACAAAGAAAAAGAGCGCTATCGTCTTGGGAATCTGACGTTAAACGACCCTGTTTGCCAGTTTATAAGAAAACTGGATGGGAAGCAAATCCTCGATTCATAGAAAGCGTTTAAGCCGTTACTGGACGTAAAACCAGAGGAAGATGTGAGCCACAATCACAACTACTGTACATAATCTTGCTTTTGTCAATCTGTCTTATCTTTTTCAGTAACTTTTGACTTTTTTTTACTCACTTTATTTACTTTCTTGGCATAATGGCCCACTGGTCATTCGTGTCAGAAATTTTTTTCAAATTTTTTTGAAAACTGTGTGATTTGCATGATTTTGTTGTCGCTGTTTTTGTAATATAAATATGTAATCTTCCATTAGTAAAAAAACACAAAATGTCTGAGAGAGAAAAAGAGAGGAGTGGTATCACTCTAAAATGCAGTTTTAAATCTATATGCATTTTTGGTGAAACTGACTCAGGAAAGGATGAAGAGTTTATACCTGCAGCACAGGAACTGGGACGTGCACTAGCCGCTAGGAAAATCAACTTTGTCTACGGGAGAGGTCTCGAGGGTCTGAAGTTAAGTATGGCTATTCCTGCAACCATTAAGGGTAGCACGGGTTTGTGTGTAAGGATAAAGGAGTTAGAACATCAATTCTTCTTCTTAGGCCAAGAATTAGAGGTTTCAAGTCTGCCTGAACGAATGGGACGTATGTTTTACCGTGCTGATGCTTTTATCGCTCTACCCGGTGGTTTTGAAACGTTGGATGGGATCTCTAGCATTGCTTATTGGGCTAAACTGAACTTTCATAAAAAACCATTAGGATTGTTAAATGTTAATGGTTTTTACGATAACCTGTTGTCTTTTCTTGATCATGCTGTGGAAACAGGATTCATACCCCAAGCGACTCGTCATTCCATCATTTCTGCACCAACTGCTGATCAACTACTAGATAAACTGCAAACCTATGAACCTAAACCAGATCTATTAGTAAAAGAAAAAGGTGGGCAATCTTCAGACAGCAGTCAGAAGCAGAATCCAGATACCACTCTCCGGTTGTAACTTTCTTTTATCTTATGGTTTTACTCTCAGCATTTTGGTTTAATTTATTGTGTGTTTAGGTTATGCAAAAAAAAAAAAAAAAAAAAAAAAAAAAAAAACCTTTCTTTAATCTTTAGAAGACATTGAGGACAATGTCTGATTTAGGTTGGGGGAGGATTATAAAAAAAAAAGCATAGTTTCTCCATTAGATAGTTAGTTAGTAAAACCATTAGATGCATGGGGTATGCATAGATGGCAGAGTAAAGAGTTATTCTTAACTCTTGAGACGCATCTTATTAGTTGTAATTTTTTTTTTTTTTGTTATTTCATCTTTTAAAAAAAAAAAATTCTATTGAAGTGTTTTTCAATGATTTTAAGAAGTATATAAGTTTGAAGCATGGATCAATTGAGTTTAGAGATTTTATAGCATGATTGAATAACTGATTGTTGAATTTGGTGATGAATTTTGAGATTGAATGAGCTGAATTTGAAAGTCCCTAACCGTGAGCTTTTGAGCCTATATGATCAATAGTGATTATCTTTCTTGTGTGTGATATTCACCTATTAAGTTGTCACTCTAGAACTTGCCTTAAATCTAGTTGAAATTACATGTCACATGCACATTCAAAAATGATAAAGGCATTCATTTTGTTTAGCCAGAGCCAAATAGCCAACCTTACAATTATACCATTGATAAGCCCCTTTGAGCCTAATTGATTATGTCTTTATTCTCAACCCATTGATATGTGTTTTAATGATTTATCAAGTGCTTTTACTGAATTCGAAAGATTAACAGAGCATTTGAAATTTTTGTGAAATGGGCTTTTGACAAGTGTGGGGGTCTATATATCATCAACCACAAAAGTGCAGAAGTTGTAATATAAAAAAAAAAAAAAAGAAGAAAAAAAGAAAAGAAAAAAAAAATGTAAATTATGGGTTGTTGGGATGAGATAGGCCAGGTTTAAGAAGGCCCATTTTTCAACTGCTCTATTTACTTAGTAAAAATAGCCCTTCATATCAGTTTTTACATTCCTTTTACCTTAACCTCATTACAACCTTTAATAAGTCCTTTTGATTTGAATTATGCATGTGAATTAGGTAGTAGAGATTGAGATTTTTGGCAAGCTTATGGTAGTGCAATTTTTTCAGGTGAATTTGAGCGAAACACTTACCCTAAAACACTTGAGAGATTAAGAGAATGAGCCACAATTATGAATTCAGTTCATTTATTTTCAAATGAACTTACCAGTTTATACTTTTGTTGATTCAAGAATACTATGATCTCTTTATTCTTTAATTGTGTCCTTGTTTATGACTTGACACTTCTGATTTTGTTGGAAGCACTTATTAGTTACTCTTTCTTGTCCGAGGACGTCCAAGAGCTAAGTGTGGGGGAATTTGATAAGTAAAATATTTGCATATTTATTTTCCCTTATATGATGATTTTGTGGACTAAATTTGAGTTGAATATAATCAATTTGGGTGTAATTAAAAAATAAATAATGATTTTCTTGCAGCCATGGATAGTACCTGATTAAAAAGAATTAAAGAAGGCATTTAAGGGAAAGGTACTATTCACGCGGTACTATTCACTGTGCACTGTTCATGCGGTTACTGTTCACTGTTCACTGTAGCGGACGGTTGCGGTTTACTGTAGCGGACGGTGTGGTCGGTACTGTAGCAGTGCGGTAGGTGTGGTCGGGCACTGTAGCAAATTCACTGTAGCAAATCACTGTAGCAAAATCACTGTAGCAGTCCGAAAATGAAGCCTATAAATAGAGCTTCTTGGCACCCTAAAAGAAGGAAGAAGGAGGAAGGAGGAGAGAGAGAGTCTCTATGTTAGAGAGAGAGAGTTGTTATTTTTAGAATTTATTTCTTGCATTTTTTTTACTTCTTGCATGCCTCCTACATGGATGGTTTTACCTCCTATATGGAAGGCCTAGGTAGTCCTCCTTTATGGATGGTATAGGTTGCCACCTACATGGATGGTTTTACCTCCTATATGGTAGGCTAGATTTTCCATTTTCATGCATCTTGTAGTTGTATTTTTATGTTTTTGTAATTAATTTTTATGCAATATTTATGATGTTTGCAATATATTTTGGTTTTGTTTTTAATTTTATCATGAGCTAAATTTTCCTTTTCCTAGGGTGATGACGTAGCTTACTAATGACGGATTGAATCTTAACTTATTAAATCTAGTTTTAATTTTTCCTTCATGATTGAGTTTTAATTATTGCTCTTAATGCTTACAATTGATTGGCCACCTTTTGGATGATTTTAATATGCATGTTGAGACCGGAAGGAGATACATGTGTGTGGATCCTATAATTAAAACCATAATTTGCATATGAAATAGGAATATATTCATATGGGTTATGTAGTCTTAATTGAGTTCCATAAATCTTAATGCATGATTGATTGCTTAAATTCATATAGGAATATATTGGGTTAGCAATTAATTATAGAATTGCTTGACCTTGGAAGAGGCTAGTAATTAAAATAGGGAAACTCGACTATCAATCATGTGGAATAAATTGGACTAGAATAAATAAGTGATTCAATCCGGAATTTATTAAGTGAAATCTAATCCCTAGGGCTTTTACTCATATTTGTCTTTATATAACTTGTATTCATATTTCATCATTTCTATCTTGAAATCTCAATCACAACTAATCAACCGACTAAATAGAATTAAAATTACCAATTTTGGTACTTAGTGATCAATCCTCGTGGGAACGATACTCTACTCACTTCTTTATTACTTGATTACGACAGTGTATACTTGCACTTCTAAATACACCATCCTAAATTCGTAACAGATACCATGTGCAGCTTTTATAGATTATTCAGTTAATCTTGTTGGGTATGATGACAAACTTGCAATCATTTCTCATCATAAGACCGCAAAATCTCAACATTCTTCTATTTATTTGGAGGTGATGGAGGTGGGAGGTATTTGTTCATCCGGTCAGAGATGGGGTTTAAGTAAAAAACTTGTTGGCAACTCTAATCTCATATTATGTGATGGAACCATTTGGAGGAATCAAATTGTGTGCATAATGGAGTATATGGAACACCTATATCTTATTGATGTCATTGTTAATGGATGTAAGCGGTTTGATATCCCTAAACCCAAAACTGGCATTGGTCTTAAAGTTTTCAATTACGTGGAAAGCCTTGTACCTGTTAGCGGCAACATTCAAATTGAAGAGCCTTAATCCTCATGGTTAATTATTACCGTGCAGATTTACGTTGTTCGTATATTTTTTGTAAGAACTTATCCCTGTTAGTTTACACTTCAGATCATTCTGTATGTGTAATATTATTTTTTTTGTTTTGGTATGTTAATATCATTTAATTGCTGGTCTATAGATTATTTGAGACTTTTTATATGATATCTGATCAGGTTGCAATCTTTATACAGGGATTTTGTAACATCCTGAATTTTGGGACTAGAGGCATAAGATTAAGCCTGGATTAAGTGGACTGCTAGACCCTGGTTTAGCAAATGTCCCTATGAGGCATGTTTAAATTCCCCAAAATTCCTTTATATCATTGGATATTAAAAAGAATTATATTGGTGAGCTAAATAGCTCGGGGAATAATAAAACAAAGTGATTGGAAGTCACACACAATAGAGTAAAGTGGAAAACAAAGTAATTTTTGCTACCAGTGAAATTTCTGGTATGATAGTGATGATTGTATGATATGTTTCGATGGGTAAATGATGGTGAAAAATTATGAAACTTTCCAGAATGAAAGTAGACTTATCAAGATTTAATTTGACAGGTCATATAAGTCATTTGGAGTTGTACACAAAGAGAAATGAATTTTTGAAGTTAGCCCAGCGAAATTAATTATTTTATGGGACATCATTCAAGGATTAAAATTCTGGGAAGAGTGAGCTTGCAATTGGCCAAAGTTATTTTTTCTTAAAACTAGACTCAATAAGGATCGCATAACCTTTATAATCACTCCAATCGGACATTTATACAATTAGATATGAATTTTCAAAGTTAACGAAAAATCTGCAGAATTTGGTATTTTGTGCGAAAATCAATTATTTGGGCTAATCAAGTGTTGACACGTGGCAGATGAGAAAACTGATCCATTTATCCATTAAATCATCATCTTCCTCCTCATTTTTCATGGAAAAATCTGAAAGAAGAGAGAGAAAGAGTGCAGGATGGAAATGGAGAAAGAAGAAAAAGAAAATTCTTTTCTCCGAAACATTGCCGAACCGGCATCCTCTCTCAAAGTACCCTTCAGGAAACTTCTTCTACTCATCTAGAGCTACATTTCTACAGTTTCAGATTTTTATTTGGAGGTGGTTGGTGCCCTCTCACCGGTCGGGGTGTTGCCGAAATTCCAAACCATTTGTGGAAACGGGTAGAGGTAAGCGTAAGCTTCCTTTTTAGCCGATTGATTTGTTGTTTGGATGAGTAAATTGGAAGCGGGGTACTGTTCATGGCTGATTTAAAGGATGTTTTAATGGCTAAATGATATCCAACGAGTGTTTAAATAGCTAATCACTTGATTAGGAGTAGCAAGGAAGTGATTAGGTAAGAGAAAACGAAGAAACAACAAACTTTTTCGGAGAATCTGATTTTCTACCCTGTACTGTGACGTGGAGAAAGAGTGGGAATTTGATAATTATGATGCTTCCAATGGCTTTAGGAGGAAAATTTTGTAGGTATACAAGTGTTCATGATTTTTGGATGCTTGTATATAAATTTGGAAATTTAGGAAGTTTGTATATGCATCATGTTGATTCTGCCTTTTCTGTACAGTGGAATTGTGCGAGATTTTTCATATTATAAACCTTGTCCAAAAATTCTAAAGTTTTTCAGGTTTAAAGTAGACATGTGGAGCTTTAATTTGGTAGGTAGTTTGTAACTTTTGGATAAGTATAGTAGGAGATATGAATTTTTGAAGATATGCCTTATTTTCTGGAAAGAATTTGAAACATTGATGTTATGCAAGTTTTTCATAGGGCAAACCTTATCCAAAAGTTTTGAAACTTTCCAGAACTAAATTAGAGACATAGAGCTTTAATTTTATGGGTATTTTGTAATTTTTGGACAAGTATATTGGGATATATGAATTTTTTAATCTTGCCCTGTTTTCTAGAAAGAAACCTAAAACAGTGTGGTTGGGCGAAATTCTGAGAATTTTGTGGTTGTGGTATCCAAAATTTAGTATTTTTATGTGAAAATTATATTCAAATTTATTCACATAAGAATTGGACCACTCAATTTGGAGTTTCCTAGAATTAATGGTGAATTTTCAAAGTTAATTGTATTAACTGAAATTCTAAAACAGAGATTGGAAAGGGGAAATTCCATGTTAAAGAGTTCACATATAGATAATGGCTATATGTTCCTTTGAAAATAGACCTAAAGAGGGTTGAATAGAGCATTGAAACATGACTCTAATAATGTGATTGGTTATATAGGGTCATGAAGTGACAAAAAAAAAAGCAATGGTTGGCGGATCAAGAGATAAGAAGAGAAGGACATAAGTCCGAGATGTAGTTAACTTACTTTTTCTGTATGTATGTGATATGCATGTTTTGCATTGATTATGTGACTGCTTTGCCTATTTGTGTGAAACATGTATGATTGGTTGAAGCTCTGTTATATTTGTGCAATGACTATATGTATGTCATAACAAACATCGAGCATGCATCATGTCATTATGTTGGCATGAAATAATGTAGGCAAGCATATCATGCATTCATATATATTTGGCATGCATAGTGGTAATGTTTGCTACTGAGATTCTCTCGAATCTCACTCCTCCCAACCAACCATTCAGACAGGTGAGCATTGGAAACATGCTGAGATCAGAAAAGAGGAATGCACGAAGAGGAATGTTTTGCTAGTTGTTTGAAGACCTTCTAGTTATTAAGGTCTGTAAATATTATGTAAACCCCTGGTAGGGAAACTTTTGTATTATAATCAAGCAATATTGTATTAATATTATCAGTATATTCATGCTATTCCTGTGTGCCCACTGAACTACGCATTACTACTGTGAGTAAAATCAGTAATAAGGGATATATAAGGTGGGTCTTTACAGATTTCTTATTAACAAGTCGTGGGCAATATTTCTCATTTTCAGAAATTTTGTGTGATACATAAGAAAAAAGTGTTTTGTTATAGAAGTAAGATATTATATGATATCTGAATATTAATATTTAGAGTTTATACCTTTAAAGCCGTTTAAGAGAACTCTATTAACATAAGAACTACTAGGTCCATTCTTTGACAGAGTCAGTAGATAGTTGGTCCATTCTTTGACAGACCATTCTTTGACAGAGTCAGTAGATAGTAGGTCCATTCTTTGACAGAGTCAGTAGATAGTGGTTTATCTTTTCTTTCTAGAGAGGTACATTTTTGGAGCATAATCATGTGTGTATGTGGGTGAAAAAGAATTTGCCGGTTGGAAAATAGTATACTACTCTGTATTATCTAACTAAGATTCAACTGTGATTCCCTTAAAATATAACAGATCAGAACATCTCCTTGCCTAAAAGTGGAGTTCATTCAACATCAATTATTGATTTATGTAACATACAGAATAGAACAAACTATGCTATTTTTAATTTGTGAAACAAATGATTCTCAATTACATAATTCATGTTAGATTTTGCACAACGAAGCTCGTTTGTGGAGTTGCATACTTGGAAAATGAGGGAGGTAATAAAGTAGATATATTTGGAAGTTCCTTTTTACCCATAACCCTTTAAATGTTAACAGCTGATATACTACTTGTTTCAGGACATTCATGAGGTTAAAAGTTATTTATACCCTTATTGAGAACTTTTAAGTAGTTTTATATGCTGGTCAAATGTGTATATTTAAATTGAAGAATTTATTAATTAATTGGTGATAAGTCTAAGAAAACTACCTGTCTGCAATATAAATAGCTTGAGTAATGAGGATCTGATTCAGAATGTCTGCAATGTATTGCAAGTTTTATGTATTTTTATTTTGGAATTTTACTAGGGATTGAATGTTTTATTAAAGTTTTTGTTAAAATATCAATTAGTTCCTAAATGAAGCTCAATAAATTATCTAATGTTGACACAGTGAAACAGAGGAATGAGAACAGAGGAGCTGGCAGTAAGGGAGTGGCTGACAAACGAAGGTTCAGGAGTAGGTGGCTCTCTATTATTTCCTTATCTCCTTCCATTATTTCCTTATCTTCTTTGTTATTTACTTGTTGCTTTTTTTCCCCCGCTAGTAGTATAAATAGGGTTGCTATTGTTATTGAAACACATCTGAATTTGAATATACATTGTGTCTGGTTTCTACACCACGCAGGTATTCATATAATGATGTGATCGATGTCAGAAGCGATCCTTTTTGCAGTGAAAAATGATATTTGTAACAAGAGATTGACTATTATTTCTTTTCATATATATTGATCATATACGTTATAGTTGAAGTGTGGCTCTGTCAAAAGTTTGTTGGGAGCTGTTGTTTGAGCTCTTGGGAGAATCAGTTTAATTAGTGATGATGAAGATGACATTCCATTATAAATTTATAACTACGTTGTCACTGCTCACTGGCAACTTGCTCCAACGGTAGCAACTCCGGCCACATTTAAATGAGATGTATTGAGATAGAATTTAGTGTTGACATGTTCATAATTATGATATTTGAAATTCTGAATAGGGAAAATTACAGCGGATCTCAAACAAGATGAATGATATTTAATGAATGATTGCAATAGTTTCACTTTTTTTCTCTAAGTAGGATAATCTAACTTATTATCATATATTCATATATTTAAATGTGATTTTTACATATTTAATCAACTATTTGTATATTGGCTCAAAAATTCTGATGTACTGTTAAAAAATGCGATTTCTTCTAGCTAGTTTGGCTTAGTGGTGGGAGATGAAATAAGCAAGTTTGAGCCAAAATAAGTGATGACTTTTCGGCTTGGATATATTTTTTTTCATAGGTGACTTTGAGAATTTTAATTATATTTATGTTTTATTTATTAGAGTCACATATATATATGTATAATTACCAAAAAGGCTATAAATTCAATAAATCTGTATTAGTTTTCATGATTATATCTAATAATAATGATCATTAAATATTTAATAATTATTATTAAATATGATTTAATAAGCGACACAAATATTAAAATATAATTTTTATTTTATAATTGTTATTATTTGAAATAGTTTCAAAATTCATGTTAAGTAATGGGAAAAATAATATGAAAATTATATTATTTGAAGTTAAAAAATAATAGACAAAATATGTGTATAGAATATTTGTAGAGAGAATTTTGGAGAAAAGAGCAGAAGGAAAAGCGGAGAAATTTTTATGCCATCGGGGGTTTCCAATTGTAAAAGCACCCCCTTTAGGGTGAAACCATAGTTGATCAAGATTTTATGAAATTACCCAAATAAGATAAATATATTTTATAGGTTCAAACGGGCTTACCTAAGCTCCCCCCACTAAACTATACATGCACTAAAGAATGTTGCTTCTGCATTTAGAAAATCATGAAAAAGTTTAAATTATATTTTACAATAATAATTATTAAATATAATTATGGAAATATAAATACCTTTATTATGTCATTTTTGTAGTTATACTTACATGAGTGATTTTAATAAATGAAATCTAAACCTAATCAAAGTTTGCCAAGTTACTTGCAAAAAAATAATCTAAACGATTAACCAAAATCACTCCCAACCAATGTCACTAATGAAAACTAGGATTATCTAAAATCACGTATTCTCACTAGGAAAGTTAAAGCACAATCATACTAGAACGCCACCATGTTGACACAAAATTTTTAACAAATTCATATTTTAATTTTAATTAATATAATAAACGGTGGCTTTGTGGAAAATGCTCTCAATAATAACATCGAGGACAACAAAGAAAAAATATATTCAGTTTTTCAATAAAGAAAGGTTTCTATTGTTCTAGCTCCTTGGCTTCATCTGATTCTATCTGCTCTTGTCTGCACTCAACACTACAAAATGGTATGTCCCCTCTGCACAATTTTAACAAATCGTCATTAGAACAAGATAGTTGCACAGAATCATATAATGAAATTGAAATTGAAACCTAATCCCAACCCACACAAACTCTTAACAGAATGATTTCATATTTTAAGATTTATAATTCTAGATCACAAGAAAAAGTTAAATCAATTACAAAGACTCTTGGGTCGCTAACCTGTACATGAAGATGTCTCTATTATCCCCAAGGGGCTTCTTGCAGAGAAAACAAGACTCAAGGAAGCTCCCATATATTGGGGAAGAAACTGACAGGTTTCTAGAACTGGTTCTATGGAATAATGAGGTGGCATAACCCTTGGACCTTGATACAAGATCATGTTTGGCAATAGTGGTAGTGACAACTATACCCAGAAGAGCCAGCTTCCATGGCTGAAGTGGAAGCCAAACAACAGTCCTCTTCCAAGAAAGAAGGTCTTTTAGTGAATGCATGTAGAAGGATTTCTAATAGAAGCTAAAGTGGGAATCTGGCTAATAAATTGATAAGCTGATATGAAATTTAGCTCATATTTGTTATAATTAAGCCATTTAATTATCTAGCTTCCTTAATTTATCTAAGTAGATCTTATATTATACTATAGAATATAGATTAGAGAGCTAGAAGATTTTGAATAACTTGTTTTTGACCCCTGAGAAGATTTGAATAACTTTGAATTATAAAATTATAATTAAAATTTTATTTGATTAAAGAGAATCGTGATATGAAATCCTGATAAATATTGTATTTACAATTATGATATTGAAAATCTGAATAATATTACATTAACCTTTTTTAATGGTCCAGATTGTGATTATATATTATATTATAGTAGTAGAAGATGTGAAGATAAATTAGCGATTGGAGATTAACTGAAGCTGAATTTTAGAGTTAATATAATATTTGGTCTTTATAGTTTTGCTTCCAATTTGGTTTTTGTTGCTGTAGTTTCAAATTATAGGTTTCTAAGAATTTTAATAAGAACCTTAACGATATTAAATATGATTATATGGTACTAATGCCATCAATTATGCTGACGTGGTTGGAAAGAATCCCTCGTCCATTTGGTAATCTTTTCCCTGAATTCCTATAACTTGACATCTAAAAAGTGATGGCAGAGTCAGAGAAGCGCGCAGGAGCCTCCTCGTTTGTGAAAGTTAACCTATTAAGAGACTGGAAACATACTTTATTAACTCAAGGCATTAAACTGAATTTTATGTAGGCCAAACATATACTTTAGAAAAAAATTTACAAGTTTTCATAAGTAAATTTACAAGTACACATATGCATTTTAAAAATTAACAATGATGAATCTTAATTTATGTAAAAATTTACAAATGTATAGATGAATTTACAAGTACACACATTTTAACAAGTAACACTAAAAAAAATAACAAATGTCCATATAAAGCAAGGGCATTTTAGGTATTTGTTTTCAAAAACATAATTTATTCCTTTAATTTCAAAATATTTATAAAATAAAATTATAAAATTTTATAATGTAACTAAAATTAATACATTTTATATCATAATATAAAATTTGAAAACATATGTACTATCATTATTTTTTTGTTATATAAATATTTTTCTGGCAAATAAAATGTTTAAATAATTTTTACCTTAAAAGAAGGGTATTTTGGTCCGTCAGCTAAAAGTTTAGATGAATAGAAATAAAATTTTAAATATGAAAGGGAGGTTTGTACATTATACATTTTAATTACTTTTCAAAACAGACTAAACTCATGAGGTTTAATTTGTATATGTAAGATCAAAATGAGAGGTAGTTAGAGTATTTTACTCTTTTTTTTTTTTTAATAATACTCCTCAAGTCCTAATGGCAGGAGTTAGTTAGGATGTAATCTTATATCTATCAAACTGAAAGATATATAATCTTATTAGCTTATCTGATTTATATTCCTTATTTAGCATTTTTTTCAAACTTTTTTATTTGACTTATAAAACTGATGTCTAATGTAATATACATAAGCATTTAAGAGAGATCAAAACATATTTATTATAATTAAGTAATTTATCTAGCTTTTTAAATTCAATCCAATTAACCAAGTAGATTTATATTAAGGATTGGTAGAAGATTTAAATAACTTTGAATAATAAAATCATAATTAAGATCAGATTCGATTAAACAGAATAATGATAGGAATTCATCATAGACAAATTTTGATATTCATATTCATGATATTTAAAATTTTGAACAATATTGCGTTAATTATTTACGGTATAATATTAAAAAGATCACATTATTGCAATAGTTTAAGTCATAGTCGAACTTTTCTCTTGCCACATAGGTCATAGTCTAACTTGTTATTATTATATAATAGCAGTCGTTGAAGTACTAAACATAGATTAGCTAAAAAAGTTGTTGGCAAAAAAAAAAATAATAATAAAAAAGTTAAAAATCAGTATCTTTATAATAGCATATGCGGACACTATCTATTTAAATATTTAATTGACCAGATAAAGAATATTTAAAGTATGATTTTTACAATTTAATCAGCTATTGCAGGTATTTGAAATCCCCATCGGTTTTGGTAGTTTTGCCAAGTCCGCGAGATTTCTTTTTTTCAGTCGACAACCAAAACACACTAATATAGTTTTCATTCTCAGTCTTTAGTTAGATTCCAACAGTTAAGGTGAAACACAAGCCATACAGCCTGTGAAGGGCTTGGCCTAGCTATTTAATAACAGAACAAGCTTAGGCCTTTTAAAAGGTCTTTTAAGCTTAAAAGATTAGGCTTAAGTTGACTAAAAAGCCTATTAGCTGGCCTAAGCCAAGTTATAAAATATAAAATAATCTTAAAAATTGTTTAGATTATTGATTTATTTTGTTGAAATATAGTGGAATGATAGGTAAAAAAATTATTGTTTAGTGAAAAGGTTTAGGACATGGAGTTCACCTTGTACATGATAAATTAAAAAAAAAAGGAAAAGTTTATAAAACTAGTATGAATAGTGGTCACCTTGTACATACTAAACTAAAAAAAAATTAAAAATGGTTGAAAGATAAAAAAGAAAAGACACTGGGAAAAATAAAATGTAATGAAAAATAAATATTAAATAAACAAAATAATATTATAAAATAAAATAATATTTTTTTGAAAAAAAAAATATCAGGCTTTGTTAAAAGGCTTAGACCATCCAGGCTTTTCAATAAGATAGACTCAGGCAAAGAAAAAAATATCTATAACAGGCTACACGCCAGACTAAGACTTACTTATTGCATGATAGGTCTGGCCTATTAAGTTTCAAGACTAGCATGTTTCCACCCCAAGCAAGTGGATGCCGACCCGCCATATCTTTTTGAAGGAATCATCTCAGAATGTTTCAAACGACTTCCGGTGAAATCCTTTATCCGGTTTCGAAATGTGTGCCAACATTGGATGGTTCATCAAAACCCTTTTCTTCTTGTTCAATATAATTACTCACATGATCCTTTACACCCGAGTTTGGTCGATTGCGAGGTGCAGCTTCGTCAACTTCACAACACACCTAATTTGATTGGTTCCTTGTCTAGGATCGCTGGTTCCATCGATGGCTTGCTCTGTCTGGTAATTTATCATGAAGGTCTTTCCTCCATTTTCTTGTGGAATCCTGCTACCAAGGAAGTTAGGAAGCTTCCTAGACCCAGAGAAAATAATCGATGTGCATGCATGGGATTTGGGTACAACCCAATCATTAATGATTACAAGATAGTAAGAATTTACCATGACAATGATTATGGATTTTCTGGGGTGGAAGTGTATTTGGTAAACACAAATTCATGGCAAGAAATTGATCGTGGGGTTTTACAGGGTGTACGTCTTCATCTTGATTGATTAAATGTCTCTGCTAATGGAAGCATCTTTTTTGTTTGGGGTAAAACAAGGTGAACATGATACTAGAGCTATAGTTTCATATGACATAGCAAGGGAAGTATGTTTACTTTGATACCCTTCCAAACGTCAATATTTCATTGTTGACTTGCTGTATATGATGACAAACTTGCTTTAGTTTCTCTCAACAATAAAGATAAATTGATTGAATCGAGGGTGTTGGAGAAAGGTATATAACCAGTTAAGTGAGGTATTCTCAAAAGTGAAGGCTTCCTCACGACAATGTATATATAAGGATTGGTGTAAATGTCTTGGGAAACACACAAAATCAGCTTGTTATTAACTGAGGTATTCTTTTTAAGGGAGAATTGACATTTTCAGTTGGATCGATCTATAGGAAGAATATACGACATGGCGATATATCATTATATATACATATATTGACTAATTTATTCAGTGATATTAATATTTGGGTCATTTAGTATGTAATTTTGTTTAGGGTTTAAGGTTTGTTTTGTTCTTAAATTTTTTTTCAATGGAATTGAGTATTATCAAATAAATTTTAGTATAGTTTTGTCCTTAAAATTTTTTTCTTAATAACACTTATAAGACACTCCGAAGTAATTTGTAGTGCAATTTTGCCCTCACAATATTACCCTAAAAAATATTTTGGGGTACTATTGTTATTGAGAAAATAGTTGAAAAAGTTTCACACAAAAAATTCTTTTAACAATGGGAAATCTGATTTGATCCCTAACAGAGTAATGATTTGTCCAGCCATTCAAAGTTCATCATTCAGGTTTGTCACATCCATGGTCATTAGGAGAATTAATTAGTTCAGCTTTAATTTGAGAGGTGAAGGTTTGCTGATAAGTGACCGAATGGAACAACTCTTCTATGAGTTCAATGGTTTCCTGTAACATGATCGGATTTGATATGAAATTATAATATGAGAATTAATTCTTACCCCGCCATGACTCAAATTTCACAATTATTATTAGATTAAGGTGTAATTTTTCTCCAGACATAAAAGTGTTATTAGGAATGAGCAATGGGTGAGAAAGGCCTCGTGGCCTAACCGTATCCCACCCATTTATAATACATGGGTACAGGTTAGCCTATACCTGTGGTATAACCTGTTTGACCTATGATAAATGGATAGGGGATAAGGGCAAACACCACCGGTCTTGAAGGATTCCAGAGAACTTGTTGAAAAAAAAAAAAAAAAGCAAAGAAACTGGGTCCCTCTCCCTCATTCTTCACACCAGTCACAGCCATTCTCAACAAAGAAGAAAAAGAAAAATCAGAAAATGAAGAGGAGATAAATCCTTATGCTCCAGGGGTGAGATGTGAGAAATGCGTAGGTAAGATCTGAAAAATCTATATGCTTGACGACGGAGCAAACAGATCTAAGATGAGATGGTGAGATTTCAGACACAATCAAACAATCTGAGAAGCAGCACGAAGTCGACTTGTCGTCATTGCAGCGATAACAGATGAGGAGATGACCACGAACTACGGCGACGTGAGATAGGAGATAAATCATATATATATATATATAGAGAGAGAGAGAGAGAGAGAGTGAGTGATGAGGATGGGAGGAGAAGGAGGCAGTGTCAAGGGAAAAGAAAAGCTGTGTAAACATTGGAAAAATCTCATCAAGTCGCCGTGGTTCATCAATGACCACCTCCACTACTCTACTCATCAAAATTCTTGTCTTCTTTTGGAATATAATTTCCCTGATAGGCCTTTGCAACTGCGTTTGCTCGACTGGTAGATGCAAATCCATCAAATTCACCCTCCGAGGACTATCAGTAGGGTCATCGGTTCCATCAATGGTTTGCTCTGTCTTGTAAATGATGATTCACAATGTCTTTATTCTTTCTTTTTGTGGAATCCTGCTACAAGGGAGGTTAGACAGCTGCCTATGCCCAGAAAACATAATAATCCATGTAGAAACATACCAAGAGAGGTCCCTAGCTGGGATTACATGTTATGGTGGACTATTTGGAGGAATCACCTAACTCTCTGCCATAGTCATTCGCTAATCCACCGAGGTGTAGCCCCTGTTAAATTAGCTCTATATTTGTTCAAAATCCCTACTAATGAGTTTAAGGCTGGTGTTATTCCCGAAGTTGATGGGAATCAACATCCTCGTTATGTTTATAATTACGTGGAAAGTCTTGTACCACTTAGACAACATCCACATTGAACAATCTTGATTCTAGATGTTTATTGTTTAATTTAAATGCTGATTTACTTTTATTTAAATATGATTCTATATTAGTTTAGCTTGGATGAGTATATACTTACCAGGTTTGATACGTTATTTTGAATGACAAATCTAGACATTCAATATCCTGGGCACTATCAAGTGTCAACTGTTAATTGCTTGACTTCCATTAGTTACAGTGTTACGCACACATATATATAGAATTGAAGTATCCATATTTTTTCTCCTAGTAAAAGCATTTATTACTCATATGTCAAACAACCATAAAGGTAACTCTTGTGAGAAGATCATTGAATGATTCTTCTAACTTCAGGATGTTGGTAATTTGACACTTGACCTATAATTTAAACCCTACATAATTCTCATGCAATAAATGTCCTGTGAAGGCTTCTTAACCCCGACGCATATAGAAGGATTAGTATAATGGTTTTAGAAACATAAAAGTTCAGCCTGTTTGTTTGTTGACTTATTTTTTTCGCGGTGGATTTTAGTAAACCCTAACTGATTTTATTTAAAATAAGGATTAAGATATTGTGAAATTATACTGCCTTATTTAGGGACTAAAAATTATGCTTTAATAGTAAATGATGAAAATGCCATTCTTCTTTTTTTGAAAGGTCAATTTATAAGTTCGCATACACATTTTAAGCTTTCTAACAATAACAAAATGACAAGTTCCCATATTAAAATTTATAAGTCCTATTGTACATGGTACAAAATTTATCGAGCATTCATAAGTGATTTTACAAGTGCATATCCTTATTTTAATAACTATCAATAATAAAATAACATGTATCCCTATGAAAATTCAGAGATCCTAGTTAACGTTATAACCGCTGGTACAAGTATTTATAATTTCTAATAAATAAATTTTCAAATGCGTATATGCATTTTAACGACAAATCATAATAAAGCAAATACTCATATGAAGAATGGCATTTTCGTAATTTATTATCAAAGTTTATTTTTAATTTAGTCCTTAAATATTGCACTGTAATTTCAGATTCTCCCTTCTTTCAATGGCTGGCCATTTTCTTTTTATTTTATAACTTCATTTATGTGCTTTAGTAACGTCTCCTATGTGGGCAATAATTATGTTTTTACAGGATAAAAATATTTAAAATGTGATTTTTACACATTTAACTAACTATTTGAAGATATTGGCGCTTTCTTATGCTAGTATTTGAAATACCATCGATTTAAATTCGGTTGTTTTGCGCTGCGAGATCTCTTCTCTTTAGAGAACTAACGTGTTTGGGTTCTCTCGAATCATTTGCCTCTTTTTCTCCTCAAAATCTCATCTCCACCCTGAAATTAAAAGAAATAGATGGTTCAGATTTTATATTTTATAAAAATATTATTTTAAACATAAATAAATAAATTTAAACCGTTAAAATCTAATCTACACAATTCATTTTTAGGTCTTTGAAAGAGGGAGGACTTGGCATCCGTCCAATAGCACAAGTCAATAATGCCATATTGGCTAAACAAATGTGGATAGTTCTCAATGCAAAACAAGGGACACTTCTTGCTGAAGCT
Source organism: Albizia julibrissin (assembly GCA_037074505.1). NCBI lineage: Eukaryota > Viridiplantae > Streptophyta > Magnoliopsida > Fabales > Fabaceae > Albizia > Albizia julibrissin. The sequence goes on along the minus strand of CM073480.1, from coordinate 12,419,326 downwards.
CTCAAGCCTAAGTATATTGATGTCAATGATGCCCATCTAGTTAGATTGTCTTATAACTCCTCTTGGTTATGGAAGGGTATTTCTAATTGTGCTCACATTATCGCAAACCACGTATGTTGGAAGATTGGTAGTGGCAATTCTATTTCTATAAACTACCCTTTGTGTGGCCCATGTAGTCTTCTTGTGCAATTGATTTACCCATAAATTCAATTGCAGATTTGCTATTGCATCTTCCTTTTAGCTGGTGCTCAGTTAAGTGAAATCATGACCTAATCTGGAGGGTCCATTCACCTAATGTTGCTTCATCAATTCTTCAGACTCCTGTCACTTTCATGGTTGGTCAAGACAAATTGGTATGGTCTCTTAATCATTCAGGAGAATATAAGGGTACTCTCCCTTTAATCAAACTTATGACTTTTGGAAGATTCTGTGTTCTTTATCATTACCTATGAAAGATCTGCTTTTCATATGGAAGATTTTAAATGATTCTATTCCTTCAATTGACATTCTCTCTAAGCATCATGTTCCCATACAAAGAAATTGTCTCCTTGGCTATGAAGTACCTAAAACACTTGAACGCTTATTTGTGAGTTGTCCCATGGCTAGAGCGGTATGGTTTGGAGGACTTTCAATCATGTTTACATTCAATTCTTTCTCGGAATTTAAGGAATGGCTTAAAAGGACTTTGTTAAATCTGCATTTGGAAGGTCATCAAGGAATGATTGTTTCAATTATCAAGGATATTTTTTGCCTCTGGATGAAGAGAAATCTGATCCTTCATAAGGGAATCAAAGTAGTGCCGATGTAGCTCATCAATGAAATTCATTTTTCATCATCTTTGGTTAAAGCTGCTTTTGTACCTGAGTCTTTTTTCCCTACAAGAAGACGAAGCAGTCCTCCTATATTGCAATACCTTAATTCGTTCCTCTCATATGGATGGTGTATTTTTATGGAGAAATCCCGTTCAGCAGGGAATGTTCTCCTCCGTTCTTATATCGCCTACCAAGGTCATGCAATTCAAACTTTTCTCTGGAAGAGAAGCCCAATTTTTCAAACTTTGCTCATCTGATGTTGCGTTCAATATTTCACTGGATTACTAAATGCCCCTTATTTACTAGTGTAATAACAGATAAACTAACAATTTTTTGTAGTAAGAAGAGATGGTTTAGTAATGTGGAGAATTGGTCTTCATCTGCTGACATGATCTTACAGGATATTGCTAAGCTTTTAAATTTATTTGATTTAAGAATGATTGTAGTTGTAGCTAGTATAGAATTTAATATCCTATAGACTTTACAACCTAGTCCTAGGATGATTGTAGGTATTTGATATAACTCATTTGATATTTTTTAATGTTAATTGATTGTTATAAAAAAATATAATGAACTCGTTAACATTATATATTAAATAATAGTAGTAAAAGACGATAGATAAAGGATTGGAGATTAGCTGAAAATTTAAAGGGAAAATTAATCTGACAGACCTTACAGTTTCACCAAATTTTGATGACGAAGGTCCCTATAATGATAATTATTGATTACAATCCTTCTGTTAATTATCCGTGAAGAAGCCATTAGTTTGAGTTGAGGAGGGCTGATGTGGCAGAAGATTTAGCCCTGCCTTCCAAAGCTTTTAGATAAGTTTGAATGTATAATGACTTCAAACTTGAGACCATAACAATTTAAAGTCCCAACTTCAAGACATGGTTCAATCGTGTACTTGTGTAGGGATTTCGAAAACTTTTTAAAATAAATATGTGTGGTCTCATTCTAGTTTGCAAATTCATTACCCTCACAATTTCAAAATCATTTATTCAAAATGCAGAGTGTTCCCTGACAATAGCCCGTGAAGTTGTGGTTAACTTATATGCTTTTGATAGTTGGTTACCCGATTTTAGTTTAATTATCACTTTTGGATACTAGTATGCCATTGAAAGTCTAACATACTGATTACAACTTATACGGTCAGTGCCAAGGATACTAGTACTACTACCGCTACTTCTACTAATTATAAATATTTTTTACTGTCATATAAAATAACATGGTAACCAAACAATCTATAATTAATCCGCCTTTTCTTCATCTGTTTGTAATATATTCTTACCCTTGGAGCTAGACGTTTTTGCTATATATCATTTGTTGAAAAAGGGGTGAAATTCAAGAGAATCTCAATAGTACACATATCACTCATATAATATGCAAAATACTAAGCATATAAAACAAATAATCAAACAATACAACTTACAGGAATGCAGCAAATAAAAGAGCCTAACTGGTCCCTTATCACAGACTCACAATGCTTGAGATTCATAGTATAGCTGCCCAGGGCCTCTACCTCATACCAGATACAGTCACGGGCTTTCTGTCTTAAGCCTAACTGACTCAAGACGCCCTTAGGTAACTCCCGGTATAACTTGTACTTATGGGTCTTACTGACTATGAGCTATCTATCCCGCATATATACAGATGATATGGTACACATATATAGCAGTACATATGATATAAGAGATAATGTACTATCTGACGATCTTTCGAAATTTGGTTCCTGTTCTTAGTCTCTTAGGCATTATGGGCAAATATCAAATCCTATAATTTATCATGGACGGACAAATTATTACCTATTCCAAATTTTTAGTAATTCAAGACACTTTGGTAAGTTATCATTATAATTAATACATTAGACCCAATGGGTATTTAATGGGCTCACACCAACTCTAAGTATTTAACTTGACTCTTAGAGTTCCAATTTATTACAAAAATGCCCTTACTTTTAATTTATGTCATATTACCTAAATGTGGCAGAATTTTTAATAATCTTTGAAAATTCATATTTTGACATAGAAATACCCAATTAAGATGGTTCCAAATTTTATGTGTTACCTATTAAGTCTATCTTAAGAAAAAAATACTTCGCACTACCACTTGTACATGCATCATTCCCAATTTCAAGTTTTTCCATACTGCTAGAGAAAATCTTTTCAATTTTAATAGCTTGACTTCTAAAATTCATAACTAAATCTCTAGAACTTCAAATGGGATGGCTCAAAATCCTATATGACCATCTTTAAGTCTATTTTCAGGAAAACAATATTAAACACTATAGGGATAAATTTTCAAGAATCATCGAACAACACATCTGGTTTAGAGAACATTCTAGATTCAATATCTAACTTCAGAAATTCATATCTCACAATTTACAAATCCAAATGACACATATTATATATCAATTTAAAGCTTATGGTGTCTATCTTAAATCTAGAATGTATTATGGCCATTGGATAAGATTTGATCACTCAAAAACTCATCACAAGCAGACTATCACCAGAATCCTCAATCTAGAAGCACTATGCTTAAGTTCCAATTTTAAGATTTTCATTCTAATGATCTAAAATTTATAATCACACCTTAGTCCCACAAAATTTTACATGAAGAATTCATATTTAACCTCAAATTTGGAAAAAACCAATTTCTTCTCTATGAACCTGCCAAGTCTGAAATACATTATAGAAAAAAAACAATAATTTTGCAACTTCCTTTCATAAAATTTGTTATTTCCTACTATACTTAGACCTCTTTTATTATCATTTTTCATGTGCTTATATCATTAAACTCTTAAGGTTCTCTTTTTACAAAAACAGGGTAGCATAGCATCTCCATAAAAAATTAGCCAAAATCCAATATACTTAGTTCAAATCAAAGCTTATACTTACCTCTTGATTTTGCCATCACCCTAACATGACTTCTCCAACTTCCGCACCACTTAGACAACTCCAAACACCTCCTATCAAAAAGCTAAAACCATAGAAATGTTGCTTTTGATAAAATGAACAAGGTTTATAAAGGCACTCTGAACTAAAAATGGAGTCTTAAGGGTGCAAATGGCTTGAGAAATCTTACCTCCATTTCTTGTTCCTTTGCTCTTCCAAACCATCACTTTCTCTTTCTCTTTCTCTATTCTTTTTTTTTTCCTCCCTTCTTTAGCCTGACTTGCAGAAATGAATGAGTGAGGGAGTGTTTATTGATTAAACGGAAACCCAAACTCTCCTTTCTTTGTGTCTCGGCCATCCTATATTGATAAAAGGTGGGAAATTCAATTGATTAAATTGTCCACTTCCTCTCTCCTTCCCTTTAACCGATTTGCAAGAGTGTTGGTGTAGTGTGAGTAGTTGTGTGCGTGCGTGTGTCATGTGATCTTTTGTATAATTGGATTAAATGTAGACCAACTCCCTTTCTCTCTTTTCCTCATCCTTGGCCGTCCTCCTTGACTAAATGGGGAGGGAATACATTAATTGAACTCTTCCTCTCTTGTTCTAACAAAATAAGGGAAAATTGTTGTCCAATTTGTCTCTTGAAATCTTGTTTTTCAAGGACAAATCTTAGCCATTCATTTTGCTTCCCAATTCTAACCTCAAGATCAAATGGTAGATGTCTCTTTAGCCTTTGATTATGGCAATATTATTTAATTTGCCATTAGGTACTCTTGATATTTTTTTTGTTTTAACCCTTGAGTGAATTTTTGGGATATTACACTCTCTCCCTTCTCCACTCTGTCTCGCCTACTTCTGGCATCATCATCTTCGACCCCTCAGTTTCACCTGGGAACACCTCCACGAGCCTGCTCCCGATTCCACCCTCGGATTGCCTCACTTCTGTCAAATCGCCAGTTACCAAGGGAAGCTGGTGCTCATGGGAGGCTAGTACCCTGTGAGTTACGACCGACGCGTTCATCTACGAGTTTAGGATGAATCAATAGAGTTGAGGGAAGGTAATACCATCGAAGCGGTCATTCTTCGCGATAATGTGAGCAAGAATGTTCTCAAATCGGCATCGGTTTATGATGCGGAGAAGGACGAGTGGTCGGAGCTGCGACCAATGAGTCAAGAACCGGACAAGTACGAGTGACCGATGAGGAGTTCTGGGTAATCAGCGAGTATCCTACGGACCGATGTTCGAAGAGTCGGCTGGTGGGTCTGGTGAGCAGAGGCAAGTAGAAGGAGACACAGAGAGAGAGTGATGATGGCGTTGGCTTGGGAGGAGATAGAGTGAGAAACCGAACAAATTAGTTTGGTAGCCAAAAGCAACTACTTTTTCTTGTTATATTAGTTGGATTTGGTTGAGTCAATTTGTCGACGTAAGAGAAGAGATGAACTAGGTCTGATTGTTGCTTATGGTTTTCATTTGGTTCTAGTTGGTGGTGCTTTTCTGTAGCATCTCTTTGTTAATGTTTGGGTTTTTTATTTTGTCGCCGATAAAGGCAATGACTTCTATGCGGTTATGGGATTGGATAAGGAGTTCGGAATTGCTAGAATTAAATGCCTCTGTTCATCTTTCTTTTTTCCCAATAACGCTGTTTGTGTTCAATATCCATTCATGTTGCCAAATGGGTCTTATAAGATTCCGAGAACTTGGCTTGAGAAGATAATGCGTTGGCTTGGAAGAAGACAAAGTGGAGGAGGGAGAGAGGGGCTGAGGGACGAGGTGTTGCATGTGATGAATAACGAAGGAGACGGTGCTGAATCTTATGTCACATCAGCCCTGTTCAACTTAATTAAACAAACGGCATCTTCACATATTATTAACGGAAGGACTGTAATCAATAATTTTCAAACAAGAAGGATGGAATTAAAAAAGAAAAAAAAAACTATAGGGACCTGTTTCAAAACTTGATAAAACTATAAGGATTTCCAGATTAATTTTTCCAAATTTAAATCTTAATGTACCATTTTGGGGTAATATGATATATACCATGTTTTGGAGTAATACCTACATCCTCCTGAGTGCCACATGAGTTCAACTCTATCTTAGGGGTGTTCATTTTTGTCCTCATTCCGACCATTCCATTTTGATTGTGGTTATTTTGGGATGGGACAGTCTCATCCCAAAAAAATTTGGGGCCAAAAAACGGAATAGGACAAAATTGTTTCCGGGATGGGACAGGACGCACCTCTCTGAAATCATGTTATTATTAGTTATATATATATATATATATATATATAATGAATATCTTTTTTAAATAGATATTAATTATATAAAAAAGATATTATCATGTAATATTTTTAAATAGATTTTAGTCATATAAAAAGATATTAATATTTATTGGTCATATCTTTAAAACAAAATACTAAAAATATTTAGAAAAACCCTCGCAATCGCTCGCATGGGTGTTACTATTTTCATTCACTCTGCTCTCTCGGTCTCTCTTGCACCTACTGCCTAGTTCTCTATAATATAAATATTTATGATCATTGCTTTTACTAAGTTTAAGTTTTAATTGTTTCTTATTTTTTATTATGCTTATCTAGAAATGATAAATGAGGATGATTACATGTTTATAATATATATTTTCAAACATCTAGATTCAACATCCAACATATACCCATACATTTTAGTTTTTACAAGTACAACAAAGGGGGAAAATGATGGTCCAAATCCTGAAAAAAATACATGGGACATCTCAATTCCGTTCCCTTCCCATCCTGATCTTGTCATGGTCTCGGCAGGAATGTGACGGGACACTAAACAGTTTTGTTGTTCCGTACTTTTGTGGAATGGGAAGCATAATAGGTCTTTCCTATTCCCATATCATCCTGTGAACACCCTACTCTATCCCACTAAACTATAATAGCTCAAGTTATTTTAATCCTCATGGGCTAATGACACATCTAAACTAATTCACATTTTATTTTTCTAAATATTGGCCTTTCATTTTGTTATTAACTAGATATATCTCCTATTCGTTGCACGCTGAGTGTTATTGCTGGAGGTATTAATTGTGAAAGCAGTATTTCATGATGCTACCTCTTTGTTTCTTTGTTTCTTTCTTTTTTTCCCGGTCGAACTGCTACCTCTCTGGTTTGAACGCAAATAAATAAAAGCAAAATTAATATGGGGTGTGAAGGAATTGCAGAGACATATATGTTGGTGGTACTATTAATAAAAATATTTTAGAGAGGGTGATAAACATATTGCGTGGACACTAAAATAATATGGTCATGTGAATTTTTTTAGTAAAAAACAATATGGTTTAAGTTCTAAAATTAGTTGTTGCCTTTTTTTTTTAATTTTAAATGTAGAAGAATATATATGAGGCTTAATTAGGGGAAACTTAGCATTTTTCAATTTATAATTTAATATTTTTTCGTTATGAATAATCACAATTCTTTTGATCCTCTTCAATAAATATGATGTTTCCTAGATCCTTCACTTCCCCGTATGATGCATGGGACGTGCATGTGTGTGTGTTGGGGGGGGGGGTATTCCAATTGTTCAAATGCAAATGACATCACTTCATAGATATAAGGTTCATTGTAAGGTGTTTGTTTTTCTAATAAATGTTTTGTTATATTATTTTTTGCAATTCTATTCTTAGAAAATATCATTTCTCTCCCCCACCCCTAAATATTCTTCTTTTGGATTTACGAACTTTACTACTCATTAATGATAATATGATGATGACAGTGAACTGAGTTGGCAACAGATGTTAACCATTTAATGCATTAATGTTAAATTTAAAAAGTATGTTATTTATTATCAACAATGTTGTGAACATCAATTTCTTCTGTGTCGAAGTCTCTTCTCATATCAAGCATGCTCCCAGATGCTTGTAGGAAGCTTATCACATCTGGATGAAATTAATGTCCCGGTCAGAATAAAAGTATAAAATGGTTTGAATATGAACCATGTTAGGAAGGTACACGCACCAATCAGCTCTTTGTTTTTGGCTTCTCCACTCACGATGTCATTGATTGGGACCAGGTTGACTGTGTGTAGAGAGATCGGGAAGCCACGTTTCTGAAAGAAGTCTTTGAATGAAACATGATCTTCCAACGATGTGTACATGTTTTGTAATCATCATTGTTGGCCAAGACTTCTAAATTATCAAACTGGTAGACCTCACCGTCTTCTAAATCATTAATATATCGTTTGATCTGTCCCCTCTGAATAATAGAAGTCTCTATTTAATCACCCTGTTTGCATCAAGCAAGATGAATTAAGAACAACATATAAATTTCCTTCAGTGAATGTGGAAACTAAAACGTTTAACTTATTTGTCCATCGGCTAAAATCATACCAACTTTCCAGATCTCAAATGGTGGGGCCTTCTTTGCCATCATCCACTTCCGAAGCACCGTAATAATAATGCACCAGGTTTCTTTGCTATTATTGATGTCTTTGAACAATTCATGAGTAGTGTTTGACTATTTGCCATTGCCTTTGTTGATGCTACTGGGTTCTGCAAGAATAACATTCCGAATGTAAATATACATTGCTTTTATTGCCTCCATATCCGTAATTACGTGATAATGACTTATGATTCATGAATTAATGTATAATTTCATTTTGAATTTATTTTATTACCTATCTTAAAATTTGAAGTCTACGTAAAAGTCTTGCATATGGTTTATTTTTGGTTGGAGGGTTATTAATAAGCTAATACGAGATTTCATATGTAAATTTTTAATATAATTTATTGCATAACATCCACAAGTTCAGCAGATGGTTGAGTTATCCGAAATAGACCAGGCACACTGCTCAAGGCCTGTTTTGCCAATAAGTCAACAACCTTATTAGCACTTCGAGGCACATGGACCGTATCCACATCCCATGTTCATCCCAACATTCCCTTTACTTCTGATATAATTTTGATTAGTTATTTAACGTCTAATTTCAAAATAAACTTACTTTATTTCTTATATTCACACCTAAATAATTGCGGATGAATAATTTTGATGGAGTAATTATTGGCCTTGTCAATTAACTATGAAGTAAACCATTTAACCCTAATGTGATCACATTAATATAATTTTTAACATAATTTATTACACTAATAACCTAGTTATATATGGAGATCCCTATAATCATGAAAGATGATGCTCCCAGGTATGCTTTCAAATTCAATTTGCCTCATTCCTTTTATTCAAACCCTTATATTAACGCATGGACAATTCTGTTGGGGTGATTATCCGACATGTTTTTGAGGTGAATGGGTTAGTAATAGGGTATTACAAGATTTCTTGTCCAAAATTAGTTGATTGATTGATTATGTGGAAAGTATTATCCCGATATGATTAATAATATTTATGTTGAACGATCTTGATTTAAATGTTATTTTTAGAATGCAGATTTACTTTTGTTTACATATGACTTCATTATAGTTTAGGTCATTATATACCTATCAGGCCCCATACTTTTTGGAGATGTTATTTTGAATGACAAAACCTTAGATATTCAATAATAGTTGTTTCTTGCATTATTTGATCAATCTATAATACAAGTTCTTGGTCATAGAGTTCATGACTGCTACTCGCAACACAAATTTCTCCTTTGTGACTCAAATTCAAGACCTAGAAAGATCTAACGGTAGACCGCTAGCTCCATGTTGGTCTTGGCCTGTATCACTTTATATACTAAACAATGTTAATTTCTGGACTTCTATTAGTTACAGATACATAGAATGGTAATAGCATTAGTTTTTCCACAATATAATAGCAATTACTCATATTTAATATCAAGCAATTATAAATAAATATGACTTTTTTTACTACCAAGCGCTTAATTGGCTATGGGCGTTATAGCTTAACTAGCTAGGGCCATTGTAGCTTATTAAACCATATTTTTATATGATATTTTATAACTAAATTCAGATTTTTAAAGCATTTTCTGGAACATTATTGCATGATTAAATACTAATTTTAATTAGAGACATTTGTATAGAATTAAGTATAATTAGGGGCAAAATGTAACATCCCAAAATTTAGTAAAAGGTTAAATTCCAAAAAAGAAAATTAAATGGTGCTAGAGATTAATCTTGGGAATTGAAAGCCAAATTATGAAACTTATGAAATATATGGGATCTTAAATTAGACAAAGAGAAAAATTAATGCATAGTGTGTAATTAATAGGATAAAAATATACATATATATATTATATTAAAAAAACACACACACACCCTTTTCCCACACTTCACACGCCATGCACACACACACAATCATCTAATTAAATAACACACACACACTACCCACATGGCACACACATACACATTTTTAATAATTAAAAACAACACTCTCTCTCACTCTCTTAATTATACGTAACACACAACACACACTTCATATATTTCTCAATTCTTATCAGCCAAGCATCCAAAAAGAAAGAAAAGAGATTGAGTGAAAAAAAGAGAGAGAGCAAGAGACACATAATAGAGAAAGAGAGATACGTAAGAGTGATCGGTGCTATCAGAGAAAGGAAGAAGTGATTATAAGTTCTACATATAACTTCATATCCTACTATAGGTGAGTTCCCTTTTCATATTTTTAACTCTTTCTAGTTAATTTGAGGCTATTTTTGGGTAGTTTGGAAAGCATAAGAATCTAGTATAATGAATCATTGTCTTGTGAGGTCTTGTTTTGGCCAAAATAGTGCATAAGGAAGAAATGAGAATTTGATAAATTTGAGGTTTCCAATGAATTCTATACAAAAAATTATATGGGAATACATGAGATTATGATTTTTGGATGATTATATATAAGTCTAGAATTTTTAGTAAATAAGAGGAGTTGTTGTTCGGTTAGTTTCTCTGAAATCATATTGGTTGTAAAATAAATTTCGGTAACCAAAACAGGTCCGAAAATTATGAAAGTTTTCATAAGGACAGTAGACATCTTAAGATTTAATTTGATATATAATATGTATCATTTGGGTTTATAAATAGTGAGATATGAATTTTTAAAGTTAGATGATGAATCTGGAACGTTTCCTGGTACATATGGGGTTTGACAAAATTATGGAAATTTTTTAGCTATAATATCTAAATGATAATATTTTTTCCTAAAAATTATACTTAAATAGGATCATATGGGATTTTGAACCATCCCATTTGGAGTTCTCGATATTTAGTTATGAAGTTTAGAAATTAAGCTATTGCAATTGGAAAGATTTTCTGGCAGTGCGAGAAAACTTTAAAACTGAGAATTATTCATAGATAGTTGGTAGTTAAGCATATTTTTATATTAAAATAGACTTCATAAGTGACACATAGAATTTTGAACCACCTTAAGTGGATATTTCTAGGCCAAGATATGAATTTTCAAAGATTATTGAAAATTCTGACAGAATTGAGTAATAGTGAAAAAAAATAAAAAGTAAGGGTATTTTTGAAATAATTGGGACTCTAAGGGTCAAGTTAAATACTTAGAGTTGGTATGAGTCCATTAAATACCTATTGGATTTAAGGTATTAGCTATAATGATAACCTACCAAAGTGTCTTAAATTATTTTGGAATAAGTAATAATTCGCCCATCCGTAAATTATAAATTATAGGATTTGACATTTGCCCGGGACGCCTAAGAGACTGAGAACATGAACCAAATTTGGAAAGACTGTCAGGTAGTACCTTATCTCTTATATCATATGTGATGCCATGTATGTGTACCATATCATCTGTATATATGTGCGGGACAGATAGTCCATAAGCGGTAAGACCCGTAAATACAAGTTACACCGGGAGTTACCCGGGGGCATCTTAAGCCAGGTAGGTTTGAGGCAAAAAGCCTATGACTATACCTTGTCAAACCCCTTAATATATTGATATTTACTGAATAATAAATGCGTAGTTTGGATGGCATACCAAAATAGTGAAACTATACTGATAATAAGTACTTACTTATATTACAGAAAATCCCCATATGGTTTGAAAAACATAAACAAATCCAAAAGAAATAAATTCTACAACTAAAGATAACCAGTTGTAACTCCTGACTATGACTGGACCTTCATCCGCCAATAATTACGGTTTTGCCCTTAAAGCCGCTGTCCTCTGCTGGAATACTTTTAGATGTTGAAAAAGGGTGAGATTCGAATGAATCTCAGTAGTAATATACAATCAGTCATATAAAATGTGATAAATAAATATGCAATGCACCATGATATTTAAAATGCTAACTCGTGTTGTATGCATACTGTCCAAGGCCAAACAACTGTTTGCAACTCCGACTAAACTCGTGTCCATGGTCAAACGATATGTTTAGACCCTGGTTTATTCGCGTGTTGTGTCACATGCACTGTCATGTTACAGAAAATGGAATACACAACATATAAATAATCACATAGTGCATGAAAGAAAGAATTACTACCTGGGTCCTTTTTCAGTCCAACTGTTTATCCAAAACTTTTTCTTCGGCTCAGGATTTTACCAGTTCCTATAAATTAAAATTAACAAGTAATTGGTTATTACTTGTATTACTACTATCTTTAATCATATTCTGCTGATTATCTCAGTTTCAGTGGCTTATACACTATATAATTTTGCATAGTGTAATTTTACTATTCTTCAGCAAATTGACAGATTTTTCAGTTAACTTTGAAAAATCATAACTAATTCTAGAAAAATAGAAATTGAATGGGTCCAAAGCCTACATGAAGCTATTGAAATATATTTTCATGGAAAAATATCAAAATCTACCCAGATTTACACTATTACTCCCAGAATTTTCCGAAATACCCCTATTCCAGATTAGTCTCCAGAAACATAGCATGACTTTGAAAATCTATATCTCCTAATATACTTGTCCCAAAATTATGTTCTACCCGTAAAATTAAATCTATAAATGTCTACTTTAAATCTGAAAAGTTTCATAATTTTTTGTTAAGGTTTGATTTTCCAAACATTCGACAAAAACAAACTATTTTCCAGAAACACAGTTTGAGAGCAACTGACTTCAAAAATTCATATCTTTTAGTATACTAATCCAATTAACACAAAATATATATCAAATTAAAGCTAAGACTATTTAATTCAATTCTGGAAATTTTCATGGCCATTGGGAAAAATTACATAATTCAAAAACACCACGAAATCAACTTCTAGAATCTGGATGTTCAGGATTGCACCTGTTTCTAAACCCATCTTTCAAAAATCATAACTTCCCCTACAGATATCCAAATGATACATTCTACCACTCATTTTAAATATTATTATGTCTACTATCTCCCTGTAAATTTTCGTAAATAATGGATTTGATTTGGTTTGTCATAAAGCCACACAAAACTGACTGACTCTGATAAACATTAGTTTTGACAGTCTAACTTCAAAAATTAATAACTTATTTGTTTTGACACCAAATTTAGCGCTTCTTGATTTTATTTCATACTAGACATCCTAAAATTTCCATATAAAAAAGAACCAGATGAAAAATCCATTTGTACCCTCCATTTGAGCTTCTGAAAGTTTCCAATAAAAACTTTATTTTCCGGCGACCAAAACAGAGTTGATAAAACTCACATGCAACCATGATTTTGGACTCCAATCTCAAATATTTTGACTCTACATACTCCTAAACATGTTCTTTGAGTTTTGGGACGTGTTTACAGAAGAAAAGGAATCGAAAATCTCATGCAAAACGGACACAAACTTGCTGGTTTTGGTATTTTACGGTGACAAAACGTTTTTGGTGACTTCTCTTGATTCCAGCAGCAAAACAACCCAGAAAACAGCCACAAATCGAATGGAAATCCAAGGTTAAAGTAGAAGAAACTTACCTAAACACGTTTATGATGTTGTATGTGAGATTTGGAGCTTGTTCTTCCTCTCTCTCTCTCTCTCTCAGTTTTTCTGTTTTCTGTGTTTATGTTTATGTTTCTTTTTTTTTTCTGCAGATGATAGATGAAGATGAAGAGATAAAGAAGTGGGGAGTTTGATTAAATAAAGAGTGAATGTGATGGTGTGCTTGTGTGCTGTACGTATGTGTTGGCCAAATGAGAAGAGAATGTGTGTGTGTGTGTGTTGTACCAATGAGAGAAAAGAAGAGAGTAGGTGTGTGCTTGTGTTGTGCAAATGAGGAGGCTGTACGTGTTGTGTGCTGTCAAGTGTGGGTGTGTGTGTTTTTATACACATATAGGTATATTTTTATTCTATTTATCACACACACTGGGTCCTAATTTTTCCCTTTGTCAAATTTAAGTTTCCTTAAATTTTGTAGGTTCCAAAATTGAGCTTACTATCTAGTTTCCATAAATTAATCCTTACATTAAAATTTTGGGATGTTACAATTCTACCCCCGTAAAATTAATTTCGTCCTTGAAATTTGTTACATATATGAAGACATAAATTATGGGTATCGTCTCTTCATGTCTTCTTCAGCTTCCCAAGTTGCTTCTCTCAGATATAACCCCTTCCATACCACTTTGATGAATGAAATACTCCTATGTCTTAGTTGTTTCTCCTGTCGATCAATAATTCGGTCTGGTGTGACCTCATACGTCAAATCATCTCGCATGTCAACCTCTTCATATTCAATCACATGCTCTGGATCAGGTTGATATTTCTTCAGCTGTGAGACGTGGAATATGTATTTAATGGATTGATACCAAATCTAAGTATTTAACTTGACCCTTAGAGTCTCAATTATTTCAAAAATACCCTTACTTTTTATTTTTGCACTATTACTCAATTCTGTCAGAATTTTTAATAATATTTGAAAATTCATATCTTGGCCTAGAAATATCCAATTAAGGTGGTTCTAAATTTTATGTGACACTTATTAAGTCTATTTTAAGATAAAAATACGTTTCACTACCACCTATCCATGAGTAATTCCCAGTTTTAAGGTTTTCTCACACTGCAGAAAATCTTTCCAATTTCAATAGCTTAACTTCTAAAATTCATAACTAAATATATAGAGCTTCAAATGGGATAGTTCAAAATTCTATATGATCCTCTTTAAGTATATTTACAGGAAAAAATATTACCATTTAGAAATTATAGCCACAAGATTTCCATAAGTTTGTCAAACCCCATCTATACCAGAAAACGTTCCAGATTCATCATCTAACTTTTAAAATTCATATCTCACTTTATAAACCCAAATGATACATATTATATATCAAATTAAAGCTTAGGATGTCTACTTTCATTCTGAAAACTTTCATAATTTTCGAACCAGGTTTGGCCACCAAAATTTATTTTACAACCAATATGATTTTAGAGAAGCTAACCGAACATCAACTCCTCTTATTTTCTAAAAATTCTAGATTTATATATAATCATCCAAAAATCAAAACCACATGTATTACCACATAATTTTTCGTGTAAAATTAATTGGAAACCTCAAATTTGAGAAATTCTCATTCCTTCCTCATGCACTATTTTGGCCAAAACAGAACCTCACAAGTCAACAACTCTCCATTTCACAATTTAATCACTATACTAAATTAATATGCTTCCCAAACCACCCAAAAACAGCCTCAAATGAACTAGAAAGAGTTAAGAATATGGGAAGAAAACTCACCTATATCAAGTTATGGAATTGTGTGTGAGATTTGTAGCATCTTCTTCCTTCCTCTTGTAGCACCCATCACTCTTATGTTTCTCTTGCTCTCTCAATCACTCACTCTCTCTTTTCCTATATTTTTCTGTTTCTTTTGAGTGTGTTGAATGAATTAAAATGGAAAATGAGGAGTGTGGCCGTGTGTGTGTGTATGAGAGAATGAGAGAGTTAAATATTTTAATTTATTAAAAGAGTATGTGTATGTGTGCGTGAGTCTTGAAGTTGGCATGGAAAGTGTGTATAGCATGGAAAGATTGTGTTTTTTTTAATATTATATATATAGGTATATTTTTATCCTATCAATTACATATATTAGGCTTTAATTTTTCCCTTTGTCTAATTTAAGATTCCTTAAATTTCATAAATTCCATAATTTGGCTTACTATCTAACTCCCATTAATCCTTAACAATGTTTAAGGATTGTCTTCTTTAATTAACTCTACGAAACCTTAAAATAATTTCTCAGAGAGTCCCAAGCCAAATTATAATCATTAACTATTGTTTTTCGAATTTTTAGCAAAATAGGCTTTTAATTTCCAAGATTAATCTCTAACATCATTTAATTTTCTTGTTGGGAATTTAACTTTTTAATAAATTTAGGGATGTTACACTGGATGGTTAAACTGGTTTGACCATCAGCAGGAGTAAAGGCGGCTTGTTTCACTGAGTAAAGCCATTTGAGAGGTTAAGTCGGATCGAACCGTGTAAAGCCGCCTTTTAAGCCGCAAGCCGGAGTTGAGTCGTGAGCCGGAGCGGCTGCTGAAAAACTGGCCGGGTAAACCTTGGGGAAAGAAGAAGGCAAAGAGGCATGAAGAAGATAGAGAAAAACAAGTTACGCAGCTATGGAAGCATCTTATAGTATGAGCATTAACGTTGCGAAATACGATTTCTTAGGCAGATCAACGAAATAAAGGAACCAATCTCTAGTGACATTTCTGTCAACCCTTGGAGCAAGAACTTAGATGAAGAAAAGAAGAAAGATGAAGCTAAAGAGATGAAAGTCATAGGTAATGGAGAAAAGTAATAATATCAGCAGGAGAGATTGTATGAAATAGGGAGAAGACGTGTTGCAGTGGCACTGTACTTTCTGTACATTAAGATTTGACTATTTGAATTTTGAGAATATCAACATATCTTGTTATAATAAATATTAATTAATGATTAACTTTTGTTGCTTTTAAAAAAGTTTTAAATCTAAATGCTTTTTTTTATAGAAATTTGAATGCTTTTGAAAAATACAAAAGTTCTCGGTTTTCGATTATTGTTAATTTTGAAGGAAAAAATTTAAATTAATTGTAAGATAATCATATCTATGAATCCAAATCAGAAAGATTTGCTTTATTATAAAGGTAAGAAAAAATATTTATATTATAATATCATGTTTATTTAGTTAAAGATAAAAAATATTAGACAAAAAATTTTTAGTATGATATTATATTTGTAATTTATGCTTGTCAATATGTTGCTCCTTGATAAATTTCTCATATATAGTACTAGAAAGAATATAATATTATTTTTAATTTAAATATTACATCACTAGTTCGACCAGACAGTCCAACCATTCCGACCGTTTGAACCATGACCCACTGATCTTTCCAGCGTGATGTACAATCCGACTTTTAAAACTTTGGTTTTGGATAACAAGTAGTGAAGTAAAAAACGAAAAAAGAAAAGAAAAGAAAAGATGATTGTTGTTAGAAGATTCTAGGATGATTATATGATTTGGCACCAGACTTGTGACATTAGCCATACAAAATTCACATTAAAAAGTACTGGTCTTATTGGTTATCGCTTGTCTTTCAGGTAATCATATGGCTATCTGTAATGAAGATAGTCTAACTCATTGGGCATGTTTGCAATACCAATTAAAGCCTTTAAAATCAACTTTTTAATAGTAATTTTTGGTGTACGAGATAAATATGTGAGAGGATTTTAATCTCGATTTACGTAAAAACACTTATAAGCTCTTTAAAAATGATGTCAAACATGCTTATTATCGTATAATCATATAATGGCACTGGAGCATACATTATATCTTTAGCGATGAGAGATTAGCTAAAAAGTTAAATCTTAATATCTTTATAATAGCATACATTATATATGTATTTAAACATTTAATTAACTCTTGAAAAAGAAACTAATTAACCAGATATAGAATATTTAAAATTTGATTTTTACATATTTAATCAACTATTTTTAGATATTGGCTCAACAATTCTGATCTACATTTAAAAAATGCAATTTCCTCTAGCCGACCTCTTTGGTTTAGTGGTGGGAGATTAAATAAGTAAGTTTGAGCAAAAATAAGTGATTATAATGAACTCTTAATGCTGGTTCGCTGATTTTAAATGTAGAACAGAACATCTCCTTAATTACTTAAAAATGAGTTCAATCAACATCAACTATTGATTTAAGTAACATACAAAATAGAACAAACTATACTATTTTTAATTTGTGAAACGAATGATTATTAATTACATTAATCATTTGTTTGATTTTGCACAATGAAGGTAACATTCCAAATTTTATTAAAAGGTTAAATTCTTAAAAAGAAAATTAAATGGTGCTAGATATTAATCTTGGAAATTGAAAGCCAAATTATGAAACTTATGTAATATATGGGATCTTAAATTAGACAAAGTGAAAAATTACGGTATTGTGTGTGTAATTAATAAGATAAATATATATATATATATATATATATATATATATATATATATATAATAATAATAATAAGAGCATACACATCTACCCACACTTCACACGCCATGCACACACACATTCATTCAATTAAATAAACACACACTTACCTCATGGCAAGCACACACACATTTTTTAATCATTAAAAACAATACTCTCTCTCACTCTCATAAACACACAGGAAAATACACACACTTCACATATTTCCATCGGCCAGCGTCCAAAAAGAAAAAAAAGAGAGTGAGTGAAAAAGAGAGAGAGCAAGAGACACATAATAAAGAAAGAGAGATATGTAAAAGTAATTGGTGCTAGTAGAGGAAGGAAGAAGAGGAAATAAATTCCACATACAACTCTATATCCTAATATAGGTGAGTTCCCTTTCCATATTTTTAACTCTTTCTAGTTGATTTGAGGCTATTTTTGGGTAGTTTAGGAAGCATAAGAACCTAGTATAATGAATTGTTGTCCTGTGAGGTTTTATTTTGACCAAAATAGGTCATGAGGAAGGAATGATAATTTCTCAAATTTGAGGTTTCCAATGAATTTCACACAAAAAATTATGTGGTAATAGATGTGGTTTTGATTTTTGGATGATTATATATAAATCTAGAATTTTTAGAAAATAAGAGGAGTTGTTGTTCGGTTAGTTTCTCTGGAATCATATTGGTTGTAAAATAAATTTTGGTGACCAAACCTGGTCCGAAAATTATGAAATTTTTCAAAATGAAAGTATGTATCCTAAGCTTTAATTTTATCTGTAATATGTATCATTTAGGTTTATAAATAGTGAGATATGAATTTCTAAAATTAGATGATGAATCTGGAATATTTTCTGGTACGGATGGGGTTTGACAAAATTATGGAAATTTTGTGGCTATAATTTCTTAATGGTAATATTTTTTCCTGAAAATATACTTAAATATGATCATATAGGATTTTTAACCATCCCATTTGAAGTTCTAGATATTTAGTTATGAATTTTAGAAGTTAAGCTATTGAAACTGGAAAGATTTTCTGGCAGTGTGAGAAAACTTTAAAACTGGGAATTATTCATGGATAGGTGGTAGTGGAACTTATTTTTATCTTAAAATATACTTAATAAGTGACACAGAATTTGGAATCACCTTAATTGGATATTCCTAGGTCAAGATATGAATTTTCAAAGATTATTGAAAATTCTGACAGATTTGGGTAATAATGCAAAAATAATAAGTAAGGGTATTTTTGTAATAATTGGGACTCTATGGGTCAAGTTAAATACTTAGAGTTGGTATGAGTCCATTAAATACACAATGGTCCTAATATATTAAATATAATAATAACCTACCAAAGTGTCTTAAAATACTAAATATTTAAAGCAAGTAATAATTCGCCCGTCTGTGATTAATAAATTATAGGATTTGACATTTGCCTGAGACGCCTAAGAGACTGAGAACATGAACTAAATTTGGAAAGACTGTCAGGTAGTACCTTATGTTTTATATCATATGTGATGCCATGTATGTGTACCATATCATCTGTATATGTGTGGGACAGATAGTCCATAGGCGGTAAGACCCGTAAGTACAAGTTATACCGAGAGCTCCTGGAGGCGTTTTGAGCCAGGCAGGCTTGAGACAGAAAGTCCGTGACTGTATCTTGTATAGGGCAGAGGCCCTGGGCAGCGAGATTGTGAATCTCAAGCACTGTGAGTCTGTGATAAGGGACCGGTTAAGCCCTTTTATGTGCTGCATTCTTGTAAGTTGTATTGTTTGATTATTTGTTTTACATGCTTAGTATTTGTATATTATATGAGTAATTTGTGTTTTACTGAGATTCTTTTGAATCTCACCCCTTTTTCAACAAATGATATACAACAAAGGTGTCCAGCTCCAAGGGCAAGAAGGTAATATAGACGGACGAAGAAAAGGCGAATTAATTATGGACTATTTGGTTATCATTTTATTTTGAATGACTGTAAAATACTTATAAGTAGTAGTAGTAGCGATAGTACTAGTACCCACGACGCAGACTATATAAGTTATAATCAGTACGCTAGACTTTCGATAACGCACTGATATCCAAAAGCCCATAAGTTAACTACCGCTATGTGAGCTATGGATAGAAAATGCTTTGCATTTTAAATAAATAATTTTGAAACTGATAAGGATAATGAATTAACAAACTAGAATGAGACTACACATATTTATTCCACAAAATTTTTGAAAATCCTACACAAATATAAGTTGAACTCTGTCTTAAAATTCGAACTTTTAATTATTGTGGTCTTATATTTGAAATCATTATACATTCAAACTCATCTAAAGGCTTAGGAAATTAAGGTATTATAGTTTGTGCAGTTGCATAGTTGGAAAATGAGGGAGGTAATAAAGTAGATATATTTGGAAATTCCTTTTTACACATAACCTTTACATGCTAACAACTGATTTACTACTTGTTTCAGAACATTCATGTGGATGGTTAAAAGTTATTTATACCCTTCTTAAGAAAGTTCATGTAAAACCCTCTTGCTGCAATAAATTGAATTATTTTTATATGCGGGTCAAATGTATATATTTAAATTGAAGCATTTATTAATTAACTGGTGATAAGCCTATGAAAACCAACTGTCTGCAATATAAATTGCTTGAGTGATGAGGTTGTGATTCAGAATGTCTGCAACACAGTTCAAAGTAACTACTTGTTATTTTGGGATTTAATGAGGGATTGAAAGTTTTTTTTCTTTTTATTTTTCTATCAATGTGATGTTAAAGTGGATATTAGTTCTGAAATGAACCTCAATACAATACTTAATGTTGTAACATCTGTTCATATATTTTGATGTGATCGTTGTAAGAAGCAATTCTTTTTGCGGTGAAAAATGATATTTGTAACAACAGATTGATTGTTACTTTTTTTTCCATATATATTGATCATATACTTTATAGTTGAAGTATGGCTCCGTCAAAGTTTGTTGGGAGCTGTTATCTGAGCTCTTGAGAGAATCAATTTAGTGATGATGAAGATGACACTCCATGGTAATTACATCTTGACAAGTTGTCAATGTCAAGTTGCTCCAATCACCGCCACGTTTAGATGATGGGTGTATCGAGATCGAATTTAGTGTTGAAATTTTTATAATTACTATATTTACAATTTTGAATAATATTATAGGTGTTCATAGTTATGATATTTGATGCATGATTTCAATAATTTAAATAGTCTAACTTTTTTTTCCTTAAATAGGGATAGTCTAACTTATTATCATATAATCATATAATAGCACTATAGCAGTAGAGGCGAGGATAATTAGCTATTAAGTTAAATCTTAATATCTTTATAATAGCATACACTATATATGTATATACAAATATAATAAACTCTACAAAAAAAATTAATTAACTAGATATGGAAAAGGGAGAATCTTATATAAATCCATTTGAAATACTAAATTCAAAATCTAAGCCTACACTTTTAACAAATTCTTAATTAGGCCAAGAGGTCTAATTAAGAATTTTTGTTTGTTAAATGACTATACTACCCTCTCACAGCCATCTCTCACCATAAAAAAACATGCTATTACCGACAAAATTATCCACTTTCCAACCAATTACCATTAAGGAGGAAACTAACCATTTTGTCAATTCATCATTTCTTCTTCTTCCTCCCCACTCGTTCTTTGTCATTCTACCAGCAATTGCTTCGATTGTTATGCCCTTTCATTGCACAGTTTGGGTTCATTTTCTATCCGCATTCTCTATGTTGTCTACTATATATAATTTTCATTCATTGATTCGAGACCTATGAGAGAGTTTGTCTGCAAGTGGCTTTTACCTGTTTTCATCCTTTTAAAAAGGGCTGCTTTTTAATTGTGGCTTTTAGCAGTTTTCATTTATTATGTGGGAAAAAATTTGGTTGGACAATTGGAGTGGCTAAACTAGTCCACCCATTGTATTCTGATACTCATTTTAGTCATTCGTATGTTATATTTTATTACGTTGAATTCAGATGGTTAGCGAAAATCCATATAATTGTTATAAGAATAAGGTAAAAATTTATCCCAAAATTTTTTATTAAGGAGTAATGTTACCTTAGAAGTTATTTTAGATTCAATATTGCCCCAAACATGTTAAAATGAAATAATGTTGCCCTTTTCCGTTAAAATATTAATAGTCAACATCAATTTTTTAACGGTTAACGTTAGTTTTTTTAATAGTATAAAGCATCATTGTTATATTTTAAAACTTTCTAGGGGTGACATTGAACCTAAAAAAAAATCTAAGGTAACATTGCTCTTTAGCAAAACCTTTTGAGACAAATTTACACCTTAAAGTGCTGTTATATTACAATTAGGATAAGCTCATATAAATTTAAATAATAATAGAGTTTATAGATAAATAGTACAATTTTTAAAAAATAATTTTATATGATATAAATAGATAAATATTTATTTGTTTTATAAGAAAACATAAAACAACAAATAAAAAAACTAATTTGCTTGACTAATAAACTAATATATACTTAAATAATTTATTTAGCTTTTCAATCTCTCTAAATAACTCAACTAAGTCATATATCAATAATTGGAGATATTGTAGGAGTGGATTTGAATTTTGTTTTAAAATTTCCTAATAAAAAATCTGATGACTGGCATTGGCAAAAAAGGGTGAGGTGGATGTCATATAGGCACACCACCTTTGGATATTTGGTCAATAAACAATGACTGTTAGGGCTGGTTAACAGAGGGGCAAAATTGCTCCATTTTTAAAACTTCCAGAACACATTTACCCCCTCAAAAACTTCCAGAAGCCAAATGTCAATATGTAAAAACTTCCGGGGCATTTAAGCCCTTTAACCCTTAAATTTATCTAAAATAATCTAAGTTTAAACTTAGCCTACATCTATCTTCAATTTTCCTTTTTAATTATATTAGGGTGTTATGGTCTTTTAACAATATTTAAAAATTTCTAATCAGGTCTCTTATCCTCCTGATAAGGAATTTGTTAAAAGTGTAGGCCTGAATTTAGATTATGACATTTCAGTAGGATTTATATAGGATTCTCTTTGTATAATATTTAAAATTTGTTTTTTTTTTACATATTTAATCAACTATTTGTAGATGTTGGCTCAAAAATTCTGATCTACCGCTAAAAAATGTGATTTCTTCTAGCTGGTTTGGCTTAACGGTGAGAGATTAAGTACTTATTTGGTTAAGCGGTAGGATTTAAAATAGATTGAGCCCAAAAAAAGTGCTTATGGGGCTCATTTTAGTGTTTGGGTAATTTTTTAAAATCCTTATTTATCGTGATTTGTTTCTCTAGTAGCACGTTTAGCATAAACGACTTTGGAGTCGCTTATGCTATTGGGAAATCATGATTAACTTCACGCCATAAGAAATAGTCTCATATACCACCAGCTTCTTTCTCCTAAATTCTCTACTGCCCTAGATATTCCGCAAATATTTCTCAAGTTTTTAAATTCGATGTTCCATTAAATTATTTTAAATAATCAAAATTATAAAATAAATATAATATTTAAAAATTTATTTCATTTATTAAATTATATTTTATAATAATTATTAAATATTTAATTTTTATTATTAAATATAATCATAAAAATGTCAACCGCTTTATTAAAGAAATTAACTTGATAACATAATTTGGTGTAATCCTAACAAAAATAATTAGTTATCATATTTATCAATTTATATTTTATTTAGATATTAAATTCTTAATAATAATAGATCACGAAATATACTCGTTAAAATATACTCCAACATATATAATATTCTTTTTAATTATATATGCACATTGTTATAAAGTTTTATACCTTTTTTTTTTCCTTCAGTTGCATTTATTTCCTTTGTTCAACCTACCTTTATAAAATTAAAAGCATGGATTGTGACGATCTGGTATGCGAGTCTCGCCGCGACGACTTTACCTCTTTTGTGTCGACAACCATGGAGAAAACGGTGATTAATGTCGCAGCACCATTCCTTCCCCAAGAAATCATCGCCAACATCCTCAAGCGGCTTCCCGTGAAATCCCTACTGCGATTTCGATGTGTCTGCAAACATTGGAAGAATCTCTTCAAAACTCCATCTTTCATCCAAGACCATCTCCGCCACTCCTCTCATCATAACACTTCTCTTCTTTTGGGAGCGGAGAATTTCGTTGATGGTTTCTACTTATTTTTGTTCAATTGTAATATGCAATTTCGTGAGATTGATAACGCACCTTTGAACGGTTCCTTACGAGGCTTTGAGCTTGTAGGTTCCAGCGATGGCCTGCTCTGCTTCGTCAATACGAATAAGCATCCTCCTGCCCCTTTACTGTGGAATCCGGCGACTAGAGCGCTCAAACAAGTGCCTTGTGATGAATTTTCGGGTTTGTATTCGGATAACAATTCTGATATAGATTTTGGTTGGCGTTTCGGATTTGGGTTTAATCCTATTATTAATGATTACAAGATAGTGAGATTATCTGGGAGTTCCATTGATATTTCGGAAGCGACGGTGTATTCATTAAGCACAGGGTCTTGGAAAAACATTGAATTTGACGAGATAGATGTTTGTATTTGTATTACTACACATGGTGTCACTGTTAATGGAGTTATGTTTTGGCTTGGTACAGATGACTCCAGTCATGTGATAGTTTCATTTGACTTAGCAACTGAAGTGGTTGCAGTCATACCATGTGCAGCTTTTATAGATTATTCAGTTAATCTTGTTGGGTATGATGACAAACTTGCAATCATTTCTCATCATAAGACCGGAAACTCTCAACATTCTTCTATTTATTTGGAGGTGATGGAGGTGGGAGGTATTTGTTCATCCGGTCAGAGATGGGGTTTAAGTAAAAAACTTGTTGGCAACTCTAATCTCATATTATGTGATGGAACCATTTGGAGGAATCAAATTGTGTGCATAATGGAGTATATGGAACACCTATATCTTATTGATGTCATTGCTAATGGATGTAAGCGGTTTGATATCCCTAAACCCAAAACTGGCATTGGTCTTAAAGTTTTCAATTACGTGGAAAGCCTTGTACCTGTTAGCGGCAACATTCAAATTGAAGAGCCTTAATCCTCAAGGTTAATTATTACCGTGCAGATTTACGTTGTTCGTATATTTTTTGTAAGAACTTATCCCTGTTAGTTTACACTTCAGATCATTCTGTGTGTGTAATTTTTTTTTTTTTTGTTTTGGTATGTTAATATCATTTAATTGCTGGTCTATGGATTATTTGAGACTTTTTATATGATATCTGATCAGGTTGCAATCTTTATACAGGGATTTTCTATTAACAAGTTGTGGGCAATATTTCTCATGTTCTGAAATTTTGTGTGATACATAAGAAAAAAGTGTTTTGTTATAGAAGTAAGATGTTATATGATATCTGAATATTAATATTTAGAGTTTATACCTTTAAAGACGTTTAAGAGAACTCTATTAACATAAGAACTATTAGGTCCATTCTTTGACAGAGTCAGTAGATAGTGGTTTATCTTTTCTTTCTAGAGGTACATTTTTGGAGCATAATCATGTGTGTATGTGTGTGAAAAAGAATGATGTTTTGGTTTTTATAAAAACCGCAATGGTGTTTCCTTAGGGAGACTCGCATTTTCCGGTTGGAAAATAGTATACTCTGTATTATCCAACTAAGATTCAACTGTGATTCCCTTAAAATATAATAGATCAGAACGTTTCCTTACTTAAAAGTGGAGTTCAATCAACATCAATTATTGATTTATGTAACATACAGAATAGAACAAACTATGCTATTTTTAGTTTGTGAAACGAATGATTCTTAATTACATAATTCATGTTAGATTTTGCACAACGAAGCTGGTTTGTGGAGTTGCATAGTTGGAAAATGAGGGAAGTAATAAAGTAGTTATAGTTGGAAGTTTCTTTTTACACATAACCCTTTAAATGTTAACAGCAGATGTACTACTTGTTTCAGGACATTCATGCGGTTAAAAGTTATTTATACCCTTATTGAGAACTTTTAAGTAGTTTTATATGCTGGTCAAATGTATATATTTGAAAGTTTTATGAACGTTTTTGTTAAAATATCACTTAGTTCCTAAATGAACCACAATAAATTATCAATAAATAGGGTTTCCATTATTATTGAAACACATCTGAATTCAAATATACGTTGTGTCTGGTTTCTACACCACGCAGGTATTCATATAATGATGTGATCGATGTCAGAAGCGATCCTTTTTGCAGTGAAAAATGATATTTTTACAGTTGAAGTGTGGCTCTGTCAAAATTTGTTGGGAGCTGTTGTTTGAGCTCTTGGGAAAATCATTTTAGTGATGATGAAGATGACATTCCATTATAAATTTATAACTACGTTGTCACTGCTCACTGGCAACTTGCTCCAACGGTAGCATCTCCCGCTACGTTTAGATGAGGTGTATCCAAATAGAATTTAGTGTTGACAATTTGACATGTTCATAATTATGATATTTGAAATTCTGAATAATATTATAGGTGTCCATAGTTATGATATTGAATGCATGATTGCAATAATTTAATCCATAGATTGCAATAATAAACGACATGAATATTTAAATATAATTTTTATTTTATAATTGTTATTATTTGAAATAGTTTCAAAATTCATGTTAAGTAATGGGAAAAATAATATAAAAATTATGTTATTTGAAGTTAAAAAATAATAGACAAATATGTGCATAGAATATTTAGAGAGAGAATTTTGGAGAAAAGAGCATAAGGAAAAGCAGATAAATTCTTATGCCATTGGGAGTTTCCAATTGCAAAAGCACCCCCTTTAGGATGAGATCACAGTTGATCAAGATTTTATAAAATTATCTAAATAAGAAAAATAGGTTTTATAGGCTCAAACGGGCTTACTTAACCTCCCACTGCTAAACCATACATGCACTAAAGAATGTTGCTTTTGCATTTAAATAATATTTTTTTCAATAATAATTATTAAATATAATTATGGAAATATAAATACCTTTATTATATCATTTTTGTAATTATACTTACATGAGTGATTTTAATAAATGAAATCTAAACCTAATCAAAGTTTGCCAAGTCACTTGCAAAAAAAAAAAAATCTAAACGATTAACCAAAATCACTCCCAACCAATGTCACTAATGAAAACTAGGATTATCTAAAATCACGTATTCTCACTAGGAAAGTTAAAGCACAATTTTTAACAAATTCATATTTTAATTTTAATTAATATAATAAAGGGTGGCTATGGGCAAAATGCTCTCAATAATAACATCGAGGACAACAAAGAAAAATATATATATATTCAGTTTTTCAATAAAGAAAGGTTTCTATTGTTCTAGCTCCTTGGCTTCATCTGATTCTATCTGCTCTTGCCTGCACTCAACACTACAAAATGGTATGTCCCCTCTGCACAATTTTAACAAATCGTCGTTAGAACAAGAGAGTTGCACAGAATCATATAATCATATAATGAAATTGAAACCTAGTCCCAACCCACACAAATTCTTAACATAATGATTTCAAATTTTACGATTTAGAATTATAGATCACAAGAAAAAGTTAAATCAATTACAAGGACTCTTTTGGGTCGCTCACCTGTACATGAAGATGTCTCTATTATCCCCAAGGGTCTTCTTGCAGAGAAAACAAGACTCAATGAAACTCCCATATTTTGGGGAAGAAACCGAAAGGTTTCTAGAATTGGTTCTATGGAATAATGAGGTGGCATAACCCATGGACCTTGACACAAGGCGGTGTTTGGCAATAGTGGTAGTGACAACTATACCCAGAAGAGCCAGCTTCCATGTCTGAAGCGGAAGCCAAACAAGAGGTCTTTTAGTGAATGCATGTAGAAGGATTTCTAATAGAACCTAAACTGGGAATCTGGCTAATAAATTGATAAACTAATATGAAATTTAGCTCATATAATTACATAGGTTTTTTTTAAAAAGATTAATCAGTCATTTTTTTTATAATTAAGTAATTTAATTATCTATCTTCCTTAATTTATCTAAGTAGATCTTATATTATAGTATATAATATAGATTAGAGAGGTAGAAGATTTTGAATAACTTGTTTTTGAGCCCTGAGAAGAATTGAATAACTTTGAATTATAAAATTATAATTAAAATCTTATTTGATTAAAGAGAATCATGATCTGAAATCATGATAAACATATTTTTGTATTTACAATTATGATATTTGGAATTCTAAATAATAGTAGATTAACTTTTTTTAATGGTCCAGCTTGTGATTATATATTACATTATAGTAGTAGAAGATGTGAAGATAAATTAGCCATTGGAGATTAACTGAAGTTACGTCTCAGGATTAATATAATGTTTAGTCCTTATAGTTTACCTCTATTTAGGTTTTGGCTTTGTAGTTTGAAACCATAGGTTTTGGTCTTTCAAATTTATTTCCATCCCCTTAATTTAATAATGACCTTACCCATGTTAAATATAATTATGTGGCACTAACTCCGTCAATCATGCTCACGTGGTTGGAAAGAATCCCTGGTCCATTTAGTAAGCTTTCCCTGAATGTTTTTTTTTTTGGTCAAAAAGCTTTCCCTGAATACATATAACTTGACATCTAAAAAGTGATGGCAGAGTCAAAGAAGTGCACAACAGTCTTCCCATCTGTGAAAGTTAACCTATTAAGAGAGTGAAAACATACTTTATTAACTTAAATGATTAAACTGAATTTTATGTAGGCCAAACAAATACTTTAGCAAAGCATTTACAAGCATTTATAAGTAAATTTACAAGTATATATATGCATTTTAAAAATTAACAATGATATAAAAACTTACAAGTGTGTGGGTGAATTTACAAGTGCACATATACATTTTAACAAATAACGCTAACAAAATAATAAATGCCCATATGAAGCAAGGGCATTTTACGTTATTTGTCTTCAAAATATAATTTATTCCTTTAATTTCAAAACATTGCATACAATAAAATTATAAAATTTTATAATATAACTAAAATAAATACATTTTTATATCATATTATAAAATTTGAAAACATATGTACTATCATTATTTTTTGGTTATATAATTTTTTTTGGACAAATAAATGTTTAAATAATTCTTACCTTAAAAAGAAGGGCATTTTCATTAGAATAATGCTTAAGAGTCAAATTTAACTCTCAACTAAAAGTTTGGGTGAATATAAATAAAATTTTAAATACAAAAAAGAGGTTTGTATAATATACATTTTAATTATTTTTCAAAATGGACAATACTTGAGAGGTTTAATTTATATATGTAAGACAAAACTGAGGGGTAGTTAGAGTATTTTACTCATAATTTTTTTATATATAATACTCCTCTAGTTCTAATGAGCGGAGTTAGTTAGGACGTAATCTTATCTATCATACCCAAAGATATATAATCTAATTAGTTTATATGTGATTTATCTTCCTTATTTAGAATTTTCCCTAAACTTTTTTATTTGACTTATAAACTAATGTGTAGTATAATATTATACCTGAGCATTTTAGGGAGATCAAAACATATTTGTTACAACCAAGTAATTTATCTAGTTTTTTAAATCCAATCCAATTAATCAAGTAGATCTTATATTAATGATTGAATAAGTAGAAGATTTGAATAACTTTGAATAATAAAATCATAATTAAAATCAGATTTGATTAAACAGAATAATGATAGGAAATCATCATAGACATATTTTGATATTCCTAGTTATGATATTTACAATTTTTGACCAATATTATATTAATTATTCATAGGTATAATATTTAAAAGATCACATTATTGCAATGGTTTAAGTCATAGTCTAACTTATTATATTAATTATTCATAGCTATAAAAGTCGTTGGCCAAAAAAAAAAAAGCCAAAAAAGTTCAATCTCAATATCTTTATAATAGCATATGCGTACACTATCTATTTAAATATTTAATTAACCAGATAAAGAATATTTAAAATGTGATTTTACAATTTAATAAACTATTGAAGATATTTGAAATCCCCATCGATTTCGGTAGTCTTGCTAAGCGCGCGAGATTTCTTCTTCTCAGTCGACAACCAAAGCACGCTAATATAGCTTTCATTCTCAGTCTTTGGTTTAGATTTTAAAGGCGGGAAGCTGACCAGACCTGTTAGGAGCCCGTATTTGACTTGGCATGGCCAAGCCTATTTAATAATAAGAACTGGCTCAAGCCTTTTAAAAGGTCTGTTAAATTTAAAAAGTTAGGCCTAGACTCACTAAAACTTCTATTAGGCCTGTCAGACGATCTGGGCCCATTATAAAATATAAAAATAAATATAAAATAAACTAATCATAAAAATTGTTTGGATTATAGATTTATTTTGTTTAAATATAGTGGAATGGTAGTGAAAAAAATTATTGTTTAGTGAAATGTTTATGACATGGAGGTCACCTTGTACATAACAAAATAAAAAAAAGGAAAAGTTTAAGAAACTAGTCTAGATATTGGTCACCTTGAACATACTAAAATTAAAAAAATTAAAAATGGTTGAAAACTAGAAAAGAAAAGATATTGGGAAAAAATAAAATGTAATGAAAAAATAAATATTAAATAAATAAATTATTATTATTATTATTATTATTTAAAACATATCAGGCTTTCTTAAAAGGCTTAAGCTGAAAAAAATACTTATAACAAACCAAAGACTAGGTTCAGACTTAGTTATTGCATGACCGGCCTAACCTGTTAAGAGTCAAGTTTGGCCTATAATGACTTATTTATATTCCCAGTTGAGCACTATAAAGCAATTGGATAGCGACCCGCCATGTCATGTTGAATGAATCATCTCAGAATTTTTCAAACGAGTTCCTGTGAAATCCCATATCCCGTTTCAAAGTGTGTGCAAACATTGAAAAAATCTCATCAAGTCGCCGTGGTTCATAAAAAATCCTTTTCTTCTTGTTCAATATAATTACTCACAAGAGCCTTTACACCTGCTTTTGCTCGATTGCGAGGTGCGACTTCGTCAACTTCACAACACACCTAATTTGATTGGTTCCTTGTCCAGGATCGTTGGTTCCATCGATGGCTTGCTCTGTATCATCCTAAAATTTAATGTAAGGATTAATTTATGGAAACTAGATAGTAAGCTCAATTATGGAACCTACAAAATTTAAGAAAACTTAAATTAGACAAAGGGAAAAATTAGAACTTAGTATGCATAATTAATAGGATAAAAATATATTTATATGTATTTAAAAAAAAACTGACCGACACACACACCCATACTTGGCAACCCACGTACAACTCTATCTTTGGAAAAATTTTCCTTCCATCACAACAAACACACACATGTACCACACACATACTCACATCTACACCCTCATCATTTCTCTCTTCTATTCGGCCAACACACATACACGTCCATCACCTAATTAACCAACAAATAAAACACTCTCTTCCCTCTCCATTATCTTCATCTTCAGTCTCCATTCAACATTCATACATAAGCTGAAACAGAAAAACACAACAGAGAAAAGAGAGACGTGAGTGAGAGAGTTGATCGGAGGAAGGAAGAAGAAGCTTCAAAACTCACATGCAGCACCATAAGCTAACATAGGTGAGTTTCATACATCCTTATCTTCTTTTTCCATTGGATTAGAAGTTGTTTTCAATAGTTTTCTGGGTTGTTTTTACTGCTGGAAGTAAGAAATTCGCTGGAAAGTTGCTGTCACCGAAACCAGTGATTTTATGACGATTTTGGGTGATATTTTTGGTGTTTTTGTTTCTGTAAAAACGTCCTAAAACCCAAGGAACATATTTAGGAGTATGTAGAGTCAAAATCTTTGAGATTTGAGTCCAAAAGCATGGCTACATATCAATTTTATCAACTCTGTTTTGGTCGCCTAAACAGAGTTTCTACCGGAAACTTTCAGAAGCTCAAACGGAGGCTACAGATGAATTTTTCATCTGATTCTTTTTGATATCGAAATTTTAGGATGTGTATTATGAAATAGAATCAAGAAGAGCTCCATTTGGTGTCAAAACGAATAAGTTATTAATTTTTGAAGTTAGAATGTCAAAACTGATATTTATCAGAGTCAGTCAGTTTCGTGTGGCTTTATGACCAACCAAATCACATCCATTATTTACGAAACTTTACAGGGAGGTAGTAGACATAACAAGCTTTAAAATGAGTGGTCTAATGCATCATTTGGATATCTGTAGAGGAAATTATGATTTTCGAAAGCTGAGTTTTGAAACAGGTGCAATCCTGGAAGTTCAGATTTTTGTCGTCGGTTTCATCATGTTTTTGAGCAATGTAATATTTTCCAATGGACATGAAACTTTCTAGAATGAATTTTCATATTTTTAGCTTTAATTTGATATATATTTTGTATTATTTGGATTAGTATGTTGAGAGATATGAATTTTTGAATTTGGTTGCTCTTAAACTATATTTCTGGAAAATAGATTGGTTGTGTTGAAATGTTGAAAAACCAAACCTTAACCAAAAATTATGAAAATTTTCAGATATAAAGTAGACATTCAGAGGTTTAATTTGATATGTGGATCACAAATTTTGGACAGTATATTAGGAGATATGGATTTTCAAAGTTGTACTCTGTTTCTGGAGAGTAATCTTGAATAGGGGTATTTCGGGAAATTCTGGGAGTAATATGGTGAAACTGGGTAGATTTTGATATTTTTACATGAAAATATATTTCAAGAGCTTCATGTAGGCTTTAGACCCAGTCAATTTCGATTTTTCTAGAATTAGTTATGATTTTTCAAAGTTGACTGAAAAATCTGCCAATTTTCTGAAAAATTGTATTGTGTAGAAGCCACTGAAACTAAGATAACCAGCATAATATGATTAAAGGAAGTAGTAATACAAGTAATAAAAAATTACTTGTTAATTTTAATTTATAGGATTTGTAATAGCCCGAGCCGGAGAAAATGTTTTGGATAAACAGTTAGACCGAAAAAGGACCCAGGTAGTAATTCTTTCTCTCATATACTATGTGATTATTTATATGTTGTGTATGCCATTTTCTGTAACATGACAGTGCATGTGGCACAACATGCGAATAAGCCAGGGTCTAAACATATCGTTTGACCATGAACACGAGTTTAGCCGGGGTTGCAAACAATCGTTTGGCCTTGGACAGTATGCATACAACACGAGTTAGCATTTTACATATCATGGTGCATTGCATATTTATTTATTGCATTTTATATGACTGATTGTATGTTACTACTGAGATTCATTCGAATCTCACCCTTTTTCAACATCTAAAAATATTCCAGCAGAGGATAGCGGCTCTAAGGGCAAAACCGTAATTACTGGTGGATGAAGGTCCAGTCATAGTCAGGAGTTACAACTGGTTATCTTTAGTTGTAGAATTTATTTCTTTTGGATTTGTTTATATTTTTCAAACCATATGAGGATTTTCTGTAATATAAATAAGTACTTAATATTAGTATATATCCGCTATTTCTGTATGTCATCTGAACTACGCATTTATTATTCAGTAAATATCAAGATATTAAGGGGTTTGACATGCTCTCTCTGGTAATTTATCATGAAGGTCTTTCCTCTATTTTCTTGTGGAATCCCGCTACCAAGGAGGTTAGGAAGCTGCCTAGACCCAGAGAACATGCATAATCGATGTGCATGCATGGGATTTGGGTACAATCCAATCATCAATGATTACAAGATAGTGAGAATTTACCATGATAATGATTATGGATTGTCTGGGGTGGAAGTGTATTTGGTAAACACAAATTAATGGCAAGAAAATGATCGTGGGGTTTTACAGGGTGTACGTCTTCATCTTGATTATATTGATTAAATGTCTCTGCTAATGGAAGCATCTTTTTGTTTGGGGTAAAACAAGGTGAACATGATACTAGAGCTATAGTTTCATATGACATAGCAAGGGAAGTATGTTTACTTTGATACCCTTCCAAACGTCAATATTTCATACTTGACTTGCTGTATATGATGACAAACTTGCTTTAGTTTCTCTCAACAATAAAGATAAATTGATTGAATCGAGGTTGTTGGAGAAAGGTATATAACCAGTTAAGTGAGGTATTCTCAAAAGTGAAGGCTTCCTCACGACAATGCATATATAAGGATTGGTGTAAATGTTTTGGGAAACACACAAAGTCAGCATGTTATTAACTGAGGTATTCTTTTGAAGGGAGAATTAACATTTTCAGTTGGATCTATAAGAAGAATATACGACATGGCGATATATCAATATATATGCATATATTGACTAATTTATTCAGTGATATTAATATTTGGGTCATTTAGTATGTAATTTTGTTTAGGGTTTAAGGTTTGTTTTGTTAATTTTTTTTTCAATAGCATTGAGTATTATCAAATAAATAAATTTTAGTATAGTTTTGTTCTTAAAATTTTTTTATTAGTAACACTTATAAGACACTCCGAATTAATTTGTAGTGCAATTTTGCCCTCACAATATTACCCTAAAAAATATTTTGGGTACTATTGTTATTGAGAAAATAGTTGAAAAAGTTTCACACAAAAAATACTTTTAACAATGGGAAATCTGATTTGATCCCTAACAGAGTAATGATTTGTCCAGCCATTCAAAGTCCATCATTCAGGTTTGGCACATCAATGCTCATTAGGAGAATTAATTAGTTTAGCTTTAATTTGAGAGGTGAAGGTTTGCTGATAAGTGACCGAATGGAACAACTCTTCTATGAGTTCAATGGTTTCATGTAACATGATCGGATTTGATATGAAATTATAATAGGAGAATTAATTTCGTATATACATACGAGGACAAAATTTCAAGTAACTTTAATTTTTACCTTAACATGACTCAAATTTCACAATTGTTAGAGTTAAGGTGTAATTTTTCTCCAAACATAACTAGTTAAAAGTGTTATTAGGACTCAGCAATGGGCGGATAGAGCTGCCTCGTGTCCTACCCGTTTAAAATACATAGGTAAGGGTTAGCTTGTACCCATTTGACCTATGATAAACGGGTAGGGGAAACGGGCAAACACCGGCGGTCTTGAAGGATTTCGGAGAACTTGTGCAAAAAAAGAAAAAAAAATCAAAGAAATTGGGTCCCTCTCCTTCATTCCTCACACCAGTCACAGCCATTCTCAACGAAGAAGAAAAATCAGAAAATGAAGAGGAGATAAATCCTTATGCTTCGGGGGTGAGATGTGAGAAATGCGTAGGTAAGATCTGAAAAATCTATATGCTTGACGACGGAGCAAACAGATCTAAGATGAGATGGTGAGATTTCAGACACGATCAAACAAATCTGAGAAGAAGAAGCACGAAGTCGACTTGTCGTCATTGCAGCGATAACAGATGAGTAGATGACCACGAACTAGGGCGACGTGAGATAGGAGATAAATTATATATATATATATATATATATATATATATATATAGAGAGAGAGAGAGAGAGAGACGATGATGAGGATGGGAGGAGAAGGAGGCAGCGTCAAGGGAAAAGAAAAGCAAACCCATTGTGTTATCCTGTTAAACTGTCGTGAAAATGAAGAAGAGGGCAAAGGCCAAAGGGGTTATTTGTAATTTTGGTCTTTTAAAGTTTAAAATTTTATATAAAAATTGATGGAAAAAAAACTGAAAACAGATGTGGGGCGTGCGAGATCGAAGGAGGAAGCGGATCATTATAAAACATCTCATCAACCACCAGACTAAGAGCTATGACCATGATGGGAAAGAAGAACTAAAATAATATACCTATTTTTTTTATATATAAAATATATATATAAAAAATTTATACGTGTAACCGGCACCCCTTGGGTTTTCCTGCTCCTCATCCCGTTTAATATATATAGGTACGAGAAGCCTGTACCCGTTACAGCTCTAATATGGGCGGGCTTAAACAAGCTAAAAAACTATAGGACACGGGCGAACATGGGGTTGTAGGTGTTTTGCTCACCCCTAAGTGTCACATATCTGAAAGTTTTTTTAGGAGCAATTTTAATTTATAAGTGTCAAAAAGTGAGCAAATTGGCCCTAAACATTAAAAACACTAACATTGCAAATCAAAAAATTAACTTGAGTGTTTACTCTCAGAGTAAGATTGCACATTAACTCATTGTTATTTATTAGTCATATAGTAGGTTCATAAATAATAGTTTTAATTTTACATTATTTTTTATAATTATAAAAATATATGGAATCTATTTATGTTGAGATATTTTTATTGGTTCTGATTAGTCAAAATAAAATTTAGTTGAGGTTCAGCTTCCGAATTAATTATATCTTATTTGAACCATTTTAAAATCAATTACGGAATTTAATTTTTCAATAAGAAAGAAACCCAAAGTATAGAACTGCAGTTTTGGCCAAAAAAAAAAAAAGGATAGAACCACAGTTATTTTTCTTATAGTATTTAAAGTAACAGTCTATTTTATATAGATAAAATGATAATACTCCTCCGATTCGGATGGCAGGATCTATCATACCTTTGTCTATCATACCCAAAGAAATATAATCTAGTTAGTTTATATGATTTATCTTCCATATATATTTAGCTTTTTGCTA
Source organism: Albizia julibrissin (assembly GCA_037074505.1). Taxonomy (NCBI): domain Eukaryota; kingdom Viridiplantae; phylum Streptophyta; class Magnoliopsida; order Fabales; family Fabaceae; genus Albizia; species Albizia julibrissin. The sequence continues at coordinate 12,382,789 of CM073480.1, read as the reverse complement.
TCAATTTTTTACTTAACTTATAAACTTATATGTATTTTAATATTATAATTAAGTAATTTATCTAGCATCTCAAATTAAAAAATTCTATATAAATACAGTTGAATTACTAAAGAATTAATTGATAGATAAAATAATAGGGTTATGTTTTTTATTTTTTTTGTTTTAATAACTAAGGGATATGAGAATAATTTGAGCTAATTTTTAAATAACTAATTATAACGATCTTATAATAATTTGTTAAGTTTAGTGACCTAAGTTAAAATTTGAGTAATTCATCAGTCTTTATATAGGATTTTACCTTCCTAAATCTATCTAAATTTGGATATTATATTAAGAATTATATTGTGAGAAGTTGGAGATTTGAATAACTTTGTATTATAAAGGCAGACCCCAGTGCCAAACAGCTCTCGCACAATGCGGGCTCGGAGAAAAGAGTAACTAATAATGCAATATAGTGGCAACCTATGTCATTCTCCCAAGGAGCAATATATGAGTTTTCTTTAAAATTGAATTTAGGTGATGAAAAATGCAATGGAATGAACCTAAACTAAAATGCAAAACTCTGCTACCTAAATGAATGCAAATGTAATTTGGGGGGGTTTGTAAAAAAGGAATTAAAATGCTAAACAAAAATATTAAGAAAAAGTAAGACAAACAACGAAGGTTTAGTTCAGTTATAATGATAAAGGGGACAACTTAGAATTCACATGAAGTTAACTTTCTTAGCCCAAATTAATTAATCAGACCAAAGGGAGATTGATGAAGGGTTGAAATTAATAAATTTAATTATCTACTTGAAACATGGGAAACCCTCAAGTTCAATAACACTTATTCTACTAGAAAACTCACAATAAAAGAAGTGCTAGTTAATTAAATCCATTAAAACTAGTCAAAATAATTCAAGATAGTTTGGGAAATCATGTTCACAATTGCCTAATTAAACAATTCGACAATTAACCAACTTAATTAAACAATCAAGAGGTTAAACCCAAACTAACAATTAAAGTAATAACGAGAACTCAATTAATAAATTAATTGACAATTAACGGGTTTGCAAACAAAAATTCCAATAAACATTTAAGCATGAATCAAATCCAAATTATCAATTTAATCCAAATCAAATAATAAGTCTACAATCTAAAACTAGATTGTTCTCAATAAAACCACTCAAAATTATCTAAAACTAAATAATCTCAAGCTTTGAATCAAATTAATAAAAAGAAAGACACTCCCTTATAGTCTTCAAGTGTAAGCTCTCAGGTTTTAACTTCCTCCATACTCATCCTAAGTTACCTCCCAAGAAAACTCAAGCTGCCATTAAATTATCTCCTCCTCTAAGCTCGATGAAATTTGTCACAGCCACGAAACGGATTTGTGCAAAATTGGTTGATGATTAAGTAATGGCCGTAGGACCTGTAAATGGAGAAATAATGATATTGAATGAAGTAAGTCTCCAATGATGTGGTGTGGGATCAGGGAGCCAATAATAGTGTGAGAAATTGGATCCATTAATTTTTGGGAAATGGCTGGCGTCCTTTGCAAAGGACGTCCGCTGTATCTCCTTTTCTGTGAACTGCACCGTTTTGGTGTAATTTAGAGAAAATGGGTTAAATTTTTTATTTTTTTATTTAAAAAAATAGTATCTAGTATTTTAAAATATTTTTTTAGACGTATTTAGTATCTTAAAATATTTTTTAAGTAGTATCTAGTATCTTAAAATAATTTTTAGTATTTTTAATTATTAAAAATATTTTTTTAGTTGTACCCCGTGTGTTAGCAGACTGATTGCAATTTTACCAATAATTTATTTTTTCAGCTCTAAAAATTACTTTAAAATATTTTAAGAGTAAAATTGCAATTAATCTCCTAAAACAATAGTATCTAGTATTTTAAAATATTTTTTTGGACGTATCTAGTATTTTAAAATATTTTTTAAGTAGCATATAGTATTCTAACATAATTTGTAGTATTTAAATTTTTAAAATATTTTTTTCAGTTGTATCCAATGTGTTAGCATACTGATTGCAATTTTACTCTTAAAATATTTTAAAGTAATTTTTGAAGCTGAAAAAATAAATTATTGGTAAAATTGCAATCAGTCTGCTAACATACTGGGTATAACTGAAAAAATATTTTAAATAATTAAAAATACTAAAAATTATTTTAGGATACTACATGTTATTTAAAAAATATTTTAAGATACTAGATACATCTAGAAAAATATTTTAAAATACTAAATACTATTTTTTTAGATAAAAAAATAAAAAAATTTATCCCATTTTCTCCAAACTACACCAAAACGGTGTAGTTTAGAGAAAATGAGGTGCATCAGACGTCCTTTGCAAAGGACGCCAGCCATCTCCGAATTTTTGGAGATGGAGTCGTGTGTGTTGACACTAGTGCAAAATAGGCATTTTAGACCGGTTATTGCGGATAAGGTCTAAAAGAAAGGCGGAATGGCAATTCAGTAATAAAAATCATTTTTTTAGACCGGTTGTCTAAACAACCGGTCTAAAAAAACCTTATTTAGACCGGTTATATAAACAGACAGTCTCAAAAACTAATTAAGACCGGTTTTTTAAATAATCGGTCTTAAAAGTCAATATTTAAGACCGATTATTTAAACAACCGGTCTGAAAAATAAAATTATTAAAATGAATAAAAAAATCACGTTATTATTAAGACCGGTTGTTTAAATAACCGGTCTTAAAAGTCAATAATTTAAGACCGGTTATTTAAATAACCGGTCTTAAAAGTCTAATATTCAAACCTAGTCGGCCGCGAAAGTTCATTTCATCAGTTACGTTTCACTTCCCCCTCTGCTTCCACCGCCGCAAACTGCTCAAGTCCAACGCAGTAGGTGATATTCCGCCTTATTCTCCGGCCACCCTTCCAGTCGCCGCCGCCGCTTCCACCTTCTTTTCCATATTCTGTTGTGGGCGTTTGAAATACTCCCTCCTTCTCCGTTCGTACGTGCCGTTGCTGCGAAGAAGTCGTCGTGAGTACCATCGTGAAGGGCAGCTGAGCTTCTTATTTCTCCAGCCTTTATCTCACTCCGGCGTGTTTTCCAGCCACTGCTACCCCTCTCCTCCTGCGCCTCAAGCCACGGTCCAAGTTACTTCAAACAAGTAATGTCCTATGTCTTAATGCTCTGTATAAATAGACATTGTGTATTCACTGTCTGTTCAAGAATAATCTGTACTATAATGAACTAGAAATTAAAATAGAAATGGAGAAAAAAATGACATTTACTCTGATGGAAATTAATTGGTGAAGCTTAATTAACGGTGTCTTGAACTGGTGTGATTTGATTATTTGAGGATCAGGGTACTGATAATTGCTAGTTTTCATAGTCTCTGGATTGCTTAAGTTGTTGTGTCAAATTTCCTGGCATGTATGCTCATGAATGACTGATTAGAAAATTGTTACATAATATTCAGTTAGTTTTGAAACTAAATTTGAGAGGTGATTTGAGGTTTAGACTAAAGCAATTCTTGTGTATGTGGTCTAATTTAAGTCCTGAAATTACTAGTGTATGTTGATACATTTTCCATATTACTTGAAGAAAATGGAACAGACTGCAATTATATCTTATGCGGAATTCTAATGAAGAATTCAGTTAAACTAGATAAATTGATGAGTGTAACCTTTTCATACTCTCATCATACTCCAGTCTTTTCCAGGGCAGTTAATATACAGAAGAGAAGGAAAAAAAGGTGTTGAAATATATGGATCGTAGTTGGATAAACGCTAAACGGACTAGTGTTGAATATGATAATGGGGTGAGGGATTTTTTGGAATTTGCTAGAAGAAATTCTGGTAATGATGATAGTGGGATGTTCTATTGTCCTTGTGTAGAATGTATGAATGAGAAGCGACTTAGTGCTGCAGATATATATACACATTTAATTTGTGAATGATTTTGTAAGAGTTATACAGTATGGGTATGGCATAGTGAAGAAATAGAAATTCCAAGCGCAACTCAACAAGGGGGAGTCGCCTTTGATGATAATGACACGATTCTGAATGACCGAATAGAAGATATTATTCGTGATGTTGGAGAAGAGGCTTTTGAGCAATCATATGCATATGATAATATGTGCAGTGATTCTGAGAAGCCGCTGTACCCGGGGTGCACAAAATACCAATTGTTGAAAGCTGTATTGAAATTGGTAAGCTTGAAAGCACGGCATGGATGGAGCGACAAGAGTTTTTCAGAAGCACTTGAATCCTTCAAGGACATGCTTCCAGATGATAACGTGTTGCCTTGCCGATACTATGATGCGAAGAAAATATTGTGTCCACTAGGGATGAAGTATAAAAAGATCCATGCATGCCCTAATGATTGTATATTGTACAGAAAAGAGCATACAAAGAAAGAACAGTGTCCGATATGTGAAACCCCCAGATACAAATCAAATAAGGCCCCTGCAAAAGTGTTGTGGTATCTTCCTATCATACCGAGGTTCAAACGACTGTTTGCTAATGAAATTGATGCCACAAATTTGAGATGGCATGCAGATGAGAGGATTTCTGATGGAAAGCTTCGACATCCAGCTGATTCTTCTCAGTGGAAGAAAATTGATCAGTTGTTTCCTGACTTCGGCAAAGATCCTAGGAATCTTAGGCTCGGGCTTAGCACGGATGGCATGAATCCTTACGGTAGCCTAAGCAGTATACATAGTTCATGGCCTGTTCTGTTGGTAATTTACAACTTATCTCCTTTGTTATGTATGAAATGAAAGTACATCATGTTGTCTATGTTGATTTCGGGACCAAAACAACCCGGAAATGACATAGATGTTTACTTAGAACCCCTGATCAAAGACTTGAAAGAGTTGTGGGACGAAGGGGTCGACGTTTTTGACGCGAACAAGAAGGAGATGTTTAAAATGCGAGCCTTGATCTTTTGTACTATAAACGACTTCCCTGCTTATGGAAACTTGTCAGGATATAGCGTTAAAGGCCACAAAGCTTGTCCTATTTGTGAAGAAGGCACATGCTACCATCAACTTCAACATGAAAGAAAGACTGTTTATCTTGGTCATAGGAGATTCCTTAGACGGGGCCACCCATATCGCAGATTAAAGAAGGCCTTTTTTGGTGGCCAAGAGTTTGAAGATGCTCCAGAGGCTTTGACTGGGGAGAAAGTGTATGAAAAGGTCAAAAATATCAATGTCATCTTCGGTAAGACTTCAAAGAGTCGAAATGAAAAAAATATATGGAAAAAGAGGTATGTTTTCTTTAACCTTCCATATTGGCAGAATCTTGATGTCAGATACTGTATTGATTTCATGCATGTGGAGAAAAATGTGTGTGATAGTATTGTTGGGACACTACTCAACATACAAGGAAGTTCTAAGGATGTCGTTAAGGCAAGATTAGATTTGCAAGAAATGGGAATACGGGCATACTTACATCCGAGGCCACATGGTAAGAGAACTTTTTGTCCTCCAGCTTCTCATACTTTGTCCAAGGATGAGAAACGAAGTTTTTGTGAGTGTTTACATTGCATCAAAGTTCCCTCAGGGTATTCTTCAAATTTTAAGAAGCTTGTGTCTATGAAAGACTTGAAGTTAGTAGGGCTGAAGTCTCATGATTGTCATGTCTTGATGCAACAACTACTCCCAGTGGCTATTAGAGGCATCGCCGAATATGATCTTCAACACATATTGACCAGACTTTGTTTCTTGTTCAATGCGATTTGTAGTAAAGTCATTGAGACAGAAAGGTTGGATGAATTGGAAGATGAAGGTTACCTGATCTTGTGCCAGCTTGAGAAGCTTTTTGTTCCTTCCTTTTTTGACATCATGGTACATCTAGTTGTTCATCTAGTGAGGGAGATAAAATTGTGTGGGCCAATCTATTTTCGATGGATGTACCCAATTGAAAGAACTATGAAAATCCTAAAAGGATATGTGAAGAACCCTAACCGGCCTGAAGCTTTTATTGTTCAGAAATATGTTTTCTGAAGAAGCCATGGAATTCTGTCAACATTATTTAGCAAATGTAGGACATATCGGCCTTCCTAAACGACATGATGAAGAAGGGGGTAGGCGCGGGGCTACCGTCAAGAGTGTGGATCCTGATGAATTACAACAAGTCCACTTGTACATTTTGAATAATGTTGATGCAGTTCAAGATTACATAAATGCTCATAAAGAAATTGTACGGAAAGCGAACAGTCGATTGACTGAACAAAGGTTAATTAGGGAGCATACCAGGACCTTTGCACATTGGTTTAAACACAAGGTTGACGGAGAAGAATGTGTTTCTGATACAATTAAATGGCTAGCACGTGGTCCTGAGTTTGATGTCATAAGTTGGACTTCGTTTGTGATCAATGGGTATACCTTTTACACAAAGTCCCTGGATAATAGGAGCACTGTCCAGAACAGCGATGTTATGTTAGTAGCTGAATCTATGCACTTCTCTAGTTCAAAAGATAAGAACCTTACATTGGCAGCTATACCTTATTATGGGGTTATTGACGAGATTTGGGTGGTTGACTATGTTAAAATTAAATTTCCCATTTTCAAATGTAAGTGGGTTGATGTCAATAATGGTGTGAGGATCAATAAGTCAGGGTTTACATTAGTTGATCTGAACAACAAAAGTTTTGGAGATGAACCTTTCATTATGGCCGATCAAGTGAAACAAGTGTTCTATATTATTGATCAGACAAATAAAATGTGGTCTGTAGCTCTCCAAGGAAAAAGGGTAATCGATATTGAAGAGGAAAGTCGTTCAAATTATGATCTTCTCGAGACCCCTTCTTTTTCTAGGGGTCTTCCTGCATTGAACGAAGAAGATGAAGCTGATAATGAACAAGGCACAAGAAATGATCATCGTGAAGGGATATGGGAGGATATCTCTTTATAAATCTACTTTAAATGTTAGCTATCTATTTAAAGTCATTATCGTTATAACTTATATGCAGATTATATATATAGTTATTTTATAACTTACTAACTCAACAATTTGTCTTAACAGTACAATGACAGATCCGGTGTATCCTACAGCAGAGGATCAGGTGCATCCTACAGCCAAGGATCAGGTGCATCCTACAGCCGAGGATCAGGTGCCTCCTACAGCAGAGGATCAGGTGCACCCTACTGCTCAGCACAACGAGCCTCAGAGTGTTAATCAGGGGTAGTCATCGGGTAAGCCGAGTCACCAGCCCAGAAGGAGGGGTAGGACGGCCACACAGTTGAGGGATGTTTCCCTGAGTCGGTCTGCCGGGGAGAGGATACCAATCCAGTTCGATCAATATTGGAAACTGATCGGGCCGAATGCTAGTCATTTTAGGAGTTTTGTCGGCCTCCTCGCACGGAATAAGCCTAGCATATTGATAGAGGAGTGGAGAAATGTTGACAAAAAGGTTAAGCAGCATATTTGGGACACTATTTAGGTATAAAATTCCCTCTGTATATTTCTTTTATCAAATTCGTTTCATTACTGTCACTAACTCCTTTCATTCATGAATAATAGCTCACCTAAGACGTTCCTCAGAGTGAGATCTTCTATCACAAGACTATGACGTATTGTTGTGAGTGCTGGAGGAAGTTCAAGACGAATATGGCCAACAATTACGTGCATATCGAGGTGCCAGCTGGTAAGCCTCGTCCTACTCCTTGCAACAAGTACTCGTACATCGATGAAGAGACATGGCAGGAGTTTTTTAGGCTTCGGACTACTCCATAGGCTTTGGTGAGTTAACTTATTTTGTACTTTATTTACTTATCTTTTTTCTTTACTGTTTGTAACCTTTTTTTTCCATTTCTTATTCGCTGGCAAGAAGGCAAAAGACACAAACGAGTGGCAGGAAGAATGATTGCCCCCACACAATGTCTCGTGGGGGATACATAAAGGCCGAGAAAGACTTGTTGGCGGCCAAACGGAGGAGATTGGAAGAAGCATCTCAATCTGATCCTTCTGTTCTGCTATCTCCACCATCTCCGATACGGCGCGAAGAGTTGTGGTTGCATGCTCGCTGGAAGAGTGGTGGATCCTATACGAGTGACCAGTCTCGTATAGTCGGTGAAAAAATTGTAAGTATCATTGTTCTTATTAACTGTTTAATAAACATGTTTCATTACTCATGTGTGTTTTTTGTATATCTCACAGGAGGAACTTCAAAAAAAGAAAGATGAGGGAGCCTTCAAGTCAGAGGGGAGGAATGACATTCTCACGGTTGCTACTGGAAAACGTGAGCATCCAGGCTGCATCAGGGGAGTTGGAGGAGGGGTGGGTATAAAGGATTACTTTGGATCCTCCTCACGTAGTTCCTCCTCCAACGTGGTCACGAGAGACGAATTGGAGCGTATGTTGGCCACTACGAGGGCGGAAGTAAGGGTCGAGGCAGAAGCATCATTTGATGCACTATTGGATGCCCGGTTGAGCAAGATGAAGGATGAGGTATATGCCATGGTGAGCACAAGACAAGACACCGCTCCTGTCCAGGCACAGTCGCTCGATCGCCATAAGCAGAGCACCAAAGGGAGTTGTTGCAATGTGGGACAGTCATCAGAGGGTCCTGGAAAGGACGATACTGAGCCTTGTGAATTATATGTTGAGGATCCTCTGAGATGGTTAGTTGCACGGGGGAGTGTGCATAACCTAGGATCAACTGTTCACCACCTTGAGATGACAGATGGTCAGGTTAGGGTGTCAGTTGAGGAGGTTATTATCTCAGACGCACCTGTCCCTATCCCTTCTGAGGAGTTCAAGGTTGTGGCCGATGTCTTGGGTACTTTCATATCATGGCCGAAGAACCTTGTTTCTGTTGGAGCTGTGGATTCCCCGATCAGAGCCCCAAGTCCAGTTCCCGTCCCTCGTGAAGTTTCACAGCCTCCACCACTGAATGTGATGCAACAAGTGATTTTGATGGCATTTGATACATCTTTCCCGACTAAAAATTGGCCTATGGATTCAGTTGTTGGACCGTTAGGGGCGGCATGCTATCTTGAGAGGGATGATTTAATGTCCATGGTCGCTCTTAGACAAAATCTTACGATTGCGATTGTCCAGCTTTTTTTGATGTAAGTATCTTCTTCAAATGGAGGTAAATATCTTAAAAATTACGCTATGTAACCTTAATTTGTGTGCTTCCATTTTTGTAGGTACATGAATCGTAGGTTGGTTTCCTCTGGGCAGAGCGCTAAATTTGGATTCATGTGCCCAGCTCATGCCACGGAGAAAGGGACCACTTCTACCATCAGACATACATATTTATCACAGAGGCTCAGTGAAACAGAAACTGACTGTTTCTTGGTTCCTTATGTGCATGGGTAAGAAATTAAACATCAAATTTATATTCCAAAACATCACATATAATGCTTTATATTTGCTTAACATTCATCTCTTTTTTTAAGGGATCATTGGCAATTGGTTATTCTGTGTAAGGCTAGTTACACAGTGATCCTCCTCTGCTCCCTCCACTTCAAACCGGGGACTGACTTGAAGAAGACCATGAACTCGTAAGTTTTATTGCTTTATTACCTTTTGTGTGCAAAGTTTGTGTGCAGAATAAGTAATCTTTGTGATTTTGATCATAGGGCTATGCGGACTTTCCTACACGCTAAGTGTGGTAGGCATGTTCCTGACTTAAAAGACCCTACATGGATCACGCCAAATGTTAGTACATATTTGTTTTCTTTAAGATGCGTTTCATAAGCTATGCTTTTATGCTTCCTTTAATGATATCATGTGCTTTTTCAGACCCGTAGGCAACCACCGGGCTCCAACTTATGTGGTCTTTATATGTTGAGGTAAATTTACAATATTATCAGCCTAGGCATGACTGACTTTACCGAGGAGGTAATAAATGTATATTTCAAATATTTTGTATTACTTTATTTTTTTTAAGTTAGTAAGTTAATGTTTTGTTTGGCTTCGGTGTTACACATACAGATGTTTGATCTTGCTGATCCCTTTCCTGAAGAAGATATTGATTTCATCCGCAATTGTTGTGCTGAATTCATCTATGAGCTTTTACAAGATTAGTAAGTTTTTGAATCCGATCCTATGTTGTTCTAATAATACTTATGGTTTTCATATATATCTAAATTGGTTTATATCTCTGTTTAGGACAAATTCTTAGATATTGGCGATACTAGTTGGCTGTTGATTCAGGCAGGGGATCACTATTGTAAATTTTCCTCCACTTTTTTCATTTCTCTGTAAAGCTTAGGAATTTTTTCCATATAATGAGAAATATTTATTTTCCTCCTTCTCTTTACAAGCTTTGGGATTGCAAGTTCACACAATGTCGCAATTTTCCTGCTATCATTGTTTAATTGTGTTGCTGTGGTTCAAAACGCCTGATACTTATAAATTGTTAATATTGTACTGTTTCTGAGAATTGAATAAGTTGATCATGTGTTATTGGTAGTCATTGGAATTGAATGTGTTTGTTTTCAATGATTTTTTTCATAATGTTCATTCTTTGATTGTTGAGAGTCGAGGATTGTAAGGGCTAAGTGTTTTTCCCTTGAACAGACTGACATTTATAGGTTCATACCGATTACGATAACTAAGGTCATATTTAACAAAAGAGGGAAATGGGAACTAATAAGGATTTTAGGCTTCATGATTCTATATTTGGAGCAAGTTTGCATTCTGAGAAATACCAATTGTTTCTGGAAATAAAAATGTTGTTGCACTGCTTCTGATTGTCAATATATACATATATGCATGTGTATGTAATGTGGCACAGGGGGGATGTTGTTGAATATGGCTTACTGGCATGGGTAAGATTGAAACAAATAAAACGAAAAAAAAAAAATTTTAGACCGGTTCTAAGAATAACTGGTCTTAAATATGAATTTAAGACCGGTTATTAAGAGAACCGGTCTTAAAATATTAAACTTTAAGACCGGTTCTAAATTTAACCGGTCTTAAATATATATTTAAGACCGGTTATTCTTAGAACCGGTCTTAAATTGTTATTTTTTTATACTGAAATTTCCCTACTTGTTCCGTCAGTTAAACTTTAAGACCGGTTGTTGTAGAACCAGTCTTAAAAGTTTGTATTTTAGATCGGTTTTTTAACCGGTCTAAAAAGTTTAATACTTTTTAGACCGGCTGTATCAAAACCTGATCCAGAACCGGTCTAAAATATCATTTTAAACCGGTCTTAAAAGTGATTTTTGTACCGGTGTGAGTTCGTCCGTTTCCGCTGAATCGGGATTCTGTTTTCAGCGTCCTTCGTCACTTCAGATAGTGGAGCAATTAGGTTAATTAATGGAAGAAAGGGAGAGTTTTGGGGTCTAAATTTATGCCCATTAAAATCTATCTATTAGATTCTTTTTTAGCTTTCAAGAAAAATTCTGCACCGTAAAATCTTTTAATCTGCTCTTCCTAGCCCTGCAAGAATCAAATAAAATCGTGATCTATCATATATTTAGATTTTTTCTAATCATGCGATATTTATAATTTAAACTAATATTATTATATGTTATTTAGATTTTATATTATTTTCTAAGATTGGCTAATAATCTAAATATTATCTAATAAATCCAAATTAGCCTAAAATAGTCTCTAAAATAAATGAATAAGGTGGGATAAAATATATTAAATTTGGGATTTATCAACTCCCCCACACTTATCATTTGCACTCCTGGGCAAAACAAATCAAGACCAAGGGAGAATAACAAAACAAAACGAAACAAAAGCTTAAAAAGGTTAATGTTCTAATCACAAGCAAGAAGTAAACTAAAGTATTTCAGCAACTCTCTTATCCAAGTGATTTTCTCATGACTCAAGAAAATAAACTTCATGGCAATTTACTTGATAAAGGGGAACCTACGCTAGCAATCCCTCACTAAGGATAATGTGTATGTCACTTATCACTTAAAAGTGTATAGGCTTATGTTTACACTCAAATCCACCCTATTCAGTATTCTTTCCATAGGCTTGACAAGAATCTAAATTTTCCACCACTAACAAAGCAATGCAAGCACAAATCAAAAGGACTTTTATTAAGTTGTAATGGGGCTAGGGTTAAGAAAAAAATGGATATGGTGTTTGGGAAAAACAAAGTTGAATATCCTAGAAGATAAAGAGAATAATGCATTAGAGAATATAGGATGCAAGAGACCAGACCAGACTTGAACTGAGTCATTTTTTTTCTTTCTCTTTCTTTTCTCAAACTTTCTTGGACTATTATATATATGCTCTTTTGACGCAAACCTTTATATTGGTGATACAAAGGTCCGGTTACTCAAGCTTTTATAACTCAATAGCACCAAGATGCTACTAGCACGCACATGACTCTTATTGGCTGTTTGACGTGAAGATCAACATTGGTGAAGAAGACCCCCGGTTACTAGGCACAGCTTAAATCAGCGGAGCAGAATTTTATTGCATCTCTCTCCTCTTTTTTCTCTTGTTTTTTTTTTAAATTTTTTTACGACCCAATTTCTGATTTTATATAGGTTCTTCCATCTAAATCAAATAAAATGAATTACTCTTCAACTCCTAAGACATTCAAAAGGGTAGGGAAATTTTTTTTCCCAGGCTATGGGTGTAGGCAAAATGGATAAAGATATAGGCTCAAAGGGGCTAAACAAAGGATATATGCAAAATAAGGGTTGGCAATTTTTTTTTATTATCTGGCTAGAATGAAATGAATGCCTTTGTCATGTTTATGAATACACATGCCTAAAATGTGATTTCAAATAAGATTCAAGTCAAGTTCTAGATCAAGTAAAGAGATAGGGGTACACACTAAAAAATTGCATTAGGCTCAAAATCTCACTAGGTATATGATCACTAGCCTAAATCCACCAAAGTCAATTTCATTGCCACTTAGTCTATTAACTCAAAACAAGATCAATCACTTTTCAAATCAAGAATGTATCATACTAAAGTCACTTAAAACTTGCAATTTTCACATTTAAAATAGTTGATCCCTCCCCCACACTTAAACAATGCATTGTCCTCAATGTAAAACAGTCATATCAAATCACAAAGTAATATGCAGCATAGTTCAACTCAATAATATGACAATGCAAAATAGAAGAGTGAAGGAAGGAATACAACCGGGGTCTACGTGGTGTCACGAAGTGCAGCAACCTCCACTGCCTGAGTAGAGAACCCATCGAAGAACTGCTTCAAGCGGTGTCCATTGACAATGAAGCATTTTTCATTTGGCTCCCTTTTGATCTTTACATTTCCATAAGGAAAAACATCAATGACAATGAAAGGCCCCTCACATCTAGAACGGAGCTTTCCAAGCATGAGTTTTAATTGGGAGACAGAGTAGAACTTTTTGGCCCATTTGAAATTCTCTCTTCATAATGAGTTTGTCATGTATTGCCTTAGTTCTTTCCTTATAAATCCTAGCATTCTCATAAGCTTCTCTTCTTAATTCTTCAAGCTCTTGCAATTGCAACTTTTGTTCAGAGCCAGCACTAGCAAGATTGAGATTGCACCTTTTAATTGCCCAGTATGCCTTGTGCTCCGCCTCTATCAGCTAATGACATGCTTTGCCTTAGACAATCTTGTATGGAGACATGCCAATGGGGCTTTTATATGCTGTACGATATGCCCAGAGTGCATCATCGAGCCTTTTACTCCAATCCTTACAGTTAGGTTGTACTGTCTTTTCTAAAATGAGCTTGATTTCTCTATTAGAGAACTTTGCTTAACCATTTGTCTGAGGGTGGTATGGAGTAGCCACCTTATGCATTACACCATATTTGCTAAGCAAGCTCTGTAACATCCCAAAAATTTAACGCAAGGATTAAATTATGGAAATTAGATAGTAAGTCAATTTTTGGAACCTACAAAATTTAAGGAAACTTAAATTTTACAAAGGGAAAAATTAGAACCCAGTGTGTAATTAATAGGATAAAAATATACCTATATGTGTATAAAAACACACACCCACACTTGACAGCACACACACGTACAGCCCATCCATGCATTGTCACTCCTTCCCATCACAACAAACACACACATGTACCACACACATACCTACACATACACCTTCAAAACAATGACACTTACCTACTCCTTCTCTTCCCATTTGACCAAGCATACAGCACACACGTACAGCACATATTCACACCTACACCATTATCATTTCCCTTTTCTATTCAGCCAACACACATACACGTCCAAAGAGCTGAAGAAACAAGAACAGAAAACATAAGCAAACATGGAGAAATGAAAACACAGCAGAAAATATAGAGAGGGAGGAAGGAAGAAGAAGCTTCAAAACTCACATGCAGCACCATAAGATAATATAGGTGAGTTTTATACATCCTTATCTTCCTTTTCCAGTAGATTTAAGGCTGTTTTCAGTAGCTTTTTGGGGTTGTTCTTCTGCTGGAATTCAAAAAATTCGTCGGAAAGTTGCTGTCACCGAAACCAGTGATTTTGTGACGATTTTGGGTGATATTTGTGATGTTTTTGATTCTGAAATCATGTCCCTAAACCCCAGGAACATGTTTAGGAGTATGTAGAGTCAAAATCTTTGAGATATGAGTCCAAAAGCATGGCTACATATCAGTTTTATCAACTCTGTTTTGGTCGCCGGAAAACAGAGGTTTTATAAGAAACTTTCAGAAGCTCAAACGGAGGCTACAGATGGATTTTTCATCTGGTTCTTTTTGATATGAAAATTTTAGGATGTGTAGTATGAAATAGAATCAAGAAAAGATCGATTTGGTGTCAAAAAGAACAAGTTATCAATTTTTGAAGTTAGACTGTCCAAAACTGATGTTCATCAGAGTCAGTCAGTTTCATGTGGCTGTTTGACTAACCAAATCACATCCATTATTTACGAAAATTTACAGGGAGATATTAGACATAACAAGCTTTAAAATGAGTGGTAGAATGCATCATTTTTATATTTGTATCGAGAGTTATGAATTTTGAAAGATGGGTTTAGAAACAGGTGCAATCCTGAACATCCAAATTCTAGTAGTTGATTTCGTGGTGTTTTTGAACTATGTAATCTTTCCCAATGGCTATGAAAATTTCCAGAATTGACATACATAGTCTTATCTTTAATTTGGTATATATTTTGTGTTAATTGGATTAGTATACTAAGAGATATGAATTTTTGAAGTCAGATGCTCTCAAACTGTGTTTCTAGAAAATAGTTTGTTTGTGTCGAACGTTTGGAAACTCAAACCTTGCCAAATAATTATGAAAATTTCCAGATTTAAAGTAGACATCCATATCTTTAATTGGACGGGTAGAACATAATTTTTGGACAAGTATATTAGGAGATATAGATTTTCCAAGTTATGCTATGTTTCTGGAGACTAATCTGGAATAGGGGTATTTCGGGAAATTCTGGGAGTAATATGGTAAATCTGGGTTGATTTCGATATTTTTCCATGAAAATATATTTCAATAGCTTCATGTTGGCTTTGGACCCAGTCAATTTCGATTTTTCTAGAATTAGTTATGATTTTTCAAAATTAACTGAAAAATCTGTCAATTTGTTGAAGAATAGTAAAATTACACTATGCAAAATTATATAGTGTATAAGCCACTGAAACTGAGATAATCAGAAGAATATGATTAAAGATAGTAGTAATACAAGTAATAACCAATTACTTGTTAATTTTAATTCATAGGAACTGGTAAAAGCCCGAGCCGAAGAAAAAGTTTTGGATAAACAGTTGGACTGAAAAAGGACCCAGGTAGTAATTCTTTCTTTCATACACTATGTGATTATTTATATGTTGTGAATTCCATTTTCTGTAACATGACAGTGCCTGTGGCACAACACGCGAATAAACCAGGATCTAAACATATCGTTTGACCATGGACACGAGTTTAGCCAGGGTTGCAAACAGTCGTTTGGCCTTGGACAGTATGCATACAACATGAGTTAGCATTTTACATATCATGGTACATTGCATATTTATTTATCATATTTTATATGACTGATTGTATATTACTACTGAGATTCATTCGAATCTCACCATTTTTCAACATCTAAAAATATTCCAGCAAAAGACAGCGACTCTAAGGGCAAAACCGTAATTACTGGCGATTGAAGGTCCGGTCCTAGCCAGGAGTTACATCTGATTATCTTTAGTTGTGGAATTTATTTCTTTTGTACTCTGTATGTATTTTTCAACCTATATGAGGATTTTCTATATTATCAGTGAGTACTTATTATCAGTATAGTTTCACTATTTTTGTTTGCCATCTGAACGACGCATTTATTATATAGCGAATATCAGAATATTAAGGGGTTTGACAAGCTCTGTAAACTTCGATTGCAAAAATGAGTTCATTGATCGTTAATGATAGCTCTAGGAATGCCAAACCTGCAAAGAATGTAAGACCGAACAAAGGAAACCACTCATATTTAGAAATATTTTTTTTCTAATCATGCGGTATTAATAATTTAAACTAATATTCTCATATTTTATTTAGATTTTATATTATTTTTCAAGATTGATTGATAATCTAAATATTATCTAATAAATCCAAATTAGTCTAAAATAATCCCCAAAATAAATAAATAAAATAGGATAAAATATATTAAATTTAGGATTTATCACTAAATATTGGCCTTTCATTTTATTATTAACTAGATATATCTCCTATTCGTTGCACGCAGTGTGTTACTGCTGGAGGTATTAATTGTGAAAGCAGTATTTCATGATGCTACCTCTTTGTTTCTTTTTTCTTTTCGGTCGAACTGCTACCTCTCTGATTTGAACGCAAATAAATAAAAGCAAAATTAATATGGGGTGTGAAGGAATTGCACAGACATATATGTTGGTGGTACTATTAATAAAAATAGTTTAGAGAGGGTAATAAACATATTGCGTGGACACTAAAATAATATGGTCATGTGAATTTTTTTAGTAAAAAACAATATGATTTAAGTTCTAAAATTAATTGTTTGCCTTTTTGTAACACCTTAATTTCTAAAGCCTTTAAATTAGTTTAAATATATAATGGTTTCAAACCTGAGACCAAAACAAATTAAATTTCCAATTTAAGATAGAGTTTAATCTTATATTTGTATAGGATTTTCAAAAAAAATTTTAAAATAAATATGTATGGTCTAAATTTTAATTTGTAAATTCATTATCTTTATCAGTTTCAAAATCATTTATTTAAAATACAGAGCATTTTCTATCCATAGCTCGTGTCGTGATGGTTAACTTATGGGTTTCTGGATACCAATACGTTATCGAAAGTCTAGCGTACGGATTACAACTTATACGGTCTGCATCTCGAGTACCAGTACTACTATCGCTACTACTACTACTTATAAATATTTTACAGTCATCCAAAATAAAATAATAACCAAATAGTCCATAATTTATTTGCCTCTTCTTCGTCCGTCTATATTACCTTCTTGCCCTTAGAGCTGGACGCCTTTGCTGTATATCATTTGTTGAAAAAGGGGTGAGATTCAAAAGAATCTCAGTAGTACATAGATCACTCATATAATATGCAGATACTAAGCATGTAAAACAAATCATCAAATAGCACAACTTACATAAATGCAGCACATAAAAGGGCATAACCGGTCCCTTATCACAGACTCACAGCGCTTGAGATTCACAATCTGGCTGCCCAGAGCCTCTGCCCCATACAAGGTACGGTCACGGGCTTTCTGCCTCAAGCCTACCTGACTCAAGACGCCCCCGGGTAACTCCCGGTGTAACTTGTACTTATGAGTCTTACCGCCTATGGACTATCTGTCCCACACATATACAGATGATATGGTACACATACATGGCATCACATATGATATAAGAGATAAGGTACTACCTGACAGTCTTTCCAAATTTGGTTCCTGTTGTCAATCTCTTAGGCGTCTCGGGCAAATGTCAAATCCTATAATTTATAATTTATGGACGGGCAAATTATTACTTATTCCAAAATAATTTAAGACATTTTGGTAGGTTATCATTATAGCTAATACCTTAAATCCAATAGGTATTTAATGGACTCATACCAACTCTAGTATTTAACTTGACCCTTAGAGTCCTAATTATTTCAAAAATACCCTTACTTTTTATTTTTTCACTATTACTCAATTCTGTCAGAATTTTCAATAAGATTTGAAAATTCATATCTTGGCCTAGAAATATCCAATTAAGGTGGTTCCAAATTCTATGTGTCACTTATGAAGTCTATTTTAATATAAAAATACGTTTAACTACCACCTATCCATGAATAATTCCCAGTTTTAAATGTTTCTCGCACTGCCAGAAAATCTTTCCAGTTTCAGTAGCTTAACTTCTACAATTCATAACTAAATATATAGAACTCCAAATGGGATGGTTCAAAATCATATATGATTATATTTAAGTATAGTTTCAGAGAAAAATATTTCCATTTATAAATTATAGCTACAAAATTTCCATAATTTCGTCAAACCTCGTCTGTACCATAAAACGTTCCAGATTCATCATCTAACTTTAAAAATTCATATCTCACTATTTATAAACCCAAATGATACATATTATATATAAAATTAAATCTTAATATGTCTAATTTACTTATGAAAACTTTCATAATTTTCGGACCAGGTTTGGTTACTGAAATTTATTTTACAACCAATATGATTTCAGAGAAACTAACCGATCAGCAACTCCTCTTATTTTCTAAAAATTCTAGACTTATATATAATCATCCAAAAATCATAATCTCATGTATTCTCATATAATTTTTCGTGTAAAATTCATTGGAAACCTCAAATTTTTCAAATTCTCATTCCTTCCTTATACACTATTTAGCCCAAAACAAAACCTCACAAGACAACAATTCATTATACTAGGTTCTTATGCTTTCCAAATTAGCCAAAAATAATCTCAAATCAACTAGAAAGAGTTAAGAATATGGGAAGGAAACTCACCTATATTAGGATATGGAGTTGTATGTAGAATTTGTAATCACTTCTTCCTTCCTCAGGTAGCACCGATCACTCTTATTTTTCTCTTGCTTTCTCTCTATCACTCACTCTCTAGTTTCCTATATTTTTCTCTTTCTTTTGAATGTGTTGAATGTATGAAAAATGGAAAATGAGGAGTGTGTGTGTGTGTGCTTCCGTGTGATTAAGAGAGTGAGAGAGAGGGTGTTGTTTTTAGTAATTAAAAATGTGTATGTGTGTGCCATGTGGGTAGTGTGTGTGTGTTATTTAATTAGATAATTGTGTGTGTGTGCATGGCGTGTGATGTGTGGGAAAAGGGTGTGTGTGTTTTGTTTTAATATAATATATATAGGTATATTTTTATCCTATTAATTACACACACTATGTATTAATTTTTCTCTTTGTCTAATTTAAGATTCCTTATATTTCATAGGTTTCATAATTTGGCTTTCAATTCCCAAGATTAATCTCTAGCACCATTTAATTTTCTTTTTGAAAATTTAACCTTTTAATAAATTTTAGGATGCTACACCTTTTTTTAATTTTAAATGTAGAAGAATATATGTGAGGCTTAATTAGGGGCAACTTAGCATTTTTGAATTTATAATTTGATATTTTTTTCATTATGAATAATTACAATTCTTTTGGTCCTCTTCAATAAATATGATGTTTCCTAGATCCTTCACTTCCCCGTATGATGCATGGGACGTGCGTGTGTGTGTGTGTGGGGGGGGGGGGTTATTCCAATTGTTCAAATGCAAATGACATCACTTCATAGATATAAGGTTAATTGTAAGGTGTTTGTTTTTCTAATAAATGTTTTGTTATATTATTTTTTGCAATTCTATTCTTAGAAAATATCATCTCTCTCCCCCATCCCTAAAGATTCTTCTTTTGGATTTACGAACTTTACTACTCATTAATGATAATATGATGATGACAGTGAACTGAGTTGGCAACAGATGTTAACCATTTAATGCATTAATGTTAAATTTAAAAAGTATGTTATTTATGATCAACAATGTTGTGAACATCAATTTCCTGTGTGTCGAAGTCTCTTCTCATATCAACCATGCTCCCAAATGCTTATAGGAAGCCTATCACATCTGGATGAAATTAATGTCCCGGTTAGAATAAAAGTATAAAATGGTTTGAATATGAACCATGTTAGGAAGGTACACGAACCAATCAGCTCTTTGGCTTCTCCACTCTCGATGTCATTGATTGGGACCAGGTTGACTGTGTGTAGAGAGATCGGGAAGCCACGTTTCTGAAAGAAGTCTTTGAATGAAACATGATCTTCCGACGATGTGTACATGTTTTGTAATCATCATTGTTGGCCAAGACTTATAAATTATCAAACTGGTAGACCTCACCCTCTTCTAAATCATTAATATATCGTTTGATATGTCCCCTCTGAATAATAGAAGTCTCTATTTGATCACCCTGTTTGCATCAAGCAAGATGAATTAAGAAAGGTGCATGTGTGAGTATATGTATGGCAAATGTGTTGACTAGTGATGGAAGAAAGTAGCAACTGTACATGTGTTCTCATAAAATGAATAAGTGTGGGTGCGTGTGTCTAATTCTAAGTGTGTGTGTACTTCAAGAAGCCTCCAAGTATCCAAATAAAAAGAAGGATGAGTGTTTAATAATTAGTGTGATGGTAAGTTTATATATATATGTATAAGTATATTTTTATCCTATTAATTACACATACTAGGCCTTAATTTTTTTTCCTTTGTCTACTTCAAGTTTCCTTAAATTTCATAGATTCCATAATTTGACTTATTATCTAATTTCCATAAATTAATCCTTAAATTAAAATTTGGGATGTTACACCGCATATCATTGAAAAAGATATGTATATATATACAACTTCTGAAGAGATATATATTTAAACAAAAGTAAATCTTGTGAGAAGTTGTTTATAACCAAAGGGATCATTTGTGTATCTGTGGTTAAAATTGAAAGCATCGTTTGCCCACAAAGTGTTTTGGATGGATATAATAATGACGCCACGGGGATTGAACTTTTTCTGCAGTTCGCCTGTTTGTACTGCGGGCTTTATCTGAAACGGGAATCTGGACCATTCAATTTTTTAGCCTTTATTAGGTTATTAGAAAAATGACAATATTTGTAACCTGTTTGGTTCGATTACATGAGAAAAGATTATAATAATCCTGATATAATAGTATGATTACAACGTTTGATTAGGCTTATGTAATGTAAAAAAGATTATATTTTGTAATTCTGATTACATCATTTGATATAATAAGGATTATACAGTTAGAACTGATGAATGATGATGCAAACATTCTGTAATCGAGTGAAAATGATACTATTACCATTATAATTTTTTAAATTGATCAAAGTGTTTACCTATAAATGTGGTTAAATATTAAATAATTTTAATTACCACCATTAAATATTAAAAAATAATTAATAATATAGAAATTTAAGAAACATTCCTCCATTCAAAAATTTAAAAAATATATTAAAATATCTCATTAAATAATATTCATATCATTAAATATTAAAAAATTAATATGAATCCAATCTATGCACTGCATAATATTTTCACTATTAAATATTAAAAAATTATTATGAACAAAGTGTGTATATTGTATGGAATTAAAAAAAAAATTATCATGAACCTAACGTGCACACTATTATGTGTAGAAAAGGGGTAATTTTCCCCCTAACTATATTATTCCCATATATTTTTATGTTTAATGTAATTCAATCAAACGTTTTTATGCTTATGTATCATTTTTTCCTTAGGACGAATCAAATAAATTATATAATCATCATTACATTATATTCCATTACAATGCATTACATTTCATTCCATTACTTCTAATTATGTGAATCAAATGGGCACTTAAAGTTTTTTGACAAAAAAGGATAATATTTAACGGTTTAAAATTTAAACCCTATCATTTTCTGTACAAAAATTTATTTTTAGCCTAACCAAATCAAAATATAAATCCTACAATTAGTGAGATATGATTCCAAATTTTGTCAATTCGTCATTTCGTCTTCTTCCTCCCCACTCGTTCTCTGTCATTCTACCAGCAATTCCTTCGATTCTTATGCCCTTTCATTGCACAGTTTGGGTCCATTTTCTATTAGCATTCTCTATCTTGTCTACTATAATTTGCATCTTTACACACACACACATATCTATATATGTAGATATATATATATATATATATATATATATATATATATACATATATGTATATATATGTGTGTGTATCTCCATATATATGTATGTATGTATGTATGTATGTATGTACATCAAACATTAGCATTCTCTATGTTGTCTACTATAATATGCATCTTTACACACACACACACACATACATATATGTGTGTGTATTTCTTATTCATGGGGGTGATTGGAGGCCTGTGAGTAGGGGTGGAAACAGGCCAGACGGCTTGGCCTGTTTCCTGCCTGATCAAGACTGGCTTGTCAGGTTAAAAGGCAAAGCTCAAGCCTGCTTCGAGGTCTATTTTTTTAAAAAGGCGGGCTCAGGCTTACTAACAGGCCTATTAGACCTGTCAGGCAAGGCTGAGCCTGTAAAGTATTTAAAAAAAATTCCCACACACCTCACATCCTAACCCTAAATCCCATAATTCTCATTCTCAAATCTCATATCAAGTGGATCATTAATTTATGTATTTGGATCATTAATTTATGTAATTGGGCCTGTTTTTTGCCTGTTTGAAATAGGCCTGTTTTCAGCCTATTAGATAGGCCTGTTTTTGGCTTGTTTGAAGCAAGCCTATTGTGAAGCTTGTGGCTTGTTAGCCTATTTAATTTTTTTAATTACATGCCTCCTTAACAGGCCACAGGCCAGGCCAGGCTTAGGCAGAAAAAAAGGCCTGTTACAGGCCACAGGTCAGGCTCAAGTCATCCAGTGCCTTAACAGGTTAGGCCTGTTAAGGCACAAGCCTGGCCTGGCCTGCCCTGTTTCCACCCCTACCTATGAGAGAGTTTGTTTGCCTTCCTTTTAAAAAAGGGTTGCTTTTTAATTGTTGCTTTTAGCAATTTTCATTTATTTTGTGAGAAATAATTTGATTGGACAATTAGAGTGGCTAAATTAGTCCACCCATTGTATTCTTATACTCATTTTAGTCATTTGTATGTTATATTTTATTATGTTGCATTCAGATGGCTCGCGAGAATCCATATAATTGTTGTAGGGTTAAGGTGAAAATTTATCCTGAAAGTTTTCATTAAAAAGTAATGTTACCCTAGAAGTTGTTTTAGGTTCAATATTGGCTCAAACGTATTAAAATAGAGAAATGTTGCCATTTTTTGTTAAAAAGTTAATGGTTAACGTCAATTTTTTAATAGTCAACATTAATTTTTTTAATAGTATAGGGAATTATTGTTACGTTTTAAAACTTCCAGGAGCGACATTGAACATAAACAAATTCTAAGGTAACATTACTCTTTAGCAAAAATTTTCGGGACAAATTTACACCTTAAAGCGCTGTTATATTATGATTAGGATATGCTCATATAAATTTAAATAACTTTATAGTATATAGATAAATAGTATAATTTTTTAAAAATAATTTTATATGATATAAATAGATAAATATTTATTTTTTTTATAAAAAATAAAAAAACTAATTTTCTTGAGTAATAAACTAATATATAATTAAGTAATTTATTTAGCTTTTTAATCTCCCCATATAACTCAACTGAGTCTTATATCAAGGACCGGAGATATTACAAGAGTGGATTTGAATTTTGTTTTTAAAAATTCCTACTAAAAAATTTGATGACTGACATTGACAGAAAAGGGGAAGGTGGATGCCTAGGGCAAAATTACTCCATTTTTTAAATTTTTAGGGCACATTTAGCCCCTCAAAAAATTCCAGAAGCCCAATGCCCATACGCAAAAACTTATGGGGCATTTAAACCCTTTAACCCTTAAATTTATCTAAAATAAAATAATCTTAAACTTAGCCTACATCTATCTTCAATTTTCCATTTGATTTATATAGGGGTGTTATGATCTTTTAACAATATTTAAAAAATTCCTAATTGAGCCTTTTGGCCTGATTAGGAATTTCTTAAAAGTGTATGTTTGAATTTAGATTATGGTATTTCAGTAGGATTTATGTAGGATTCTCTTTGTGTAATATTTAAATTTTGATTTTTACATATTTAATAAACTATTTGTAGATATTGGCTCAAAAATTCTGATCTATTGCTAAAAAATGCGATTTCTTCTAGCTGGTTTGGTTTAACGGTGGGAGATTAAGTGTTTATTTAGTTAAGAAATAGGAGTTAAAATAAGTTTGATTGGGCAAAAAAAGTGCCTATGGGGCTCATTTATTCAGTTTGGGTATTTTTCTTTTTTCAAAATCCTGATTTATCCTGATTTCTCTCTCAAGTGCCTATTGGACCAAGGAGATGCTTATCCTATTGGGAAATCATGATCAACTTCCCGCCACAAGAAATTGTCTTCTATACCATCAGCTTCTATCTCCTAAATTCTCTACTGCTCTAGATATATCGCAAATATTTCTCAAGTTTTTAAATTCCTTCATCCATGTTCCATTAAATTATTTTAAATAATCAAAATTATAAAATAAATATAATATTTAAATATTAATGTCTTTATTAAATCATATTTAATAATAATTATTAAATATTTAATTATCTTTATTATTAAATATTATCAAGAAAATGTTAACATCTTTATTAAAGAAATTAACTTGATTACATGATTTGATGTAGTTATAACAAAAATAATTAGCTATCATATTTATCAATTTATTTTTTTATTTAGATATTAAATTCATGACAATGATAGATCACGTAATATGTTCTTTAAAATATACTCGAACATATATAATTTTTTTTAATTATATATACACATTGTCATGAAGTTTTATACCATTTCTGACTTCAGTTACATTTATTTCCTTTATTAAATATAGCTTTATAAAATTAATCCCCTTTATAAAAATACTTAATTCAGCAAATGGAAATAAAAGCATGGATTGGGAAGATCTGGGTATGCGAGTCTCGCCGCGGCGGCTTTACCTCTCCTCTGTCGACAACCATGGAGCTTCCTCGTTTGTGAAAGTTAACCTATTAAGAGACTGGAAACATACTTTATTAACTTAAGGCATTAAACTGAATTTTATGTAGGCCAAACATATACTTTAGAAAAAAATTTACAAGTACACATATGCATTTTAAAAATTAACAATGATAAATCCTAATTTATGTAAAAATTTACAAAAGTATAGATGAATTTGCAAGTACACACACATTTTAACAAGTAACACTAAAAAATAACAAATGTCCATATAAAGCAAGGGCATTTTAGGTCATTTGTTTTCAAAAATTTAATTTATTCAATTTAATTTCAAAATATTTCATAAAATAAAATTATAAAATTTTATAATGTAACTAAAATTAATACATTTTATATCATAATATAAAATTTGAAAACATATGTACTATCATTATTTTTTGGTTATATAAATATTTTTTGGAAAAATAAATGTTTAAATAATTTTTACCTTAAAAGAAGGGCATTTTGGTCCATCAACTAAAAGTTTAGATGAAAAGAAACAAAATTTTAAATATGAAAGGGAGGTTTGTACATTATACATTTTAATTACTTTTCAAAACAGACTAAACTCTATGTAAGACCAAACTGAGAGGTAGTTAGAGTATTTTACTCCTTTTTTTTATTTTTTATAATACTCCTCAAGTCCTAATGGTTGGATTTAGTTAGGATGTAATCTTATCTATCAAACTGAAAGATATATAATATAAACTTTCTACTGATGCCCTACCTCAATATTGACGTCCTACCTAAATTTTCTACTGATGCAATATCACGCTATAAAAAAATAGCAAATTAGCGATGAAATTTTCGTCACTAATCAACTTAGAGACGGAACCATATTAGTGACGGAATTAGCGACAAAATTTGTTCCATTACTAATTGATTAGTGACAGAATTTTGAATTCCATTGCTAATTAGAGACGGAATTTAGCGACAGAATTTTTCCCTCTCTAATTAGCGACGGAAAATTTCGTCTCTAATTAGTGACAGAAAATTCCGTCTCTAATTAGAGACGGAAGTTTCCGTCTCTAATCTGTTAGTAAATATTTTATATATATATAATTTAAATTGCCACATGTCTACAACACGAGCCTCCATATGTTCCTCGCCGGCGGTTGCCACATGTACCAGTCAGCCACCGCCACGTGTTCTGGAAAGCCACCACTTGTCATCCTCCACCGCATGCCACATGTCACCCTCCATCTCGTATCACATGCCACAAGTGACAAATTGGTTGCATTTTGTGACCAAGTTAGGATTCGAAGCCATGACCTCTCACACATGTGCTAGTGCCTTTAGAGCCGGGAAATCGGGCCGGCCCTTTTAAGCCCTTTTAAATAATGGGCCGGATTTAAAAAATTGAGCTTTAAAAAGAAGTCGGGCCTAAAAGGGTCAGCCTTGCAGAGCCGAAGGTCCTGTAGGGCTGGCCCTTTAACTTTATTTTTTGTTTTAATTTCACTACCCTTCTTATTCATGCCTTTGCTAACTCCTCCCGAAGAACCTTAAAATTACTAAGTTTATATATGATGGTAATTTATTAATTCTTGATATTTTTATCCCTTAAGCAAAGTCTACTACTTAAAGTGATATACAATCAAAATTCCTTGAAATTGATGATAGTAGCGAAGAATATAAAAATGATAGTTTTCATAATCATGTTGCTTAGAGTGTTTAGCTTTTTGCCTTCTTATACTTTATATGAGACTATGAATTACTTGTACACAGTATTTTTTTTACATTTGATTATGAATTAGTAACTCTATTTATTTTATTGCATGAGGTATATAGATGTATAGTTAAATTTTGTGAAAATGACTTCTAGCCTTGCGGGCTGGCCCTGGCCTTGATGCTCTCAGGCCAGGCTTTGAAAAACAACAATTTTTCTTTCCTCGGGCCTTGTAGGGCCGGCCTTTTTAGGCCCTGGCCTGTCAAGGGTCGGCCCTGATTCCCACCTCTAAGTGCCTTTGCCAGTTGAGCTAAGAAGAATCTGTGAAAGTTAAATGCAAAATCATATATATATATAGACATAGACACACACATATTCACACATATGTACAAATATACGTACACATACATAGACACACACACATCGCTTGCAAACAAAAATAAAAATATAAAATTTTAATATTACTGAATATTTTAATTTAGTTTTCTTATTTTATTTTATGTAAATATTCTACCTAAATTTTTATTATTAATATTATTTATTTATTTATTTTATTTTATATTTTATCTTGTTGTTTGTATTTAAAAAATTTGCATTTTATTTGTATATAATATATTATTAAAAATTCAAATATATTATATTATAGTTTTAATTTCAAAAATAAATATGAAAAATAATTTTTATTTATTTATTTTAATATTATATTATAAATTTAAAATAATTAAAATTAATAATTTCGTCTCTAATTTTCAGGAATGGAAATTAGTGACGAAATTTAGCGACGGAAAAATTCCGTCTCTAAATTCCGTCGCTAATTTGCTAATTTTTTGTAGTGCCAGTTAGTCACTAACCGTAAAAAAACAGGGAAATCTTCATCAACAATGCAATCAAACACAATAAAAGTGATCAAACAACCATCAACATTGTCCAATTAGCTTAAAGCCACTACTTTTTCTTAATCTTCACCTAACACTCCCCTTACCCGTAAAACGAAAAGCTTCGATATCATAAACCACAACCACAAACTATAATCAATTTTCCATTAACATTGAAGAAGCACAAACAAAAATAATTTCTCCCTTAAATTTACTTACCCGTGGCTTCCCTCTTGCTACCGTTGGTTTTCCTCTAATTTTGTCACTTTCTGGCGTGAAATCCCTCTCTCTACTCCCCCCCTCGTGTGCCCTCTCTGATAATAGTTGCTGTCACTAAAGCCAGGACACTTTGGTCATTGTACTAAAATTTCATATCCCAGATTCCTTTAGATGTACTGACTTAAGATTTTCTAAATTCACCCCACCTTTTTATCCTTTCCTATTTTCGCTTCAATTTTTCTGGAATTTCCCCTATTGGATATAACTTTATGCGAGTCTCGCCGCGAGGGCTTTACCTCTCCTCGGTCGACAACCATGGAGAAAACGGTGATTAATGTCGCAGCACCATTCCTTCCCGAAGAAATCATCGCCAACATCCTCAAGCGGCTTCCCGTGAAATCCCTACTGCGATTTCGATGTGTCTGCAAACATTGGAAGAATCTCTTCAAAACTCCATCTGTCATCCAAGACCATCTCTGCCACTCCTCTCATCATAACACTTCTCTTCTTTTGGGAGCGGAGAATTTCGTTGATGGTTTCTACTTATTTTTGTTCAATTGTAAGATGCAATTTCATGAGATTGATAACGCACCTTTGAACGGTTCCTTATGAGGCTTTGAGCTCATAGGTTCCAGCGATGGCCTGCTCTGCTTCGTCAATACGAATAAGCATCCTCCTGCCCCTTTACTGTGGAATCGGGTGACTAGAGCGCTCAAACAAGTGCCTTGTGATGAATTTTCGGGTTTGTATTCGGATAACAATTCTGATATAGATTTTGGTTGGCGTTTCGGATTTGGGTTTAATCCTATTATTAATGATTACAAGATAGTGAGATTATCTGGGAGTTCCATTGATATTTCGGAAGCGACGGTGTATTCATTAAGCACAGGGTCTTGGAGAAACATTGAATTTGACGAGATAGATGTTTGTATTTGTATTACTACACATGGTGTCACTGTTAATGGAGTTATGTTTTGGCTTGGTACAGATGACTCCAGTCATGTGATAGTTTCATTTGACTTAGCAACTGAAGTGGTTGCAGTCATACCATGTGCAGCTTTTATAGATTATTCAGTTAATCTTGTTGGGTATGATGACAAACTTGCAATCATTTCTCATCATAAGACCGGAAACTCTCAACATTCTTCTATTTATTTGGAGGTGATGGAGGTGGGAGGTATTTGTTCATCCGGTCAGAGATGGGGTTTAAGTAAAAAACTTGTTGGCAACTCTAATCTCATATTATGTGATGGAACCATTTGGAGGAATCAAATTGTGTGCATAATGGAGTATATGGAACACCTATATCTTATTGATGTCATTGTTAATGGATGTAAGCGGTTTGATATCCCTAAACCCAAAACTGGCATTGGTCTTAAAGTTTTCAATTACGTGGAAAGCCTTGTACCTGTTAGCGGCAACATTCAAATTGAAAAGCCTTAATCCTCATGGTTAATTATTACCGTGCAGATTTACGTTGTTCGTATATTTTTTGTAAGAACTTATCCCTGTTAGTTTACACTTCAGATCATTCTGTATGTGTAATATTATTTTTTTTGTTTTGGTATGTTAATATCATTTAATTGCTGGTCTATAGATTATTTGAGACTTTTTATATGATATCTGATCAGGTTGCAATCTTTATACAGAGATTTTGTAACATCCTGAATTTTGGGACTAGAGGGATAAGATTAAGCCTGGATTAAGTGGACTGCTAGACCCTGGTTTAGCAAATGTCCCTATGAGGCATGTTTAAATTCCCCAAAATTCTTTTATATCATTGGATATTAAAAGGAATTATATTGGTGAGCTAAAGAGCCCAGGGAATAACAAAATAAAGTGATTGGAAGTCACACAAAATAGAGTAAAGTAGAAAACAAAGTAATTTTTGCTACTAGTGAAATTTCTGGTATGACAGTGATAATTGTGTGACATGTTTCGATAGGTAAATGGTGGTGAAAAATTATGAAACTTTCCAGAATGAAATTAGACTTATCAAGATTTAATTTGACAGGTCATATAAGTCATTTGGAGTTGTACACAAAGAGAAATGAATTTTTGAAGTTAGCCCAGCGAAATTAATTATTTTCTGGGACAACATTCAAGGATTAAAATTATGGGAAGAGAGAGCTTGCAATTGGCCAAATTTTATATTTTTCCTTAAAACTAGACTCAATAAGGGTCACATAACCTTTAGAATCACTCCAATCGGATATTTGTACAATTAGATATGAATTTTCAAAGTTAACAAAAAATCTGCAGAATTTGGTATTTTGTACGAAAATCAATTATTTGGGCTAATCAAGTGTTGACACGTGGCAGGTGAGAAAAATGATCCATTTATCCATTAAATCATCATCTTCCTCCTCATTTTTCACGGAAAAATCTGAAAGAAGAGAGAGAAAGAGTGCAGGATGGAAATGGAGAAAGAAGAAAAAAAAATTCTTTTCCCCGAAACATTGCCGAACCAGCATCCTCTCTCAAAGTACCTTTCAGGAAACTTCTTCTACTCATCTAGAGCTACATTTCTACGCTTTCGGATTTTTATTTGGAGATGGTTGGTGCCCTCTCACCAGTCGGGGTGTTGCCGAAATTCCAAACCGTTTGTGGAAACGTGTAGAGGTAAGCGTAAGCTTCCTTTTTAACCGATTGATTTGTTGTTTGGATGAGTAAATTGGAAGTGGGGTACTGTTCATTTCTGATTTAAAGGATGTTTTAATGGCTAAATGATATCCAACGAGTGTTTAAATAGCTAATCACTTGATTAGGAGTAGCAAGGAAGTGATTAGGTAAGAGAAAACAAAGAAACAACAAACTTTTTCGGAGAATCTGATTTTCTACCCTGTACTGTGACGTGGAGAAAGAGTGGGAATTTGATAATTTTGATGCTTCCAATGGCTTTAGGAGGCAAAATTGTGAAGGTATACAACTGTTCATGATTTTTGGATGCTTGTATATAAATTTGGAAATTTAGGAAGTTTGTATATGCATCATGTTGATTCTTCCTTTTCTGTACAGTGGAATTGTGCGAGATTTTTCATATTATAAACCTTGTCCAAAAATTCTAAAGTTTTTCAGGATTAAAGTAGACATGTGGAGCTTTAATTTGGTAGGTAGTTTGTAACTTTTGGATAAGTATAGTAGGAGATATGAATTTTTGAAGATATGCCTTGTTTTCTGGAAAGAATATGAAACATTGATGTTATGCAAGTTTTTCATAGGGCAAACCTTATCCAAAAGTTTTGAAACTTTCCAGAACTAAATTAGAGACATAGAGCTTTAATTGTATGGGTATTTTGTAATTTTTGGACAAGTATATTGGGATATATGAACTTTTTAATTTCTGCCCTGTTTTCTAGAAAGAAACCTAAAATAATATGGTTGGGCGAAATTCTGGGAATTTTGTGGTTGTGGTGTCCAAAATTTAGTATTTTTATGTGAAAATTATATTCAAATTTCTTCACATAAGAATTGGAACCACTCAATTTGGAGTTTCCTAGAATTAATAGTGAATTTTCAAAGTTAATCATATTAACTGAAATTCTGAAACAGAGATTAGAAAGGGGAAATTCCATGTTAAAGGGTTCACATATAGATAATGGCTATATGTTCCTTTGAAAATAGACCTATAAGACACTCCGAAGTAATTTGTAGTGCAATTTTTCCCTCACAATATTACCCTAAAAAATATTTTGGGGTACTATTGTTATTGAGAAAATAGTTGAAAAAGTTTCACACAAAAAATTCTTTTAACAATGGGAAATCTGATTTGATCCCTAACCGAGTAATGATTTGTCCAGCCATTCAAAGTTCATCATTCAGGTTTGTCACATCCATGGTCATTAGAAGAATTAATTAGTTCAGCTTTAATTTGAGAGGTGAAGGTTTGCTGATAAGTGACCGAATGGAACAACTCTTCTATGAGTTCAATGGTTTCCTGTAACATGATCGGATTTGATATGAAATTATAATAGGAGAATTAATTTTTACCCAGCCATGACTCAAATTTCATAATTATTATTGGATTAAGGTGTAATTTTTCTCCGGACATAAAAGTGTTACTAGGAATGAGCAATGGGTGAGAAAGGCTGCCTCGTGGCCTAACCGTATCCCACCCATTTATAATACATGGGTACAGGTTAGCCTATACCTGTAGTATAACCTGTTTGATCTATGATAAACGGGTAGGGGATAAGGGCAAACACCACCGGTCTTGAAGGATTCCGGAGAACTTGTGAAAAAAAAAGCAAAGAAACTGGGTCCCTCTCCCTCATTCTTCACACCAATCACAGCCATTCTCAACAAAGAAGAAGAAAAAAAATCAGAAAATGAAGAGGAGATAAATCCTTATGCTCCAGGGGTGAGATGTGAGAAATGCGACGGTAAGATCTGAAAAATCTATATGCTTGAGGAGGGAGCAAACAGATCTAAGATGAGATGGTGAGATTTCAGACACAATCAAACAATCTGAGAAGCAGCACGAAGTCGACTTGTCATTATTGCAGCGATAACAGATGAGGAGATGACCACGAACTACGGTGACGTGAGATAGGAGATAAATCATATATATATATATATATATATATATATAGAGTGATGAGGATGGGAGAAGGAGGCAGTGTCAAGGGAAAAGAAAAGCAAATCCATTGTCTTATCCTGTCAAACTGTCGTGAAAATGAAGAAGAGGACGTGGGAGATGTGGGGCGTGGGAGATCGAAGGAGGGACCGGATGATTATAAAACATCTCATCATCCACCACACTAAGAGCTATGATTATGATAATGATGAAGAACTAAAGTAATATACCTATTGTTTTGATATATAAAATATACATGTAAAAAAATTTATACGGGTATAACGGGCACCCCTTGGGTTTACCTGTTCCCCCGTCCCATCTAACATATATAGACACGAGAAGCTTGTACCCGTTACAGCTTCAAACAGGCTTAAACAAACTAAAAAACTACGGGACATGGGGCGAGCGGGGGGTTGAGGGTGTTTTGCTCACCCTTAAGTGTTACATATTTAAAAAAATTTTGAAGAGTAATTTTATCTTGTAAATTTTAAAAAGTGAGCAAATTGGCCCTAAACATTAAAATCACTAACATTGCAAATAAAAAATTTACTTGAGTGGTTACTCTCTGAGTAAGAATGCACCTTAACTCATGGTTATTTATTAGTCATATAGTAGATTCATAAATAATAGTTTTAATTTTACATTATTTTTTATATTTATAAAAATATGTGGAATCTATTTATGTTGAGATATTTTTATTGGTTGTGATTAGTTAAAATAAAATTTAGTTGAGGTTCAGCTTCCGAATTAATTATATCTTATTTGAACCATTTTAAAATCAATTACGGAATTTAATTTTCAATAAGAAAGAAACCCAAAGTATAGAACTGCAGTTCTGTCAAAAAAAAAAAAGAGGAGGATAGAACCACAGTAATTCTTCTTATAGTATTTAAAGTGACAGTCTATTTTATATCGATAAATGATAATAGTCCTCCGATTCTGATGGCAGGATCTATCATACCTTTGTCCACCATATCCAAAGATATATAATCTAGTTAGTTTATATGATTTATCTTCCATATTTAGCTTTTTGCCATCAATTTCTTACTTAATTTATAAACTAATATGTATTCTAATATTATAATTAAGTTATTTATCTAGCATCTCAAATAGAAAAATTCTATATAAATACGGGTTGAATTATTAAAGAATTAATTGATAGATAAAATAATAAGGTTATGTTTTCAATTTTTATTTTATTTTAATAACTAAGGGATATGGGGATAATTTGACCTAATTTTTAAATAACTAATTATAACATATAATCTTATATATAATTTATTAAGTTCAGTGACCTAAATTAGAATTTGAGTAATTCGTCAGTTTTTATATAGGATTTTACCTTCCTAAATCTATCTAAATTTGGATATTATATTAAGAATTATATTGTGAGAAGTTTAAGATTTGAATAACTTTGTATTATAAAATCACAATTAAAATCTGATTTGATTAAACAGAATAATGATAAGAAAGCATTATGGATATATTTTCATATTCATAGTTATGATATTTCAAATTTTAAATAATATTAAATTAATTATTTCGCTAGAATAATGTCAAATATAAGCTTGGTTAGCGCTTTCTTCTGTTCGTTTTTGAAATCCCCATGGATTTCAGTAATATCGCTCTGCAAGATTTCTTGTTCTCAGTCGTCATCAACAAGAAGCACAGTCATATAACTTTGATTCTCAGCGCTTCTGATTTAGATTTCGCCGTTGAGCACTATGAAGAAGCGGTTAGTGGACGGCGACCCGCCCTATCTTGCCGAAGAAATCGTCACTGATATTCTCAAACGACTTCCCGTAAAATCCATAATCCGATTTCAAAGCATGTGCAAACATTGGAAAAATCTCATCAAGTCGTCGTGGTTCATCAATGACCACCTCCACTATTCTACTCATCAAAATTCTTGTCTTCTGTTGGAATATAATTTCCCTGATACGCCTTTGCAACTGCGTTTGCTCGACTGGGAGATGCAAATCCATCAAATTCACCCTCCGAGGACTATCAGTAGGGCCATCGGTTCCATCAATGGTTTGCTCTGTCTTGTAAATGATGATTGGCAATGTCTTTATTCTTTCTGTTTGTGGAATCCTGCTACAAGGGAGGTTAGACAGCTGCCTATGCCCAGAAAACATAATAATCCATGTAGAAACATACCAAGAGAGGTCCCTAGCTGGGATTACATGTTATGGTGGACTATTTGGAGGAATCACCTAACTCTCTGCCATAGTCATTCGCTAATCCACCGAGGTGTAGCCCCTGTTAAATTAGCTCTATATTTGTTCAAAATCCCTACTAATGAGTTTAAGGCTGGTGTTATTCCCGAAGTTGATGGGAATCAACATCCTCGTTATGTTTATACTTACGTGGAAAGTCTTGTACCACTTAGACAACATCCACATTGAACAATCTTGATTCTAGATGTTTATTGTTTAATTTAAATGCTGATTTACTTTTATTTAAATATGATTCTATATTAGTTTAGCTTGGATTAGTATATACTTACCAGGTTTGATACGTTATTTTGAATGACAAATCAAGACATTCAATATCCTGGGCACTATCAAGTTTCAACTGTTAATTGCTTGACTTCCATTAGTTACAGTGTTACATACACATATATATCGAATTGAAGTATCCATATTTTTTCTCCTAGTAAAAGAATTTATTACTCATATGTCAAACAACCATAAAGGTAACATTGAATGATTCTTCTTGTCAAACCCCTTTAATATTCTGATATTCGCTAAATAATAAATGCGTAGTTCAAATGGCATACAGAAATAGTGAAACTATACTGATAATAAATACTTACTTATATTACAGAAAATCCTCATATAGCTTGGAAATATATACAGAGTACAAAAGAAATAAATTCTACAACTAAAGATAACCAGATTTAACTCCTGGCTAGGACCGGACCTTCAATCGCCAGTAATTACGGTTTTGCCCTTAGAGCCGCTGTCCTCTGCTGGAATATTTTTAGATGTTGAAAAAGGGTGAGATTCGAATGAATCTTAGTAGTAATGTACAATCAGTCATATAAAATGCGATAAATAAATATGCAATGAACAATGATATGTAAAATGCTAACTCATGTTGTATGCATATTGTCCAAGGCCAAACGATTGTTTGCAACCCTGGCTAAACTCGTGTCCAAGGTCAAACGATATGTTTAGACCCTGGCTTATTCGCGTGTTGTGCTACAGGCACTGTCATGTTACAAAAAATGGCATACACAACATATTATAATCACATAGTATATGAGAGAAAGAATTACTACCTGGGTCCTTTTTCAATCAAACTGTTTATCCAAAACTTTTTCTTCGGCTCTGACTTTTACCAGTTCCTATAAATTAAAATTAACAAGTAATTGGTTATTACTTGTATTACTACTATCTTTAATCATATTCTGCTGATTATCTCAATTTCAGTAGCTTATACACTATATAATTTTGCATAGTGCAATTTTTTTATTTTTCAGAAAATTGGCAGATTTTTTAGTCAACTTTGAAAAATCATAAATAATTCTAAAAAATTCAAAATTGACTGGGTCTAAAGCTTAAATGAATATATTGAAGTCTATTTTTATGGAAAAATATCAAAATCTTCTCAACTTCACCAAAAGTTTTCCAGAATTTCCTGAAATACCCCTATTCCAGATTACTCACCAAAAACTAAGCACAACTTTGAAAATATATATCTCCTAATATACTTGTCCCAAAATTATGTTCTACCCCTAAAATTAAAGCTATGAATGTCTACTTTAAATCTGAAAAGTTTCATAATTTTTTGTCAAGGTTTGAGTTTCCAAAAGTTTGACACAAACAATATATTTTCCAGAAACACAGTTTGAGAGAAACTGACTTCAAAAATTCATATCTCTTAGTATACTAATCCAATTAACACAATATATATATAAAATTAAAGCTAAGAATATTTACTTTAATTCTGGAAATTTTTATGACCATTGGGAAAGATTACATAATTCAAAAACACCACGGAATCAACTACTAGAATCTGGACGTCCAGGATTGCACCTGTTTCTAAACCCATCTTTCAAAAATCATAACTTCCTCTACATATATTCAAATGATGCATTCTACCACTCATTTTAAATCTTGTTATGTATACTACCTAAATGTAAATTTTCGTAAATAATGGATGTGATTTTGTTAGTCATAAAGCCACACGAATCTGACTGACTCTGAAAAATATCAGTTTTGATAGTCTAACTTCAAAAATTAATAACTTATTCGTTTTGACCCCAAAATTGAGCTCTTCTTGATTACTACACATCCTAAAATTTCCATTGCAAAAAGAATCAGATGAAAAATCCATATGTAGCCTCCGTTTGAGCTTTTGTAAGTTTTCGGTAGAAACTCTGTTTTCCGGCGACCAAAACAGAGTTGATAAAACTCACATGCAACCATGATTTTAGACTCCAATCGCAAAGATTTTGACACTACATACTCCTAAACATGGTCCTTGGATTTGGGGATGTGTTTACAGAAGAAAAGGAATCGAAAATCTCATGAAAAATGAACACAAAATTGCTGGTTTTAAAACTGATTGATGACAGAAACGTTTTCGGTAAACTTATCACTTCCAGCAGAAAAACAACCCAGAAAACAGCCACAAATCCAATGGAAATCCAAGGTTAAAGTAGAATAAACTTACCTAAACACGTTTATAATGTTGTGTGTGAGATTTAAAGCTTCTTCTTACTTCATCTCTCTCTCTTTTTTTTTTCCTGTTTTGTGCTCTCTGTTTCTGTTTCATTTTCTTTTTCTGTTTCTTCTGTTTTCTCCAGCAGCTTGTTCGAATGATGAGATAAAGATGAAGTGAATGGAGATGTGATTAAGTGTTTTAAAATAAATGGCAAGTGTACGTTGGCCGAATGAGAATATGTGTGTGTGAGACGTTGCATGAATGAGAATGGAAAGAGGAGGAGTACGTAGGTGTGTGCTTGTGTATAAACCATGTGTGTGCTGTGTTGTGCGAATGAGGAGAGAAAGAAGAGAAGCACGTGTGCGGTGCCAAACGAAGAGGAGAGTGATTGATTAATTGTTAGTGTGTGTTGGTAAGTTTTATATATACATATATGTATATTTTTATCCTATTAATTACACACACTAGGTCCTAATTTTTCTCTCTGTCAAATTTAAGTTTCCTTAAATTTTGTAGGTTCCAAAATTGAGCTTATTATCTAGTTTCCATAAATTAATCCTTACATTAAATTTTTAGGATGTTACACTTCTAACTTCAGGATGTTGGTAATTTGACACTTGACCTATAATTTAAACCCTACATAATTCTCATGCAATAAATGTCCTGTGAAGGCTTCTTAACCCCGACGCATATAGAAGGATTAGTATCTAGTATACATGGTTTTAGAAACATAAAAGTTCAGCCTGTTTGTTTGTTGACTTATTTTTTTCTCGGTGGATTTTAGTAAACCCTAACTGATTTTATTTAAAATAAGGATTAAGATATTGTGAAATTATACTGCCATATTTAGGGACTAAAAATTATGCTTTAATAGTAAATGATGAAAATGACATTCTTCTTTTTTTGAAAGGTCAATTTATAAGTTCGCATACACATTTTAAGCTTTCTAAAAATAACAAAATGACAAGTTCCCATATTAAAATTTATAAGTCCTAATGTACATGGTACAAAATTTATCGAGCATTCATAAGTGATTTTACAAGTGCATATCTTTATTTTAATAACTATCAATAATAAAATAACATGTATCCATATGAAAATTCAGAAATCATAGTTAACATTATAACCGCTAGTACAAGTATTTACAATTCCTAATAAATAAATTTTCAAATCGTATATGCATTTTAACGACAAATCATAATAAAGCAAATACTCATATGAAGAATGACATTTTGGTAATTTATTATCAAAGTATATTTTCAATTTAGTCCTTAAATATGGCACTGTAATTTCAGATTCTCCCTTCTTTCAATGGCTGGCCATTTTCTTTTTATTTTATAACTTCATTTATGTGCTTTAGTAACGTCTCCTATGTGGGCAATAATTATGTTTTTACAGGATAAAAATATTTAAAATGTGATTTTTACACAGTTAACTAACTATTTGAAGATATTGGCGCTTTCTTATGCTAGTATTTGAAATACCATCGATTTAAATTCGGTTGTTTTGCGCTGCGAGATCTCTTCTTCTTCTCTTCAGAGAACTAACGTGTTTGGGTTCTCTAGAATCATTTGCCTCTTTTTCTCGTCAGAATCTCATCTCCACCCTTAAATTAAAAGAAATAGATTGTTCAAATTTTATATTTTATAAAACTATTATTTAAAACATAAATAAATAAATTTAAACCGTTAAAATCTAATATACACAATTCATTTTTAGATCTTTGAAAGAGGGAGGATTTGGCATCCGTCCAATAGCACAAGTCAATAATGCCCTATTGGCTAAACAAATGTGGATAGTTCTCAATGCAAAACAAGGGACACTTCTTGCTGAAACTCTCAAGCCTACGTATATTGATGTCAATGATGCCCATCTGGTTAGATTGTCTTATAGCTCCTCTTGGTTATGGAAGGATATTTCTAATTGTGCTCACATTATCGCAAACCACTTATGTTGGAAGATTGGTAGTGGCAATTCTATTTCTATAAACTACCCTTTGTAGTGGCCCATGTAGTCTTCTTGTGCAATTGATTTACCCATAAATTCAATTGCAGATTTGCTATTGCATCTTCCTTTTAGCTGGTGCCCAGTTAAGTGAAATCATGACCTAATCTGGAGGATCCATTCACCTAAGGTTGATTCATCAATTCTTCAGACTCCTGTCACTTTCATGGTTGGTCAAGACAAGTTGGTATGGTCTCTTAATCATTCAGGAGAATATAAGGG
The DNA here is from genome assembly GCA_037074505.1 of Albizia julibrissin. NCBI lineage: Eukaryota > Viridiplantae > Streptophyta > Magnoliopsida > Fabales > Fabaceae > Albizia > Albizia julibrissin. The sequence goes on along the minus strand of CM073480.1, from coordinate 12,343,575 downwards.
TAACCTTGCATTCAAACGTTTGTCCTCCTCTCCCTTTAATCAAACTAATGACTTTTGGAAGTTTCTGTGTTCTCTATCATTACCTATGAAAGATCTGCTTTTCATATGGAAGATTTTAAATGATGCTATTCCTTCAATTGACATTCTCTCTAAATTGTCTCTTTGGCTATGATGTACCTGAAACACTTGAACGCTTATTTGTGAGTTGTCCCATAGCTAGAGCGGTATGGTTTGGAGGACTTTCAATCATGTTTACATTCAATTCTTTCTCGGAATTTAAGGAATGGCTTAAAAGGACTTTGTTAAATCTGCATTTGGAAGGTCATCAAGGAATGATTGTTTCAATTATCAAGGATATTTTTTGCCTCTGGATGAAGAGAAATCTGATCCTTCATAAGGGAATCAAAGTAGTGCCAATGTAGCTCATCAATGAAATTCATTTTTCATCATCTTTGGTTAAAGCTGCTTTTGTACCTGAGCCTTTTTTCCCTATAAGAAGACGAAGCAGTCCTCCTATATTGCAATACCTTAGTTCGTTCCCCTCATATGGATGGTGTATTTTTATGGAGAAATCCCGTTCAGCAGGGAATGTTCTCCTCCCTTCTTATATCGCCTACCAAGGTCATGCAATTCAAACTTTTCTCTGGAAGAGAAGTCCAATTTTCCAAACTTTGCTCATCTGATGTTGCGTTCAGCATTTCACTGGATTACTAAATGCCCCTTATTTACTAGTGTAATAACAGATAAACTAACAATTTTTTGTAGTAAGAAAAGATGGTTTAGTAATGTGGAGAATTGGTCTTCATCTGCTGACATGATCTTACAGGATATTGCTAATCTTTTAAATTTATTTGATTTAAGAATGATTGTAGTTGTAGCTAGTATAGAATTTAATATCCTATAGACTTTACAATCTAGTCCTAGGATGATTGTAGGAATTTGATATAACTCATTTGATATTTTTTATTGTTAATTGATTGTTATAAAAAAAATATAATGAACTCGTTAAAAGTATATATTAAATAATAGTTGTAAAAGACGATAGATAAAGGATTGGAGATTAGCTGAAAATTTAAAGGGAAAATTAATCTGACAGTCCTTACTGTTTCACCAAGTTTTGATGAAGAAGGTCCCTATAATGATAATTATTGATTACAATCCTTCTGTTAATGATCCGTGAAGATGCCATTAGTTTGAGTTGAGGAGGGCTGATGTGGCAAAAGATTTAGCCCTGCCTTCCTCATCACCAGCAATACCTAGAGCTGGGAATCAGGGCCAGCACAGGGCTGGCCCTTGATGGGCCAGGGCCTAAAAGGGCCAGCCCTACAGGGCCTGAGGTAAGAAAAATTGCCGTTTTTCAAAGCCCGGCCCGCAAGGCCTGAAGCTATTTACACAAGATTTAACTACACGTCTACACGCCTTATGTAATAAAACAAATACTGTTACTAATGCATATTCAAAGGTAAAAAATAGTATCCACAAATAATTCACAATCCGCACAAAAGTATAAGAAGACAAGAAGTTAAATACTCTAAGCAACATGAGTATGACGACTATCATTTTCATCTTCTTCACCACTATCATCAATTTCAAGAAAATTTGATTGTGCTTCAGTTTGAGTAGTAGGCTCTACTTGAGGGTAAAAATATCAAGAATTTTTTCTCCCAAATCATGAATATATTCATAATCTTTATCTACAACAAATAATAATCTAAAATGACAAATAACTCTATAAAAAACATAAAATACAAATAAATTAGTAAATCACCATCATATGTGAAACTTTAGAGTAAATAAGAAATATCTAACGTATTTTTCTTATAAAATAAGAAATATCTTTTATAAATTTTTTATTTTTATGATTCTTAATACAAAATATTCTTATGAAACTTAATTTTAAAAAAGATAATAACAACTAAATATTTTCAACATCATTAACAAAATATAAAAGATCAATACTATTATTATCATATAAATAATTTTTAAAAATAAAAAATATATCATTAACAGGGCTGACCCTTTTAGGCCCGCGTTCACTTTTTAAGCAAAATTTTCAAGCCCGGCCCTTGTAAATTCAGGGCCTAAACGGGCCGGCCTGACGGGCTCGGCCCGTTTTCCCGGCTCTAGCAATACCTCCCCTAGCCTCTCTCAGTAACACCTTAGTTTTCAAAGCCTTTAGATGACTTTGAATGTATAATAACTTCAAATTTGAGACCATAAAAATTTAAAGTCCCAACTTCAAGACATGGTTCAATCTTGTACTTGTGTAGGGTTTTTGAAAAATTTTTAAAATAAATATGTGTGGTCTCCTTTTAGTTTGCAAATTCATTATCCCTCATCGATTTCAAAATCATTTATTCAAAATGCAGAGTGTTCCCTGACAATTGCCTGTGAAGTTGTGGTTAACTTATAGGCTTTTTGTAACATTCCAAAATTTATTCAAAGGCTAAGGATTAATTTATGGGAGTTAGATAGTAAGCAAAATTATGGAATATATGAAATTAAAAAAAAATTAAATTAGACAGAGAAAAATTAATGCATATTGTGTGTAATTAATAGGATAAAAATATACCTATATATATATAATAATAAAAGCACACACATCTACCCACACTTCACACGCCATGCACACACACACATTCAATTAATTAAATAAACACACTCCCTTTCCATGCTTCTCTTATCTTTCACGTATACACACATTCACTCAATTAAATAAACAACCATGTGTCACACACACACACACACTTCCATTTTTTTTAAAACACCATTTCATCTCTCCATTACCTCACTTTCGGCAGCCAATGAAAAGAAAAGAGAGAGTGAGTGAAAGAGAGAGAGAGAGAGAGCAAGAGACACATATTAAAGAAAAAGAGAGACATAAGAGTGATAGGTGCCATTGGAAGAAGGAAGAAGTGACTATAAATCCCACTTACAATTCCATATCATAATATAGGTGAGTTCCCTTTCCATATTCTTAACTCGTTCTAGTTGATTTGAGGCTATTTTTGGGTAATTTGGGAAGCATAAGAACCCAGTATAATGAATTATTGTCTTGTGAGGTTTTATTTTGACCAAAATAGTGCATGAGGAAGGTATGGGAATTTGACAAATTTGATATTTCCAATGAATTCTATACGAAAAATTATATGGGAATACATGTGATTATGATTTTTGGATGATTATATATAAGTCTGAAATTTTTAGAAAATAAGAGGAATTGCTGTTTGGTTAGTTTCTTTATAATCAGATTGGTTTTAAAATAACTTTCGGTGGCCAAACCTATTCCGAAAATTATGAAATTTTTCATAATGAAAGTATACATCATAAGATTTAATTTTATATATAATATGTATCATTTGGGTTTATAAATAGTGGGATATGAATTTTTAAAGTTAGATGATGAATCTGGAACGTTTTTTGCTACATATGGGGTTTGATGAAATTATGGAAATTTTTTGGCTATAATTTCTAAATTTTAATATTTTACCTGAAAATATACTTAAATAGGATCATTTATGATTTTGAACCATCCCATTTGGAATTCTAGATATGTAGTTATGAATTTTAGAAGTTAAGCTATTGAAATTGGAAAGATTTTCTGGCAGTGTGAGAAACATTTAAAACTAGGAATTATTCATGGATATTTGGTAGTGAAACATATTTTTCTATTAAAATAGACTTCATAAGTGACACATAGAATTTGGAACCAGCTTAATTGGATATTTTTAGGCCAAGATATGAATTTTCAAAGATTATTGAAAATTCTGACAGAATTGAGTAATAGTGCAAAAATAAAAAGGAAGGGTATTTTTGAAATAATTGGGACTCTAAGGGTCAAGTTAAATACTTAGAGTTGGTATGAGTCCATTAAATACCTATTGGATTTAATGTATTAGCTATAATGATAACCTACCAAAGTATCTTAAATTATTTTGGAACAAGTAATAACTCGCCCGTCCGTGAATAATAAATTATAGGATTTGACATTTGCCTGGGACGCCTAAGGGACTGAGAACAGGAACCAAAATTTAGAAAGACTGTCAGGTAGTACCTTATCTCTTATATCATATGTGATGCCATGTATGTATATCATATTATCTGTATATGTGTGGGACAGATAGTCCATAGGTAGTAAGACCTGTAAGTACAAGTTGCACCAGGAGTTACCCGGGGGCATCTTGAGCCAGGTAAGTTTGGGACAAAAAGCCCGTGACTGTACCTTATATGGGGCAGAGGCTCTGGGCAACCAAATTGTGAATCTCAAGCGCATGAGTCTGTGATAAGGGACCGGTTAGGCCCTTTTATGTGCTGCATTCTTGTAAATTGTACTGTTTGATGATTTGTTTTACATACTTAGTATTTGCATATTATATGAGTGATCTGTGTACTACTGAGATTCTTTTGAATCTCACCCCATTTTCAACAAATGATATACAACAAATGCGTCCAGCTCTAAGGGCAAGAAGGTAATATAGACGGACGAAGAAGAAGCAAATAAATTATGGACTGTTTGATTATCATTTTATTTTGGATGACTGTAAAATATTTATTAGTAGTAGAAGTAGTGGTAGTAGTACTCGTACCCGTGAAGCAGACTGTATAAGTTGTAATCCGTATGCTAGACTTTCGGTAACGTACTGGTATCAAGAAACCTATAAGTTAACCATCACTACGCGAGCTATGGATAGAGAATGCTCTGTACTTTAAATAAATGATTTTGAAACTGGTGAAGATAATGAATTTACAAACTAAAATTTAGACCATACATATTTATTTTAAATTTTTTTTGAAAATCCTATACACATATAAGATTAAACTCTGTCTTAAATTGGGACTTTAAATTATTTTAGTCTCAGGTTTGAAATCATTATATATTTAAACTAATCTAAATGCTTTAGAAATTCAGGTGTTACCCTTTTAATAGTTGGTTACCCGATTTTAGTTTAATTATCACTTTTGGATACTAGGACGCCATTGAAAGTCTAACGTACTGATTACAACTTATATGGTCAGTGTCGAGGATACTAGTACTACTACCGCTACTTCTACTAATTATAAATATTTTACAGTCATCTAAAATAACATGATAACCAAACAGTCTATAATTAATCCGCCTTTTCTTCATTTGTTTGTATTATCTTCTTACCCTTGGAGCTAGACGCCTTTGCTATATATCATTTGTTGAAAAATGGGTGAGATTCAAGAGAATCTTAATAGTACACATATCACCCATATAATATTCAAAATACTAAGCATATAAAACAAATAATCAAACAATACAACTTATAGGAATGCATCAAATAAAAGGGCATAACTGATCCCTTATCACAGACTCACAATGCTTGAGATTCATAGTATGGCTGCCCAGGGTTTCTGCCCGATACAAGATACAGTCATGGGCTTTCTATCTCAAGCCTACCTGGCTCAAGACGCCCTTAGGTAACTCCCGGTACAACTTGTACTTACGGGTTTTACTGCCTATGGACTATCTATCTTGCACATATACAGATGATATTGTAATATCCCAAATTTTGGGACTAGAGGCATAAGATTAAGCCTAGATTAAGTGGACTGCTAATCCCTGGTTTAGCAAATGTTCCTATGAGGTATGTTTAAATTCCCCAAAATTTCTTTATATCATTGGATATTAAAATAAATTATATTAGTGAGCTAAAGAGCTCAGGGAATAACAAAAAGAAGTGATTGGAAGTCACACATAATATAGTAAAGTGGAACACAAAGTAATTTTGCTACTGGTGAAATTCCCGGTATGACAGTGATGATTGTGTGACATGTTTCGATGAGTAAATGATGGTGAAAAATTATGAAACTTTCCAGAATGAAAGTAGACTTATCAAGCTTTAATTTGATAGTTCATATAAGTCATTTTAAGTACACAAAGAGAAATGAATTTTTGAAATTAGCCCAGCGAAATTAATTATTTTATGGGACAACATTCAAAGATTAAATTTATGGGAAGTGTGAGCTTCCAATTGGCCAAATTTTATATTTTCCCTTAATACTAGACTCAATAAGGGTCGCATATCCTTTGGAATCACTCCAATTGGACATTTGTAAAATTAGATATGAATTTTCAAAGTTAATGAAAAATCTGCAGAATTTAGTATTTTGTGCGAAAATTCATTATTTGGGCCAATCAAGTGTTGACACGTGGCAAGTTTTTTTTAACACCTGATTTAACCATTGAACCATCATCTTCCTCAGCTAATTTCACGCAGAAATTTCAGAAAAGAGAGAGAGATAGCTGCTGTATAAAAATGGAGAAAGAAGAGAGAGGAAGTTCTTTCCTCCGAAACACTGCCGAAACGGCATCCTCTCTCAAAGTACCCTTCAGGAAACTTCTTCTACTCATCAAGATTTTCATTCCTACGGTTTCGGATTTTCATTTGGATGTATTTAGTGCTGTCTCCCTTGCTGGAGTATTTCCAGAATTCCGAACCGTTTGTGGAAACGGGTAGAGGTAAGCGTAAGCTTCCTTTTTAACCGATTGATTTGTTGTTTGGATGAGTATAGAGGAAGTTGGGTACTGTTCATGGATGGTTTAAATTAGTATTTTCAATGGCTAAATCATGTCTAGTGAGTGTTTAAATAGCTAATCGCTTGATTAAGAGTAGCAAGGAAGTGATTAAGCCAAATAAAACAAGAAACCGACAAACTCTTTCCGGAAACTCTGATTTTTTAATTTTCTGATCTGTGTAAGACGTGGTGATGGGCTGAGAATTTGATAATTTTGATACTTCCATTGGCTTTAGGAGACAAAATTGTGTAGGTATAAAAGTGTTCATGATTTTTGGATACTTGTACATGAATTTAGAAGTTTTAGAAGTTAAAGGGTAAATGCTGCGTATTCCGTTTTCTGGAGGCAGTGTTATGGTGACGTATTTTTGAGTAGTCAAATATTATCCAATGACCATGAAAATATCCAGTTTGAAAGTAGACACATAGACCTTTAATTTGATAGGTCATAATGATCAATTGGATTTTTTTGGATTTAGATATGAATTTTTGAATGTCTGCCCTATTTTTTGGAAGAACATCTGAAACAGTTGGTGTTTGGAAAACTTCTGGGAATGGTGTAGTGGTGGCGTTTAAAATAGAGTATTTTTATGTAAAACTAAACTTGAAGGGATTAAAATAGAGCTTTGAACCACCTCAATTGGAGTTCTATAGAATTAATTATAATTTTCCAAAGTTTGGTCAAAAATGTTGGTAGATTGAGTACCATGCGAATTTGAGTAAGAAATTGGCCAAATATAATTGGAATGAACTCTAAGGGTGAAAGTAAGCCTATAGGGCTAATGTGGGCCATTGGGTATTCACTTTTCATGGCTCTAATGATGTTATCACTTTCCTAGGGCCATGAAGTGATAAAGAAGGAGCAATGGTTGGCGGATCAAGGGACAAGAAGAGAAGGACATAAAGTCCGAGAGGTAGTGAACTTACCTTTTCTGCATGTATGTGATATGTATGTCTTGCATTGATTATGTGACTGCTTTGCCTATTTGTGTGGAACATGTATGATTGGTTGAAGCTCTATTATATTTTTGCAATAGTCATATGTATGTCATAACATCGAGCATGCAACATGTCATTTTGTTGGCATGAAATAGTGTAGGCAAGCATGTCATGCATTTATATTTATCTGGCATGCATAGTGGTAATGTTTGCTACTGAGATTCTCTCGAATCTCACTCCTCCCAACCAACCATTCAGACAGGTAAGCATTGGAAACGTGCTGAGATCAGAAAAGAGGTATGCACAAAGAGAAATGTTGCTGGTTGTTTGAAGGCCTTTTAGTTATTAAGGTCAGTAAATATTGTGTAAACCCCTGGTGGGGAAACTTTTGTATTATAATCAAGCAATATTGTATTAATATTATCAGTATATTCATGTTATTCCTGTGTGCCCACTGAACTACGCATTGTTACTTTGAGTAAGATCAGTAATAAGGAATATATGAGGCAGGTCGTTACAGTAACGTACACACACACTAGGTACTATGGTTATAACTTATGATTCATAACTAGAATTAAGCCAAGGACATAACACACACATGAATTAAGCCAAGAAACCTTAAAAACTATGGTCTATGTTGGTCAAACATCAAATTATATGTAATGTTATCTTGTTTTGTTTTTACCCATTTAATTATGTATTGTTAGCCAAAGAACGAAATATTGGTGGAGGGGGAAAACAACACTGGTTCTAGATGTTGTTTTTTGAGTTTCCATGGTCATCGATGATTGAAGAGGTCAAAATTCTCATTATATACATGTTTGTTGAAAGCTAAAATCCCTATCCTCCTACCTTCAAGAGGTTGAATTTTGGGTCATCTAATCTAGCAAAACTTTTGATATAACCTGCCCTCATACAGGCATTCATAAAAACAGCTGCAACCATATACAAAAAGATTCAGGATGGAGTTTTTGACATATCAAATGAGGTTAGGGTCTTTTTATCTTCTCTATGTACTAAGGAATCCAAATATAGAGGATCGGTTTCTTTTTCTTTTAATTTTAAGGTTTTCAGACATATGTTATAATCTTACAAATTTGAGGAATAATGTGAATAATGCTTTTTAAGTAAACTACGCAGTCCTTTACACAAAAAGAAGATCCAATATTATATCCACTGAAAATGATTTATACCACTTCAATATTTTATCCACACATTGAACCATACACAAACCACTTCAATCACTCTGATATCCCCTCAGCTTTATTACCCCATTCACCTATCTGACAACATTCATACCCTAACCCCATGTATGTGTGTGTATGTGTCTTTTTCCCTGCTTCCCATTTCAACAAGACTATTCCTTCAATTCATTATTCTTGACACTCCCCAGTCTCTGCCAACAAGACCATTCCCTTCATTTCCCCCTTTTTAACCAGAATTTTCAGTCTCTGATCTCTCATTCCAGCTAGACGCAGCAAATGAAAAAAAAGAAGAAAAAGACGAGTTGGAGTAGAGTTCTTGGTACTTACCTTATAGGGTGAAATTCCTTCAACCTCTCAAGTCTAGCAACTTTGGGAATGAGTGCAATGAGGGTGCGTTTAAGTTCTAGCTCCAAGCCTACACCACGAAAAACAGAAACATATTGCACAAACTTATAAACAAAGGGAGCCCATAAGATCCGGCACTGAAATCCTACTATTCGTTTCTTATGAAGGGAATTTGTAACTCACCAAGAGGTGGAGGAAATTGGAATTTCTTAAATAGAGCACCAACAACTATTCCACTCGAGCGGAAATGAAGTTGCTCACCTTTTTCAGGGGTAAGTATGTACCCATAAACAGAGGGACCCCATTGGATAACAAGAAGGCGAGATGATCTACTTTGTTCAAGGAAAACGCCTAAGTATATGGATTATAGCTCACCTTTTTCCTTCTTTCCAATGACTTCCTCTTCGTCTTTCACTCTCGCTCTCTCTTCTCTCTCACTGGCTGAGTATGAGAAATGAAATGGAGAAAGTGAGAGACTGTTGAGGGTGAAAAATTACTCTATGGGTTTTGGCGGGTTGAGCAAAAAGCCAACGTGAGGGATTTTTTTTGGACAAATTAACACCTTCTACACCGGTTGGAAAGTCAACCGGTGTAGAAAGTGAAGTTTCTACACCGATTGGATCTCCAACCGGTATAGAAAGTTAGTTTTCTACACCGGTAGAAAGTGTTTATTTATTTTTAAAAAAATTAAAAAAATAAAAAATAAAATTAATGGCATTAATATTAAAGAAAAATATTTTATATTTACTTTCTACACGTGTTGTCATTTTAACACGTGTAGAAAGTTCCTTCATTTTCATATATTTACAAAAATACCACCAGTCACACTTTCTACACGTGTTCTATTTTGTCAAGTGTAAAAAACAGGTGTAAAATCTTTGTTTTATACTAGTGTTTGCCACCATTGAAATTTTTGATGTGGCAGTGGTGATTGTGTGATATTTTTTAATAGGAAAATGATGTTCAAAAATTTTGAAACTTTCTATAATAAAAGTGGACTTATCAAGCTTTAATTTGATAGGTCATATGAGTCATTTGGAGTTGTACACAGAGAGAAATGAATTTTTGAATTTAGCCCAGTGAAATTAATTATTTTCTGGGATAGAATTCAAAGATTAAAATTTTGGGAAGAGTGAGCTTCTAATTAGCCAAATTTTATATTTTTTCTTAAAATTAGACTCAATGAGGGTCGTATAGCGTTTAGAATCACTCTAATTGGACATTTTTAAAATTAGATATGAATTTTCAAAGTTTAATAAAAATTCTGCCAGATTGGATATTATGTGTAAAAATTTGATTTTTGGGCTAATGAGCTTGTGACACGTGGTAAAGTCATTTAATCATCAATTAAACCATCATATTCTTCATTCATCAGCCATTTTTCATGCAGAAAATTCAGAAAGAAGAGAGAGAATGAAGCTGGGTGAAAATGGAGGGAGAGGAGAGAGGAACTTTGAGCTGCTGAAACACTGCCGAATCGGCGTCTTCTCACAAAGTACCCTTCACAAACATTCATCTACTCATCACGAGCTTCATTTTTATGGTTTTGGATTCTTGTTTGGAGGTGGTTAGCACCATCTCACTGGCCGGAGTGTTGCCAGAATTCTGAACCGTCTATGGAAATGGGTAGAGGTAAGTGTAAGCTTCCTTTTTAACCGATTGGTTTGTCGTTGAGATGAGTATAGAGGAAGTCGGGTACTGTTTATGTCTGGTTTTAAAGGCTGTTTTCAATGGCTAAATATTGTCCAATGGATGTCTAAATAGCTAATCATTTGATTAGAAGTAGAAAGGAAGTAATTAAGCCAAAGAAAATAAGAAACCGATAAACTTTTCCTGAGAACTTTGATTTTTTGTGTGCTGTGTTGTCATGGAAGAGGAGTGGGAATTTGATGATTTTGATGCTTTCATTGGCTTTAGGAGGTAAAATTGTATAGGTATGCAAGTGTTCATGATTTTTGGGTGCTTGTATATGAATTGAGAAATTTATGAAGTTTGGGTATTCATGTTGATAATATGCAATGTTTGTAATAGTGTTCTTCTACGTGATATTTCAGGGCTGAAACCTTGTCCAAAAATTTGAAAATTTTCCATATTTAAAGTAGAGACATAGAGATTTAATTTGATAGATAGTTTGTAATTTTTGGACAAGTATGCTAGGAGATATGAATTGTTGAAGTTGGGCCCTGTTTTCTGAAAAACAATCTAGAACAGTGATGTTTTCCAAACTTCTGGGCATTTCTTGATTGTGGTGGACAAAATGGAGTATTTTTATGTGAAATTATATTGAAACATATTTACATAGAATTTTGAACCACTTAATTTAGAGTTTTCGAGAATTATTTATAATTTTTGAATGTTGGACATTGAATCTGGAACCTGCCGTGGGACAGATTTATTTTGATGAGATTTTGGCTAGTCAAATGAACTCCAATGTCCATGTTATTTTTCAGAAGTAAATTATGCCCAACAAGATTTAATTTGGTGGGTGTTTTGTAAAAATTGGACAAGTACATTGGGAGGCACAAATTTTTAAAGTTTAGTAATGGTTCTGAAGGCTATCTTGGGATAGTGGAGAGTAATTGTAAAATATGGATTTGTGTGCATGGGAACTGTAAGATTAATTATTTTTCCTGTAAATTATACTTAACAAAGGTCACATAGGCCTTTGAACCACCTCAATTGGAGTTCTATAGAATTAATTTTGATTTTTCGAACTTTGGTGAAAAATCTGTCAGCTTTATGTCTTATGCGAATTTAAGACTTAATGGCACAAATGTAATTGGTACGAACTCCAAGGGTGAAAGTAAGCCTTTAGGACTAATGTGGGCCATTGGGTATTTACTTTTCATGGCTCTAATGATGTTATCACTTACCTAGGGCCATGAAGTGACAAAGAAGAAGCAATGGTTGGCGGATCAAGGGACAAGAAGAGAAGGACATAAAGTCCACAACGTAGTGAACTTACCTTTTCTGCATGTATGTGATATGTATGTCTTGCATTGATTATGTGACTTCTTTGCCTATTTGTGTGGAACATGTATGATTGGTTGAAACTCTGTTATATTAGTGCAATGGCCATATGTATATCATAACATCGAGCATGCAACATGTTATTATGTTGGCATGAAATAGTGTAGGAAAGCATGTCATGCATTCATATATATCTAGCATGCATAGTGGTAATATTTGCTACTGAGATTCTCTCGAATCTCACTCCTCCCAACCAACCATTTAGACAGGAGAAGATGCAGGAGGATGCACGGAGGAGATATGAAGTTGAAGTGCAGTTGTATTTAATGTAATTGGTTGACAATTGATAGCCTTGTATGACTTTGAATTTCATGTATGTATATGAGTGTATGAATACAGTATAAGCAGAGAATAGCTCGAATTTCATTAAAAGGGCAAGAGAATTGCTCACATACTCTGATGTAATGAGATTAAGAGCCGATGAGACATTATGACGTAGTGAAACTTGTGAAAATAATTGAAATGTTTTTTTTACCTGCTGAAAAACCCTCTCAACCCTAGGTTCAACTCCTAAGTTGAGATTGAGAATTTGTGAACATTTTCAAGATTCGAGTAATTCAAGTTCGAATCCTAGTCTGATGAATGATTTTACTACTAATTTGCACTCATATGAGGCTATGAAAATAAGGTATTACATAATGTCTACAAGAGAATTACATAGAGCTGTAGGAGAGGTTAAAACTCGCACCAGTATTGAATATTTCCGATCCAAGAATGCAACTATGTATGGTCTGTAAAGAATGAATAAGGCAACCTCTGTGGTCTGTAGAGAATTGTGACCTGTAAGGTTTGTAGTGAAGCGACTAGTATGGTCTGTAATAGAATGAAAAAGAAACAAAGGATTAGGAAAAAGTCCTAGTGAAGCTGGACGGAATGGTGAGTGCATTACCCTACTCATGAATTTGAGCTATCAATGATTATGTTTTCTTTAAAAATAGAACAACACTATTTTTTAATGGTGCCGATTGTGAAAATGTACTGTGACCACATGAATTTTTGAAAATAAAAAATAGAATATGCGACAATGTAGATGAATGAAAAGGTAGTGATGCGACTATCATCGCTATTCCTTTCAACTGAAAAGTGATGCAGTTGATGGTCATGGTGAATACAGGAACAAAAACTGATATAAAGGTCTAGAATTTGACATATTAAGAAATTGGAGTGTCCTTTACAATTCGAAGTGTCGATAGACCTCTAGAATTTAAGGTGTCAATAGCATGTAGAAAAAAATGATGAAATTTTGCTATGGTGGTCATTTTGAAGTATTATTAAGGATTGGACCGGTAGCAAATTTCAAGGAAGAAATTTATTGAACGAGGGGAGAATTGTAATATCCCAAATTTTGGGACTAAAGGCTATAGAATAAGCCTGAATAAAGAAGACTACTAAGCCCAGTTCAAGAAGAGTTCCAAGAATGCCTAGGAGCTATAATGAATTTTAGAGGCTAATTTGGGAACTAAAGTATGGGATTTAGTTCAAATTAGTCAAAGGAAAATGCCCAAGTCCTTTATCTAGAGTCAAAAAGGATCTAAATCCTAACTTGTATCCAAAAAGAAGAGGAAATGACATCTTGAAAATGGAAAGAAAGAGAAAAGAATTAATTCAACAAATGGGACACATGGCAATGCACTCATACACACCATGATGCAAGGGAATGAATATCTAACTAACACACTTCCCTCTTCCTTAATGGAGTATGTCGGCCAAAGATTTAAATGGGATGAGGATCAAATATTTAAACATTTCACTCCCTCATTATCATTCATAAGAGCCGGCCAAACAAAGAAGAAGAAAAAAGAGAGAGGAAAAAGGAAAAAGGACAAAGCAATCTTGGCATTTAATAAAAGCATATAAACAACCCCACCATTGGATATCTTTAGCCTACACCATTGAATGATACATGGAATACTTTAAACAAGACAAATGAGAGAGAGAATTGAATCAAAATATTTCCTTCTCCTTAGTGCAATTATTCTGCCAAGCATAAAGAAAAGGAAGAAGAAGGGAGATAAGAAAAAATTCAACCAAGTATTCATTGGTTAATTAATTCCCTTGTGTCCAAGAAGCCATCGTAAGTGGACACATCATCCTTTCCCCTTACACTCTTTAATTTTCGGTGGACACAAGGAAAAAGAGAAAGAGGAGATGCCATTTAACCAAAGTCAAAAGGCCAACCAATCAAGTTACAAGTTGCATTTCTAAGTAGACACATTATCAATTGCTTTTCTCACCCTCTCATTATTGTCGGCCAGTACTCATTAAAGAAGGAAATAAGTGTCTTCAAAACACATTATCACCTTCATTTGTGTCTATTTGGTCGTCCAACTCAAGCAACGAGAGAGAGGAAGTGAATTTAGAAGTTGCAAGAAGAGGTAAGAACTTCTCTTTTGGTTTTCAACATCTTACTCACCTTTCTAGCTCTTGGAGTGTTCATAAACATTGCTCCTCTTGATGAGAGCTACATTTCTATAGTTTTTATTTTTCAAAACTATGTGTTTTGAATCATTTATCAAGGTTTAAAGTTGTGGAGTCAATAAACAAAGCTTAGAAGAAGCAAGAGGTGAGTAAGAGCTTCCTTTTAAACCATATATAGTGTTGTTTGGAGGAGCTTTTGTGGAATGAGTATTTTTGCCTCACTTCAGTTATATGTTATTCTTAGAGTCTATAATGGTTTTATCTTGTAAATGATGTTAAATAAGGTTTAGAATTGAGAAATCACAAATTTTGAACTTAAGAGTAGTGCTGCCAGATTTTGTTTTTCTGGAAGGCAGCGATGTTGTAGTGTATTTTTGATCGACCAAACCTGGTCCAAATGTTATGAAACTTTCTAGAATAAAATTAGACATCTTAATCTTTATTTTGATAGGTAGAATGTAATTTTTGGGCCAGTGGATTTCAAGTTATGATATTTTTTCAAAGCTAAGCCCTGTTTCTGAAACAAGTTATGGAACAGATAGATTGTGACGAATTTATGGGAATTTTGTGGCCGTAATTGTCATATGGTAATTTTTTTTATTGATAAAGGACTTAAAAATATTTAAGTAGCTACTGGAACCATCCTATTTGGAATTTTATAAATCAAGCTATTAAAGCTAGAAAGATTTTCTGACAGTATGAGAAAAACTTCAAAAAGGGAATAATTCATGGACATTTGGTAGTGGGAATATTTTTCCCTTAACATAGACTTAATAGGTGACACATAGAATTTGAAACCACCTTAATTGGATATTTTTAGGTTAAGATGTGAATTTTCAAAGATTATTGAAAATTCTGTCATAATTGGGTAATTGTGCGAAAACAAAAAGTAAGGGTACTTTTGTAATAAATTGGAACTCTAAGAGTCAAGTTAAATACTTGGAGTTGGTGTAGACCCATTAAATACCCATTGGGCTTAATGTATCAACTATAATGATAACCTACCAAAGTGTATTGAGTTATAAAAATTGGGACAAGTAATAACTCCCTATTCGTGAATTATAAATTATAGGATTCAACATTTGCCTAGGACGCCCAAGAGACTAGGAATAGGAACCAAATTTGGAAAGACTGTCAGGTAGTACCTTATCTCTTATATCATATGTGCTGCTATGTATGTATACCATATCCTCTGTATTTGTGTGTGGCAGATAGTCCATAGGTGGTAAGACTTGTAAGTACAAGTTGCACTAAGAGTTTCCTGGGGGCGTCTTGAGCTAGGTAGGCTTGAGCCAGAAAGCCCGTGACAGCACCTTGTATGGGGCAGAGGCCCTGGACAGCCAGATTATGAATTTCAAGCGCTGTGAGTCTGTGATAAGGGACCGATTATGCCCTTTTATTTGTTGCATTATGGTAAGTTATATTGTTTGATGATTTGTTTTATATGCTTAGTATTTTGCATATTATATGAGTGATCTGTGTACTACTGAGATTTAACCCTTTTTCAACAAATGATACACAGCAAAGGCGTCTAGCTCCAAGGGTAAGAAGATAATACGGATGGATGAAGAAAAGGTAGATTAATTATAGACTATTTAGTTATCATTTTATTTTGGATGAATTTAAAATATTTATAATTAGTAGAAGTAGCGGTAGTAGTACTAGTACTCGCGACACTGACCGTATAAGTTGCAATTAGTACATTAGACTTTCTATAACTCGTTAGTATCTAAAAGGAATAATTGAACTAGAATTAGGTAACCAACCATCAAAAGCCCATAAGTTAACCATCACTATGTTGGCAATTGCCAGAGAATGCTCTGCATTTTGAATAAATGATTTTGACACTGATGATAGTAATGAATTCGCAAACTGGTATGACATTGTATAAAAATTATTTTTAAATTTTTTTGAAAAACCCACTTAATCACAAGATTAAACCCTTTATTGAAGTTGGGACTATAATAACCGATGGCTGGATAGTGTCTCAAGTTTGTAAACAATACATGAATGGAACTCATTGAACGCTTTATAACAAATGGTGTTCCACATGCCTCCCTTTTAGTTGAACCACATCCCCATCATTGATCTTTAGGGCAATCTCTCTCTCCTACCATCTTTCTTATTCTGACACATTGCTATGACGATCCTATCTAAGTTCTAATAGTCTAATATTTATGTGAGCTCCAATTACCCAATGGCCTAGCACACATCTCTCTTTATTTCCCAACACATAAAAAATAGCTTGCTGGCTCTAATTTTAAAATTGTTCAAGAAAAAGTGATGATGTGGACACGAATATGGAATTTTTTTCAACTTTATTCTGCACATTTTCGGAGTTGCAATTTTCAAACGCAGTTTCTGAAAAATGGTGCTTATTAACGAAGATGTATGTGACGTACAAATTTTTTGCAATTTATTGGCACTGTAATACAGAGAACACCCAATTAATAAATATAGAATATAGATAACTAAATTTTAGGTAAATTTGAAAGCGAAACTAGATTGAGTTATATCTGTGTGTGTGTGTGGAACTAAAAGAAATAGTTTAAATATGTCATCTTTATGGTAGTGATTGTTGGGCTTTAAAGGGATAACATGAATATAAAATGTGGGTAGCTGAGATGAGAATGTTGAGATGGATGTGTAGTTATACAAGAAAAGACAAGATTCGTAATACTCATATACGCGAACAAGTTGTAGTGACTTCTATTGAAGAACAAATGGTAGAAAATCATTTGAGGTGGTTTGGATATGTTCAGCGAAGGCTATTGAGTGCTTCGGTAAGAAAGGTTGATCAAGCAGTATGAAGTCCTATTAAACGAAGTCAAGGAAGGCTGAAACAAATACTCAATGAGGTTATAGAGAGAGACATTTTAATTAATAATATATCGAAATCTCTGATTTTTGACAGAGGACAATGGCGTTGTACGATTCATGTAGCTGACCTCACCTAGTGAGATAAAGACTTTATTGTTATTGTTGTTGTTAAGTACGGGAGTATAATTGAAACTATAAATCATATAACTAAATTAATTCGAGCTTTTAGGCAAATATACCTAATGCAAATGGAATTGATTTTGTCTTGTTTTACCTATGTGAGCATTTTTATGATCATTACAATGCGATGATAACAAATAAAAACGGTTTGATTCTCATATTATGCGATAGAGAAGAAAATCATGTTGTCCTTGACTACAACAAATGGATAAATGAAAATAGAACAAATATATAAAGGTAGCGAGATGCAAAATTAATTAGAAGAATTATGTTTACAATTTCAACTTTAAAAAAATGTAAATTGTTGAGATATTATATATCTTATGTTGATATTTTAAATAAATATATTTAACCTATTGAAATATTTGAATATGTATGCATGGAATATAAATAAATTCCTTTTTGGAACGCTAAGGAAAAACAAGCGTTTAAGTATGATTAGAGTGTATACTTTTTTTGTTCTGAATTTTCCAAGGTATCCCCAAGCTAATATGGGATTTGAGACTAATCTCTATTGCGGCTTAGAGTATAAAGGTTTACGTGTACCTTAATAAATGTGCTTTTTGGGATCAGATTTGTGTTCTCTTCCTTTCATAGGTGGCGAGGTTGTTTGTCTAGTGGAAGGAACCTCAACACACATCATTCTCTACCGTGGAAGTACTATAATATAATAAATTGATTTATACAATTGTTTTTCATTAAGTATTTTAATGGATAACAAACCTTCCTAATTGAAATTATCATTATAATTGTTCAAATTACAAAGGCAGGATTGGAAATTATATAATTAATTATCATATCAGCCAGAAATCCTACACATCAATTAGTATAAATTATCAATATTAATATTGTTGGAATATTGAACTATGGTTAAGATCTTACCATGTTAATTAAGATCATGATTAGTAGAGGGAAGATAACTTGGGTCTCCCTCTAAGATTCCTAGAGTTTGGGTTAGAAGTTAATTACACTCACGCAAGTGGGTTATCGTGGTTGTATGAGTTTATGACTCAATGAATAATGAAGATGTTACCTCCTACTTTGTTCTGGTTCTTCTATTATCTCTTTCTTAACAAATATCATCAATACCAATTAATATAGGATTAAAAAACTATCAATTGATCTATATGGTCAATAAATATATGTGGTAAATCTCGAAATTTTTTATACTGTTGATAAATAGCTGATAAAATTAATTACAAAATCTAATTTCCCAAGCTCAAAATCGTCGGAACGAAACCCAATAGTATGGAATTATATCCCTAACTTCTTTTAAATAGATTCTTTTAAATCATAATTTCATGAAAGATAGGAAAACATGATTTATATATCTTTATGTTTATAGTTTTAATTGTATTTAAGTTTTTGGTAAAAAAAGTTATATTTAAATTTCGGATGATATTATATTTTTTTATAGATATAATATTTAAAAGATCATATGATTACAATACTTCTCCTTGTTCTTTTTTTTTTTTTTTTTTTTTGCCAACAATAGGATTACAATACTTCAAGTGATACAGGCAAATATTATTATTTTTTGCCGATAATAATAGAATATAGATTAGCGCGATTAGAAATTAACTAAAAAGGAAAATCTTAATATCTTTATAATGGAAACCATTGTTTATTTAGATAAGGAACATTTAAAACTTCATTCAGATTAAGATATTGGCCTCAACTACAATGATTTATCGTTAAAATACGTTTTCACCTTTCACGGAATGGAAATATAAACTTGCCCATCAATCTTTCACCTGCGAGGTCTCTTTACAATCTGACAACTAAAATCGTAGTTATATAGCTTTGATTTTCAGCGTCTGATTTCTTTCAATTTCTTTTGATAGATTTCCAAGTTGAGCATTATGAAGAAGCAGATGTTAATGGGTCGCCACACGCCACATCTTCCCGAAGAAATCGTCCAAGAAATTCTCAAACGACTTCCGGTGAGATCCCTAATCAGGTTTCAATGTGTCTGCAAACATTGGAAAAATCTCATCAAGTCCCCATCTTCATCTTTCATCGCTGAAAACCTCCGTCATCAAAACCCTTCGCTTCTTCTTTGGAATCAGAATAGCGCATCGCCTTTGCACTTAAGTTTGATGGATTGTGAGATGCATGTCCGTGAACTTCAAAACCCGCCTTTACTCGGTCCCTTTTCTGAAGCTTGGATCGTGGGTTCTTGCAATGGCTTGGTCTGCGTTGGAATCAATGAGGATGACATATCTGACTTTTTATTGTGGAATCCTGCAACTGGAGAGGTCAGACAGATCCATAGAACCAAAAGTCATATACTTACTGAGTGGGATCCTTCCGGATTTGGGTTCAGTGCAACTGTTAATGATTACAAAATAGTGCAAGCATATGATGATCCTAATAAAGCGATGCTTAGCAGGATTGAAGCATATTCGTTAAGCACAGGCTCGTGGAAGGAAGTTGAATTTGGAAGCTTAGAGGGTGTAAAGCCTTATGGTGATTCTTTCACTGCCAATGGATGTATCTTTTGGGTGGGTCTAAAGTCACAGGAAGAAGAGGTCGAATATCATAGTTATTTGATAGTTTCATTTGACATAGCCAAGGAAGTATTTACATTAATACCAGGGCCGGCCCAATTGCATAATTCAAGGTGTGGCCTTACTTTGTCTGTTCATGATGGTAAGCTTGCTATGCTTTCTCACTCTAAAATTGGTCACTTTCCAAAATATTTATATTCTTTGATCGATTTGTGGGTGTTAGAAGAGGGTATTGGTTCATCTCCGAAAAAATGGAGTTGGACTAAAAAATATACCTGCCCATCCATGTTCCATTTTCCTCTCACCATTTGGAGGAATGATATTGTTTGGGGTTCTTTTGAAAATAAAAGTGGTGACGAAATGGAGAATGACGAAGAAATAGATTGTCAGTTTTTTATTGATGTCGTTGCTAATGAGGGTAAGATGTTTGCTACTCATGGAGACTGTTTGAATGTTTTCAATCATGTGGACAGCCTTATGCCAATAGGCAACAGTCACAAACATTCACTTTGAAGAATCTTGATTCTCAAGGTTAATTATTACAATGCAAATGTTCTTTTATTTAACCTTTTGATGGAAAATAATCCTCGATAGATTTTGATGCCATTTAAATATATTATGTAATATCAGGTTGCTCACATCTACCACTACCCACAAGAAAATTGTACTCCTCCGTCCCACCCCCAAATGGTTAATGTTATGTTAATTGCTTGATTATCATAAGTGATATATAGTTAGGGTTGTAATTTGCAAATTTCAATCATAAATGTAACTGTTGTTGTTAAAAGATTATTGGGTGATTCCAGGAATATTTGTGATCCATGTTTTTTAACTTTGAAAATTACACTAGTCACTTATAACGAAAGAACAACACAGAAAGAAGGGATAAAACAACTGCTGACATTAATTGCAACACTTTGTCCCCATAAATTTGTCTCGTAGGTGATATATTCTTTTATAATAAAGGAAGCCAACATGAGACAAGAATTAAAAATTATAAGCTAAGCTCTGCTAGGTCTTAAAGCAACTGAGGTATAAGTTTATTGGTATGAAGCTTAAGTTTCTTATATCTATTTTATTCTTGGAACTAAGAATTCATAACGAAGATCCCCTGTAAAAACTATTGACACATACTTTTGAAAAAGTTTGACTCATGATTTTGTAGAGCATTTTTTTTTATCTATCAGCTTTATCTTAATGGTATGCAACTTTCAGACTACGAGAAGAATTGTTAGCATAAAAGGGTATTGATTCATTTCATTGTGTATACTGATATCCTACAAAATGAAATAATATATAAAATAGCTTGCTGGCTCTAAATTTAAAATTATTCAAGAAAAACGTAATGAAGTGGACACGGAACGTTTTGAAATTTTTATCAATTTAATTCGATGTTCTACATATTTTCGGAGTTGCAATTTGCAAACACAGTTTCTGAAAAATTGTGCTCATTAACGGTGATGTATGTGACGCAGAGTTTTTCGCAAATTATTGACAACGTGAAAGAACAACCAATTAATTAAAAAAAAATTGAAGCAACGTAAGCTATTTCATCCAATATTAAATATAGGAGTTTGATAAATAATTTATTTTTATCAATAGATAACTAATTTATAGAGATTTAAAAAATTTTAAATTATTTATCTGTAAAAGGAAAAATTAATACGTCGGTTCTTATATATAATTTCACTTAATTTTGAATCAGGTTCTTATAATTTTTTACCCAGTCCTTATTGTTTGCTCAGTTATTGGTGTTAGTCCTTCTGTTAGTCAAATTTGCATTTGCAGTTAGTTTAAGTTGACTAGTGGTGAGGTGGCGCTGAATCAAATCTGAGCAGCCATCTTCCTCCTCCCTCAGTTTCTCTTCCTCCTTCCTACTGGGAACACTATTAATTATCTCTCTCTCACGCAGTTAATATTCCCTCACTCCCCACCATCATTGTCTTTATCTCCTCTTGCAGAAGCTTCATTGTGTTTATGGAGATAAAATATGGGGTTGATTTTCTTAAAATACAAACTTTATTCATTTGCATTAAAAAAGTTCTTTCTTGATGAAAAATTCCCGTAATACATGCCATTAATAAGGAGGGATTAGGAAAAAATTATAAATTTAAAAGGCTAAGGTATACTTTAGTCCTTTAAGTTTATATGAGGTATACTTTTAGTTCCTTAATTTTATAAAGTATACTTTTGGTCCTATAATTTTGACACCTTTAATGCTGCTAATGGAAAATATTGACCCACTAAACTCAAATAATGACTATGTAAATAAATGCTATTAATCTTAATTTCAAAATATATGTAAATTAAAAAATATCTAAAAACCTTATGAAACATTCAATATCTAAATATTGAAACCTCAATTTCATTCATAAAAATTTGTCAGTTTATTTTAGTTTAATAATCTAAATATATTATATAAAGATTAAAAATTAAATATGTCATGTCAGCTGAACAATCATCATTTGAATTTGCTATGTCAATATTTTCCATTAATAATATTAACAATGTTAGAAATATAGAACCAAAAGTATACTCTATAAAATTAAGGGATCAAAAATATACCTCATATAAAATTTAAAAGGCTAAAAGTATACTTTAGCCAATTTAAAATATAAAGTGAATGAGTTTTTGTATATATTTCATACTAAAGAAAATCATATTACTACCTCTAGTCTTTAATATAAGATGAACTTGATTATTTTTAGAGATTAAAAAAGCTGAATAAATTACTTTACAGTATTTATATTAATCATTTGTATACTAAAATAATTTTTCTAACTTATAAATTAATATATAATATAATAATTTATATAATATATGTTATAATTAAGTTACTTATTTAGCTTCCTCAATCTTTTCAAAATAATCAACTGAGTTTTATATTAAAGACGGAAGATAGTAGGATGTTAAGAATGGACAGAAAGGAGTCCAATTGAAATTACAAAATCTTCAATATCAATTTATATAAATTATGGATATAAACATAATCAATATCAATTAATATATGATTGCAATAAAATATCAATTAACACATCAATATATACTTGAAATTATTTTACCGTTGATAAATAGCTGATAAAATTAATTTCCTAAACTCAGAATCATAGCAATGAAACCCAAAAGTAGAGAATTATAACCGTAATCTCATTCTATATAGAATCTCACTTTGAATAATATTATATTAATTTTTATAGATATTATTTTTGATAGAATAGTTATAATATTTAAGAGATCACATGATTACAATACTTGAGTGATACAGAACCTATATGATCGTAATAATAGGAGTTTTTTTTTTTTGCAAACGTTAATAAAAGATAGATTAGCGCTCAGAAATTAACTGAAAAGTAAAATTTTAATATCTTTATAATGGAAAACATTAAGTATTTAAATATTTATCGAGATAAAGAGCATTTAAAACTTTATTAAGATATTGACCCCCAAAAAACACTGATTTATCGTTAAAAATACGTATTCACTCTATCACCCAACAAAAAAAAAAACAGAGAAAAAAAACGTATTCGCTCTTTATGCCTTTATGGAATGGGAATATAAACTTGGCTCGCGCCCTCACTCATCGATTTTACCTCTGCGAGGTCTCTTCTTCTCTGTCGAAAACTAAAAGCGTAGTTATATAGCTTTTGGCTTTCGGCCTCTGACAATTTCTTTTACTTTCTCTTGATAGATTTCCAAGTCCAGCATTAATTATGAAGCAGATGGTGGTGGTAAAAGAGGAGGAGGAGGTAGAGGTTCAGCAGCAACAATGATGGAGGTGGCTGTTGTGGCATGGTATGACATATGAAATAAGACAAGTGAAATAAATACAAATAAAACTAAAGGGTAAATTAGAATTTTTTGACCATACAATGAGGTGGTAATGAGTATTTATGGGGAGATGTATAAATGAGGATTACCAATTTTTTGGTAATCATGATTATCATGGTAAACCCTAATACCATAAAGAACAAAATAATTTTTTTTGGTAATGCAATAATGATTTTTATTATAGGCATGCAATGGAATTGAACTAAACAGGCCTATGAGGACTTCAGTATTGTCCTATTATAATTTATATTTATTGATACCGAAAATTGTAAAGGGACATGAAAGCTAATTAAATAATTTCATATCTTTAGATAATACTTAGGTCAAATTTCTTATATCCTTATATTAAGTTCTCCAATCACATTGAAGTAATGGAAGTTTCTTATATTCTTGTGTTAAGTTCTCCAATCCTTATCAATCAGTAATATTATTGGCAAAAATATCAACTAATGCATATATGGTAAAGATTAATTTTTTTTTGGGAAAAAAAGCTTGGAACATTTTTTTCATTTGGAAAAAAAAATCTTGAAATTGTTTTACTATTGATAAATAGTTGATAAAATTAACTACAAAATTTAATTTCCCAAGGAATCATAATGAAACCCAAAAGTATATAATCATAGCCATAATCATCACTTTATATATATAGAGATTCGAAATTCTAATTTATAAAATTACAATTAAAATCTAATTTGATTAATGAAAATAATGATAGGAAATCATGATTCATATATCTTTGTATTTATAGTTATTAAATTTTGAATTTCTAATTATATGATTAATTTTTATAGAAATAATTTTTTCTGATAAAATTGATATAATATTTAACAGATCATATGATTTCAATACTTTGAGTGACATAAACATAATAATAATAATAATAGAAGATAGATTCTTTTGACAACAATAACAGAAGATAGATTAGCGATTAGAAATTAACTAAAAAATTTAAATGTCAATATCTTTATAATGGCAATATCTAGATAAAAAATTTTGAAAATTCATTAAGACTAGAATATTGGGCCAAAAAATACTGATTTGTTATTAAAAATACGTTTTCACTATTCGCTATTGATTTCTGTAGTTTTGCTCTGCGAGATTTCTTCTATTTTCCCCAGCCTTTGATTCCTTCTATTTCTCTCCAATAGATTTCCAAGTCGAGCCCCGAGAAGCAGATGGTAATGGGTGGCGATACGCCATATCTTCATGAAGAAATCATCATAGAAATTCTCAAACGACTTCGGGTAAAATCGCTTATCAGATTTCAATGTGTCTCTAAACAATGAAACAATCTCATCAAGACCGGTCTTTCATCGCTGGTCACCTCCATCACTCCACTCATCAAAACACGCCTTCACTTCTTGTTCGTAGACATGATAGAGGCTGTGAGCCTCTGCGCTTATGTTTGATGGATTGCGATATGCATGTTTGCTAAATTTAGAACCCACCTTTGATCGGTTCCTCATCAGATGTTAGGATCATTGGTTCCAGCAATGGCTTGTTCTGTATTGTAATAGATGAGTATATGTATAATTCTGTCCTTTTTTGCGCAGTTGCCTTTTATTGTAGAATCCTGCTACGGGAGAGATAAGAGATCCCTAGAACAAGAACTTCTAAACTTTCTGAGTTGGATTGCAACGGGTTTGGGCTCAGTGCAATAGTTAATGATTATAAAGCACAAAGTGAGACACAAACAAGGAAGTATGAAATATTGCTGTGACGGAGATAAATAAAGCCTGGACATCAATTTGAAGTTTTGTTGAATTCTCAGAGATGGGCGTTGGGGGGGGGGGGTAAACGATTATTATTAATTATTATTTTTCTTCCATAATAATTAAAAGCAAAACAATTACTATCAGCATGCATAAGAATCTCACTTTTAGGGTAAATCCAATTCAGATAGTGAAAGCCACATTCAAACTTGCACCAATTTTTTTTTTCTTTTTAGCCACAGAGGACTATTTTAGTCTTTTAACAATATTCAGAAATTCCTAATTAGACCCATTGGCCTCACTAATAATTTATTAAAAGTGTAGACCTGAATTTAGATGTAGGTATTTCAACTGGATTTAATTAAGATTTTCCCAAATTTCATTTCCCAAACTCAGAATCATCGGAATGAAACCCAAAAGTAAAGAATCATAGCCATAATAATCTCCTTTTATATGGAATCTAAATTATAAAATTCGAAATAAATACAATTTGATTAAAGATAATAATGACAGGAAATCATGATTCGATATAACTTTGTATTTATAGTTATTAAATTTAGGATTTCGAATAATATTATATTAACTTTTCATAGATACAATTTTTTTTTGATAAAATTGATACAATATTTAACAGATCACATGATTTCAATACTTTAAAGTAACACTAAACTTATAATAATAATAATAATAATAATAATAATAATAGGCTAAATTATACAAACCCCTGAACTTTGGGTTAGTTGCATCATACAACCCCTGATATTTCAAAATTCAAATTTAATCCCTTGACTTTTCATTTTTTAACTATTAACCCCTGCTGTTAACTAACCGTTATGCTTTTAAAGGAAAATACAATGTTAGATTATGAGATGACACATGTTATCGTGTTTAAATTACTAATTTCATAAAACCCCTTGAACAGTTGCAGAGAACTCCCTGAACTTTGATCAATTACAAATAATCCCCTAATATTTTAAAATTTAAATTTAATTCCCTTAAAATTTTGAGGGGCTTTATAAAATTAGTAATTTACACAAAATGTCACGTCGGATGACGCATGTCATCTCATAATTCAACGTGGTAATTTATGTTAAAAAGATAACAGTCACTTAATGGCAGGAGGTTAATAGTTAAAAAATAAAAGGTTAGGGGTTATATACAATTGAATCAAAGTTGAAAGGATTTTATAATTTAGCCATAATAATAATAGCAGCACCACTAGCACCTTCCAAAAACCTTAAATTTATATAAACTTGGCTCGCACTCGCACCTTCCTGCTTTTACTACTCTTTTGAAAACCACGTTGATTTTCCGACTGCGAGATTTCTTCTTATCAGTCCATAGCTTTGATTCTCAGCCTCTAATTTCTTCTATTTTACTCTGATAGATTTCCAAATCAAGCCTCATGAAGAAGCAGATGGTAATGTGTGTCGACACGCCATATCTTCCGGAAGAAATCACCACAGATATTCTCAAACTGCTTCCGGTGAAATCGCTTATCAGATTTCAATGTGTCTCCAAACAATGGAAAACTCTCATCAAGTCTCCATCTTTCATCGCCAACCACCTCCATCACTCCGCTCAAAACCGGCCTTCGCTTCTTCTTTGTAAGCAGCGTAGAAGATGTGAACCTCTGCACTTACGTTCGATGGATTGTGAGATGCATGTTCACGAAATTCCGGACCCACCTTTGATCGGTTCCTTCTTTGGTGTTATGATCATTGGTTCTTGTAATGGCTTGCTTTGTGGTGTGATCAATGAGTATAAGTTTCCCTGGAGTGTTTTGCGCAGTTCCCTTTTATTGTGGAATCCTGCTACTAGAGAGACGAGAGAGATCCCTAAAACCAGAACTCCAAAGATTTCTGACTGGGATTGCAATGGATTTGGGTTCAGTGCAATTGTTAATGATTATAAGATAGTGCAAACATATAATGATCGTAATGAAATCATTAGGGCTGTTGAAGTACTTTCGTTAAACACAGGTTCATGGAAGGAAATAGAACTTGGATGTCAAACCCATTCGATATTTGCATAATAATAAATGCATAGTTCAGACGGCTTATAGAAATAGCGGAAATATACTGATTATAAGTACTTGTTTATGTTATAAGAATCTTCATAGGATTTGAAAAATATATACAAAGTCCAAAAGAGATAAAATTTAAAACTAAAGATAACCAACTGCACTTCGAGTAGAATCGGACCTTCAATCACCGGTATTAACGATTTTGCCCTTAGAGTCGTTACCTTCTGTTGAAATATTTTTAAATGTTGAAAAATGGTGAGATTTGAATGAATCTCAATAGTAACATACAATCAATCATATAAAATGCGATAAATAAATATGTAATGCACCATGATATGTAAAATGCTAACTCATATTGTATACATACTTTCCAAGGCCAAACGACTGTTTGCAACCCCGGTTTAACTTGTGTCCATGGTCAAACGACATGTTTAGACTCTGGCTTATTCGCGTGTTGTGCCCTAGGCACTGCCATGTTACAGAAAATGGCATACACAACATATAAATAATCACATAATGTATGAAAGAAAGAATTACTACCTGGGTCCTTTTTCGGTCCAACTGTTTATCCAAAACTTTTTCTCCAGCTTGGGCTATTACCAATTCCTATAAATTAAAATTAACAAGTAATTAGTTATTACTTGCATTACTATTGTTTTTAATCATATTCTGAAGGTTATCTGTAATATCCTGAATTTTGGGACTAAAGGCTTAAGATTTAGCCTGGAATAAAGGGGACTACTAGACCCCTGTTTGGTAAATGTTATAGTGAGACATAGTATTATTTCCCAAAATTCATTTATATCCTTGGATATTAAAAAGGAATTATATTGATGAGCTAAAGAGCTCGAGGAATAACAAAACGAAGTGATTGGAAGTCACACACAATATAGTAAAATGGAACACAAAGTAATTTTGCTACCAGTGAAATTTCTGGTATGACAGTGATGATTGTGTGACATGTTTTGATAGGTAAATGATGGTGAAAAATTATGAAAATTTTTAGAATGAAAGTAGACTTGTCAAGATTTAATTTGATAGGTCATCTGATTTATTTGAAGTTGTACACAAAGAGAAATGAATTTTTAAATTTAGCCCAGTGAAATTAATTATTTTCTGGGGCAGCATTCAAAGATTAAAATTCTGAGAAGAGTGAGCTTCCAATTGACTAAAGATTATATTTGTTCTTAAAACTAGACTCAATGAGAGTCACATAGCCTTTGGAACCACCCCAATTGGATATTTGTACAATTATATATGAATTTTCAAATTTAATGAAAAATGTGCAGAATTTGGTATTTTGTGCGAAAATTTGATTTTTGGGCCAATAGGAGTTGACACGTGGCAGGTCACTTAATACTCCATCTAACCATTAAACCATCATCTTCCTCAGCTCATTTTCATGGTGAGATTGTAGAGAAGAGAGAGAGAGAAGCTGCAAAGAAATGGAGGGAGAGGAGAGAGAAAATTCCAACCTCTGAAACACTACTGAAACGGCATCCTCTCTCGAAGTACCCTTCAGGAAACTTCTTCTACTCATCGAGAGCTTCATTTCTATGATTTTAGATTCTCATTTGGAGGTTTTTGGCGACGTCTCACCAGCCAGAGTGTTGCCAGAATTCTGAACCATTTATGGAAACAGGTAGAGGTAAGTGTAAGCTTCATTTTTAACCGATTGATTTATTGTTTGGATGAGTAAATTGGAAGTGGGTACTGTTCATGGCTGGTTTTAAAGGATTTTTTAATGGCTAAATGATATCTAACGAGTGTTTAAATAGCTAATCACTTGATTAGGAGTAGCAACGAAGAGATTAGGTAAGAGAAAACGAGAAAACAATAAACTATTTTCGGGAATCCTTAGATCTTCCCTGTACTGTTTTGTGTAGGAGAAGTTGGAATTTGATGATTTTGATGCTTCAATTGGCTTTAGGAGGAAAAATTGTGTAGGTATACGACTGGTCATGATTTTTGGATTCTTGTGTATGAATTTGGGAATTTATGAAATAGGGTTGTTCATGTTGTTGATTCTGCCCTGTTTGGATAGTGACGTTGTTCAAGCTGTTTCATATGGTAAATATTATCCAAAAATTCTGAAATTTTTCAGACTTAAATTAGACATGTAGAGCTTTAATTTGGTGGATATTTTGTAATTTTTTAAAAATTATGCTAGGATATATGAATTTTTGAAGTTGTACCCTGTTTTTGGAATGAAATCTGGAATAGTTCCTGTTTGCCAAATTACTGGGAAAAGTATGACAATAATAGTCATACCAATGTATTTTTATATAAAGCTAAACTTAAAGGGATTCAAATATAATTTTTAATCACCTCAATTGGAATTCTATAGAATTAATTTTGATTTTTCAAAATTTGGTGAAAAATCTATCAGCTTTATGTCTTATGCAAAATTAAGACTTAAGGGCACCAATGTCATTGGTATGAACTCCAAGGGTGAAAGTAAGCCTATAGGGCTAATGTGGGCCATTGGGTATTCACTTTTCATGGCTCTAATTATGTGATCACTTACCTAGGGCTATGAAGTAACAAAGAAGAAGCAATGGTTGGCGAATCAAAGGACAAGAAGAGGAGGACATAAAGTCCGAGAGGTAGTGAACTTACCTTTTCTGCATGTATGTGATATGTATGTCTTGCATTGATTATGTGACTAATTTTCCTATTTGTGTGGAACATGTATGATTGGTTGAAGCTCTGTTATATTTGTGCAATGACCATATGCATGTCATAACATCGAGCATGCAGTATGTCATTATGTTGGCATGAAATAGTGTAGGCAAGCATATCATGCATTCATATATATCTGGCATGCATAATGGTAATGTTTGCTATTGATATTCTCTTGAATCTCACTCCTCTCAACCAACTATTTAGACAGGTGAAGAGTGCATGAAGATATGCATCGGATAAGATATGAAGGTGAAATGAAGATTGTAGTGTAAGAAATCACTACTATTTGTATTTGATAAAAAGAGTGTGGTGGTTATGTGTAATTAGACATTTGATGTATATGTGGCTATTGAAAATAAGGTATTACATTATCTCAGTTTCAGCGGCTTCTACACTGTATAATTTTGCATAGTGCAATTTTTCTATTTTTCAGAAAATTGGTAGATTTTTCAGTCAAATTTGAAAAATCATAACTAATTCTAAAAAATTCAAAATTGATTGGGTCCAAAGCCTAAATGAAGATCTTGAAGTCTATTTTCATGGAAAAGTATCCAAATCTACTCAGTTCCACCATATTTTCCCCAAAATTTCCCGAAATGCCACTGTTCCAGATTACTCTCTAGAAACAAAGTACAATTTTAAAAATTCATATATCCTAATGTACTTGTCCAAAAATTATGCTCTACCCATAAAATTAAATCTCTGAATATTTAATTTAAATCTGGAAAGCTTCATAATTTTTGGTCAAGGTTTATTTTGCAAAATTTCAACAAAACCAATCTATTTTCCAGAAACATAGTTTGAGAGCAACCAACTTCAAAAATTCATATCTATTAGTATATTAATCCAAATAGTACAAACTATATATCAAATTAAATCTTAGAATATGTAATTTATTTATGGAAATTTTCATGGCCATTGAGAAAGATTACATAATTCAAAAATACCATGAAACTACTAGAATATGGACTTCCAAGATTGCACCTATTTCTAAACCCAACTTTCAAAAATCATAACTCCCTCTACAGATGTCTAAATGATTCATTTTATTACTCATTTTAAAGCTTGGGATTTTTACTATCTCCATTTAAAATTTCATAAATATTGAATATGATTAGGTTGGTCAAAGCTCAACACAAAATGGACTGTCTCCCAAAATGTTAGTTTTTGATAGTCTGAGTTTAAAACTCAATAACTCACTCATTTTGACTCTAAATTATGTTCTTCTTAATTATATATCCTACTAAACATCCTAAAATTTCCATAGGAAAAAAACCAGACAAAAAATCCATCTATAGCTTCCATTTAAGCTTTTGGAAATTTCTGGTAGAAACTCTGTTTTCCGGTGAGTAAAACAGAGTTGAGAAAACTCACATGCAACCATGGTTTTTCACTCCAATCTCAAACATTTTGACTCTACATACTCTTAAACATGTTTCTTGTGTTTGGGGATGTGATTATAGAAGCAAAGAGATAAAAAATCCAATGTAAAATTGACACACAATCGCTGGTTTTTGTGACAAAAAGTTTCCGGTGAACCTCATCACTTCCAGCAGCAAAACAACCCAGAAAAACCACTCAAATGCTATGGAAATCCAAGGTAAAAGTAGAGGAGACTTACCTAAACACGTTTATAATGTTGTGTGTCAAGTTTGAAGCTTCCTTGTTTCTCTTCTTCCTTCGTTTTGCTCTCTCACACTCATGTATCTCTCTTCCTCTGTTTTTCTGTGTTTTTCTTTTCTGTTTCTTCAGCTTCTTAGTCGAATAAAGAACTGATGGTGAAGTGAATGAAGAGGGAAGAGAGTGTCTTATTTATTGATTATATTGAGTAATGGATGCGTTTGTGTGTTGTTCGAATAAGAAGAGAAAGATGAGGAGACGTGGTTGGAGGTTTTACGTGTGAGTATGTGTATGGAACATGTGTTTCTTAATGATGGAACCTATGACAAATGTGTGTGTAATGTCTGTGATTTTTTGGTGTGTGTGTTGGTGTTTGAGTGCGTGTGTTTTAATATACATATAGGTATATTTTTATCATATTAATTACACACACCAGACCTTAATTTTTCCCTTTGTCTAATTTAACTTTCCTTAAATTTCATAGGTTCCATAATTTGGCTTATTATCTAGTTTCCATAAATTAATCCTTTTATTAAATTTTTGGAATGTTACAATTCTCCCCCCGTAAAATAAATTTCATCTTCGAAATTGGTTACATATATGAAGACATAAATTTTGGGTAACATCTCTTCATGTCTTCTTCAGCTTCGTAAGTCGCTTCTCTATGAGATAACCCCTTTCAAGCCGATCAATGACTCGGTTAGGTGTGACCTTATATGTAAGATCATCTCGCACGTCTACCTCCTCATATTCGATCACATGTTCTGGGTCCGGTTGATATTTCTTCAACTGTGATACATGGAAGACATCATGTAGTCTACTCAAACTTAGAGGTAAAGCTATTTGATACGCTACTGGACCAATCTTTGACAAAATCTCGAAAGGACTGATGTACCTAGGGCTTAGCTTCTTTACTTTTAACGCCCTGCTAATGCTAGTAGTAGGCGAAATCTTCATGAATACATGGTCTCCAACTTCAAACTCAAGAGGTTTTCGCCTCTTGTCGGCATAGCTCTTCTGTCGACTTTGTGCAGTTAGTAACCTCTACTTAATCAACTTTATTTGCTCTGTTGTTTGATCAATATTATCTGGCCCGTACATTTGCCTCTCAGATAGTTCTGTCCAACATAAGAATAATTGACACTTCCTTTCATACAACGCTTTATAGGGAGCCATTTGAATGCTCGAATGATAAATGTTGTTGTATACGAACTCCGCCAAAGGATGGAATTTGTCCCAACTTCCTTTGAAATCAATCACGCACGCTCTGAGCATATCTTCTAGTGTCTGGATTGTTCTCTCAGTTTGCCCATCTGTTTGAGGATGATAGGCCTTATTGAATCAGAGCTTAGTACCTAAAGCCTTATGTATTGCCTTCCAAAATTTAGAAGTGAATCGAGGATCTCTGTCAGATATGATGTTTTTTGGCGTACCATGTAGATGCAATATCTCCTTGATATAGATATATGCAAGTTTATCGGGAGAATAGTAAATGCTAATTGGGAGAAAATAAGTTGTCTTCATAAATCAATCTACTATCACCCATATTGCATCATGATTTTGGATCTTTGGTAGTCCTGTCAAAAAATCCATGGTGATGCTCTCCCATTTCCACTCAGGAATTGTAAGGTTTTGTAATAGCCCTGAAGGTCGTTGATGCTCGGCTTTGACTTTCTGACATGTAAGACAATGAACAACAAACTTTGTCACGTCTCTTTTCATGCCTGGCCACCAATATGTGGATTTCAAATTGTGATACATCTTAGTTGCTCCTGGATGCAGAGTATATTTACTCTTGTGTACCTCTTCAAGGATTTTTCATTTAACTTTGTTTGTGGTGGAACATATATTCGCTTCTTGTATCTGACTAGCCCACCTAATGACAAGTCATATTCCTGAGTTTCTCCCTTTGTAATCATGTCTCTAATAGACTGTGCGCGTTTATCCTGCATCTGAGCTTCTTCTATAACTCTCTTAGATCATTCTATGTCTGACTGACATTGCTGCCTTTGATCATAACTTGATTTGATAAATTTAGATCTTTGAAGTTCTCAATTAGCTTATACTCGTGAATCATCAGGGCTACTACCTACACTGTTTTATGGCTCAATGCATCTGCTACAATATTAGCCTTACCTAGATGATACTTGATCTCCAGATTATAGTCTTCAAGCAACTACATCCACCTGCACTGCCGCATGTTGAGTTCTTTTTTATCGTATAAATACTTTAAACTCTTGTGGTTACAATACAACTCTACAGTCATCCCACAGAGATAGTGTCTCCAGATTTTCAGTGCAAATACAATCACTGCTAATTCAAGATCATGTGTAGGATATTTTTGTTCGTGAGGCTTCAGTTGACAAGATGCGTATGCCACTACTCAGCCTTGTTGCATCAGAACACATCACAATCCATGCCTACAGGCATCTGTGTAGACAACAAAGGTCAAATGTGGATCTAGGATTGTTAACACAGGTGCTGTTGTTAATTTCTGTTTCAACTCTGTGAAGCTCCTCTCACAACTGTTGTCCCACACAAAAGGTTGAGTTTTCTGTGTTAACTTTATCAATGTCAAAGCTATTTTAGGGAAATTCTATATAAATCATCTGTAATAACAGGCAAGACCCAGAAAACTGCGTATCTCAAATACTATTTCTGGCCTCTTCCAATTCAGTACTGCTTCCACCTTGTTTGAATCCACTGAGACCCCTTGCTGTGAGACTACATAACCCAGAAATTTAACTTCTGAAAGCCAAAACTCACATTTGCTTAGCTTGGCATAGAGTTGCTTACTTCTCAATGTGTTCAATACTATTCTCAGATGGTGTTCATACTCTGCTTTACTCTGAGAGTATACCAGAATTTCATCGATAAAGACTACTACAAATTGGTCTAAGCATGGATGAATAATTCAATTCATGTAGTCCATGAATACTACAGGTGCATTAGTCAACCTAAATGGCATTACCAAAAACTCGTAATGGCCATATCGTGTTCTAAAAGCAGTTTTCAACACATCTTCTGTCTTCACTCTGAGTTGCTGATAGCTCGATCTTAGGTCAATCTTCGAGAACACAGAAGCTCCCAACAGTTGATCGATCAAGTTATCGATTCTAGGAAGAGGGTATTTGTTCTTGATAGTCACCTTGTTCAATTCCCGGTAATCGATACAGAGTCGTAAGCTTCCGTCTTTCTTTTTAACAAAAAGCACTGAGCTCCCCATGGCGAGACACTGGGTCGAATAAACCCTTTCTCTAATAACTCTTCAATCTACTTTTTCAGCTCTTCCATCTCACTTGGCGCCATTTTGTATAGGGCTTTGGAAATTGGTTCTACTCCAGGTTTAGTTTCAATTGCAAACTCCACTTCCCTGTTCAAGGGTATTCCATTGATATCTTCCAAAAACACGTCTTTAAATTCATTCACAATAGGGATACTCTCCAATGTTGTTTCAGCCTCTGATTGCATGGAGAAAAATACAATATACCCCTGACAACCTTTATATAAACATTTCTCAGCCTCAATTGTAAAGAGAAAGTTCAGGTTGATTTCTGTGTTGGCCTTATCTAGTGGTAAATAACCCTTTTTCTTCCACAGTCTAGTAATACATTGTTTGCAGTTAGCCAGTTGATTCTAAGAATCACTTTGAGTTGTTTTAGTGGCGAGCAAATTAAGTCTATTGTAGACTCAAGCCCCTTAATCTTTACTATACAATTTAAACAAACTTCTGTGGTGACAAACCCGTTACCCGTAGGCGTGGATAACGTCAAGTCATAGGGTAACCTATACATGCTTAGGCCTAGTCGTATTACGCAATCATATGCAAT
The DNA here is from genome assembly GCA_037074505.1 of Albizia julibrissin. NCBI lineage: Eukaryota > Viridiplantae > Streptophyta > Magnoliopsida > Fabales > Fabaceae > Albizia > Albizia julibrissin. Next base: position 12,307,887 of record CM073480.1, on the reverse strand, counting down.
GAATAAATGACTATCTCCTGAATTGAACAATACTTATACCGGATTACCATTAAGAGAAATCATACATTTAATCAGCTCTAGTGATCTTCGATCCTCTGCTTGTGTCAAGGCAAAAACCCTTCCCTATATTTACTGCCTCGGCTCTCTAGGCTCTGGTCGCTGTCGACAATCCTTGGCATAATGCCCTAGCTTGTGGCAATTATAGCAGATAACCTGCCCTATTGGTACTGACGCTTGCTTTGCCTGGCTACAAGTCAGACCATAATGATAGGCCTTGCCATATTGTTTACACATTTTGTTCCCAGAGGGTCTTTGATTACCGTAACTGTCAAACTTATATGGTTTCTTGTTACTCCCACTAAAAGAACTACCCTGATATTGAAGCTTTTGTGCAGTATTTCCACCACTAAATGTATTCTTATTACCAGTACTCCTGTGGGTGTGCAGCTCTAATAGGTTATGTTTAGTAATTTGGCACTCCTCGACTACCTTATTAAATTTTTTGAACTGTTTGGAGAAAAATTTCTCTTTTAACTCCAACTTCAATTCACGTATCATCATGTCTAAATTCCACTGTTCATCATTAAGAAATGTCAGGTATAAGGAGTGTCAGGATAGGTGGATGTATCTAGCCAGGTATTCATCAAATCCTTCCTTTTCTCCTTGCTGGATTGTTAGAAATTCAGTCTCTTTGGCCAATCTCATTGACCGGGGAAAATATTTCTCGTTGAATTTTTCCTGGAAAACTTCCCATGTCAGAGGAATATTCTATACTTGTAGGATTGCCTCAGTGCTTTCCTACCATCGGTCAGCTTCACCCTCCAGCTTATAGATTGCTAGATGGGCTTTTACGTTGTCAGAGTACTCTAAAATTTTAAAGATCTTTTCTAAACGAAGTAGCTAATTTTCTGTTTCTTCAGTATCAAACCTTCCGTTGAACATAGTTGGCTGATGTTGATTCATACGAGTTACCCAAGTCTGCATACTCTCAGCTTCAACAATTGGACCTTCAGACACCACTGGCTCAGGCTATGGAGGATGTTTGTGCCCACCTCCTTGTCCATCAAGGTTATCATGAGCTTCTCCATCAGCATCTCTCTTATGTTGTCCTTCTCTCACTTCATTTCAAAATTCATTCAAGGCATTCTGTTGTTCAAGCATCATCCCCATCAATTGTTGTATTGGGTCGAGTCTAACGTTCGGTTCTTGATTATTATTTTCGTATCTTCCTCTGCCCTGACCTCTGCCACGACCTCTATCTCGACCTCTACCGCCAGCTCTGCCGCCTCTTATTATTGCCATTTTTATGATTCACTATATTCGAAAATGAGGAAGAGGTAAATTTCACATACTCTTATATATCAGTAAACTATTCTGATATTGCCAGAACCGCATGCTCTGATACTAAAATTGTCTGTGTGGCACGTCCCAGACAGCCTGTGGCGTAAAGGGTACCTCAACAACTTGTTTTACGCCCCGCCTCTAAACGGTAGCAACCAGGGACGGATTCGTCCTGAGTCCCCGGTCATGTCAGGTTAAAAGCCAATCCTTCACCACAAATCAGACTGTGAAAACCCCTATCATAAGGTTGAATAACAATCTCTGATACCAAAATTATCAAACCCCTTAATAATTCGATATTTACATAATAATAAATGCATAGTTCAGACGGCATACAGAAATATATACAGAAATGCATAATTCAATCATATAAAATGCGATAAATAAATATGTAATGCGCTATAATATGTAAAATGCTAACTTGTATTGTATGTATATTGTCAAAGGCTAAACGACTGTTTGCAACCCCGGCTTAACTCGTGTCCATGGTCAAACGACATGTTTAGACCCTGTCTTATTAGCGTGTTGTGCCCCAGGCAGTGCCATGTTACAAAAAATGGTATACACAACATATAAATAATCACATAATGTATGAAAGAAAGAATTACTACCTGGGTCATTTTTCGGTCTAACTGTTTATTCAAAACCTTTTCTCCGGCTCGGGCTATTACCAATTCCTATAAATTACAATTAACAAGTAATTGGTTATTACTTTCATTAATATTTCTTTTAATCATATTCTGAAGGTTATCTTAGTTTCAGCGGCTTCTACACTGTATAATTTTGCATAGTGCAATTTTTCTATTTTTCAGAAAATTGGTAGATTTTTTAATCAAATTTGAAAAATCATAACTAATTCTAGAAAACTTCAAATTCACTGGGTCTAAAGCATAAATGAATCTCTTGAAGTCTATTTTCATAGAAAAATATCCAAATCTTCTCAGTTCCACCATATGTTTCCCATAATTTCCCGAAATGCCGCTGTTCCAGATTACTCTCCAGAAACAAAATACAATTTTAAAAATTCATATTTCCTAATGTACTTGCCCATAAATTATGTTCTACCTATAAAATTAAAGATCTGAATGTCTACTTTAAATTTAGAAAGCTTCATAATTTTTGGTCAAGGTTTATTTTGCAAAATTTTGACAAAACCAATCTATTTTTTAGAAACATAGTTTGAGAGCAACCAAATTCAAAACATCATATCTCTTAGTATATTAATCGAAATAATACAACCTATATATTAAATTAAATCTTAGAATATGTAATGTATTTCTGGTAATTTTCATGGCCAATGAGAAAGATTACATAATTCAAAAATATCACGAAACCAACTACTAGAATCTGGACTTTCAGGATTGTACCTATTTCTAAACCCAACTTTTAAAAATCATAACTCCCTCTATAGATATCCAAATAATTCATTTTCTAACTCATTTTAAATCTTAGGATGTTTACTATCTCCATGTAAAATTTCATAAATTTTGAATATGATTAGGTTGGTCAAAGCTCAACACGAAATGGACTGTCTCCCAAAATGTTAGTTTTTGATAATCTGAATTTAAAACTCAATAACTCACTCATTTTGACTCCAAATTGTGTTATTCTTGATTCTATATCCTACTAAACATCCTAAAATTTTCATAGGAAAAATAACCAAACAAAAAATCCATATATAGCCTCCATTAAGCTTCTAGAAATTTCTGGCAGAAACTCTATTTTTCGACGAGTAAAACAGAGTTGAGAAAACTCACATGCAACCATGGTTTTTCACTCCAATCTCAAAGATTTCGAATCTACATACTCTTAAACATGTTTCTTGTGTTTGGGGACGTGATTACAGAAGCAAAGAGATAAAAAAATCTAATGTAAAATTGACACACAATCGCTGGTTTTTGTGACAGAAAGTTTCCGACGAACTTCATCACTTCCAGCAGCAAAACAACCCAGAAAAACCACTCAAATGCTATAGAAATCCAAGGTAAAAGTAGAAAATACTTACCTAAACATGTTTGTGATATTGTGTGTCAATTTTGAAGCTTCCTTGTTTCTCTTCTTCCTTCGTTTTCCTCTCTCACACTTACATATCTCTCTTCCTCTGTTTTTCTGTGTTTTTCTTTTTCTGTTTCTTCAGCTTCTTAGTCGAATGAAGAACTGATGGTGAAGTGAATGAAGATGGAATATAGTATCTTATTTATTGATTATCTGAGTGATGGATGTGTTTGTGTGTTGTTCGAATAAAAAGAGAAAGATGAGGAGACGTAGTTAGAGGTTGTGCGTGTGAGTATGTATATGGAACATCTATTTCTTAATGATGGAACCTATGACAAGTGTGTGTGTAATGTCCGTGAGTTTTGGGTGTGTATGTGTTGGTGGTTGAGTGCGTTTGTTTTAATATACATATACCTATATTTTTATGCTATTAATTACAAATACCAGGCCTTAATTTTTCCCTTTGTCTAATTTAAGTTTCCTTAAATTTCATAGGTTTCATAATTTATCTTATTATCTAGTTTCCATAAATTAAGCCTTTTATTAAATTTTTGGGATGTTACATTGGACCCTTGGAGGGCGTAGGTTTTAGCACCAGACATTGTATCGCTACCAATGGATGCATCTTTTGGGTTGGTTTTTTACAGGAGGGCGAAGATGATTATGATTTCATAGTTTCATTTGACATAGCTATGGAAGTGTTTACATTAATACCATTGCCTCCTCTATCAAATATTAGAAGATTTGAGTTGACAATATATGAGAACAAAGTTGCTATACTTACTCTCTCTAATATTGGTTACTTTCTAAATTATTTATATTTTTTGGTTGATTTTTGGGTGTTAGAGGAGGGTGTCGGCTCATCTACGAAGAGATGGAATTGGACTAAAAAAATTAGTAGCAATCCCTACCCGTCCAAATTAGAATTTCCTGGGATCATTTGGAGGAATGAAATTGTCATCGGTTCTTTTGGTAAGTATAGGCGCAGAAATACAAGTGGTGGAAAAAATGAGATTGAAAAAGAAAACTTTGGTCAATATTTAATCAATATCATTACCAATGAGGGTAAGATGATTGCTATCCTTGGATGTCGCTTTGGTAATTTTTACAATCATGTTGAAAGCCTTGTTCCAATTGGCAACATTTAGTATTGAAGGATAATCGTTGCCATGCAAATTTACTTTTGTTCGTTTATTTTGGTGGATTAGATATTATATACATTGAATGATGAAGGTTAGATTTTTAGTGACAAATTTTTTTCTATATTTTACCTATTCAAAATCTCATATTGCTCACCTCTACCACTCACCACACTGAAAAACAATATTTTTCCCATGATATTTTATTTGACCTATTCATAACATAACATTATGTTCTTTTGCATAATGTGGAAATCTTTAGAAGCATTACAATATGTAACATCATGAAGTTTAGTAAAAGGCTTTATTGGTTTAGTAACCAAACACAAATGATTTTATTCAATTCTCTGATGTGTTATAAGCTCACTAAAAACTCCCTATTTATACTAATATGCAAGAAGAAAAGAAACAATTTAAATAACCAAAAGTAAGTAGAAGATGAAAGATAGGATAGGATAAGATAAGCAAACTCTCTCACCAACTCCCTTACTAACTTCTGTTTTCCATTGTTCATTCCTTCTGTCTATTGTTCATTCTTTTTTCCGTTTCATTCTCCCTGGGTTGAATGAACTCGTCCTTGAGTCTTAATTAGTGTCATCATCAATATAGGGAGATAAGTCAACAGCATTGAAGGTAGCAGGGACTCCATAAGCACTTGGTAGTTCAACTTTATAGGCATTATCGTTGATCTTCTTCACAATCTTGAATAGACCTTCAACTCATGGAGACAATTTGGTATTTGAATTTTTAGGAATCGCAAATGAATCCAAACTAAATCTCCCACATTAAATATTTACCGCCTTTAATGCTTGTCCCTTTATGCCTTGAGTTTCAAATTCTGTTTCTGAATCCTATTACGGATTTTCTTGATTTCTCTAGCCCTTTAGTCTGTGTCTCCACTGTAATAATGTTTGTCAGGTGTTAACCCAGGTGATATCTTATTAGCTATCACATATGAAAATTCAAACAGTACGGGTATAACTCCTGGCGGTGGTTTGAATTTTGTCCCCTTAAGCTCCTCCTTGGTCATTAAAGATACCAATGACTTAGCTTCCTTCAAAGCCTTGCTAAACTCACTATGCGGTAGAGGTGCAAACTTAATCTTGACTCCATCTTTAATGAAGGAATAAGTGTTTGTACGTCTATCATACATAGTATAACGATCATGTTGCCATGGTCTCCCTAAAAGCAAGTGGCATCCATCCATGGGAATAACATCACATAGAACTTTATCTCGATACCTGTTCCTAATAGAGAAAGTAACAATGCATTGCTTAGAAACATTTACCTCGCTTTCAATATTAAGCCAGTAAAGCTTGTAAGGATGAGGATGGTCATGAGTTGGTAGCTTCAATTTTTGCACCATATGGTTAGATACTACATTTTTACAACTTCCATTATCAATGATGACATCACAAATTTTTCCTTGAGAAGTGCAGCGAGTGTGAAAAATGTTGCAGCGTAGCTGAGGTTCCTCCTTAACCATAGCTGTGTACAGACTTCATTTAATCATCAAAAGCTCTCCCTGATTTAGAGGTGTAACCTCCTTATCATAAAATGGCTCGTCTTCATAAAAAACAGTCTCCTCTTCATCCTCATTGATGGTGACAACCCTCCAGCTGGGACAATGAACGACAATGTATCTGAATCCTTGGCATTCAAAGCATTTGGGTGCTTTAGAGCCAAATTCTTTGTTAACTCTTAGTGGCGGTCTGCTCGTAGTGTTAGTCTGTAGTTTACTTAAGGAGTTAGAATGCTACAACTATGTCTCACGCTTTTTAGAATAACTAACGAAAGCAGACGGCCGAAAAGGGGAAGAAGGCTGAAAAGAGGACCTCTTGGGAGTTTGCTTTTCAACGCGGATGGCTAGAGAGATTACATCATCTAAGGTCCAATAACATTGAAGTTGGACTATACAGCTGATGTCAGTATTTAAGCATGTAAGCTATCGAGCGATCGTTAACTCATCCTTCTCTTGGATGTCACACTTCATCATGTGTTGCTCGAATTCTCAAGAATATTCTTCCACTGTCAATGATCTTTGTCAAATATTCTGTAGTTGGATAAAATTTTCCTGATGGTAATATTATGGTAAGAACTTACGGGTGAGCTGGTGTCTCATTTTCTCCCAAGTCACAATCTTGCGCTTTCCCTCGCGTGTTCGCTTCTACTGGAGGTTTTCCCACCAAATGGAGGCATGTTTCTTGAGTTTTAGGGATACAGTTTTAACCTTCTACTCTTCAGGAATCTCCTTATATTCAAAAACTTGTTCAACCGTTTGAAGCCAATTGATGAATTCATCTAGCTGGAGTTGTAACATCCCAAATTTTATAAAAAGGTTAAATTCCTAAAAAGAAAATTAAATGGTGCTAGAGATTAATCTTGGGAATTGAAAGACAAATTATGAAACCTATGAAATATAAGGAATCTTAAATTAGACAAAGAGAAAAATTAATGCATAGTGTGTGTAATTAATAGGATAAAAATATACCTATATATATTATATTAAAACAAAACACACACACCCTTTTCCCTTGCTCCTCTCATGCCTCACGCACACACACAAAAATATTAAATAAACACACACTTATCTCATGACACACACTTCACATATTTTTATTCCATTTAGTCAACACCCGCACACTCACTTTTCTCTTTCATTCACACACTTCTTCTGCATTCTAAGTTTTGCCAAGGCTCACGGAAGAATTTGAGAAACAAAAAAATATAGAGAAAAGAGAGAATGAGTGAAAGAGAGAGACATAAGAGTGATAGGTGCCATTGGAGGAAGGAAGAAGAGATTATAAATCCCACACAACTTCATATCCTAATATAGGTAAGTTTCCTTCACATATTTTCAACTCTTTCTAGTTGATTTGAGGCTATTTTTGGGTAATTTGGGAAGCATAAGAATCTAGTATAATGAATCATTGTCTTGTGAGGTCTTGTTTTGGCCAAAATAGTGCATAAGGAACTAATGAGAATTTGATAAATTTGAGGTTCCCAATGAATTCTATACGAAAAATTATATGGGAATACATGAGATTATGATTTTTAGATGATTATATATAAGTCTAGAATTTTTAGAAAATAAGAGGAGTTGCTGTTCGGTTAGTTTCTCTGAAATCATATTGGTTGTAAAATAAATTTCGGTAACCAAACCTAGTCCGGAAATTATTAAAGTTTTCATAAGGAATTTAGAAATCTTAAGCTTTAATTTGATATATAATATGTATCATTTGGGTTTATAAATAGTGAGATATGAATTTTTAAAGTTAGATGATGAATCTGGAACATTTTGTGGCTATAATATCTAAATGGTAATATTTTTTCCCAAAACTATACTTAAAGAGGATCATATATGATTTTGAACCATCCCATTTGAAGTTCTATATATTTAGTTATGAATTTTAGAAGTTAAGCTATTGCAATTGGAAAGATTTTCTAGCAGTGCGAGAAAAATTTAAAACTGGGAATTATTCATGGATAGGTGGTAGTTAAACATATTTTTATATTAAAATAGACTTCATAAGTGACACATAGAATTTAGAACCACCTTAATTGGATATTTCTAGGCCAAGATATGAATTTTCAAAGATTATTGAAAATTCTGACAGAATTGAGTAATAGTGCAAAAATAAAAATAAGGGTATTTTTGAAATAATTGGGACTCTAAGGGTCAAGTTAAATACTAGAGTTGGTATGAGTCCATTAAATACCTATTGGATTTAAGGTATTAGCTATAATGATAACCTACCAAAGTGTCTTAAATTATTTTGGAATAAGTAATAATTCGCCCGTCCGTAAATTATAAATTATAGGATTTGACATTTGCCTGGGACGCCTAAGAGACTGAGAATAGGAACCAAATTTGGAAATACTTTCAGGTAGTACCTTATCTCTTATATCATATGTGATGCCATGTATGTCTACCATATCATCTGTATATGTATGGGACAGATAGTCCATAAGCGGTAAGATCCGTAAGTACAAGTTACACTGGGAGTTACCCGAGGGCGTCTTAAGCCAGGTAGGTTTGAGAAAGAATGCCCGTGACTGTACCATGTTTGGGGCAGAGGCCCTGGGCAGCCAGATTGTGAATCTCAAGCGCTGTGAGACTGTGATAAGGGACCGGTTAGGCCCTTTTATGTGCTGCATTTCTGTAAGTTGTGATGTTTGATGATTTGTTTTACATGCTTAGTATTTGCATATTATATGAGTGATCTGTGTACTACTGAGATTCTTTTGAATCTCACCCCCTTTTCAACAAATGATATACAGCAAAGGCATTCAGATCTAAGGGCAAGAAGGTAATATGACAGACGAAGAAGAGGAAAATAAATTATGGACTGTTTGGTTATCATTTTATTTTGGATGACTGTAAAATATTTATAAGTAGTAGTAGTAGTAGTAGCGATAGTAGTACTAGTACTTACGACGCAGACTGTATAAGTTGTAATCCGTACGCTAGACTTTCGATAACGCACTGATATCCAAAAGCCTATAAGTTAACTACTACTATGCGAGCTATGGATAGAAAATGCTCTGCATTTTAAATAAATGATTTTGAAACTGATAAGGATAATGAATTAACAAACTAGAATGAGACTACACATATTTATTTTTTAAAAAATATATTTTTGAAAATTCTATACAAATATAAGATTAAACTCTGTCTTAAATTGGGACTTTAAATTGTTTTGATCTCAGGTTTGAAATTATTATATATTTAAACTAATCTAAAGGCTTTAGAAATTAAGGTGTTACATGAGTCTTCCCTCAAATTTAGGAATATCTACCTTAATATGATTAGAGCGGAAAAACTATTGTTAAGGACTTTGGTGGTAGTCAGTAGATGATGAACTACTGCTACCAGTATCGCCTTCTGGGTGTTCATTACAAATTTCTAATAAAGCTTATTGAACTTCTACAGTAGCCTCTAGCTCCTGTAATCGGCGTCTCATTTCTTCTATCTCAATCTCGAGCATATTCCTACGTCTAGGAGGCATTTTGTTATAAGGGTAGAATTTGGTATTTCTAGGAAGGCAAGGGGTAAAATCATAATTTTAGACAATTAGGGAAAAAGTGAAATTTTGCCAAATTTTAGGGGTCAAAATGCAATTTCAAAAAGTGTAAGGGTTGAAACGTAATTTTGACAAAAAATTGGGATTAAAAATGTAATTTTGGAAAGTTTAAGGGATTAAAATGTAATTTTGGAAAAAATATGGGTTGAAATGTAATTTTGGAAGTTTAAGGGCTTAAAATGTAATTTAGGTAAAATTATGGGGCAAAAAATATAATTTTGGAAAGTTCAGGGAGTAGAAAGTGTAATTTTGGCTAAATTTTAGGGCCAAAATATAATTTCATAAAGTCATAGGGCAAAAATATAACTTTTGGCAAAATTCTTGAGTAGAAATGTAATTTCAGAAAGTTTTGTTGACTACATGTACTAACGTGGCAGGCCTGACACATGGCAGTCAACGGTTGGCTGATCTGTCACAATTAGACAGGTCTAGATGACGTGGCTGCTGATGTTATCGTCTTCAACCTCTGGACTCCAATGACTTGCAAGTGACGGTGAGTATTTTCCGGCAACATTCCGACGATGCTCGTGGTAGCATGTAGAGGCCATTTGTATAGGTGTAATATCCCAAAATTTAGTAAAAGGTTAAATTTTACAAAAAAGAAAATTTAAATGGTGTTGAGGTTGATCTTAGGAATTAAAAACCTATTTTCCCAAAAATTAGAGGAACAATAGTTAATGGCTATAGTTTGTCTTGGGAATTTCTGAGAAATTATTTTAGAGTTTTATGAAGTTAATTAAGGAAGAAAATCCTTATATATTTTTAAGGTTTGATTTATGAAGTCAAATTATGGAACCTACAAAATTTAACGAATTTTAAGTTAGATAAAAGGAAAAATTAGGGCTTACTATGTGTAATTAATAGAATAAAAATATGCTTATATATATTAAAAACACACACCTACCACTACACTACACATGACACTCACCACCCACCCTACTCTAAATCAAGTTGGCTAGGCACGCACTTAACCATATAATTCCAAAACACTCAACCACTAACCAATATCTTGTCTCATAGCCAACCTAACTCCAGAATCATCTATTAATCAATCACTCCCTCACCTGTCCAATTAATCAACACTAGGGGTGGAAACAGGCCAGGCCAGGCCAGGCTTGTGCCTTAACAGGCCTGGCCTGTTAAGGCACTATATGGCCTGAGCCTGGCCTGTGGCCTGTAACAAGCATATTTTCAGGCCTGAGCCTGGCCTGTATACAGGCCTGAGCCTGGCCTGTATACAGGCCTGGCCTGGCCTGTGGCCTGTTAAAGAAGTTTGAATAATTATTTTATTTTTTTTATTTTTTTAAGGCTAACAAGCCATAGGCCAAAAACTAGTCTATTTCAAATACAATATAATAATTTTCAATACAAATTCTCCAATTTTCACATCAAATCTTCAATATGATTTCTTCTTCTCCTTCGAAGAGCTTGAAAAAAAATTAATAAAATATATAGTATTAGAGCATAACACAGTTTAACAACTAATATATATAAGAAATAACATTATTTTAACAACGGAAAATTTATACCTTTTGTTTCTTCTTTAAACCATACTTGTTGCGAAGCCTTTCATTCGACTTTAATTCATTTTCAACAAAAAAAATTATTACACTAATATTTATTTATTTTTTACAAAAAAAAAACTTAACAGGCCAAGGCCAGCCTGACAGGCCTAACAGGCCTGTCAGTAGGCCTTGGCTTGGCCTTTTAATTTAAACAGGCCTGGCCTATTAGCCTGACAGGCCAGGCCTGACCAGGCCGAAAACAGGCCAGGCCGCAGGCCCCTAACAGGCCACCTGGCCTGTTTCCACCCCTAATCAACACGTCCAGTAGCTTAAAAATAAGAGAGAACAATAGAAATAGAAAAAAAAATGGAGAAAGAGATACACTACAAAAAAAATGTGTCTTAGTAGCGGTTAAAAATGTGTATTTGTAGCGGTTATAACCGCTGCAAACAATATTAGTAGCGGTTACCAAAACTGCTATTAAACTCACTATTGCAAGCAATTTTGTAACGGTTAAAAATAACCGTTACTCAGGAGAGAGAACCCACTAGTAAATTCATAGCGATTACAGGTCACTGTTACAATATTTGGACGGTGACTATCACATTTTCTGCTAAGGCTGTAGTAGCGGCCCCTCCTGTGGGACCGCATGTTGTGGCTGTGTTGGGCCCCCTCCTGTCGCTACTCTGGGCCAAACTGTAGTCATGCGGCCCTACTCCCCTTGCACTGACTCCTACCACGACCCCCACATCCTCTACTAGTGCTGCCACATAGAGATTTTCCGAGTGGAATAACCTATATAAGAACTTATGGCCATGTGATTGAAGAACTTGATATAATATATATAAGAAACTCGTTCTAAGTTTTTTGCTCAAGTGTAGAATTATAGCCTTACCTCTTTACCTAGATTCTACATTATAAAATTAAAATTAGAATTATAGCCTTATACCACTTGTCAACATTTGGTTTAAAGAATCTTGATCTAAAAGTTTGTTTTTCTTTAATATTTTTTGTTCAAATTAATCCTTTTAATATAGATTAACGATAAGTTCTGATGTGGTTTAAATATGTTTTATAGAACGATGATAGGCAGGTTTTAAATACCACACCTTTTTTTTTTTTTTTTGGTTATATTGCTCGCTTCTACCCCTCTCCAAATTCAAAACAGTATTTTCCCCTATGATTTTGCTATTTGTAACAAGTATTAATGGGCTGACTTCCATCAGCGGTATATAAATAGAGTTGTAACTTGAAATTTCTTTATATACACAGCCCATCGTATATATAACGGAACTCTCGTTGGAACATTGTCGATCACACTAAACTTGTTAGTTATGATGATAACCAAAGAACAACACAATCATAAAAGAAGGGATAAAACAAAAATTCACATTAATTACCACACGATCAAAAATTTAGAAACTATTATTAAGATAAATAAAAATCAAATACTCTATTCATTTTTAATATAAGATATTTTTACTTTAGGGAAAATCCTATTAAAAGCCTTTTAAAATAATCAAATCCTGAATCAAGCTCCTAAACTTAACAAATTCTAAATGAGGTCGGTCATCCCAATTTAGGATTTCAGAATTGAGTTATTTAACCTTTATACCCTTTTGTTCTCTCCCTCTTCGTCTTTTATCTCCGTCCTATTCTCCTCTATCTTTCTACTCTCTCCTCTCCTTTAAGTTCCTTTAAGTTCCATTGGGATCTCTCAAAGTCTCAGATTCAAATTCACAATGGAGGATGTCAAATTCTTCACCAATAATTACTACTTAACCCTACAACAACAAAAAATTGTTACTTTCAAATTTGTGTATCGGTTCCAATCTTTTTTTTCTTTCTTAGGTACAAAACTTTAGGAAAGGGGTTGGGCTCACCCACGATCCAAGGACAAGGTGAAATCTCACTTCCTTCTAAGTGATATCAATGTCGAGCAGAGCGAATAGTTAATTACCCTCACATTTGCCTAGGCACCCAAGAGTTAGGATACTTCTCCCAGCGCCTTGATTAACTCCAGAATCGAACCTCCTCCATCTTTTGAGAAAGACCGACCCCTTCGCCAATTGAACCCAAGGATGAGGGGTATCAATCCCAATCTAATTAGCTTTACGATGTTCAGCAGGATCGCATTTCAAATGCTTAGGAAAAATGTATTCTATAGCATGATGGAATTATTCGGTACCGCAAGTATAGCGATTTCCTTTACTACAGCCAACACATGTTTTTCTTGCTACGGATATAAAAATTACTGTCTTCATCCTCTGGCGACTTTTTGGTTCAAAAATAAGCAATATAGTACACTACAAAAAAAATGACTTTCAGTGGCGAAAAAAGTCGCCACTGAAAGTCTAAAAGTCGCCGCTGAAAGTTTTCAGCGGCGACAAATAGTCGTTGCTGATGTGATTGTGGCTGAAAGTTTTTGCTGCGACAGATATAGTCGCCGCTGAAAGTATACTTTTAGAGGCGACAAATGTCGCTGCCAAAGAGGTACTTTCAGCGGCGACAAATGTCGCCGCTGAAAGTCAATATTTAGAAAATAAGGGAAAAATAATAAATAAAGCCACGTCAGCATCTATGCCACCTATCACCTGTCATATCAGCCCATATCATCACCCACCTGCCATATCATATGCCACATCATCGCCACATGCCACGTCGTGCCACATCATCAGTCCATATTTTCACCTCCCAAATGTGCCTCCACCAAGTTCGAACCCCCCACCTTTTGGATGTTGTCTTGAGCCTCTACCATGTGAGCTAGGATGAAATCCCATCAAGTAAATGCATAATAAAATACATACACACACATAACTGAATATTACACACATACATACAATATATATATATATATATATATATATATATATATATATATATATATATATATATATATTCATATCTAAAATTACATATAAAAAAATATATTCATATAAACATATATAAAAAATATAATATAATATAAATATCTATTTATTAATATAATATTTATAATATTTCCATATAGATAAGAATATTGATTAATTAATATAATATTATTAATTTGATAAATTTTATTTTTTATATTGAGTGTATAATATTATATAATAAATCAATAAATGAGTTTTCATTTAATATATATCTAAAAATAAAAAATTATTATATAAAAATAAATAAAATAAAGCATTAAATAATACTAATCAAAATATTTTTTTAAAAAAATATTCAAAGTTATTGAGGATAAGATGTCATCTATCAAATCGTTGATATAATAATAAGATATTAAATAATATCCTTGAGATCCTATTTGACAACTCATATGTAGAATAATATCCTAAGAGGGAAACTACTAATAAATCTAAAATATACTTTGGATTATTCAAATTATATGAAAGATTAAAGTTATAGTTGTAAGTCCTCTTAAATAATATCTTTTATTTTTCTTCTTCCATGACCTAAAATCATTGACAAAATTGTCCTCCAGAGTCCTATGATTTTTTTTAGATAAAAAGTGTCATTACATAAAATCTATCTATAAGGATATCTTAAGCAAGGTATGAAAGAACAAAAAATCTCATATAACCTAATATATGAACCATTCACATTCTTTTTAACTAACATTCGTTAAATTGTGTTTTTATTAGAGTGTGTGATTTATAAAGTTATTTTGTCAAACTATAATAGCATATGAGAAGCACATATTCTTTGACTTATTTTATTCTTTTTTGAAGCATAGCATTTTTCTTTCATTCTTGTTTTGCAACTATGAGGTAGAAAGAAATTGGGTTGAATCATATACATATTTTATAATTAAATAAGTGTAGATTCTAAGCTATATTTAATTAAATTTATCAATATTTTATAACTAATTAATTAACTTTCATATATTTTATTCTCTTCAATTGATTATAATCATACAATAAAAACTACTAATATATTTTTTATATTAAATGAGTTAGAATGATTGTTTTTAAGTACACACAACAATGATAAAGAAATCAAAATTGAAATATTTAATACTCCTTCACTTTGCATGTTTGTGTACAATAAAATCGTGGATGCATCATTCATTTTAAATCAAAATACCAATTTAAACATAACCCCTGTGAAAATGAAAACTTATGACCTTATTTTATTTCTTCATGATAAGTATCATATTTAATATTTTGAGAGATTAAATATTATATTTTAAAAAAATATTTTTTATGAGAAAAAAATTAATTGAAAAACTATTACTTTTAGCAGCAATAATAAAAGTCGCCACTGAAAGTCACACTTTCAGCGGCGATAAGGAAAAGTCGCCACTGAAAGTATGACTTTCAGCTGCGACAAATGTCGCCGCTGAAAGTCACACTTTCAACGGCGACAATAAAAAGTCGCCGCTGAAAGTCACATTTTCAGCGGCGATAATAAATGTCACCGCTGAAAGTTAAACTTTCAGCGGCGACATTTATTGTCGCCGCTAAAAGTGTGACATTTAGCGGTGACTCTTATTGTCGCCACTAAAAGTCAAGTTTTGGTGGCGACTTTTTAGAGTCGCCGCTGAAAGTGGTCACCAAAAGCCAGTTTTTTTGTAGTGGTAGGCGAATCTTCCTCTGATCAAAATAATAAAGCAGCCGCCCATCATTAGCATAAATTCGACAACTATGACAAATAAGATATTTCCAAGAGAATTTATGAACAAGTAAATATGGAGAAGCTCTGTACCGTCAAGTGAAGTAACAATTTTTTGTGTTCATAGGTATATATATTTTTATCCCTATGTGAGATTGAATGAGATCATCTAAAGAGATCCCAATGGAACTAGAAAGAGAGGATAGGAGAGGGATGGAGGAGAATGAGACAGAGATAGAAGATGAGGGAGAGAGCAAAAGGGTATAAATGTCAGATAACTTAATTCTGAAATCCTAAATTGAGATGGCTGACTTCATTTAGAATTTGTTAAGTTTAGAAGCCTCATTCAAGATTTAACTATTTCAAAAGGCTTTTAATGGGATTTTCTCTTTACTTTATTCATTTCAAATATAAGGTATGTTCACCTCACTTATACTTTATTAAGAGAAAAAATTGAGTAGCTTAAATTTTAATTTGTTCTTAACAATCCAAACTGTTCGTAATATGCTTTTAATCTTTTATGAACATTTTTAATAAAAACTCATCATTTCGTTCAATCACAAAAAAAAAGGTAAGAAAAAAGCTTAGAATATTTTCATATAAGTTTTTCGATATTGTTGTTGAATGAGTACATTGGATCCATTAACTCACAAATTAATTTCAGTTTAGGACTGATTCTAAACATGTTAGAGTTATATTCGCTTTTTAAAATTTCATAACAAGGTTATTTATAATACTTGAAAAACTTCTATCATATGTTATTAGTCAGAATAAATTATTTAATTGAAAATGATTTTTTAAAATTTAATTATATCATATTTGTTATATTAAAATCAAAAGTTTGAAATCTAACAAACCCTAGATTTTACACCATTAATAATCCTTGAAACTAAGAGGAAACTATGAGGAAGAGTGTAAATTTATTACCTTAGTGCACCCAACAAGCTCCTTCTTTCCCTCCCTCTCCGTATGAGCATTACGATTCAAGCTTCAGGAACACAGAGAATAAAGATATTGAAGGAAAGCAAAAGAAGCATCTCCATGATGCAAAGTTAGATGTAACAGTAGAGTACTAGCTTGGTGCCAAATGCAAAGAGCGAGGAACCTAACGTTTTAGAGTTCAGAGGTTGGATGTCCATTTCATGTCGCCTCCTTCACTATAAATTTGATCCAAAGGCATATTGAGTGTCAACTCCAAGCACAATGTCCGCGCTGTGAATAAATGAATACATCTCGCTTTCCCTCGTTCCTGTTATAATCCCAATCCTCAATAGATAACACAAAACTTCAGGTTCGAAGTTGCGCGATATGGCTAAACTAAGTATTTTAGAGGAATTATATAACACATGTTATAGAAGTTGCACCATACATAGATGCTACCTTCGGTTCTTAATATAACAACCAAATCAATTTGAGAAAAAATTAAGTTAGCTAAATATATTATCTTAAATTTTTTATATTTATCATTTTTTAAACTAATTTGTTTCACATATAAACTAATATATAATCTAATGAGAGATAATATGACATATGTTACAACTTATAATCAAGTAATTTGTTTTGCTTCCTTAATCTTCATAAATTAGTCAATTAGATCTTATAGTAAGAGACCTAAGCTACTAGTATTTTGTTTCTCCTTCCCCCTCCACCACTTCACCTAGCCTCCTTGACGGAAAAGGACAAGGTCATCAAGATGCAGGTCACGTGTTGAAAATACAATGTAAGTATGATCAGGGTGTAAAAATAGTACTAATTGCTGTCATAAATTAAGTTTGAATTGTGCTATGAACTAGTATATTTTATATTAAAAACAGGAAGTAATTAATTTTTTTTATTTATTTTATCTAACAGAAGTCTTAATTTCGCACTTAAAAATAGATTCAAAAGGAGGCAATTGAATCATTGATTCATAAGACCCCGACAGTATAAATTAAATTAGTATAATATGATAAATTGATTTATAAATTTTTTTTAGATTGTTAGCTAAGTTAATGGACAACAAACTTTCATAATTGAAATAATAATAATTATTCTTAAAATAAATAAAGACAGGATTATAAATTATTTAGCCAATGGTATTGTAGTTTAGTGACATGAAAGCTCTCCTATAAATAGGAGGTTATGGGTTCGATCTCACTTGTAACCTCAGACTATTTGTCTAATAAGTTCCCATGTCACTGTACAATACTTAATGTAATTTGTAATTAATTAGGAAATATTTAGTCCAAGTTCCTTATATTCTTATGCTAAATTCTCCAATCATATATGACCACACATTATTTTATAAAATGCAATTGGAAAATTTGAGCTAATAGATATAAGGAACTAGGTGTAATGGATATAACCACCAATCTATTGGTTGAAGTGGTAAGTGACATTATTAGCCCTCGTAAAGAGGAGAACAAAGGTTAAAATCCAATGAAGCACAATTGTTGAAAGAAGAAAAAACCCTTTATGCTTAATCTCCCTTGATTAAATTAAAAACGATATAATGGATATAAATAACTTGAAATACGTTTTCTCCATTGTAATATATCATCAATACTCCCTCTGGTCTTTTAAGGTATGTTTGGTTCAATCGAGGGGAGAGAGGAAAGAGATTTTAATATTACCTTATTTGGATTAATCAAAAGGGGTGGGGAGATTTTAATGTTACCTTATTTGGTTTAGGAGGGAAAGAGAGAGAAAATATTTTCATATGGACAATTTTGTCTTTATATTATTTAAGATGTTTTTTTAATGCTTTTTTTTATTTTTTAATAAAATATAATTATAAATAAGATTTATATATTATGTTATAATTTATAATTATACGTACAATCCATAAAAACAAAACAATAATTTGAATATTATTTTAATAAGAAATAATTATAAATATTGCCCCTGCAATAATCTATTCACCTTCATAATTCTTGAACACCAGATTGAGATCAAGTATTATGTAACATCCCAAAAATTTAATGTAAGGATTAAATTATAGAAAATAGATAGTAAGCCAATTTATGGAACCTACAAAATTTAAGGAAACTTAAATTTGACAAAGGGAAAAATTAGGACCTAGTGTGTGTAATTAATAGGATAAAATATACCTATATGTGTATAAAAACACACACACCCACACTTGACAGCACACAACACATACTCCTTATCTTTTCTTTCATTTGGCCAACACATAGTACAGCACAAAAGCACACGTACAGCCCATAACTTCATGCTATCAACACAACACACTTGCACCACACACACACTTATACCTACATCCTCCTTTACGTACAACACACACACACGTTCTCTTCTTAGTAGACCAGCATACAACACACATACGTACAGTTCACAAACTCCCTCCTTTCATCATTATTGCCTCAGCTTGACACCTCTCAAAACAGAAAACAGAAGCAAACATAGAGAAAAGAAAAACAGAAATGAAACAGAAACAGCAGCACAGAAACACAGAAAACAGAGAGAGAAACGAAGGAAGAACAAGCTCCAAATCTCACACACAACATCATAAACGTGTTTAGGTAAGTTTCTTCTACTTTAACCTTGGATTTCCATTGGATTTGTGGTTGTTTTCTGGGTTGCATGTGAGTTTTATCAACTCTGTTTTGGTCGCCGGAAAACAGAGGTTTTATCGGAAACTTTCAGAAGCTCAAACGGAGGCTACAGATGGAGTTTTCATCTGGTTCTTTTTGATATGGAAATTTTAGGATGTGTAGTATGAAATAGAATCAAGAAGAGCTCAATTTGGTGTCAAAACGAACAAGTTATCAATTTTTGAAGTTTGACTGTCCAAAACTGATGTTCATCAGAGTCAGTCAGTTTCGTGTAGCTTTTTGACCACCCAAATCACATCCATTATTTACACAACTTTACAGGGAGATAGTAGACATAACAAGCTTTAAAATGAGTGGTAAAATGCATAATTTGGATATCTTTAGAGAGAGTTATGATTTTTGAAAGATGGGTTTAGAAACAGGTGTAATCCTGAACGTCCAGACTCTATTAGTTGATTTCGTGGTATTTTTGAATTATGTAATCTTTTCTAATGGCCATTAAAATTTCCAGAATTGAAGTACATAATCTTATCTTTAATTTGGTATATATTTTGTGTTAATTGGATTAGTATACTAAGAGATATGAATTTTTGAAGTCAGTTGCTCTCAAACTGTGTTTCTGAAAAACAGTTTGTTTGTATCGAACATTTGGAACATCAAACCTTGCCCAAAAATTATGAAACTTTCCAGATTTAAAGTAGACATCCATATCTTTAATTTGACGGGTAGAACATAATTTTTGGACAAGTATATTAGGAGATATAGATTTTCAAATTCATGCTATGTTTCTGGAGACTAATCTGGAATAGGGATATTTCGGGAAATTCTGGGAGTAATATGGTAAATCTGGGTAGATTTTGATATTTTTCCATGAAAATATATTTCAATAGCTTCATGTAGGCTTTGGACCCAGTCAATTTCTATTTTTCTAGAATTAGTTATGATTTTTCAAAGTTAATTGAAAAATCTGCCAATTTGTTGAAGAATAGTAAAATTACACTATGTAAAATTATATAGTGTATAAGCCACTGAAACTGAGATAATCAGAAGAATATGATTAAAGATAGTAGTAATACAAGTAATAACCAATTACTTGTTAATTTTAATATATAGGAACTGGTAAAAGCCCGAGCCGAAGAAAAAGTTTTGGATAAACAGTTGGACTGGAAAAGGACCCAGGTAGTAATTCTTTCTTTCATGCACTATGTGATTATTTATATGTTGTGTATTTCATTTTCTGTAACATGACAGTGCCTGTGGCACAACACGCGAATAAGCCAGGTCTAAACATATCGTTTGACCATGGACACGAGTTTAGCCGGGGTTGCAAACAGTCGTTTGGCCTTGGACAGTATGCATACAACATGAGTTAGCATTTTACATATCATGGTGCATTGCATATTTATTTATCGCATTTTATATGATTGATTGTACATTACTACTGAGATTCATTCGAATCTCACCCTTTTTCAACATCTAAAAATATTCCAGCAAAGGACAGCGGCTCTAAGGGCAAAACCGTAATTACTGGCAGAGGAAGGTCCAGTCATAGTCGGGAGTTACATCTGATTATCTTTAATTGTGAAATTTATTTCTTTTTTACTCTGTATGTATTTTTTTAACTTAGATGAGGATTTTCTGTATTATCAGAAGTACTTATTATCAGTATAGTTTCACTATTTCTGTTTGTCATCTGAACAACGCATTTATTAAATAGAGAATATCAGAATATTAAGGGGTTTGACAATTTTGGTATCAAAGCAGTGGTTCTGGCCACAGTGTGCGCAGTTCGGGCAACAGAATAATATACTGATATGCTTTATTATACAATGACATGAACAGCGAAGTGAATTACTTCGGCTGGTTCACAGTCAAGCCTTAGAGAAACAGTAAATACCTAGAGGGTAGTATAAAGATGACCCGAATTAGTTGGGTAAGGCCAGAGTGTGGGCCTTAACCTAGACTAGAATCACCAATAGGCTGACTAGTGTCAGACAGATAAGCTACAGAAAACTTGGTGGATCTCAGAGAGCAAATCACAGTGTATGAGTCCGAGTGCATGTATCGGCACTGATATGCAGTCCCTACATAATACTTTAATGCCCGGAGGCAGTAAACATGACTTTTATGATAAGGGCAGGCACGGGGTACTGGTGGTCGAAAGTATTTCGAACTGGTATTTATATTTTTGCACGAGTACACAAAAGTTAAGCGTGCTTAACCCAGGAAAATCTCAAGATGGGTGACCCCCTGGGAAGTTACATGAACATGTTATGTAACGTAAAAGAGCAAGAACATGTTGTACAGTAGCTCAGAGGTTATACATTGTTACAGGTTTTCCCTATCTATTGTAAACCTCTGTTATATGTTATTACAGGAGTACCTGTCTACCCAATATGTTGTGAAATGACTGATATACCCTTACGTTATGACGAAATAGAATATTAGAGTGGCACAATAGAAGCATAGTGAACCTATTCGCAATTCTTGAAAGTTGCAAGAGAGGTTGTCAGTTGCACCAGTGATTATCATCCCATATTACAATATGACCTGTGAGGTCGACAGTGACACAACACATGTGGTATACCGTATGACTATATGGTCCCAATAATGCAGCAATGAGGCAACCTTATCAGAGCATGTTATTCAACCCCATGATCAGAATGCACCCCTGACATGGCCAGATGAGAGTTCTGGTTGCACTGGTGAAAAGCACAAGTAACCCTATGGTCGGGAGGCGGTGCGTAAAACATGCGGCTGAGGCGGTGTGGCCAACAATGTTACATCCTGCGTGATGTACAGTGATATTACCCATGTAAACCTATGTGGTTTGCAGGAACATGACCAGTATGGTATACAGTGACACCACTTATGTAGCTTATAGTCACATAATCTGTATGAGTTTTGATGACCCATCTAAATAGAGATAGGGATGATCCCTAGAGTAGTAGGGCATAATGGTGGCAATTACCTTTCAAACAGTATGATGTTAACAATTCTAGAATCAACTACCCCACTTATATGGTAAAGCTAGCAACAGTTAATTTTATTTGAGAGTATGAGACAATTACAGACAGGTTGATACCTGCTCTAGAACATTTATATGGTAAGTAAAGATACCACGATGTGACAAATAGGGATAAAGCAATCATTTTGGTCCGGAACAAAATCATTGCCTTAATCCTGAATAATGCACACCGTACGGGAAGTAACGGTCAAATAGTCCTTTGACCCTGAACCCCGAGCAGATAGACATATTTATAGACAGAGCTGGTTATAGACAGATAGAGGTATAGACAGACATAAAAATAGTAAGCCTAGCGTACACAGTTGTACCGTGTAGTATATCAAAATATTTAGAGTTGTGAAAACAGAACGGCATAAGCTGTAAGGCTAAATATATCGGGCAGAGTCTCAATAAGGCAATAAGACCCAAGGTACATGTTTGCATGGGGAAGTATCCCTGGGCAGTAAGATCCAACAAGCACTTTGTGCTGTATAGAACAGTGACGAACATGTTGAAGAGTAAGCAACTCCATGCCAATTTGAGCAAATGTAGGTTGTGGTTACAGGAAGTTAAATTTTTGAGTTATATGATCTCACAACAAGGAGTCTCAATAGATTCAAATAAGGTAGAAATAGTACTGAATTGGAAGAGGCCATAAACAGTATTTGAGATACACAATTTTTTCTGGATCTTACAGGTTATTACAGGCGATTTATACAAAATTTTTCCAGAATAGCTTTGTCATTGACAAAGTTAACACGAAAAACTCAACCTTTTGTGTGGGACAACAGTTGTGAGAAGAGCTTCACAGAGCTGAAACAGAAATTAACAACAGTACCAGTGTTAACAGTCCCAGATCCACAGTTGACCTTTGTTGTCTACACAGATGCCTGTGGGCATGGATTGGGATGTGTTTTGATGCAATAAGGCCGAGTAGTGACATATGCATCTCGTCAGCTGAAGCCTCACGAACAAAAATATCCTACACATAATCTTGAGTTAGCGTCAATTGTATTTGCACTAAAAATCTGGAGACACTATCTCTATGGGGTGACTGTAGAGTTGTACTGAGACCACAAAAGCTTAAAATATTTATACAATCAGAAAGAGCTCAATATGAGGCAACGCAGGTGGATGGAGTTACTTAAAGACTATAATCTGGAGATCAAGTATCATCCAGGCAAGGCTAATGTAGTAGCAGATGCATTGAGCCGTAAAACAATACAGGTAGCAGCCCTTATGATTCATGAGCAAAGGCTGATTGAAGATTTTAGGGATCTTAATCTGTCTAACTAGATCATGACTAAAGGCAGCAATGTCAGTCAGACAGAGAATTATCTAAGAGCAGTTATAGAAGAAGCTCAGATACAAGATAAACATGCACAGTCTATTAGAGACAGAATTACAAACAGAGAAACTCAGGAACATGACTTGTCACCAAGTGGGTTAGTCAGATACAAGAAGCGAATATATGTTCCACCACAACCTGAGTTGAAAAGACAAATCATGGAAGAAGCACACAAGAGTAAATATACTCTGCATCCAGGAGCAACTAAGATGTACCACAATTTGAAATCCACATATTGGTGGCCAGGCATGAAAAAGGATGTAACAAGGTTTGTTGCTTGTTGCCTTACATGTCAGAAAGTCAAAGCTGAGCACCAACGACCTTCAGGACTACTGCAAAACCCTGCAATTACTGAGTGGAAATGGGAGAGCATCACTATGGATTTTGTGACAGGACTACCAAAAGTCCAAAACCATGATGCCATCTGGGTGATTGTAAATCGATTCACGAAGACAGCTCATTTCTACCAATTAGCATTCACTATTCTTCCGATAAATTTGCAGGCATTTATATTAAGGAGATAGTACGTTTACATGGTACGCCAAAGAACATCATATCTGACAGAAATCCTCGGTTCACTTCTAAATTTTGGAAGGCGGTACACGAGGCTTTGGGTACTATGCTCTGATTTAGTACGGCCTATCATCCTCAGACAGACGGACAAACTGAGAGAACAATTTAGACATTAGAAGATATGCTTAGAGCATGCGTGATTGATTTCAAAGGTAGATGGGACCAATTCCTTCCTTTGGCGGAATTCGCATACAATAACAGCTATCATTCGAGCATTCAAATGGCTCCCTATGAAGCGTTGTATGGAAGGAAGTGCCAATCACCCTTATGCTGGGCAGAGTTATCCGAGAGGCAGATGTACGGCCCAGATATTGTTGATCAAACAACAGAGCAAATAAAGTTGATTAAGCAGAGGTTACTAGCTGCACAAAGTCGACAGAAGAGCTATGCTGACAAAAGGCGAAAACCTCTTGAGTTTCAAGTTGGAGACCACGTATTTATGAAGGTTTCACCTACTACTGGTATTGGTAGGGCGTTAAAGGTGAAAAAGCTTAGCTCAAGATACATCAGTCCTTTCGAGATCTTATCGAAGATTGGGCCGATAGCGTATCAAATAGCTTTACCCCCAAGTTTGAGTAGACTACATGATGTCTTCCACGTCTCACAGCTGAAGAAATATCAACCTGATCCAGAACATGTGATTGAATATGAAGAGGTTGACATGCGAGATGATTTGACGTATGAGCTCACACCAGACCGAATTATTGATCGACAGGAGAAACAATTAAGACATAGGAGTATTCCATTCATCAAAGTGGTATGGAAGAGGTTACCTCCCAGAGAAGCAACTTGGGAAGCTGAAGAAGACATGAAGAGACGATACCCATAATTTATGTCTTCATATATGTAACAAATTTCGAGGACGAAATTAATTTTACGGGGGGAGAATTGTAACATCCCAAAAATTTAATGTAAGGATTAAATTATAGAAAATAGATAGTAAGCCAATTTATGGAACCTACAAAATTTAAGGAAACTTAAATTTGACAAAGGGAAAAATTAGGACCTAGTGTGTGTAATTAATAGGATAAAATATACCTATATGTGTATAAAAACACACACACCCACACTTGACAGCACACAACACATACTCCTTATCTTTTCTTTCATTTGGCCAACACATAGTACAGCACAAAAGCACACGTACAGCCCATAACTTCATGCTATCAACACAACACACTTGCACCACACACACACTTATACCTACATCCTCCTTTACGTACAACACACACACACGTTCTCTTCTTAGTAGACCAGCATACAACACACATACGTACAGTTCACAAACTCCCTCCTTTCATCATTATTGCCTCAGCTTGACACCTCTCAAAACAGAAAACAGAAGCAAACATAGAGAAAAGAAAAACAGAAATGAAACAGAAACAGCAGCACAGAAACACAGAAAACAGAGAGAGAAACGAAGGAAGAACAAGCTCCAAATCTCACACACAACATCATAAACGTGTTTAGGTAAGTTTCTTCTACTTTAACCTTGGATTTCCATTGGATTTGTGGTTGTTTTCTGGGTTGCATGTGAGTTTTATCAACTCTGTTTTGGTCGCCGGAAAACAGAGGTTTTATCGGAAACTTTCAGAAGCTCAAACGGAGGCTACAGATGGAGTTTTCATCTGGTTCTTTTTGATATGGAAATTTTAGGATGTGTAGTATGAAATAGAATCAAGAAGAGCTCAATTTGGTGTCAAAACGAACAAGTTATCAATTTTTGAAGTTTGACTGTCCAAAACTGATGTTCATCAGAGTCAGTCAGTTTCGTGTAGCTTTTTGACCACCCAAATCACATCCATTATTTACACAACTTTACAGGGAGATAGTAGACATAACAAGCTTTAAAATGAGTGGTAAAATGCATAATTTGGATATCTTTAGAGAGAGTTATGATTTTTGAAAGATGGGTTTAGAAACAGGTGTAATCCTGAACGTCCAGACTCTATTAGTTGATTTCGTGGTATTTTTGAATTATGTAATCTTTTCTAATGGCCATTAAAATTTCCAGAATTGAAGTACATAATCTTATCTTTAATTTGGTATATATTTTGTGTTAATTGGATTAGTATACTAAGAGATATGAATTTTTGAAGTCAGTTGCTCTCAAACTGTGTTTCTGAAAAACAGTTTGTTTGTATCGAACATTTGGAACATCAAACCTTGCCCAAAAATTATGAAACTTTCCAGATTTAAAGTAGACATCCATATCTTTAATTTGACGGGTAGAACATAATTTTTGGACAAGTATATTAGGAGATATAGATTTTCAAATTCATGCTATGTTTCTGGAGACTAATCTGGAATAGGGATATTTCGGGAAATTCTGGGAGTAATATGGTAAATCTGGGTAGATTTTGATATTTTTCCATGAAAATATATTTCAATAGCTTCATGTAGGCTTTGGACCCAGTCAATTTCTATTTTTCTAGAATTAGTTATGATTTTTCAAAGTTAATTGAAAAATCTGCCAATTTGTTGAAGAATAGTAAAATTACACTATGTAAAATTATATAGTGTATAAGCCACTGAAACTGAGATAATCAGAAGAATATGATTAAAGATAGTAGTAATACAAGTAATAACCAATTACTTGTTAATTTTAATATATAGGAACTGGTAAAAGCCCGAGCCGAAGAAAAAGTTTTGGATAAACAGTTGGACTGGAAAAGGACCCAGGTAGTAATTCTTTCTTTCATGCACTATGTGATTATTTATATGTTGTGTATTTCATTTTCTGTAACATGACAGTGCCTGTGGCACAACACGCGAATAAGCCAGGTCTAAACATATCGTTTGACCATGGACACGAGTTTAGCCGGGGTTGCAAACAGTCGTTTGGCCTTGGACAGTATGCATACAACATGAGTTAGCATTTTACATATCATGGTGCATTGCATATTTATTTATCGCATTTTATATGATTGATTGTACATTACTACTGAGATTCATTCGAATCTCACCCTTTTTCAACATCTAAAAATATTCCAGCAAAGGACAGCGGCTCTAAGGGCAAAACCGTAATTACTGGCAGAGGAAGGTCCAGTCATAGTCGGGAGTTACATCTGATTATCTTTAATTGTGAAATTTATTTCTTTTTTACTCTGTATGTATTTTTTTAACTTAGATGAGGATTTTCTGTATTATCAGAAGTACTTATTATCAGTATAGTTTCACTATTTCTGTTTGTCATCTGAACAACGCATTTATTAAATAGAGAATATCAGAATATTAAGGGGTTTGACATATTAGCTCATTAAATTATTGGGTACTTGGTTCTTTCATCCCCACCAAGCTACTCCGGGGGGAAAAAAATCCCCGCCAAAAGCTATCAGAAAACTCGAACCGCCTTCGACCTTAATTCTACAAGCTGTAGAAGAGGAAGCTAGATCTATATTACCACCCCACCACGTCAAGGGTTGGCCTGCATTTTGCAATGCGAAGAAGATGAGTACTCCCATGAACATCATGCCTGCGTCCTATGCCATTGCTGAACCATATCTAAAACTGTCAGCAACAAAGTCACTGAGCTGCACGATCGTCGAACTTCCACTTTCAAATTAAAGTGAGAAGAATGATGGATGATCCGGCAGAGGCATGATGACGGAGCTCCACTGCGGTTGGGGGACGGTGTTCAACGTCATCTTCATTGTTGGGTGTTTGCCGAATTGGGTTCCAAAAGTCATCGAGAGCTTTGGGTGTTGGTGCTTCGATGTCTTGTACATGGGCATATTGGTTAACACAGACCAAAATATTACCACTCCATTCTAAATCCCCCTAATTTAGGAGGGAGGGTTATGAGGGGAGAGGAGGGAAAATTTGAGAAAGTTTTCCCTCCACTCCCCCTCAAACCAAACAAACCTTTAGGGGTGTTCAACGTTTTTTGGTCTTAATTCTGAGCAAAATGGGAGAGGAAAATCTCGTCTTGAAAATTTCAAGACAGGAAAAGTTTGGGATCAGGATAGGGAACAGAACTTCTCAATCCTGACTTTTCCCAATCCTGAATATATATATATATATTCTCTAAAGTACCCTTTTTAAGGTATTGTTCTTGTGCTTTTAGATACCATACGCAAATTACATCCTCTTTGTGTAATATATTCCTTATTCACTCATATACAAAGTATCCTTTAAATACTTTTCTTATTCTTTCATTTAGTTTAATTTAATCATAGGGATTATCATTCAATATATTGCCATAAATGTCCCTTATGCTCTTGTTGCCAACTTTAAATTATGATGTAGGTGGGCATACCCTCAAGAAAATGGCAATCATAAGTACATCTATAGTCTATGTCAAAGGGAGCAAAACATTGAAAGATTGCAAATATTGAATTGTTGATGAATCTGTAATTTTAATTCATTTTAAATGTTTGTATTGGACTAATTATATATTTGTATTGGACTAACTATATATTTATATTTGGACTAATTTGGTACAATATGATATTGGACAAATTATATTTGTACTAGACTAAATGAAACACAGGAAAAAAAATTCAATAGAGGGGAAAATTTTTAAAAAGAAAAGAAAGGGAACCTTTTTCCGGAATGAAAAGCTTTCTCAAGCCCTTTCTGGGATCATGAATGGGGTTTCCTGATTCTATGTTGCTCCCAAAAACACCCTTAGATCTTTAATATAAGACATATTTAGGGAGTTGATCTTGGTCTAAAATATAAGATATAATTTCATATTTATCAATCTTTCCCTAATTTACTCCTATTAATACTCCATTAGCAATAATCAAGGGGAAGAGTGAATAAGTGAATTAAGGAAGATGACTATGATGTTTTAGAAAATATATATCATTTTAATTAACTTTCTTAATATAATAAAATTAGATAAATAAGTATTATATTAAGAACGAAAGGAAGTATCATTTAATATATGAATAGCAAAAAAACATGAATCAATACCTACGTACGTACATACATAGATAACACACAGAGGTCTGTATGTACATATAGGTGTGTGTGCGCGCACATGTACATGTACACGCACACACACACATATATATCTATATATACATACATACATGTAGATACATATAGATACATGTATATATTGTTGAGACAGTATTAATAGTAGTAAATTAGGAGAAAAAATATGTTTTATATATATATATATATATATATATATATATATATAATGGAAGGAAGTATCATTTAATATATGAACAACAAAAAAACATGAATCAATACATGTGTGTGTATCTATACCTATATATATGTATCTACACACACGTATATATACATATTCATACATATAGACACACACAGATAGATAGATAGATATATAGATATACATACACACACATATATATATATACATATATATACATATACATATATATACATATATATATATATATATATATATAAACATACATACATGTGTGTGTGTGGGGGGTAAAGCTTAATTTTTTTAGTTGGAAAAAAAGGCTTGGAATTTTTTCACTGTTGATAAATAGTTGATAAAATTAGCTGCAAAATTTAATGTCCCAAACTCAGAAACATTGGAATGAAACCAAAAGTATAGAATCATAGCCGTAATATTCTCCTTTTATATAGATTTTAAATTATAAAATCAGAAATAGAGATAATATAATTTGATCAAAGATAAGATTGATATATCTTTGTATATTTAGTTATTAAATTTAGAAACACATTGTTACCCAAAGTGAAAAACCCTTTGCATTTTAAGCATGGCAAGGGAAAACCTTAACTAAATCCAAAAAAATATAATGGATATAAACAACCTGAAAAATTTTTTTCTCCATGGGCACATAATCAATATGATTTAATATATGATCGGCAAAAAATATCAATGTATATATGTGTGTGTGCTAAAGCTTAAATTTTTCCGTTGGAAAAAAGGCTTGAAAATTTTTCACTGTTGATAAATAGTTGATAAAATTAATTACAAAATTTAATTTACCAACCTCAGAATCATTGGAATGAAACTCAAAAGTATAAAATCTAAATTATAAAATTAGAAATAAATATAATTTGATTAAAGTAATAATGATAGGAAATCATGATTGATATTATATTAATTTTTATAGATATTTTTTTAATTTAATTGATATAATATTTAACCGATCAAATGATTTCAATATTTTGAGTCACACTGAACTTCTTAATAATAATAATAATAATAATAAGTTTTTTTTTTTGTTTTTTTGCCAACAACGGTAGAAGATAGATTAGCGATAAGAAATTAACTAACAAAGTTATATGATAATATCTTTATAATGGCAACCACTATGTATTTATATGCTTATCTAGATAAAAAAATTATATTTGAAACTTCATTAAGATTAATATATTGCTCCCAAAAATATTGATTGATTAATTATTTTAAAAAAAGTTTTGACTACTATTCACTGAATTTATATAAACTTGGCTCGCACCTTCCTTCTTCTACTAGTCTTCTGAAAAGCACGTTGATTTTCCCACTGCAAGATTTCTTCTTCTCAGTCTATAACTTTGATTTTGACCTCTGATTTCATCTATTTTCCTCTCATAGATTTCCAAGTCAAGCCCCACAAAGAAGCACATGGTAATGGGGGACGACACGCCATATCTTCCGGAAGAAATCACCACAGATATTCTCAAACTGCTTCCGGTGAAATCGCTTATCAGATTTCAATGTGTCTCCAAACAATGGAAAACTCTCATCAAGTCTCCATCTTTCATCGCCAACCACCTTCATCACTCCGCTCAAAACCGGCCTTCACTTCTTCTTTGCAAACAGCGTAGAACATGTGAACCTCTGCATTTACGTTTGATGGATTGCGAGATGCATGTTCATAAAATTCCGAACCCACCTTTGATCGGTCCCTTGTTTGGTGTTACAATCATTGGTTCCTGTAATGGCTTGCTTTGTGCTGCAATCAATGAGTATAAGATTCCATGGAGTGTTTTGCGCAGTTCCCTTTTATTGTGGAATCCTGCTACTAGAGAGATCAGAGAGATCCCTAAAACCAGAACTTCAGAAATTCCTAACTGGGATTGCAATGGATTTGGCTTCAGTGCAATTGTTAATGATTATAAGATAGTACAAACATATAATGATGGCAATGAAATCATTAGGGCTGTTGAAGTATATTCGTTAAACACAGATTCATGGAAGGAAATAGAACTTGGACCCTTGGAGGGTGTAGGTTTTAGCACCGGTGATTGTGTTGCATCTAATGGATGTATCTTTTGGGTTGGATTCTTACTAGAGGGAGAATATGATGATAGTTTGATAGTTTCATTTGACATAGCTATGGAAGTGTTTACATTGATACCATTGCCTCCTCAGCCAAATATTATAAATTTTGAGTTGACGGTATATGAGAACAAAGTTTCTATACTTATTCTCTCTAATTGTATTGATTTGTGGGCGCTAGAGGAGGGTGTCAGCTCATCTACGGAGAGATGGAGTTGGACTAAAAAGTTTCGTAGCAATCCCTGCCCATCCACATTGGAATTTCCTGGGATCATTTGGAGGAATGAAATTGTCTTCGGTTCTTTTGGTAAGTATAGGCACAGAAATACAAGTGGTGGCAAAGAAAAAATTGAAGAAGAAAACTTTGGTCAATATTTGATCAATATCATTACCAATGAGGATAAGATGATTGATATCCCTGGATGTCGCTTTGGTAATGTTTACAATCATGTTGAAAGTCTTGTTCCCATTGGCAACATTTAGTATTGAAGGATAATCGTTACCATGCAATTTACTTTTGTTCGATTATTTTTGTTGAAATTAATCCTTATCAGTATACATTGATGATAATTTTTGATGCCGTTTAGATATTATGTGTGTGTGTGTGTGTGTGTGTCGAATGATGAAGGTAAGATTTTCAATAACAGAAATTTTTTTCTATATTTTACCTATTCAAAATATCATGTTTCTCGCCACTACCACCCTGCACATTAAAAAACAATATTTTTCCATGATTTTTCTATTTGACCTATTCATAATATCATGTTCTTTTGCATAATGTGAACATCTTTAGGATCATTACAATACAATAATATTGTTGGATTATGACTGGTTTACCCTTTGCAGATTAGTCTAATTAAGTCCATTAAGCCATGGGCTAAAATGCAAATAATATTTCTTCTGGGTAACAAGCTTTGATATATTTTTCATATTTAATGTGTATGACGGAAATAATGACATGCATAAAGAAATAACTGAGGGAGTGGATGTGTTACCGATGGAATGGGGCTATTGGTTTTCTCATACTTATAACTCTTAAGTTACTTATGAGAAACCATAACTCCTAAGTTATTTATATGAGATCGTAAATCCTATCCTAAACAAGTTATATATGGAGTCATAACTTATGACATGTGTTACATAAGGCAAGAGCTAGTATAAGTGCTTTTTGTTCAAGCACTTGAGTCTCTCTCCTCAAGAAAACAAGTGGGAGTGCTCTCTCTTCTCTTTCCATTTGTGGTGTATTGGTTGTGCATTTATAGCCATATCTAACTGTGATCTAGTTTAGTGTGGATATTTACTATAGTAGATTGCACTCCAAGTACGTCTAATAATCTCGTGCCATGGCATCCAAACCTAAAGAACACTAGAAAACTAGCCCCTCATGGAGTTACTAGCAGCCCCAACTCGTCAAGAACACAGGGACTCCATGGAACTATGAATAACATGCTAATCAATGGAGAAAGCCAGAGGAAGTTGTTGGTTTAATGGAATGAGTGGAGAAACTGATAAGAAACGCTGGAAGAGAGAAAGAAGGAGTTGGGAGGCAAATCAGTGAAGGATGTCGTCGACGGTGGTGGTGTTCTCCATCTCCTTACCTCCGTTTGAAGGCCTCGTCCTCCCCCCAACGCCTTCACCCCTTATTTCTAAGTTGTCAGTGCCCTAAAATGACAAAAACCTTTCGAAATCTATCAGCCGGCCAAAAAATCAGATTAAGCAGTGCAAAACGCTAGCTTTCGGATTTCAGATCGTCTTAAAATTTTTAGAAGTTCTGGCTATTTTTCTGTAAATTTATCTGGTCCTTTTCTGCGCTAACATAAAACACTAGAAGTTTGCGTTTTGGTCCTTCAGCAATTTTTTTTTTAATTTTAGTTCTTTAGAAATTATTTTTTTCTTGATCCTTGCCCTTGACTTTTCCTTAATTATTTTCAACTCCAACTTCCCTAAAGCGACCTATAATGCAAAAAAAGATTATGTAGCATCAAATGTTCTAAGAAAATCAATCCAATTAATAGTAATGACAAGACATATGGAAATATTACCCTTTTAGTTCTATTTTCACACAATCATTATTAATTCAAATTAATCATAAGAAATATTATTTAGTACAAAATTAATAATAAAATTCATAATTCAAACATTAATGTCATGACAAAATAGGGATATTTCAGTTCGGTAATCCTCTATAAATGTATTTGTTTAAAATTGTTCCCTCAAAATTCAACTGTTGTGTCCTATCTGAGAAAAAAGAAGAAGAAATTCATCTGTTAAGCTAAGGATCGTCATGATTTATTCCCATTTAAAACCCATATAAATTAATCAAAAGTGTAACAGAACATTAATCAATGAACTCAAACGTTAAAATATATTAGTTGGGTTCTGACATAATAGTGCCCGTCTGACATACTCTTAGGTATTTCAATATTAATGCCGTTTTGTGAACAATTGTGATTTTAGATAATCGCAATGCTCATAAGTGACATTGGTTAATCTTGATTTCAGTTTGGATACTTTTCCTGATAAACTAGCTTCAGAAATTCGATTATGTTTGGATTTCATTTATAAAATCATTTATGAATGCATAATTAAAAAATAATATAATATTAATAAGGTTCTTTATAATTTCAGCCTCACGAGGATTTTCCAAATGCAAAAGCACCCAGTTACTTATGAGGAGATTATTAAAAATCCTACTAAATAAATTAAACTATATTATTATTGTAACACCTACATATATTGATAACTTCCGATATGTGTCCCACTGCGATTATATTATCATAACTTTATTATTTATTCTTAAAATCTAAAACTCAAAATTCTGAATCCCTATATATTAAAATATTTAATCTATTAGATATATGTTGTGATTCTAAAAATCTGAAATACTTAAAAAACTGAATAACTTTACATGTATATATGATTTCCATGGCATGAATAGGAGAGGAAATTAAGTCTTTATTTTTTAAGCATCTCAATAAAATTTGTTACATAGGTGGGCATTCAACTTGTCACACAATTAGCTTACTACCAGTGTCACTCTTTTTTTTTTTTTTTTTTGTTGACAAACAAGTTGTTTGTGCAATACTTTGTTGAAAGGGGATCTTTTTGAAAAGGGTACAGACAAAGTAGAGATTGATAGGTAAAATAGGAAAATTGCTATAAACAAATAATTAGAAATAAATAGCTTTATTGTGAGTATTTAACAGATACAGAATAGTCTGTGAAGAGAAGAGTAAGTAAATGAGCATGATGGAACTGTGTGTGTTCAGTATACACTGTAACATCCCAAAATTTATTAAAATATTAAATTCCCAAAAAGAAAAATAAATGGTGCTAGAGATTAATCTTGGGAATTGAAAGCCAAATTATGAAACCTATGAAATATACGGGATCTTAAATTAGACAAAGCAAAAAATTATGGCATTGTGTGTGTAATTAATAGGATAAAAATATACATATATATATATAATATTAAAAAAACACACACCCTTTTTCCCTTGCTTCACATGAGACACACGCACACACATTCAATTAATTAAATAAACACACTCCCTCTCCGTGTTTCTTTCATTTCTCACGTACACACACACTTATTAATTAATTAAACACCCATGTGTCACACACACACTTTCATTTTTTTAAAACACCCTTTCACCTCTTCATTACTTCACTTTTGGTAGCCAAGGAAAAGAAAAGAGAGAGTGAGTGAAAGAGAGAGAGAGAGAGAGAGAGAGAGAGAGAGAGAGAGAGAGAGAGAGGGCAAGGGAAACATAAAAGAGAAAGAGAGACATAAGAGTGATAAATGCAATTTGGAGGAAGGAAGAATAGACTACAAATTCCACATACAACTCCATATCCTAATATAGGTGAGTTGCATTTCCATATTTTTAACTCTTTCTAATTGATTTGAGGCTATTTTTGGGTAATTTGGGAAGCATAAGATTCTAGTATAATGAATTGTTGTCTTGTGAGGTTTTATTTTGACCAAAATAGGGCATGAGGAAGGAATGAGAATTTCTCAAATTTGAGGTTTCCAATCAATTTTACAAGAAAAATTATGTGGTAATACATGTGGTTTTGATTTTTGGATGATTATATATAAGTCTAGAATTTTTAGAAAATAAGAGGAGTTGTTGTTCGGTTAGTTTCTCTGGAATCATATTGGTTGTAAAATACATTTCGGTGGCCAAACCTGGTCCGAAAATTATGAAAGTTTTCAAATTGAAAGTAGACATCCTAAGCTTTAATTTGATATATAATATATATCATTTGGGTTTATAAATAGTGAGATATGAATTTTTAAATTTAGATAAAGAATCTGGAACGTTTTCTGGTACAGATGTGGTTTGACGAAATTATGGAAATTTTTTGGCTTTAATTTATATATGGTAATATTTTCTCATGAAAATAGACTTAAATAGGATCATATAGGATTTTGAACCATCCCATTTTGAGTTCTATATATTTAGTTATGAATTTTAGAAGTTAAGCTATTGAAATTGGAAATATTTTCTGGCAGTGTGAGAAAACTTTAAACCTGGGAATTATTCATGGTTAGGTGGTAGTGGAACATATTTTTATCTTATAATAGACTTAATAAGTGACACATATAATTTAGAACCACCTTAATTGGATATTCCTAGGTCAAGATATGAATTTTTAAAGATTATTGAAAATTCTGTCAGATTTGGGTAATAGTGCAAAAGTAATAAGTAAAGGTATTTTTGTAATAATTAGGACTCTATGGGTCAAGTTAAATACTTAGAGTTGATATAAGTCCATTAAATATCCAATGGTCCTAATATATTAATTATAATGCTAACCTACAAAAGTGTCTTGAAATACTAAATATTTGGAGCAAGTAATAATTCCACTACTAGAAAAAACACTTTTAACGTCCCTTATTTGGGACTTTTAACGTCCTTTTATGGGAGGACGCGTATATCAGCGACATAGTAAATTTGGACTTTAGACGTCCTTTATAAAGGGACGAGTAAAGTGCAGGGTTTAGGCTTTTAGCATACTTTAGGCGTTCTTTTAGCAAAAGGGACGCCTAAAGTCTCCGTTTAGAATTTTTTTTTCAAATAAGGGACTTTAGGCGTCCCTTTTAGCGTAAGGGACGCCTAAAGGTTTTTTTTAACCATACAATGCTATTTGTATTGTTTCTGGTCATTCTGAAAGCAAACAGCAACATAGTCTCCTTATTACACAAAAAGGAAACATACAGCACGCAGTATATAATTAACAAAACACAACATCCAGCTCTAATGAAACATTCATGCACTACAGTGTTGACAGAAATGTTGTCCACTAATAAACAACTACTAAGTAAATGTACAGGAAACGATAAACTTCTACAAATCAACGTGTTGAAGAATCCTCCCAGCCAACAAGTCTCTGATCAAATTAATGTCTTCATATAAGTAAGCAGCATGATTATCAAAGATCTGCAAATTAGAAAATATGATTATACGAAATCAATGAAATTAAATGATTGTTTAGAAATTCAATTAAAATACACCCAAAATATTATCATTTGATTACCTGTTGAAAATCACTTGTAACGCCACTTTGAATGATATTATCAGAATTCCATCTCAACTTCTTTGCTTTTGTTGCAGTCGCAAACAAACGCTTAAACCGTGGTATTATTGGAAGATACCATAACATCTTCGAAGGTTTCCTTTTACTTGTTGTCCCTTCTCTACAACCACTGTCTTTCTTCACTTTATATCGTGACGTTTTACAGTTAGAACACTCACTAAGACCTGCATACTCCTTTCTGTATAATACACAGTCATCAAGGCAAGCATGTATCTTTTTGTACTCCATGCCCATCATAGACAAGATTTTCTTTACCTCATACATACGGTTTGGAAGTACATTATCTTCTGGAAACATATCACACAATAATTCCAGTAGTAATGTAAAATTACTATCGGTCCATCCACAAGTTGCCTTTAAGTTCACCAAATGCAATGTTCCCGTCAGTCGTGTGTACTTACTCCCAGGGTATAATGGTGTCTCCGCATCACTCCGCAGGCTGTCAAATTCATGTGCTTGGGAGAAGGGTTCAACCTCGACATCGTGAATCATTTTCTCCATTCTATCTTGCTCTATAACATCCACTCCTTCCTTCTTGTGTGACGGACAATCAGTTACTTCCTCACCATGCCATATCTACCTTGTGTATCGAAGATTTATTCCATCACAAAGTAGGTGATCCCTTATATCATCAACATCCCGTCGACTCTCGTTTAAGCAATTCACACAAGGACAAAAATACTTCCCATGTTTGGTTGGAGCATTCCTTCTAGCAAATTCAATAAACTCTTCCACCCCATTCTCATATTCTTCACTAGTTCTCAAAGCATTCATCCAACTATGATCCATTTTTAACCTAAGCCATTCTCAATAACGCTAAAGTTTAGAATAATTGACAACAATGAGATTTCATGTTATAACTATTTTAAACATAAAAAATACAATCCACTAATTTTTCATCATTAAAGTAAAAAATTCAAAAGGACATGTTAAAAAATTTATACTTATATATTACTATTATTATGACACAACCATTATTTCTCAAATATTTTTATTTCCAGACATATATGGCATTTCACATTTGAAATAATTAATTATTACCTTTTAATCTCATTCATTTTTCATTCTATTACATATATACTTCAGAGCTAAACAAGTAACGAGTTTTATAATTTTTTAATAGTCACTTTTCAACAAATTCCAACATATTTTTCACTTACAAAATATTTTATAATTATCTACATATATATATATATGTCATGTGCAAAAGCCATAAAAATACACAAGTGTCTTCCTTTGTTTAGATGTAACCAACTAACCCAAGTTCAGCAATAAATATCATATATTATAAATATTATATGTCTTTTCTAAATGTAATAGGAGAAGAAAAAATCTATAAGGCACAAACACATAAGTGACATTTTAGACACTAAAATAACCGCATAAAAAACAATCCAACTATACAAAAAAAACCTTTGGTGGTCACACGGATGGGTAGTCGACGCTGCTGGACTTGTGGTGATAAAGGAAGGGGCGCCGCTGTACCTTGGAGCTGAGGACGGCCGGACTGACGCTGCTGGCCTTATGGTGGACATATGTAGGGTACGACGCCAGAGAGAAGATCGAGGAAGGGGATGGCGCCTTAACAATCTTGGGAGGAAGGGGATTGAACAAAAATGCTGTAAGTTTCTGCAGCTCGGTTTTTTGAGAGAGGGAGGAAGAGTGAACAAAAATGTTGGAATGGAGGGAAATGAACAAAGTTGGAGGGAAAACCTTTAGGCGTCCCTTCTTAACTTTAGGCGTCCCTTCTTGTGAAGGGACGCCTAAAGGCTAATCTTTGGGCGTCCTTTCTCGAAGAAGGGACGCCTAAAGATCTCTTTACACGTCCCTTTTGATTTTTAGGACGCCTAAAGAGGAAAAAGTTTTTTTTTTACATAAATGCCACTGCGTCCAGTTTTTACTTCCCTTTTTAAAGAAGGGACGTCTTTATGTGACGTTAAATCCCTATTCTCTAGTAGTGTTCGCCCGTCCGTGAATAATAAATTATAGGATTTGACATTTGCCCGGGACGCCCAAGAGACTAAGAACAGGAACCAAATTTGGAAAGACTATCAGGTAGTACCTTATCTCTTATATCATATGTGATGCCATGTATGTGTACCATATCATCTGTATATGTGTGGGACAGATAGTCCATAGGCAGTAAGACCCGTAAGTACAAGTTGCACTGGGAGTTATCGAGGGCATCTTGAGCCAGGTAGGCTTGAGGCAGAAAGCCTGTGATTGTACCTTGTTTGGGGTAGAGGCCCTGGGCAGCCAGATTTTGAATCTCAAGCGCTGTAAGTTTGTGATAAGGGACCAGTTAGGCCATTTAATGTGCTGCATTCCTGTAAGTTGAACTGTTTGATGATTTGTTTTACATGCTTAGTATTTGCATATTATATGAGTAATCTGTGTACTGTTGAGATTCTTTTGAATCTCACCCTTTTTTTTAACAAATGATATACAGCAAAGGCGTCCAGCTCTAAAAGCAAGAAGGTAATATAGACGGACGAAGAAGAGGCAAATAAATTATGAACTGTTTGGTTATCATTTTTATTTTGGATGACTGTAAAATATTTATTAGTAGTAGAAGTAGTGGTAGTAGTACTCGTACCCGTGAAGCAGACTGTATAAGTTGTAATCTGTACGCTAGACTTTCGGTAATGTACTGGTATCCAGAAACCCATAAGTTAACCATCACTACGCGAGCTATAGATAGAAAATGCTCTGTATTTTAAATAAATGATTTTGAAACTGATGAAGATAATGAATTTACAAACTAAAATTTAGACCATACATATTTATTTTAAAAAGTTTTTGAAAATCCTATATAAATATAAGATTAAACTCTGTCTTAAATTGGGACTTTAAATTGTTTTGGTCTTAGGTTTGAAATCATTATATATTTAAAATAATCTAAAGGCTTTAGAAATTAAGGTGTTACATACACGATAGCCTTTATTTATAGCATTTGGACTAACCAAGCTGGTAGGTTAGTTCCACTTTCTACGGCCTTCAATAGATCTAGGGAGTAGTTATTATATTCATAAATATGAACAATTGCTATTTTCATGGATCTAAACATATGCTTGGTAGTGGCACTAGAACAAAATAGTCATTTTAGACCGCGATATTTAGACCGGTTATTGCAGATAAGGTCTAAAAAGTATGACTGGTAGCAGTTTTGTAATTATAAAGAACTTTTGAGATTGGTCCTTAAAATATGCGGTCTAAAATATATTATTTAGACCGGTTATTCAAACAACATGTCTAAAAAGATAAAATTAATTAAAAATTAAATTTTTTTGAAATTCTTTAGACCGGTTGTCACTAATAACCAGTCTAAAAGATAATACATTTTAGATTGGTTGTTGATTATAATCGGTCTAAAAGATGATGAATTA
Source organism: Albizia julibrissin (assembly GCA_037074505.1). Lineage (NCBI taxonomy): Eukaryota > Viridiplantae > Streptophyta > Magnoliopsida > Fabales > Fabaceae > Albizia > Albizia julibrissin. The sequence continues at coordinate 12,267,536 of CM073480.1, read as the reverse complement.
AAAAAAAATTCTTTTAAGGCGGTTATTATTGACAACAGATCTAAAAGGTGAAACATTTTAGATTGGTTATTCTTGGGAACCGATCTAAAATATTGATTTAAGACCAGTTGTTTTGTATAATCGGTCTTAAAGATGTTTCAGCACCCTAAATTCCGAATCCCCTCTTCTTCGCACCTAGAGCTCTTTGTATCTGAAAGTCTTCAAGGTCGATTACTCTGTGAGCTTGGGAGGGTTTCTTCTCGACTCCGTCATCCCCCTTTCTCTCTGAATGTGAAGCTCCTCTCTTCCTCTGTTGCTTGTAGCTCCTCCGTCATTACCAATGTCACTCATCTCCCCCTTTGTCGCTCGTCACTCCTCCGTTGTCACTATAAAGGAAGAAGGCAATGGAGCCCTAGAAGAAGCCATAGATTCTAGTCTGTGTGAGTGTTCCAAATCCCTTTCATATTTCAATCATTTCAGGTGATAATATTTGGGAATTGGAGAAATTTATGAATATCCTATTCTTTGCACCTAATCGAACTCTTTGTATTTGAAACAATCTTCAAGCTCGATACTCTGTGAGCTTTGATGGGTCTTCTTCTCAACTCCGCCGTCCCTCTTTCTCTCTGAATGTGAAGCTCCTCTCTTCCTTTGTCGGGCGTAGCTCCTCCATCGTTACCAACATCACTCTTCTCTTCCTCTATCGCACGTCGCTCCTCCATTGTCATTGAAAAGAAGGTAATGTTACATTATTAAATAATGCTCTAGTTTGTGTTTTATTCTTTGACACCTCCAAAATTTGACTATGGTATAATGCTCTAGTCAGTTGTCTGGCTTTGGTGTTACATATGTTTGATCTTGCTTATCCCTTTCCTTAAGAAGATATTGATTTCATCCACAAATGTTGTGTTGAATTCATCTATGAGCTTTTACAATAATAGTGAGTTTTTGAATTTAATGTTGTTCTAATATGTATTGCTTCTGTTGTATGATGATGTTCGCCACGTTTGACTTCTTTAATTGGACTTGCAATTAGAACATTTAATGTCCTGCTTCACACTTGAAATATATGTTAGTTGATGTTTAAGTATAGTAACAAGTGTAAATATAATGAATAAGTGGCATTTAACCATATTCGGATTAATCTCTGTAATTCATTCTGCTTCAGTTACTGTCAAACTCGAGTTCATACTCAAGACTCTAGTTCCTCATATGATTTTCCAATGTCCCAACTCAAGTTTTCATCAGAAACTCGAGTTCTCAGTGTTGTCAGCACTTCTTCAGGTTGTATCTACTAAGAACTTGTGAGAGTCCATTTGAAAATTTGAGTTCTCATCTATCTAGAACTCGAGTTTTGTCTCCAAACTCGAGTTCTCCCTATACTTTAAGTTTCTATATGATTCTCTAGTTTGAACTTATGGGAGTTCATTTATAAACTTAAGTTTCCTCTTTACTAGAACTCGAGTTTTGCTACCAAACTTGAGTTCTTTCTGTATTTTCAACTCCTAAATCACTACTACAGAATAGGGATTTAACGTCACATAAAGACGTCCCTTTTTTTAAAAAGGGAAGTAAAAACTGGATGCAGTGGCATTTATGTAAATAAAGAGAACTTTTTCCTCTTTAGGCGTCCTAAAATTCAAAAGGGACGTGTAAAGAGATCTTTAGGCGTCCCTTCTTCAAGAAGAGACACCCAAAGAGACACCCAAAGATTAGTCTTTAGGCGTCCCTTCACAAGAAGGGACGTGGCTGGCATGCAGCAAACAATTTCAGAAGGGACGCCTATTTATACCTTTAGGCGTCCCTTCTTGGAGAAGGGACGCCTAAAGGTTTTCCCTCCAACTTTGTTCATTTCCCTCCATTCCAGCATTTTCGTTCATTCTTCCTCCCTCTATCAAAAAACCGAGCTGCAGAAACTTACAACATTTTTGTTCAATCCCCTTCCTCCCAATATTGTTAAGGCGTCATCCCCCTTCTCGATCTTCTCTCTGGCGTCGTACCCGCCTGCATCTGTTCACCACAAGGCCAGCAGCGTCAGTCCGGCCATCCTCAGCTCTAAGGTACAGCGGCGCCGCCCCTCCCTTTATCACCATAAGTCCAGCAGCGTCGACTACCCATTCATGTGACCACCAAAGGTTTTTTTTTTGTTTTTTTTGTATAGTTGGATTGTTTTTTATGCGGTTATTTTAGTGTCTGAAATGTCATTTATGTATTCGTGCCTTATAGATTTTTGCTTCTCCTATTACATTTAGAAAAGACATATAATATTTATAATATATGATATTTATTACTGAACTTGGGTTAGCTGGTTACATCTAAACAAAGGAAGACACACTTGTGTATTTTTATGGCTTTTGCACATGACATATATATATATGTGTAGATAATTATAAAATATTTTGTAAGTGAAAAATATGTTGGAATTTGTTGAAAAGTGACTATTAAAAAAATTATAAAACTCATTACTTGTTTAGCTCTGAAGTATATATGTAATAGAATGAAAAATGAATGAGATTAAAAGGTAATAATTAATTATTTCAAATGTGAAATGCCATATATGTCTGGAAATAAAAATATTTTTGAGAAATAATGGTTGTGTCATAATAATAGTAATATATAAGTATAAATTTTTTAACATGTCCTTTTGAATTTTTTATTAGTTTAATGATGAAAAATTAGTGGATTGTATTTTTTATGTTTAAAATAGTTATAACATGAAATCTCATTGTTGTCAATTATTCTAAACTTTAGCGTTATTGAGAATGGCTTAGGTTAAAAATGGATCATTGTTGGATGAATGCTTTGAGAACTAGTGAAGAATATGAGAATGGGGTGGAAGAGTTTATTGAATTTGCTAGAAGGAATGCTCCAACCAAAAATGGGAAGTATTTTTGTCCTTGTGTGAATTGTTTAAATGAGAGTCGACGGGATGTTGATGATATAAGGGATCACCTACTTTGTGATGGAATAAATCTTCGATACACAAGGTGGATATGGCATGGTGAGGAAGTAACTGATTGTCTGTCACACAAGAAGGAATGAGTGGATGTTATAGAGCAAGATAGAATGGAGAAAATGATTCACGATGTCGAGGTTGAATCCTTCGCCCAGGCACATGAATTTGACAGCCTGCGGAGTAATGCGGAGACACCATTATACCCTGGGAGTAAGTACACACGACTGACGGGAACATTGCATTTGGTGAACTTAAAGGCAACTTGTGGATGGACCGATAGTAGTTTTACATTACTACTGGAATTATTGTGTGATATGTTTCCAGAAGATAATGTACTTCCAAACCGTATGTATGAGGCAAAGAAAATCTTGTCTACGATGGGCATGGAGTACAAAAAGATACATGCTTGACCTAATGACTGTGTATTGTACAGAAAGGAGTATGCAGGTCTTAGTGAGTGTCCTAACTGTAAAACGTCACGATATAAAGTGAAGAAAGACGGTGGTTGTAGAGAAGGGACAACAAGTAAAAGGCAACCTTCGAAGGTGTTATGGTATCTTCCAATAATACCACGGTTTAAGCGTTTGTTTGCGACCGCAACAAAAGCGAAGAAGTTGAGATGGCATTCTGATGAGAGAATTTGTGACAGAAAATATCTTTGGCACCCGGCCGACTCTCCACAGTGGAAGAAGATAGATGAAATGTTCCCTCAATTTGGCAGTGAGCCGAGAAACCTTCGGCTTGGACTTTGTACAGATGGAATAAATCCGTATGGAACTCTTACTAGTACACATAGTTTACGGCCAGTTCTCCTTGTAATATACAACTTACCTCCCTGGTTATGTATGAAGCACAAGTACGTTATGCTTTCTATGATGATCTCTGGACCAAAACAGCCAGGGAATGACATCGATGTGTATTTGGCTCCTTTGATTGAGGACTTGAAGAAGTTGTGGGAGGAAGGTGTGGATGTGTTCGATGCTTATAAGAAAGAGTCTTTCAAGTTGCGTGCAATGATTTTTACCATGATAAACAACTTCCCCGCATATGGAAATTTGTCAGGGTATAGTGTGAAGGGTCATAAATCATGCCCAATCTGTGAAGGAGAAACACACTTTCGACAACTTAAACATTGCAAAAAAACAGTGTACCTTGGCCACAGGAAGTTTCTTCATCGATTCCACCCATATCGTAGGCTGAGAAAGCGTTTTGATGGCTTACCAGAACATGGAGTTGCACCAAGGGCATTAACCGGGAAGGAAGTTTATAGTCGGGTAGAACGTGTCAATGTGACGTTTGGTAAAAATCAAAGGACTACGGGTGAGAAGAACATATGGAAGAAGAGGTCAATTTTATTTGATCTTCTGTGTTGGCATTGTCTTGATGTAAGACACAGTATTGATGTGATGCATGTGGAGAAAAACGTGTGTGACAGCCTTGTAAGTACGCTTCTGCACATCCCAGGGAAGACCAAGGATGGAATGAGCGTGAGACTTGACCTAGTTGATATGGGAATAAGAGATCGGTTGCATCCACAACTAAGAAATGATGGTAGGAGGGCATATATGGAGCCAGCTGCGCATACGCTATCAAAAGCGGAGAAAAGAAGTTTGTGTGGGTGTCTGCATGAAATTAAGGTCCCACAAGGTTACTCTTCTAATATTAGCAGGTGTGTGTCAATGGACGATTTGAAGTTAGTGGGAATGAAGTCCCATAACTATCACGTGTTAATGCAACAATTGTTACCAGTAGCCATTAGAGGCATTATGAAAGATGAAGTGCGAACTACTATAACCAAATTGTGTGTTTTCTTTAATGCTATCTATAACAAAGTCATCGACACTGAGAAGTTGGATGAACTATAAAATGAGGGTTATATAATTCTGTCCCAACTAGAGATGCATTTTCCTCCATCATTTTTTGATATAATGGTGCATTTGGTAGTTCATTTAGTAAGGGAGGTAAGGCTTTGCGGTCCAGTTTACTTGAGGTGGATGTACCCTTTCGAACGATACATGGAGATCTTAAAAGGGTATTCTAAAAATCCTTATCGACCTGAATCCTTAATAGTTGAGCGATATGTAGTTGAAGAGGCTATGGACTTTTGTAAAGATTATCTATCTGGTAAAAAGGAACAGTCTTGGCATGAAGAGGGGAGAAGCAAGGGAACACGAGAACTTAAAGTGAAGACTACAGATCGTGAAGAGGTGTTGCAAGCACACTTGTATATCTTGAATAATGTGGAAGAAGTTCAGCCATACATAGATGAGCACAAAAAGACTTTGAAGAACTTGAATCCAAAGAAGAGTGACATGCAAATAGCTATTGAGCAAAACAAGACATTTGTTAAGTAGTTTGAGGAGAAGGTTTCGCATGAGATCGGTGTGTCCGAGACAATCAACTGGCTAGCTTGGGGGCCTTCATTTCAGGTTGTTACTTGGACTGGTTATGACATAAATGTGTATTCTTTCTACACAAAAGAGCAAGATGACAAAAGTACCATGCAAAATAGTGGGGTGATGGTTGAAGCTGAAGCTATGCACTTTTCCAGTTCGAAAGATAAAAACCCCATATGTGCATCAATGGCTTATTATGGAGTTATAGAAGAAATATGGGACATGACCTACAACAAGTTCAAAGTTGATTTGTTCAAATGTAAGTGGGTTAGCAATGCTGCTGTGGTAATAGATCCACAATTTGGATTTGTCTCAGTCGATCTTCGAAGAGTTGGTTATAGAGATGAGCCCTTCATTCTAGCAAGCCAGGCGAAGCAAGTGTTTTATGTCACAGATCCTGCAAATAAAAATATGTCCATTGTACTTCAAAGCAAAAAATAAAAGTATGGTGATCCAACCTTCAACCTTGACGACACACCACCTTTGACAACAAATCCACCTATAGGAAGTGAGGTCGAGTTGGTAGATGATGAAGATTATTCTGCAAGAAATGATCATTGTGAAGGAATATGGGAAACAGTATAAAGTAAGACCTTTAACTATATAAAACTGTATTATGTCCTATGTGCTTTTTTCCCTTAATGTAGTTTATACATATACCTGCAATCTACTTACCTCTCTGACAATGATTTTTTTGTGTCCAGGAATATGTCAAGTTCTAGTGACTCAGGGAGCGACAACGAGCAGCATAATGGAAGGCAAGAAGAGCCACCCGCTCCGATAAGAACAAGGGGTGCCACGAAGATGACTGTATTGGCGAAGCGACACTACAATGAACAGGAAAGGGTTCACATAGAGTTTGATGCCAACATGAATCCAGAGGGTCCTGAGGAAGACCACTTCATTAGTTATCTTGATTTTTTGGGTCGAAGCAAAGTCTGAATCATCTATGATAGTTGAAGGCAGGTTCCCAAAAAGACGAAAGCCATGATATGGCAACAGATTTTGGTACATAACTTTCGATACATTTTATGTATTTAGATCTTTCTTCCTATTCAAGTTTAATTGTCTCCGTTTTTGCAGCAAACGTTCGACGTTCCTGACACCACAGACATGTACAACCACTGGATGGGAGAGGTTCGTTTGCGCTGGAAGGATTTTAAAAATAAGCTCTCCAAGAAGTACCTTAGAGGTGACAAGATACATCTGGATCCTTGTCAGGAGTATTCATATCTATCTCCAGAGGACTGGAGGTTGTTTGTAGCAAAACGACAAGCTCCTGAATTTTTGGTAAATTTTCTGTCTTCAGTATGAAATTTTTTAATTTCAATATAGTTAATGCACTAATGACTTGTTTTTCCCTTTTTCCCTTAAACAGAAATTAAGTGCGGCGAACACACAGGGGCAAGAAGCAAATCCGTACCAGCATTGCATGTCTCGGGGTGGCTACAGGAAGCTGGAGCGGACGATGATGGTAGAAGAGCTGGAAAATTGAAGGAAGCTGTGAAATCGGATCCTTCTGTTGTTGTACAAGCGCCAGCTCCTCCTCCACGTCACAAAAAATGGAAAGCAGGGAGGATTAAGGGTGGCAAATATATAAATTCGACTATTGTTGAGGTTGCCTCGAGGATTGTAAGTAGTAATAGCACAAGTAACTAATTGTGAAATTATTTCACATTTCTAGCATTTAATTTTCGTTCATAACGAACTGTATGCTACAGGACGAACTCGAAAAGCAGAGTAGCCAAGGTTTGTTCACTCCAAGTGGATGGATGGACATATTGGCAACGGCGATTGGGAAGGCTGAATACCCTGGCCGTGTTAGAGGGGAGACGAGGGGAGTTGGTATTACAAAGTATTTTGGTAAAGCCTCAATAGTTTCTTCACAAGCTGAACCCAGTCAACAGTTTGTGGCTAAGCTTCGCGATCAAATCCGAGAAGAGCTCCGAGATGAGCTAATGACATAACTACGTGGTGAAATGAAATCGTGGTTTGATTTTCATCAAACGGAGGGTACTAGAGTTAGAAACCAGGAATCCCCGGCCTTCCCCAGTACTAAAGGAAGTCACCACCCGCCGGGCGAATCCCTTGTACAGCCTTCCCACACTCCGTAACTCATAGCCGAGGCTTTCCACAATCCAGAACCCCTTGTCCAGCCTTCCAACACTCTAAAACTTGTTGCCGCTCCTTTCCATAGTCTTGTCCAGCCTTCCTATAGTACAGAACCATGTGGTCAGCCTTCTCACATAACAGAACCACTGGGCCAGCCTTCTGCCACTCCGGAGTCAGGCGAATCGTGTTTCCTCTATTTGGATGCCCCCATGATTCGTGTTGTAGCCGATGCTCTTGTTTACACACAAGCTACCACCCACCATCATAATCAAATTCCACAGTATTTACGTAGGGTGACAGTGACACGTGTTCATGAGGGGGAAGAAAGTGCAGCCATCCCTATCCCTGACGTTGAGATTGCCACGCTGGGTCAGGCAATTGGAGCTTTCATCCTTTGGCCTTAATATCTTATTGGCACGTTAGCAACCCTACCAATGGTAGGAATTATATTCATATCACTTGACATTTATTGGCATGATTGTAATATAATTGGTTTTGTTTTCTTTGGTTATAGGAGGAGCAACATGCGCTGAAATGGCCTTTTCTAGCACGGCTACAACATGTTTACAAAGGTATTCGCCAAGTCAACTTCAATATGCCTCCAGGGATTGTGGGTACAGAATTGACGTATCCTTACACGATCGACAATAAAGATCTTAAGGAGTTTTTGCATTTGGAGGAGATAGATGCAGGATGGGTCAAACTTGCCATTTGGTTAGTTTTTCTTTTCTAAGTTCAAGATTTCATAAGTTCAATAATTCATTGGTCATTTTATTTATATTTTAGGTCCTTCTACCACATGTGCATTGATATGGAAATACCAAATTTATACGGATTCTTGTGTCCGGAAAATACGACATCGGATAAAAATGATGTTGCCAAAAAGGACGCATTATGTGGGCTTCACAATGGCAGCGACCAAATTGTGATGTTATCTAGCGCCAATTGTTCAAGGGTATGTAGTAAAAAAAAAAATTTTTTGGATGCTTCAGTGCTAATAATTTTCTTCTAATCTAAACTTCATTTTAATCTGTGTATTGTTGTAGTTACCATTGGAGCCTGTGTGTTGTTTGCCCACGCCTCAATGAAATCTATTGGTTTGATTCCTTGACAAAAAAGCCCGACAAGGACACAAAATCCGTCTTCAACACATTAGTTATTTCTTTTTTATTAATTAAAGAAATGCTTGATTTAAATAAATTGTTCTAACTTAAAATGTTTTACATTTTAATGGTAGCGCGACCCAAACATATAGAATATTTGGCGGGTCACGTGAGGGTAGAGTTGTTCGCAAGCCAAAGTGGTTCTATCCCAAAGTATGTGGTTCCAATATAATTTAAGTTCTTTTATTTAGGGTTGTTTTAGAAATGATGTATGTTAATGATTTTAACCAATTGCTTTTGATTTATAGTGTCCTCAACAACCAGGTGGTACTGAATGTGGCTATTATGTTCTTCTTTACATGTATAATATCATTCAAAGTGGCGTTACAAGTGATTTTCAACAGGTAATCAAATGATAATATTTTGGGTGTATTTTAATTGAATTGCTAAACAATCCTTTAATTTCATTGATTTCGTATAATCATATTTTCTAATTTGCAGATCTTTGATAATGATGCTGCTTACTTATATGAAGACATTAATTTGATCAGAGACTTGTTGGCTGGGAGGATTCTTCAACACGTTGATTTGTAGAAGTTTATCGTTTCCTGTACATTTACTTAGTAGTTATTTATTAGTGGACAATATTTCTGTCAACACTGTAGTGCATGAATATTTCATTAGAGCTAGATGTTGTGTTTTGTTAATTATATACTGCGCTGTATGTTTCCTTTTTGTGTAATAAGGAGACTATGTTGATGTTTGCTTTCAGAATGGCCAGAAATAATACAAATAGCATTGTATGGTTAAAAATAAAAAACCTTTAGGCGTCCCTTACGTTAAAAGGGACGCCTAAAGTCCCTAATTTGAAAAAAAAAGTTCTAAACGGGGACTTTAGGCGTCCCTTTTAACAAAAGGGACACCTAAACCCTGACCTTTACTCGTCCCTTTGCAAAAGACGTCTAAAGTCCAAATTTTTTACATCGCTGACATACGCGTCCCCCCATAAAAGGACATTAAAAGTCTCAAATAAGGGACGTTAAAAGTGTTTTTTCTAGTAGTGAATATTTCTCTGGATAAAACTCGTGGAAGTTAAAATACAAACTCCAATTTCTTTCTTACCAGAACTCGAGTTTTGCTCTCAAACTTGAGTTCTCCAAGAGTTGCAAGATTCTAAACAAGTCTCTGGATAAAACTCACAAGAGTTCAAATGCCAACTCGAGTTCATCTTGGGCCACAACTCAAGTACAGCTATCAAACTCAAGTTCTTCATCAATCAGAACTCGAGTTTACTTCCAAAACTCAAGTGCATCGGCTATTCTATAGAACATAAAACTATCAATTTGTACAACCAATTTAACTCAATGTTCTTGATTAAACTTTGTTATTTCTTTACAAAACAATTCATTAACATTTGTTATTATCAAAACATGGATTCTAACAACAACTTGTGGTTTTCATATCTAACTGGGTTTATGTCTCTGGGTAGAACAATTTCTAGGATATGGGTGATACAGGTCTAATGTTGATACATGTATGGGATTTGAAGGATTAACTTCTATACTTTTTCTTCATTTTGCTTTTTCTATAAAACTAAGGAATTTTCTGTATATACTAAGGAATTTGTCTTCCCTTAGCTTTTCTTTAAAACTTGTGGAATTGAAAGTACACAAAGTTGAGATTTTGCTGTTGTCATGTTAAATTGTGGGTCATTGTTATCTTGGTAGATTCAAATTTTGTTTTAAAATGCTTGATGATAATATGTTGATAATTTGTTTTTGTTGCTAAGAATGTGGGTAGGAAGAATGATGATAATTGTTGACAAATGAAATTATTGCTTCTGATTGTGTGTGCTAATGTATTGATTTTCAATGATTTATTGTTGTCTCTTTTATAGAATACGGGGTGTAGGAATGCTGATATCATTGCTTTTGATTGTGTCTGATAATGTGTTTTTGCTTTTGTGGGATGTGGGATGTCGTTAAAATGTCTTGCTAGGTAAAGCTAATTTTTAAGAAGAATATTTTTTAAAAAAATGGAAATTTTTTAGACCGGTTGTTGGTACAACCACAGACTTTTTAGACTGACTGTATCAAAACCTCATTTAGAACTGGTCTAAAAAGCCATTTTTATCTGGACTAAAAAGACATTTTTCCAATTTGACTGAGTAGTTAAGAGATCTAATAGACTTGGCCTTGGGCAGTAGGCGAACAGGCCTATTTACTATTAGGCTTGTCCAGCATCCCAGTTCGAAGAACTAATTTTGGGCCCTAAACAAGTGTCCCTCCTTTGATAAATAACTTTATCTTGTTTTGGACGTTGCCATGTGTCACGCAAGTGGGCATTTAACTTGTCATACTAGTCAGTGTCCCTCATATTATATAATTAATAGATTGATATATGTATGTGTGTGTGTGTTTGCAAGATAAAGTAAGAGATGTTATATTGTTTAATTATTGAATTAAACGTGTGGGTTTCAAGTAACTATTTATTCTCAATCCAATTTTTTTTTTTAAAAAAAGTTAACATATTCACACATCGGTTTCTAAACTAGTTACGTTGTTTAATAATATCCTAAATAACCGTAGCCATCTGTATACATGGGAACGCAACAATCAAGCTGTTAGTTGAGATAATAATCAATCTTACCAGTAAGAAGGGATTGGTCTCCTTGAATGAATCTCAATTAGCTAAAATTCCAGAGTCAGAATTAAATGTAACTAAAAATATTTTTCATACTTAAATACTATAACAATAAACATAGGCAAGATTTTATAATGTATCAGTAATTTAGAACGTATGCGTAAAAACCGGTCGAGAGTGAGGCACTCACTCGTACCAAATTCTTGTTCAAATTATTTTTAGATTTTTTATTGATTTATCGACTATTGAATTTATGTTACGTAAAATTTCAATTGTTCCTAGATTTTATTATATATTATTTTATATTTTTTAAACTTGATAAATTTTTAGGAGAATTAGGGAGAAGGATGAAAGAAAATGAATATTGATTAACAAGAATCTTAAAAATTATAATTATTTTGAGGGATAAAAATCAAAATATAAATTTTCAATTACGAAATTAATGCTCACCGAATTTCCTACATTTTTTCTTACCTCATCCCATCTATTTGACGTTTTTTAACTACTTTATTACGCAGAACCAAATTCTAGACGAATAAATTTCGAATACAATTAACATCGAATAAGTTTCAAGAATATGAACTATTAAGTTACAAATAGATTTTTTTAAAATGAAAATATGGCTAAAAGTATACCTTTAATCTTTTAAATTTTTTATGAGGTATACTTTTAGTCCCTTAATTTTATAAAGTACATTTTCGGTCTTATAATTCTAACACTATTAATATTGTTAATGGAAAATGCCGATACAACAAACTCAAGTGATGACTAATAGCATTTAATTATGCAAATTTTAGATATTTTTTAATTTACACATATTTTAAATTTAAGATTCATAGCATTTATTATTACTAAGTCATCACTTAAGTTTACGCCGTTATCACTTGAATTTTTTACGTCATTATTTTCCATTAACAATATTAATAGTATTAGAATTATATGGTTAAAAGTATACTTTATAAAGTTAAAGGATAAAAAAATATGCCTCATGGAAACTTAAATAACTAAAGTGCACTTAGCCTAAAAATATACATGGAGATGTCAAATTTGATTAGATGAGTGATGAGATTAGACAAAATGTAGGGAGTTTGGAGTTTGGTGAGGGTTAATATCATAATTAAAAATTTATATATTGATTTTTTAATTTATCTTTCAAAATAATTATAATTTTCATGATCCTTATTAATAAATATTTATTTTTCTTAGTCCTTCTCCCTAATCATCCAATTTTGAATATGTCACAGTTTTGGTTAATACATTTTCACTCTACACTAAATTTATATATAAACTTGGGCCCTGCCCTCCTTCTTCTGCCAGTCTTCTGAATTCTCCATCGATTTTGATTAGTTTTGCTTTGCCATTTCTTCTTCCATTTTCCTCAACCACTGGTGATAGATTCCCAAGTGAAGCCCTACGAAGCACATTGGTAATGGATGGCCACGAGCCACATCTTCCCACAGAAATCATCATAGAAATTCTCAAACGACTTCCAGTGAAATCGCTTATGAGATTTCGATGTATCTGCAAACAATGGAAAAATATCATCAAGTCTCCATCTTTCATCACCGGCCACCTCCATCATTCCTCTCAAAACCAACCTTCAACTCTTCTTTGCAAGCTGTATTGTGGATCTTGCTTCCCTCCTCTACCCATTCATCCATTTCCTATCCTCCACTTCTTTGCAAACAGTATTGTGGGTCCTGCTCCCCTCCTTTACCCATCCCCTTCACTGCCTATCCTCCGCCATGGGGCCGATGACACCTTCTTCGTTCTAATTATGATCTCTTCTGGGTAGAAGAGAAGGTGGAGAGAAGGAGTAGAGGAGAGAAGCCATATCAATTACGGATAGGGATTGCCCGTCCACATTAGAATTTTCTTGGATCATTTGGAGGAATAAAATTGTGGTCGGTTTTTAAGAGGAGACTGAGGAAGCAAACTTTGGTCAATTTTTTATCAATATAAATACTAATGAGGGTAGTAGGATGGTTGCTATCCCTATATGACTTTGGTAAATGGTAATGTTTTCAATTTAGTTTGAAGAACGTTGATCCTAAACGTTAATTATTACCAAGAAAATTTGCTTTTTGTTGTTTAGATTAATAATATGTTTCGATGAGGAAGGGTTGTAGATTTTCAATACCTGATTCCCCCCCCCCCCATATTTCACCTATTAATAATATCATGTTATCATGTTGCTCACCTCTATCATTCTGTACATTTAAAACAATATTCTTACCCCCGTGATTTTGCTATTTGCAACAAGTATTTTAATTGGTTGACCTCCATCATTTTCAATTTGAAATCCATTTATATACCAAACAGTAATGAATATAATGTAATTCTTGTTGTTAGAAAATTGCCATGTGATTCTAGGATTTGTACTCCATTAGTTTTCTTCCAGAGATCCATATATCTAACTATCAAAATTATACTCCTTCAATCCTTAATATATATAGTACCTTATTATGGAGTTGATTGTAGTCCTAAATATAATATCTATATTTATATTTGTCAATTTTTTTTTTCAATTTATGCTCATTGATGCTCCCTCAACCATAACTAAAGAAGAAACATAAAAGAAATTAAGGATGTTGATTAGTGTGTTTTAGATAAAACATGTTATAATAATAACTAATTTAACAAATTTTCTTAATTTAATTAAAGAAGATAAATAGATTTTATATTAAGGATCGGTGAGAGTACTAAACTTATTAGTTGTGAATGAGAAACAAAGAACAAAAAATATAGAAAGGCCCTCCTTCGTTTGGGGAGGCATCCCATTCCAAATAATTGTTACTAAAGGATAATGTATGAGTGACGGGTAGGCGCCTTGCCCTTGGCTAAAATTTTATTTAAAAAAAAAGGATAAAACCACAATTCAAATTAATTGCCACACAACCAAAAAATTCAAAAATATTATTTTTTGGCAAACAAAATAAAAATACTTTCTTCAATTCAAATATAATATTTTTTTTACTTCATTTTAAATATAAGGTATATATGTTAACTAATCACTTATACTTAATTAAGAGAAAAAATTGCGTTGCTGAAATTTTCAATTTTTTTCAACTATTAATTGTTCAAGTGCATCGAAATTGGGTCATATTATTATTAATTTAGGTAAGTAATTTCGATATATTTATAGTCTCTTATTTGTCATTTTTTATCAAAAACTTATTATTCCTTGCAATCACATAAAAGGAAAGAAATGACCATACTTTAGATTTTTTTTTTAAATTACAATATTGATGTTGAAGGAATATATTCGATGCATTAAGTGTGATGATTATTTTTTAACACATTTTCATAAGTGAATTTTAATTAAAAAATGAATAACTGTACATTATAAAATTAGAGTTATTAAATTTCACCCCAAAAAAATAGAATTAAAATCTGATATAGTTAGGATTATGGATTAAAAACACTGTTACACTCGAAGCCAACGCAACTATGGATCAGTTTGTGACTAGCAGGGGATTGTGGGATATAGCGAAGTGAAGTACTTTCCTTCCAAATTGAGCCCTACAGAAGATCCTTATGGAATGGAAACAACGCTACAACTCCACACTACCCACTTACGTGCGAGCAGTTAGTTAATGATAAGATGACAACAAAGGCCGAATATAAAGGGACAAAAGGAGTAAGTCAAATAAAAAACTTATCCAAATATTGTTTTGAAGAAAAAATACACATTTAATTTTCTAACTTCATACAAAGTTTTTGTTTAGTCTCTCAAATTTCTAAAATATATTTTCAGACCTCTAATCCTAACACCATTAGTTTCAAATAATAATTTTTTGTAATAATATTGTTTCAAAATTTACACTCAGTATATCAGCATTTAAGAATATCGTCAATGGAAAATTAATTTTAATATCATCAATTTTTTTTTTGCTAAAATGTTAGAGTAAAATGAAAAATAAAACACTATAAAACTAAAAGAGAAAACTTTGAATGAAATATTCAAAGGGCTAAACATATACTTTTACTTATTTTTAAAAATGGGAATTGTCCATTGTTCCTGCCCTAAATTGCTTCGTGACCGTTTTCCATCTTACCTAAGGCAATTTTTTTGCCTACCTTAAGTGGCAATTACTTCCTGCAATAATTTATAATTATTACTCCTTCCCGTCCGTAATCTAAAACATATTCCCTCAGCCCTTGATATAAAATATATGTAGAGAGTTGATATTAATCTTAAATATAAGACATAGTTTTCATATTTGTCAATATTTTCTAAATTTACCGCTATTGATGCTCCCACAACTATAATCAAAGAGGAGAGGAAAAGAGGAAATTAAGGAAAATGACTATGATGTTTTAAAAAATACATGTTATACTAACTATAAGACATATTTAGGGAGTTCATATTAGTCCTAAATATAAGATATAGTTTTCATATTTGTCAATGTTTTCCTCGTTTACTCTTATTGATCCTCCCTCAATCATAATCAAAGAAGAGGAAGAATGAGAGAATTAAGGAAAATGACAAGTATATTTCAAAAAATATATGTTATACTAACTAACTTAACTAACATGCTTAATCTAATTAAATTAGATAAATATGTCTTCTATTAAGGACCGGAAGAGTATTTACCTAATTTGATTATATTAATGAAGTCACTTGAATTAGTTATTATGACATATATTTTCTAAAACGCTATACTCATTTTCCTTAATTCTCCTATTCCTCCTCCTTTTTAAATATTGTTAAAGGAGTCTCAATAGGGATAAATTAGAAAAAATTTGATAAATATGAAAACAATATTTAGGATAAAGATCAGTTTTCTAAATATGTTTTATATTAAATATAGAAGGGAATGTTTTAACATAAATTTTAAATTTTTATTTTCACAATATTGATAAACTGTTAGATCAGATGGGTTAGTAGTAGATTAGAACGGGGGCGAGACCGCAAGAGGGGAGAGAAAACGGCAAAGCATCCAACTTTTTGCTGATAAATTTGCAAAAAAATTTTCTTTTGACACGAAAATAAAGCAATCCACATCGCTTATTCACTTCCTCCTCTTATACCGTGTCTAATCACTCACTGTGGAGACCCATTGCGTTTGTTCTCCGAGAAGAACCCCTTGACCATTTTGAAGCATCCCATGCTTTGCTCTTCACGTTCCTCTGGTAATTCCTTTTTCTTTTCTCATGCCATTTTCTGGAATGCCTCATTCATAATTATTGTCATCAACAAGAAATTCCTTTCGATCTGAACTTCGGAGTCATACTTTCGACTTGTAAGACTGAGAATGCTTTTTTGTTGATGTCCTCTTCTTGCCTCTTATTCTCGTTGCTAATCATGCTTTTATGTTTCCTTATTTCTGGAATTTACTTGGGAATTGGATTTTCCTTGGTTCAGGGTGTCTGGTTTGTATCTGTTTTCATTATCTACTCAGACTGATTTTTATCTGAATTATCGATGCGCATGAAGTTATATTTTCCCTGCTGTGTTTTATTTTTCTTATTAATTTGAGGTGTACGAATTATTTGTCATTTTAATTTAATTTTCTTTCACTCTCTCTACTTATTATCGTTTGTGTAATTTGTGCGCTATCTGAAGTAGCATATTAACACAGTTTTCTGTTTGACTTGCAGCATTAATTGGTGATAATCCTGGGAAAACTTGCTGTTGTTTGACAAATATTAATCACTGTGATTAGCGCTGTTGAAACCATTCATTGATTGAAGAGTGACAAGTCCAGTGAAGATTGTACTTCAAAATTTACCTTGATAAGTATGATTAGTTTTATATATGTCCATAGGTGAAGATAAAATGAGTGACATAGTAAACAACTCAAATTCCCAGGAGAAACATCAGGATCCAGAAAGCTGTAGAACTAAGCACAGTAGAGATCCCAATCCTGGAAATGACCTTTGGACTGATGGGCTTATTTGTGCATTTGAATTTGTTCGAGGTCGATGAAGATCAATTAAGTCAAAGTTCTCAGCAAAGACCTCAGATGGATCAGAAATTGATGGTGAATATTCAAAAATGCTTGACCCTTCTAATGATCTGACAGATGCTGCTGCCTCTAGATCATATAGAAACAAGTTATTAGAGTTGTCATCCTCAAATGGCTTGAGGAGCAGTAGGTTACATGCCATTGATGATGAAAAAGATAGCAAGGTCCTTCATTTTAGCCAATTTGATGCCACAGATAAATATGATGATAGTCAATGGTGAATATTCAAAAATGCTTGACCCTTCTAATGATCTGACAGATGCTGCTGCCTCTAGATCATATAGAAACAAGTTATTAGAGCTGTCATCCTCAAATGACTTTAGGAGCAGTGGGTTACATGCCATTGATGATGAAAAAGATAGCAAGGTCCTTCATTTTAGCCAATTTGATGCCACAGATAAATATGATGATAGTCAATGGGTGCCGATTGGATGGGCAAGGATTTCAGAACTTGTCCAGAAAGTTCAGGTTGATACAGTATGGTCCTCTCAACAGTTTGAGTTTGTGGATGATGATGAAGATGATCGCACTGTGGCTGATCTGGCAGCTCCCTATTGGGAGCGTCCAGCTGGGCCTACATGGTGGTGCCATGTTTCTACATATCACCCAAACGTTGAGGCTTGGCTCCGCAATTCTCAATGGTTACATCCTGCCATTAGTTTAGCTTTGAGGGATAGAAGTCAGCTGATAAGTGATCGGATGAAGCATTTCTTGTATGAGGTATACTGCTTTTTAATTAGTGATCCTATATGTGATTTCTAGTCTTACTCTTACATGTAATCATCTTGCAATCTATTCCATCGCTTGATCTGATTTGACACTGGCCATTTTGCTCAATAGTAGTGTAACACCTTAAATTCTAAAGCTTTTAGATTAATTTAAATATGTAATGGTTTCAAACCTGAGACCAAAACAATTTAAATTCCAAATTTAAGACAAAGTTTAATCTTATATTTGTATAGGATTTTCAAAATTTTTTTAAAATAAATATGTATGGTCTAAATTTTAGTTTGTAAATTCATTATCTTTATCAGTTTAAAAATCTTTTATTTAAAATACAGGACATTTTCTATCTATAGTTCGCGTCGTGATGGTTAACTTATGGGTTTCTGGATACCAATACGTTATCGAAAGTCTAGCGTACGGATTACAACTTATACAGTCTGCGTCGCAAGTACTAGTACTACTATCGCTACTACTACTACTACTTATAAATATTTTACAGTCATCCAAAATAAAATGATAACCAACAGTCCATAATTTATTTGTCTCTTCTTCGTCCGTCTATATTACCTTCTTGCCCTTAGAGCTGGACGCCTTTACTGTATATTATATGTTGAAAAAGGTGTGAGATTCAAAAGAATCTCAGTAGTACACAGATCACTCATATAATATGCAAATACTAAGCATGTAAAACAAATCATCAAACAGCACAACTTACATAAATGTAGCACATAAAAGGGCCTAACCGGTCCCTTATCACAGACTCACAGCGTTTGAGATTCACAATCTGGCTGCCCAGGGCCTTTGCCTCACACAAGGTACAGTAACGGGCTTTCTGCCTCAAACCTACCTGGCTTAAGACGCCCCTGGGTAACTCCCGGTGTAACTTGTACTTACGGGTCTTACTGCCTATGGACTATCTGTCCCACACATATACAGATGATATGGTACACATACATGGCATCACATATGATATAAGAGATAAGGTACTACCTGACAGTCTTTCCAAATTTGGTTCCTGTCCTCAGTCTCTTAGGCATCTCGGGCAAATGTCAAATCCTATAATTTATAATTTACGGACGGACGAATTATTACTTATTCCAAAATAATTTAAGACACTTTGGTAGGTTATCATTATAGCTAATACCTTAAACCCAATAGGTATTTAATGGACTCATACCAACTCTAAGTATTTAATTTGACCCTTAGAATCCCAATTATTTCAAAAATACCCCTACTTTTTATTTTTTCACTATTACTCAATTCTATCAGAATTTTCAATAATCTTTGAAAATTCATATCTTGACCTAGAAATATCCAATTAAGGTGGTTCCAAATTCTATGTGTCACTTATGAAGTCTAGTTTAATATAAAAATACGTTTAACTACCACCTATCCATGAATAATTCCCAGTTTTAAATATTTCTCTCACTGCCAGAAAATCTTTCCAGTTTCAATAGCTTAACTTCTAAAATTTATAACTAAATATGTAGAACTACAAATGGTATGGTTTAAAATCCTATACGATCATATTTAAATATATTTTCAGGGAAAAATATTAAAATTTATAAATTATAGCTACAAAATTTCCAGAATTTCGTCAAACTTCGTCTATACCATAAAACGTTCCAGATTCATCATCTAACTTTAAAAATTCATATCTCACTATTTATAAACCCAAATAATACATATTATATATCAAATTAAATCTTAAGATGTCTACTTTCCTTCTGTAAACGTTCATAATTTTATGACCAGGTTTGGTTACCGAAATTTATTTTACAACAAATATGATTTCAGAGAAACTAACCGAACAACAACTCCTCTTATTTTCTAAAAATTCTAGACTTATATATAATCATCCAAAAATCAAAATCATATGTATTCCCACATAATTTTTCGTGTAGAATTGATTGGAAACCTCAAATTTTTCAATTTCCCACTCCTTCCTTATGCACTATTTAGCCCAAAACAAAACCTCACAAGACAATAATTCATTATACTAGGTTCTTATGCTTTCCAAATTACTCAAAAATAGCCTCAAATTAACTACAAAAAAAATTAAGAATAAGCAAAGGGAACTCACCTATATTATGATATGGAATTGTATTTAAAATTTGTAATCACTTCTTCTTTCCTCTGGTAGCACCGATCAGTCTTACGTATCTCTCTTTCTCTATTATGTGTCTCTTGCTCTCTCTCTTTTTCACTCACTCTCTCTTTTCTTTCTTTTTGGATATTGGCTGAAGAGAATTGAGAAATTTGTGAAGTGTGTGTTGTGTGTTACGTATAATTAAGAGAGTGAGAGAGAGTGTTATTTTTTTAATTATTAAAAATGTGTATGTGTGTGCCATGTGGGTAGTGTGTGTGTGTTTTTTAATTATATGATTGTGTGTGTGTGTATTGCGTGTGATGTGTGGGAAGAGGGTGTGTGTGTTTTAATTATTATTATATATATATAGGTATATTTTTATCCTATTAATTACACACACTAGGTCTTTATTTTTTTCCTTTGTCTAATTTAAGATTCCTTATATTTCATAGGTTTCATAATTTGGCTTACTATCTCACTCCCATAAATTAATCCTTAGCATTTGAATAAATTTTGGGATGTTACAAGTAGCCTGAGTGATTATATGTTGGCACAGAATGTCTGCAACACAGTTCAAAGTAACTAATTGTATTTGGGGACTTTGTGAGGGATTGAAAATTTTCTGTACTTTTATTTTCTATCAAATTTTATGTTAAAATAGCAAGTAATGCCTAAATAAATCTCAATAAATGATCTATAGTGATTACTACAGGTGTTTATCAATTTGGATATTATAGATGACAGAACTTTTGAATTTCATAGCATCTATCTGTAATTCTAGGTGAATAGTATTTGAAATATAGCATTGCAATGACTGTTCCTTCTACACGTATAAATTTTTCCCTAGATATAAATTATAATTTTAATTTAAGTAGGTCCCCGTCAGAGTTGCTGGGGGGCTGTTATTTGAGCTGTTGAAACAATCAGTTGGTGACCCTCATGTTGATGAAGATGACTTCCCCATTGTACTAAGGTCTTGGCAAGCTCAAAACTTCCTAGTAACTGCAACGCTTATGTTTGATGGATTGCGAGATGCATGTTTGCGAAATTTAGAACCCAACTTTGATCGGTTCCTCATCAGATGTTAGGGTCATTGGTTCCAGCAATGGCTTGCTCTGTGTTGTAATGGATGGGTATATGTATAATTCTGTCCTTTTTTGCGCAGTTGCCTTTTATTGTGGAATCCTTCTACGGGAGAGATAAGAGATCCCTAGAACAAGAACTTCTAAACTTTCTGAGTTGGATTGCAACGGGTTTGGGTTCAGTGCAATAGTTAATGATTGTAAAGCACAAAGTGAGAGACAAACAAGGAAGTATGAAATATTGCTGTGACGGAGATAAATAAAGCCTGGATATCGATTTGAAGCTTTGTTGAACTCTCAGAGATGGGCATAAGAAGAGGGGGCGGCAAAACAATTATTATTAATTATTATTTTTCATCCATAATAATTAAAAGCAAAACCATTAATATCAGCATGTCTCAAACCTTCTAACATTTTAATATTCGTAGTTTAATAAATGCTTAGTTCAGAGGGCATACATAAATAACAGAAATATACTGATAATAAGTGTTTGTTTACATTACAAAAAATCTCCATAGGGTTTAAAAAATATATACAAAATTCAAAAGAAATAAAATTTTCAAATAAAAGATAACCAACTGCCCTTAGAGCCTAATTCGCCAGTAATTACAGTTTTACCCTTAAAGCCGCTACTTTCTACTGGAATGTTTTTAAATGTTGAAAAATGGTGAGATTCAAATGAATCTCAGTAATCAGTCATATAAAATGCGATAAATAAATATACAATGCATCATATTATGTAAGATGAAAATGTTGTGTGCACACTGTTCAATATTTGATCACTATCATTACCAATGAGGGTAAGATGATTGCTGTCCCTGGATGTCGCTTTGGTAATGTTTACAATCATGTTGAAAGCCTTGTTCCAATTGGCAACATTTAGTATTGAAGGATAATCGTTGCCGTGCAAATTTACTTTTGTTCGTTTATTTTGGTGGAAATTAATCCTTATCAGTTTAGATTCATGATAAGTTTTGATGCGGTTAAGATGTTATATATATTGAATGATGGTTATATTTTCAGTGACATACTTTTTTCTATATTTTACCAATTCAAAATATTGTTGCTCACCTCTACCACTCATCACACTGAAAAACAATATTTTTCCCATGATATTTCTATTTGACTTATTCATAACATAACATCATGTTCCTTTGCATAATGTGGACATCTTTAGAAGCATTACAACATGTATCATCCCAAAGTTTAGTAAAAGGCTTAATTTTTCCAAAAAGTAAATTGAATAATTTTAAAGTAAATTTTAGGATTTAAAGGCATATTTTCCAAAAATTCGAGAAAAAATAGTTATAAGTTATAATTTAACTTAAAAATTAATGAAAAATTATTTTAAGGCTTAAAGAAGCTAATTAAGAAAAGAAATTCTTAAAAAGGATTAAGAATTAATTTATAAAAATATTATAATGAGCCAACTGATTTAGAAAAATAAGGAAAATTAGTAACTTTATTATTTAGACTGAAAATTAGAATTAAGCTAAAATTAAACTAAATTATAGAATCCAAAAGATTTTATGAATTTTAAGTTAGACAAGGCAGAAAGTTTAAAGTCTTATCAGTAGGCCCAATAGAATAAAAAATTAACCCAAACTTACATCTACTCTCTCTCTCTCTGTGATTCGAACACAGATGGCACATGGTAAACAGCCACACCTCAACAATACACACATACACTCATCATTCAGCTCCCTCTCAATTCGGACACATGAAAAGATCCAACCCACACACGCACTTAAACAACAGAACACTCAACCTCACCTCCCTCTTCATTTCATCATTCGGTCAGAGAAAAAGAAGAGAGAGAGAGAGAGAAGTCGAACGACAGAGAGGCGAGAGAGACCGAGAAAGGAGGCAATCAAAGAAGAGGAAGAAGGAATCGGACACCACACGCAACACCAGAATCTTGTGTGAGTGAGTCTACTACACCCATTTCTAACTTTTTCTGTCAGTCTGAAGCTGTTCTTGGGATTGATTGTTGCTGAAATTTTAGTGTGGTTGCTGGAAAAAGTTTCTGTCATCTTGAGAGCTTGATAAATGTCATTGCATGTCGGTTTTGGGGTGAGTTTTTGGCTCCTTTGGTTCTGTATAGAGGTCATCGAAACAGAGCATTCAGGTTTGAGTTGATGAAGAGCTATAAGACCTAATATGCATTCTGCTATGTAATCCATGTTGTAAGGGACTGTATGCCTCAAGACTGTAAGTCCTGAAAGTGTATTTGTACATGAGGTGTATCTAATATAACGAATTTTAGGATAAGAGGCTTAGAATTAAGTCTGGATTAAGAGGACTGCTAGATCTTGATTTAATGAATGTCCTGGCCAGACATGGTATTATTTTCCCAAAATTTCTTTATATCTTTAGATATTAAAAGGAATTATATTGGTGAGCTAAAGAGCTCGAGGAATAACAAAACAAAGTGATTGGAAGTCATACACAATATAATAAAGTGGAACACAAAGTAGTGTTGCTACCGGTGAAATTTCCGGTGTGGCAATGGTGATTGTGTGACCTTTTTTTGATAGGTAAATGATGGTAAAAAGTTATGAAACTTTTCAGAATTAAAGTAGACGTATCAAGCTTTAATTTGATAGGTTATATGAGTCATTTGGAGTTGTACATAAAGAGAAATGAATTTTTGAAGTTAGCCCAGCGAAATTAACTATTTTCTGGGGCAGCATCTAAAGATTAAAATTTTGGGAAGAGTGAGATTCAAATTGGCCAAATATTATATTTTTGCTTAAAACTAGACTCAATAAGGGTCGCATATCCTTTGGAATCACCCCAATTGAATATCTACACAATTAGATATGAATTTTCAAAGTTTAATAAAAATTTTGTCAGTTTGGATATTACATACGACAATTCAATTTTTGGGCCAATTAGAAGTTGACACGTGGGGCATTTATCCATTAATTCATCATCATCTTCAGCCATTCTCTGCGTGAAATAACCAGAAGAGAGAGAGTGAAGGTTCAAAACCAAAATGGAGAAAGGAGAGAGAAAATTCTAACCTCCGAAATACTGCAGAAACAGTGTCTTTTCTCAAAGTGTCCTTCAGCAAACTTCTTCTACTTGTAGCAAACTTCATTCCTACAGTTTTGTATTTTTGTTTGGAGGTGGTTGGTGCCGTCTAACCAGCCGGAGTGTTGCCGGAATTCTGAACCGTTTGCGGAAATGAGTAGAGGTAAGCATAAGCTTCCTTTTTAACCGATTGATTTGTTGTTTGGATGAATATAGAGGAAGTTGGGTACTGTTTATGATAGTTTAAAATGGTGTTTTGAATGGTTAAACGATGTCCAATGGATGTCTAAATAGCTAATTATTTGATTAGAAGTAGAAAAGAAGTGATTAAGCCAAAGAAAACAAGAAAACAACATGTTGCACCTAAGAATTTGATTTTCTTCCTTGAACTGTGACATGGTTATGGGTTGAGAATTTGATGATTTTGATGCTTCCATTGGCTTTAGGAGGCAAAATTGTGTAGTTATACAAGTGTTTATGATTTTTGGATGCTTGTATATAAATTTGGAAATTTAAGAAGTTTGTATATGCATGTTGTTGATTCTGCCCTGTTTGTACAGTGACATTGTGCGAGCTGTTTCATATGATAAACCTTGTTCAAAAATTCTGAAATTTTCCAGACTTAAAGTAGACATAATGAGCTTTAACATGATAGGTAATATGAAGGATTTGGACAAGTTTGCTAGGATTTATGATTTTTCAAATTTTGGTCATGTGAATCTGGGAATTTCTGGAATAGTATTTTTATGCATGATATTTCAGGGACCAAACCTTATCCAACAATTCTCAAAATTTCCATAATTAAAGTATAGATATAGATCTTTAATTTGATGGGTAGTTTGTAATTTTTGGACAAGTATAGTGGGAGATATGAATTTGTTTAATTTCTGCCCTGTTTTCTAGAAAGAAACCTGAAACAATGTGATTGGGTGAAATTCTGGGAATGTTTTGGTTATGGTGGCCAAAATTTAGTATTTTTATCTGAAATTATATTCAAATATCTTCACATAAGAATTGGAACCACTCAATTTGGAGTTTCTTAGAATTAATGGTGAATTTTCAAAGTTAATCGTGTTAACTAAAATTCTGAAACATAGATTAGAAAGGGGAAATTCCATGTTAAAGTGTTCACATATAGCTAATGACTATATGTTCCTTTGAAAAGAGGGTTGAATAGAGCATTGAATCATGGCTCTAATAATGTGATTGGTTATATAGGGTCATGAAGTGACAAAGAAGAAGCAATGGTTGGCGGATCAAGGGACAATAAGAGAAGGACATAAAGTCCGAGAGGTAGTAAACTTACCTTTTCTGCATGTATGTGATATGTATATCTTGCATTGATTATGTGACTACTTTGCCTACTTGTGTGGAACATGTATGATTGGTTGAAGTTCTGTTATATTTGTGCAATGACCATATGTATGTCATAACATCGAGCATGCAGTATGTAATTATGTTGGCATGATATAGTGTAGGCAAGTATGTCATGCATTTATATATATCTGGCATGCATAGTGGTAATGTTTGCTACTGAGATTCTCTCGAATCTTACTCCTCCCAACCAACTATTTAGAAAGGTGAAGAGTATAGGAAGATATGCATCGGAGGATATATAAAGGTGAAGTGAAAATTGTAGTGTAAGGCACTACTATTTGTATTTGATGTAAGAGTGTGGTGGTTATATGTAATTATACATTTGATGTATACGTGGCTATTGAAAATAAGGTATTACAGTGTATCCCTGAGTTATAAGACCTATTATAACAGCTATGTTGTATTGGACTGTTGTGTCTTATGAATGACATTTGTATTGCATTTTGATTGTCGAATGCTTATTGTATGATAGTTTGTTTGTGTGCTTTATAAACTTGCATATCTTATAATTGATTATTGTTACTACTGAGATTCTTACGAATCTCACACATTTAATTAAATGACATATAGCTAAAGCAATAGCTCAACGCGCAAGGAGATAGTAATTACTGATAAATAAGAAGGTGGAGTAAAAGTATTAATATTATTATGTTGGTTATATATATATATATATATATATATATATATATATATATATATATATATATATCAATTTTGTTAAGACTTAGGATTTTTTGTAGCCTCATGTGGATATATGTTTTGTATATATATGTATATACATAAAAATAGAGATGTACATAGTGAAGTAGTATCTATTGTAGTAGTAGTAGTGATAGTCCCCCGGGGGGGAGGAGGAGGAGGAGTATGAGCATGCATAGTAAGAGGTAGCCATACTATATCATACTTATGTAATGAAACGAAATAGGGCAATTGCATGTTATGAGCCCATAATTCACTGACAATAGACTAGGATAAGAGCATAGTAATACTATGATAATAATAAATGTAGTTAAAGAATTTTTGAGCCATAATGAAGAGTTTGAATTACTGAATAACTGTTTTAGAAAATTTTAAATTTTTTTGAAAAGCTCATTCAATTATAAGTTCTAATCCTTTGTTTTAACTTGGTTTTCAACTATTTAAAAAAAAAGTATTTTTTTTTCAAGATCAAACCTAACTTAATGGTTGGAATTCATTATGTTTATAGCTCATCTTATAGTAATGAAATAGGGTGCTACACAATACAATAATATCAAACTTAGATGGTTTGTGTAATATCCCAAAATTTATTAAAAGGATTAATTTATGAAAAATAGTTAGTAAGTCAAATTATGGAACTTATAAAATTTAGGGAAACTTAAATTAGACAAAGAGAAAAATTAGAGCCTAGTGTATGTAATTAATAGGATAAAAATATACCTATATGTATATATATAAACTTACCGACACATACTAACAATTAATCACTCATTCTTCTCTTCATTTGGCACACTTGGAGCATCACTGAATGTATACGCACACTTCACTAAAAACACAACACCTCACCTCACTCTTGTTGGACTTCATGCACAAGCCAATATCCTATGTACACACACTTGCCCATTTATTTGAAACACTCATTTACCTCTCCATTTATTTCACATTCGACAACAGCTGGAGAAAGAGAGAGTGAGAGAGAGAGAGAGAGAGCTAGAACAAAAAACAAAACAGAATAGAAAAAGAGAGATACATAAGGGTGAGTAGTGCCAATGGAGGAAGGAAGAAGAAGCTCCAATCCTACATGCAAGTCTATATTCTGATATAGGTGAGTTCCCTTCACATATTTCTAACATTTTCCTTTGGATTTGAGGCTGTTTTTTGGTGGGTTGGATGGCTAGAATTGAGAAGCTTTACTGAAAAGTTTCTATCACAGTTAAATTCCATAACCAGAAATTGTGTGTCAATTTTACATGGGATTTTTGGTTTCTTTACTTCTGTAAACACGTCCCTAAACACAAGGAACATGTGTAAAAGTATGTAGATCAGAGTCCAAATCTTTGAGATTTGAGTGCCAAACCATGGCTACATATTAGTTTTCTCAACTCTGTTTTGCTCGCCGAAAAACAGAGTTTCTATCGGAAAGTTGCAGAAGCTTAAACAGAAGTTATAGATGGAGTTTTATCTAGTTTTTTTGCTATGAAAATTTTAGGATGTGTAGTAGGAAAAAGAATCAAGAAGAGCACAATTTGGAGTCAAAATAAGTGAGTTCTTAAGTTTTAAATTCAGACTCTCAAAACTGACATTTTTGGTAGATAGTCAGTTTCCTGTTGATTTTTGACCAACCAAATCATAGCTAATATTTATAAAATTTTACATGGATATAGTAGACATAGCAAGTTTTAAAAGGAGTGGTAGAACATATTATTTGGATACCTGTGGAGAGAGTTATGATTTTTGAAAATTTGGTGTAGAAACAGGGGAAATCTTGGAAGTCCAGATTCTGGCAATTGGCTGTATTGCATTTTTGAGTAATATAATCTTGTCCAATGGTCAGAAACTTTTCAGAACACAATTATACATCCTAGGCTTTAATTTGATATATAATATGAGTTATTTGGATCGGTACATTGAGATATATGAATTTTTGACATTAGTTGCTGTCAGATTATGTTTTTGGTAGTCAGATTGGTTGTGGCGAAAGTTTCGAAAACTAAACCTTAACCAAAAATTATGAAAATTTTCAGATTTCAGAGCTTTAAATTGATAAGTAGTTTATAATTTTTGGACAAGTACATTAGGAGATATGGATTTTCAAATTTGTACTTTGTTTCTGGAGTGTAATCTGGAATAGTTTCATTTCATGAAATTTTGGGAGCAATATGATTGAACTGACCAAATTTAAATATTTTTCCAGGAAATTATATTTGAAGAGCTTCATTTAGGCTTTGGAACCATTCAATTTGGAATTTTCTAGAATTAATTATGATTTTTCAAAACTAACTGAAAAGGTAAAATTGCACTGTGCAGAATTATATAGTGTTGAAACCGTTGAAACTGAGATAACCGGTAGAATATGATTAAAGACAATAGTAATGCAAGTAATAACCAATTATTTGTTAATTTTAATTTATAGGAATTGGTAATAGCTCGAGACAAAGAAAAAGTTTTGGACAAACGATATGACTGAAAAAAGACCTAGGTAGTAACTCTTTCTTTTATACACTATGTGATTATTTATATGTTGTATATGTCATTTTTTGTAATATGACAATGCTTGGGCACAACACGAGAATAAGCCAGGATCTAAACATATCATTTGACTATGGACACGAGTTAAGCCAGAGTTGCAAACAATTGTTTGCCCTTGGACAGTACGCATACAACACAAGTTAGCATTTTACATATCATGGTACATTATATATTTATTTATTGAGATTCATTTGAATTTCACCATTTTTCAATATTTAAAAATATTCCAACATAAGGTAGCGGCTTTAAGGACAAAACTGTGAATACCGGTGATTGAAGGTTCGGTTCTAGCAGGAATGCAGTTGGTTATCTTTAATTATAATTTTTATTTATTTTGAACTCTGTATATATTTTTCAAACCCTATGAAAATTCTTGTAATGTAAATAAGTACTTATTATCAGTATATTTCCACTATTTCTGTATATCCTTTGAACTATGCATTTATTATTCTGCACATATCAAAATGTTCTCATATCTTGCGATTCAGCAGGAATATATTATTATGTTGATGGATAAGTGAAAATTGAACAGATATGCATGATCGGTCGGAGAAAAAGTTTTCTAGCTGAAATTGAAGTGCAAAATTTAATGTATAGAAATATCTGAATATGTATATATAGATAAATTTCTGTATCAACTCTAATGTAAAAGTGAGAGTTTAAGTATGATAACCGTGTAAAAATAGAATAACTATTTTTGTCTTCTTTCAAGTTTCAACCAACGATTGAGCTCACACACCCATCATACCTGTAAATGGTTTAAATCAGAATTTCATGGAAGGCACTTAAGATCATTGGGTTAGAAAACCCGACCATAAAAATAGTATAATAGGATAAATTGATTTAAACAATTGTTTTGGATTGATTGAGTATTTTACTCAAATTATTACTGTTAAAATAAAAAAAGGCAATATACAGGACCATATTTAATTAGTTGCCATGTTTATCATCCTCAATATTCAATATCAAATAATATAAATTATGTGAAGTTACTTATATCTATTATGTCACTTTCTCCAATCACACATGATCATGTGTCCTATTTTTTTCATATAAAATTTATAGTTAAGTGATAGTATTTTAAAAATAGGACTTATGATCATGTGTGATTGAAGAACTTAATATAAGGGATTCAATCTAAAGTATAGAATTATAGCTGTAATCCCTTTTTATCTAGATTTTACATTATAAAATTAGAATTAAAATCTAATTTGATGAAAGATAATAATGATAGATAATATCATGATTGATATACCTTTGCATTTATAGTAATTATATAAACGTAGAAAGGAAGAAGATAAATGAAGAGTGGGATGATGTCCAACTTGTTGTCTTGCCGTCTCACTCAACATTTTCAAAGGTCCTGCTGGACTACGAGTTTCTACCGAAGCATGAATCACATGAGACGAGTCAACTACTGTATCGCCCACTTGACTAAGAAAGTGGTCGTGCAAACCTTGAAAAAATTGAAAGTTAATCCAAGCTTATCAACCTGAAACCATAGGACCATGTTTAATGTTTAATTAGTATTTAACCCTAATTATTATTGTTAAAATAAAAAAGGAAATTAATGTTTAATTAGTTTCCATGTTTATCATTTTCAATAGTCAATATCAAATAATATAAATTGTGCCTTGTTACTTATATCTATTATGTCACTTTCTATATTCACACATGGTCATGCATTGTATTTTTTTTTTTACATATAGAATTTATAGTTAGATCATAATATTTTAAAAATATAATTTATGGTCATGTGTGATTAAAAAACTTAATATAATATGTATAAGAAACTCGTTCTAAGTTTTTTGCTCAAGTGTAGAATTATAGCCTTACCTCTTTACCTAGATTCTACATTATAAAATTAGAATTAGAACTAGAATTATAGCCTTATGCCACTTGTCAACATTTGGTTTAAAGAATCTTGATCTAAAAGTTTGTTTTTCTTTAATATTTTTTGTTCAAATTAATAAGTTCTGATGTGGTTTAAATATGTTATATAGAACGATGATAGGCAGGTTTTCAATACCACACCTTTTTTTTTTTTGGCTATATTGCTCGCTTCGACCCCTCTCCACATTCAAAACGGTATTTTCCCCTATGATTTTGCTATTTGTAACAAGTATTAATGGGCTGACTTCCATCAGCGGTATATAAATAGAGTTGTAATTTGAAATTTCTTTATATACACAGCCCATCATATATATAATGGAACTCTTGTTGGAACATTGTCGATTACACTAAACTTGTTAGTTATGACTGATAACCAAAGAACAACACAATCATAAAAGAAGGGATAAAACAAAAATTCACATTAATTACCACATGATCAAAAATTTAAAAACTATTATTCAGATAAATAAAAATCAAATACTCTATTCATTTTAAATATAAGATAATTTACTTTATCCATTTGAAATATAAGGTATGTTCATCTCACTTATACTTGATTAAGAGAAAAAATTGAGTAGCTTAAATTTTAATTTGTTCTTAACTATCCAAACTGTTTTTAATATGATTTTAACCTTTTATGAGCATTTTTAATAAAAACTCATTATTTCGTTCAATCACAAAAAAAGTAAGAAATAAGCTTGGAATATTTTCATATAAGTTTTTCGATATTGTTGTTGAATGAGTACATTGGATACATTAACTCACAAATTAATTTCATTTTTGGACTGATTCTAAACATGTTAGAGTTATATTCCCTTTTTAAAATTTCATAACAAGCTTCTTTATAGTACTTTAAAAACTTCTATCATATGTGATTAGT
Source organism: Albizia julibrissin (assembly GCA_037074505.1). Lineage (NCBI taxonomy): Eukaryota > Viridiplantae > Streptophyta > Magnoliopsida > Fabales > Fabaceae > Albizia > Albizia julibrissin. The sequence goes on along the minus strand of CM073480.1, from coordinate 12,236,064 downwards.
CAGAATAAATTATTTAATTGAGAATGATGTTTTAAAAGTTAATTATGTCATATTTGTTATATTAAAATCAAAAGTTTGAAATCTAACAAACCCTAGATTTTACACCATTAATAATCCTTCAAACTAAGAGAAAACTATGAGGAAGAGTGTAAATTTATTACCTTACTGCACCCAACAAGCTCCTTCTGTCCTTCCCTCTCCGTATGAACATTACGATTCAAGCTTCAGGAACACAGAGAATAAAGATATTGAAGGAAAGCAAAAGAAGCATCTCCATGATGCAAAGTTAGATGTAACAGTAGAGTACTATCTTGGTGCCACATGCAAAGAGGAAGCTAAGGTTTTAGAATTCAGAGGTTGGATGTCCATTTCATGTCCCCTCCTTCACTATAAATTTGATCCAAAGGCATATTGATCGAGTGTCAACTCGAAGCACAATGTCGGCACTGTGAATAAATGAATACATCTCGCTTTCCCTCATTCCTGTTATAATCCCAGTCCTCAATGGATAGCACAAAACTCGAGGTTCGAAGTTGCGCGATATGGCTAAACTAAGTGTTTCAGAGGAATTATATATCATATGTTATAGAAGTTGCGCCATACGTAGATGCTAACTTCGGTTCTTAATTAAACAACCAAATCAACTAATTTGAGAAAAAATTAAGTTAGCTAAATAAATTCTTAAAGTTTTTATATTTATCACTTTTTTTTAAATTAATTTAGTTGACTTATAAACTAATATATAATCTAATGAGAGATAATCTAACATATGTTACAACTTATAATCAAGTAATTTGTTTTTCTTCCTTAATCTTCCCAAATTAGTCAATTAGATCTTATAGTAAGACTTAAACTACTAGTATTTTGTTTTTCCTTCCCCCTTCGCCACCTCACCTTGCCTCTTTGACGGAAAATGGACAAGGTCATCAAGATTATGGTCATGTGTTGAAAATACAATGCAAGTATGATCAGGGTGTAAAAATCGTACTAAGTCCTGTCATAAATTAGGTTTGAATTGTACTACAAACTAGATTTTATATTAAGGATAAGAAGTAATTAATTTTGTGTCATCTTTTTTATCTAACAAAAGGAATTCACATATCCATTATACTCATAAATAGTCGTAGTCTCAATTTCACACTTAAAAAAAGATTCAAAAGGAGGCAATTGAATCATTGATTCATAAGACCCCGACAGTATAAATTAAATTAGTATAATATGATAAATTGATTTATAAAATTGTTTTGGATTGTTAGCTAAGTTAATGGACAACAAACTTTCATAGTTGAAATAATAATCATTATTCTTAAAATAAATGAAGACATGATTATAATTTATTTAGCCAATGGTATTGTAATTTATTGATATGAAAGCTCATATAAGTGGGAGGTTATGGGATTGATCTTACTTGTAATCTCAGACCATTAGTGCCTACTCCTTTAATTAAAAAAATGTTTAATAAGTTGCCATGTCACTTTACAATGCTTAATGTAAATTGTAATTAATCAGGCAAAACTTAGTCCAAGTACCTTATATTCTTATGATAAGTTCTCCAATTATATATAACCATATGTACTATTTTTTAAAATGCAATTGAAAAACTTGAGATAATAGATATAAGGAACTAGATATAATGGAAATAACTAACAAGCTATTAGTTGAAATGGTAAGTGACTTCACTGGTCCTCTTAAGGAGGAGAACACAGGTTAAAATCCAAGGAAGCATAATTGTTGAGAGAGCTAGGCAAAAACGCTTTGTGCTCAATCTCCTTTGATTAAATTAAAAATGATATAATGGGATATAAATAACTTGAAATAAGTTTTCTCCATTGTAATATAATCAATACTCCCTCTAGTCTTTTAGGGTCTGTTTGGTTCAACAAAGGGGAGGGGAGGAAAGAGATTTTAATATTAACTCATTTGGATTAATCGAATGAGGGATTTTAATGTTACCTTGTTTGGTTTACGAGAAAATGAGAGAGAAAATATTTTCATATGGACAATTTTGTCCTTATTTTATTTAAGATTTTTTAAAGCTTTTTTTTATTGTTTAATAAAATATAATTATAAATAATATTTATATATTATGTTATAATTTATAATTGCACTTACAATCCATAAAAACAAAACAATAATTTGAATATTATTTTAATAAGAAAAATTATAAATATTGTCCCTGCAATAATCTACTAACCTTCATAATTATTGAACACCAGATTGAGATCAAGTATAATCTCATTATACTATTGGGTACTTGGTTCTTTCATCCCTACCAAGCTACTTTGGAAAAAAAAAATCCCCACCAAAAGCTATCAGAAAACTCGAACCGCCTTCGACCTTAATTCTAGGAGCAGTAGAAGAGGAAGCGAGATCTACATTACCATCCCACCACATCAAGTTGTGGCCTGCACTTTGCAATGTGAAGAAGACGAGTACCCCCATGAACATTGTGCCTGCATCCTGTGCCACTATTGAACCAGATCTAAAACTGTCAGCAACAAAGTCACTAAGCTACACCATCGTCGAACTTCCACTTTCAAATTAAAGTGAGGAGAATGATGGATGATCTGGCAAAGGGGTGATGACGGAGCTCCATTGCGGTTGGGGAACGGTGTTCAACGTCATCTTCATTGTTGGGTGTTCCAAAAGTTGTCGGGGAGCTTTGGGCATTGGTGCTTCAGTGTCTTGTACATGGGAATATTGGTCAACATAGCAAAATATTGCCCCTCCGCTCTAAATCCCCCTAATTTGGGAGGGGAGCGAGAACTTTCTCAAATGTTCCCTACCATCCTAAAATTTTGAGAAAGACAAACAAGGGGAGGGGAGCAAAATCCCTCATCTTTCCTCCATTTCCCTCCACTCCCCCTCAAACTAAACAAACCATTAAGAGTGTTCAATGTTTTCCCATCTTGATTCCGAGCAAATTGGGACAAGAAAATCCCACTCGAAAAATTTCGGGGCAGAAAAAGTTCAGGATCGGGATAGGGAACAAGACTTCCTAATCCTGAATTTTTCCCAATCTCATATATATATATATATTCTTTAAGGTACCTTTTTAAGGTATTGTTCTTGTGCTTTGAGATGCCATACACAAATTACATCCTCTATGTTTAATATATTCCTTATTCACTCGTTCACAAAATATTGTTTAAATACTTTCCTTATTCATTCGTTTAGTTTAATTTAATCATAGGTATTCTCATTCAATATGTTGCCATAAATGTGCCTAATTGTAATATCTCAAATTTTGGAACTAAAGGCTAGAGAATAAGCTTGAATTAAGTGGACTGTTAAGCCCCAGTTTAGCAAGTGTCCCAGTAAGATATGATTGTGTTCTCCAAAATTCCTTTATGTAATGACCCGCCTCATATATCCCTTATTACTGACCTTACTCAGAGTAGCAATGCGTAGTTCAGTGGGCACACAAGAATAGCATGAATATACTGATAATATTAATACAATATTGCTTGATTATAATACAAAAGTTTCCCCACCAGGGGTTTACACAATATTTACAGACCTTCAAACAACCAGCAACAGTCCTCTTCGTGCATACCTCTTTTCTGTTCTCAGCATGTTTCCAATGCTCACCTGTCTGAATGGTTGTTGGGGAGGAGTGAGATTCGAGAGAATCTCAGTAGCAAACATTACCACTATGCATGCCAGATATATATGAATGCATGACATGCTTGCTTACAATATTTCATGCCAACACAATGACATGCTGCATGCTCGATATTATGACATACATATGGCCATTGCACAAATATAACAGAGCTTCAACCAATCATACATGTTCCACACAAATAGGCAAAGCAGTCACATAATCAATGCAAGACATACATATCACATACATGCAGAAAAGGTAAGTTCACTACCTGGTGGACTTTATGTCCTTCTCTTCTTGTCCCTTGATCCGCCAACCATTACTCCTTCTTTATCACTTCATGGCCCTAGGCAAGTGATAACATCATTAGAGCCATAAAAAGTGAATACCCAATAGCCCACATTAGCCCTATAGGCTTACTTTCACCCTTGGAGTTCATTCCAATTATATTTAGCCAATTTCTTACTCAATTCGCATGGTACTCAATCTACCAGCATTTTTGACTAAACTTTGGAAAATAATAACTAATTCTATAGAACTCCAATTGAGGTGGTTCAAAGCTCTATTTAAATCCCTTTAAGTTTAGTTTTATATAAAAATACTTTAGTATGACTATTATTGTCATAATTTTCCCAGAAATTCGGCAAACATGAACTGTTCCAGATTTCATTCTAGAAACAGGGTACAACTTCAAAAATTTACATCTCATAGCATACTGGTCCAATTAACCATTATGACCTATCAAATTAAAGGTCTATGTGTCTAATTTCAAACTGGAGAGTTCCAGAATTGTTTGATAAGAATTGGCCCTTGAAATATCACGCACAGTAATAGTGCTTCAGACAGGGCAGATCAACACTATGTATAATCTTACTTCTTAAATTCCCAAATTCATATACAAGCATCTAAAATTCATGAACACTTGTATACGTACACAATTTCACCTTATAAAGCTAATGAAAGCATCAAAATGGCCAAATTCCATCAGCTTCATCATGTCACAGAACAGGCATGCAATTAAGATTCTCCGAAAAAGTTTGTTGTTTCTTCGTTTTCTCTTACCTAATCACTTCCTTGCTACTCCTAATCAAGTGATTAGCTATTTAAATACTCTTTGGACATCATTTAGCCATTAAAATATCCTATAAAACCAGCTATGAATAGTACCCCACTTCCAATTTACTCATCCAAACAACAAATCAATCGGTTAAAAAGGAAGCTTACGCTTACCTCTACCCGTTTCCACAAATGGTTCGGAATTCCGGCAATACTCTGGCAAGGGAGACGGCACCAAATACCTCCAAATGAAAATCTGAAATCGTAGGAATGAAGATCTCGATGAGTAGAGGAAGTTTCCTGAAGGGTATTTTGAGAGAGGATGTCGTTTCGGCAGTGTTTTGGAAGAAAGAATTTTTCTCCCTCTTCTTTCTCCATTTCCTTCTCTCTCTTTTCTCTCTCTTTCTTTCAGATTTTTCCATGAAAAATGACGAAGAAGATGATGGATTAATGGTTAAATGATCAGTTTTCTCATCTACCACGTGTCAGCCTATAATTGGTCCAAAAATCCAATTTTCGCACAAAATGCTTAATCTGGCAGAATTTTCATTAAACTTTGAAAATTCATATCTAATTGTGTAGATATCCAATTGGAGTGATTCCAAAGGAAATTTGACCCTTATTGAGTCTAGTTTTAAGGAGAAATATAATATTTGGCCAATTAGAAGCTCACTCTTCCCAAAATTTTAATCTTTGAATGCTGTCCCAGAAAATAATTAATTTCGCTGGGCTAACTTCAAAAATTCATTTCTTTTTGTGTACAACTCCAAATGACCTATCAATTAAATCTTGATAAGTCTACTTTCATTCTGGAAAGTTTCATAATTTTTCACCATCATTTACCCATCGAAACATGTCACACAATCATCACTGCCACACCAGGAATTTCACCGGTAGCAAAAATTACTTTGTGTTCCACTTTACTCTATTATGTGTGACTTCCAATCACTTCGTTTTGTTATTCCCCAAGCTCTGTAGCTCACCAATATAATTAATTTTAATATCCAATGATATAAAGGAATTTTGGGGAATTTAAACATACCTCATAGGGACATTTGCTAAATCGGGGTCTAGCAGTCCACTTAATCCAAGCTTAATCTTATGCCTCTAGTCCCAAAATTCGGGATATTACACTTTATACCCTTGGGTTATTAAAGGGAATATTATGGTGAATTAAAGGGCTTGGGGAAATGACAAAACAATGCAATTAAAAGTCACACACAATATAGTTAATAGGAACACAAAGTAGTATAGCTACTGGTAAATTTTCCTGTGTAGCAGTCTTATTTGTGTGACATATTTCAATGGGAAAATGATGTCCAAAAATTATGAAATTTTTTAGAATGAAAGTAAACTTATCAAGTTTTAATTTGATATGTCATATAAGTCATTTAGAGTTGTACACAATGAATTATATAATTTTGAAATTAGCCTAGTGAAATTGACTATTTCCTGTGACATTATCCAAAAACAATAATTCTGAGAAGATGGTGCTTTAAATTTGTAACATCCCAAAATTTATTATAAGGATTAATTTATGGAAACTAGATAATAAGCCAAATTATAGAACCTACAAAATTTAAGGAATCTTAAATTAGACAAAGGAAAAAATTAGGACCTAGTGTGTAATTAATAGGATAAAAATATACCTATATGTATATATATAAACTTGCTGACACACACTAAATACTAAATACTCATTCTTCTTTCCATGTTGCACTCTCTCATTGGCACATGTATGCACTCTCCTTTACGTAAACACACACATTCATGACACTAAGAAACCCACACATATAGGCAGATGGCATTGTCTTTTGGAACCATGCAAATCACTTAAATAATGTAAGCCACACGTCCCATACACCCATTAACACCTATATCCTCCTTTACACAACACTCACCTACTCTTTTCTCTCTTCTCATTCGAACAACACACACACATCCATCACCCAATTAATTATTTAAGTAAACACACCCACACTCTCTCATCTCATTTAATCAACTAACTAGCTGCAAAAGAAAAGAGAGAGAGCTTTGTAAAATGAAAATACATAAGAGAAAAAGAGAGAGTTAAGGTGAGAACCGAAGGAAGTTGATGTTGGAAAAGAGGAACAAGGGAGCTCTAAATCTCACACACAACATCATAAACGTGTTTAGGTAAGTCTCCTATACTTTTATCTTAGATTTTCATAGGATTTCATTGGATTTTCGGAGTTGCTTTGCTGCTGGAATTAAGAAAATTCCCTGAAAAGCTTCTATCACAAAAACCAGTAATTGTGTGTCAATTTTACATTGGATTTTTGATCTCTTTGCTTCTGTAAACAATTCCCCAAACCCAAGGAACATGTTTAGGAGTATTTAGAGTCGAAATCTTTGAGATTAGAGTGCAAAACCATGGCTACATGTAAGTTTTCTCAACTCTGTTTTGCTTGCCAGAAAACAGAGTTTCTACCGGAAAGTTACAGAAGCTCTAGCAGAGGCTATAGATGGGTTTTTCACCTGGTTATTTTTGGTACATAATTTTAGGATGTTTCGTAGATAATAGAATCAAGAAGAGCACAATTTGAAGTGAAAATGAATGAGTTATTGATTTTTGAAATTAGACTATTAAAACTGACGTTTTTAAGAGTCAGTACATTTCATATAGCATTTTGACCAACCAAATCATATCCAATATTTATGAAATTGTAAAGTAATATAGTATACATCCTAATATTTAAAATGAGTCATAGAATACATCATTTTGATGTTTGTAGAGGGAGTTATGATTTTTGAAAATAAGGTTCAGAAACAGGTGTAATCTGGAAGTTCATATTCTGGCAGTTGGATTCATGGTATTTTTAAGCAATGAAATATTGTCCAATGACCATGAAACTTTTCATAATGAATTACATATTCTAAGATTTAATTTGATACATAATTTGTAATATGGATCAGTCTACTTAGAGATATGAAGTTTTGAAGTTAGTTGCTACCAGACTATATTTCTTGAAGTCAGATTGGTTTTCACATGATTTTGGAAAACCAAACCTTCACCAAAAATTATGAAACTTTCCAAACTTAAAATAGACATTCAGAGATTTCATTTGATATGTGGATCATAATTTTTAGATGAGTACGTTATGAGTTATGTATTTTCAAAGTTGTACTCTGTTTCTGGAGAGTAATCTGGAACAGTTAGATTTTGTGAATTTCTGGGAGCAATATGTTTGAGATAACCCGATTTGGATATTTTTCCTTGAAAATATATTTCAAGAGATTCATTTAGGATTTGGACCCACTCAATTTGGAATTTTCTAGAATTAGTTATGATTTTTCAAAGTTGACTGAAAAATCTGCTAATTTTCTGAAAAATAGAAAAATTGCATTATGCAAAATTGTACTGTGTAGAAGCCATTGAAACTGAGATAACCAACATAATATGATTAAAGGCAGTAGTACTACAAGTAATAACTATTACTTGTTAATTTTAATTTATAGGATTTGTAATAGCCCGAGCCGGAGAAAAAGTTTTGGATAAACAGTTGGACCAAAAAAGGACCCTGGTAGTAACTCTTTCTCTCATATACTATGTGATTATTTATATGTTGTGTATGTCATTTTCTGTAACATGATAGTGTCTGAGGCACAACACGTGAATAAGCCAGGGTCTAAACATGTCATTTGACCATGGACACAAGTTAAGCCAAGGATCCAAACATGTCATTTGGCCTTGGATAGTATCCATACAACACAAGTTAGTATTTTACATATCATAGTGCATTGCATATTTATTTATTGCATTTTATATGATTGATTGTATGTTACTATTGAGATTCATTCGAATCTCACCCTTTTTCAACATATAAAATATTCCAACAGAAGGTAGCGACTCTAAGGGCAAAACTGTAATTACTAGTGACTGAGGTATGGTTCAAGTAAGACTGCAGTTGGTTATCTTTAGTTCCAAATTTTATTTTTGTTGGTCTCTGTATATATTTTTTCAAATCCTATAGGATTTCCCATAATGTAAATAAGCACTTATTATCAATATATTTCTGCTATATCTGTATGCCTATGAACTATACATTTAATACTCTGTGAATATCGAACTGTTAAGGGGTTTGACAAAATTGGCTAGATGTTATATTTTTGCTTAAAACTATACTTAATAAGGGTCACATAGCCTTTAGAACCATCCCAATTGAATATCTACACAATTAGATATGAATTTTCAAAATGGTCATTTGATCAATAAATCAAGAGATAATTATTTTTTCCTTTAAGTTAAAAGGAAATTAAAAAGTGAAAAATGGCTACTTGGTAATTAATAAACCTATTTTGATGAACTATTATCAAGAAAAGTCAAATAGTCAAAAGTCAAAGGCTTTGATCAACAAATTGTAAGATGGCATTGGGATAAATTAAGATTCGCTTTTTTCCTCTCATCTCTCATGCAAATTCGGTGGATGAGGAAGAGAAAAGGGAAAATGAAAGATTTGACAAGAAAGTCAATATGTGGACCAATAAGAAGCTCCCATTTGTAAGGTCTTTTGACCATTCTATTATATCACTCTTTCCTTCATCTTTTTCCCTTCATTTCCCATGCAAACTGAGCTGAAAAGAGAGAGAGAGAGGGAGGGAGGGAGGGAGCTGCTGAGAAAGTGAAGGAGCTTCAAGAACAAGGGCTAGGATTCTTCCAAAATTCAAGGTAAAGAGCATGTATACTTGAAGTTTATGCTTCTAAATCATGTAAGAACATCTTCTAATCTCTTCTCCTCCTTAAAAACTATGATTAGCAAGCTCAATCAAGAGTATAGAGAGAGAGACCAGAGACATTGAGGAGTAAGAAAGGGTTGGAATCAAAGGTAAACTTCAAAAACTTGCTTCCTTTGGCCTTTGTTGTTGTTGTTGTTGTTGTTGGCTTGGAATTGATTGCTTTGTGAAGATTGCATGATGAGACCCTAAGGGGTCCTAATGTTCAAATTCCTCCTGATCATGTCAAATGAGTGTTTAAATAGCTAATCATTTGATTCGACGTAGCAAGAAAGTAATTAAGCAAGAGAAAACAAGAAAATAACAATTTTCACCTAAGAATCTTCAATTCTGGCCTGTATTGTGGCATGATGAAGATGTAAGAATTTGGTAATTTTAATGATTCCATTGGCTTTAAAAAGCAAAATTTTGTAGGTATGCAAGTGTTCATGATTTTTGGATGCTTGTATATGAATTTGAGAATTTATGAAGTAAGTTTTTTCATAGTGATAATATGCCCTATCTGGAACAATGTGATTGTACGTGGTGTTTTAGGAGACAAACCTTGTCCAAAAATTCTGAAAATTTCCAGAATTAAATTAGAGACATAGAGCTTTAATTTTATAGGTATTTTTTAATTTTTGGACAAGTATAGTAGGAGATATGAATTTTTGAATTTATGCTTTGTTTTCTGGAAAGAAATCTGAAACAGTGATGTTGGGCGAAATTCTCGGAATCTTTTAGTTGTGATGACCATAATTGAGTATTTTTTATGTAAAATTAAACTGTAATATCTTTACATATAATTTAGAACCACTCAATTTGGAATTTTTTAGAATTATTTATGATTTTTTTGAAAGTTGGACATTGAATCTGGAAGCTGTTCAGTGACAAACTCATTGTGGTGTGATTTTGTCTAATCTAATGAACTCCAATGTTCATGATATTTTCCAGAAACAAAGTATACCCAACAAGCTTTAATTTTGTGGCTAATTTTTAATAATTGGACAAGTATATTGGGAGATACAATTTTTTGAAGTTTAGTAATGATTCTGAAAACTGTCTTGGGACAATAGAGAGTAATCATGAATTCTGGACTTGTGGGCATGGGGACTGCAAGAGTAGTTATTTTTCCTGTAAATTAGACTTAATAAGGGTCACATAGGGCTTTGAACACCCCAATTTGATTTCTATAGAATTAATTATGATGTTTCAAAGTTTAGTAAAAAATGCTGGTAGTTTGATTATCATGCGAATTTGAGAAAAAAATGGCCAAATGTAATTGGTAAGAACTCCAAGGGTGAAAGTAAGCCTATGAGGCTAATATTGCCCATTGGGCATTCTATTTTCTTAGCTCTAATGATGTCATTTCTTATCTAGGGCCATGAAGTGACAAAGAAGAGGTAATGGTTAGAAGATCAAGGTACAAGAGGAGGACACAAAGTCCAAAAGGTAGTGAACTTTCCTAACTTATATATCTTGATACATATACTTGTGTATTGTTGTGTTGATTGCTTTGATGAATTGTATGAAGTATATGTGAATGGTTGAAGCTCTATTTCTGTTTATACTATAGCTATTAGTGTAACATGTTAAGCATTGAACATACATAGATGTCATTATGTTGGCATGAATTTATGTAAGCAAGCATGTCATGCACAAAGCATTTTTTGTATGCATTTATTAGCACTGTTTACTACTGAGATTCCTCGAATCTCATTTCTCCCAACCAACCATTTAGACATGTGAAGAATACATGGAGATATGCAAAGAGGAATTATGAAGAAGGTGAATTGATGATCATAGTGCGAAGCACTATTTTTATATTTGATGTAATTCGCTTGATAGCCGTATGTGGCTATATATTTCATGTATATGAATGAACAAATGAATGTAATGTGAGTAGATAATAGCTCTAGGTTAATTAAAAAGAAAAAAAATGCTCACATATACTTAGATATAATGAATTTAATAGCCGATGAAGACTTTGTGATGTAGCGAAACTTATAGAATTAATTTGTAAAATTTTCTACCCTTTGAAAATCTCTCCAAACCCTGGGTTTAAATCTTGAGTTGAGAGTGATAATTTGTGAAAGATTTTGGAACTTAGGTAGTCCGGGTTCAAATCTTGGTTCCACAATGGATTTCACTACTCTTTTGTACTCATCTGAGACTATTGGAAATAAGGTATTATACTAATGCTCTTGTTGCCAACTTTATGAGGGATTTGGAGGGGAGAGGAAAATTTTTATAAGTTGAATTTAAAAAAATTGGAGAAATGAGGTTATTAAATTTTGATAAAAAGAAGATGCAAGATAAAAGAGTAAGAAAAATTAATTAAAAAATTGTAACCTCAATTCTCTACTTTTTTTAAATCTAACTCAAAATTTTTTTCCCTTCGCCCACTTTCCCTCCCTTCCTCTCATACCAAACAACCCATAAATTATAGTGTAGGTGGGCATACCCTCAAGAAAATGGCAATCATAAGTACATCTATAGTCTATGTCAAAAGAAGCAAAATATTGAATTGTTGATGAATAAGTAATTTTTATATATATTTGTATTGGACTAACTATATATTTGTATTTAAACTAATTAGTACAATATGATATTGGAAAAATTATATATTTGTACTATACTAAATGAAGCACAAGAAAAAAAATCAATGGAGAGAAAAAATTGAAAAAAAGAAAGAAAGAAAGAAAGGGAACCCTTTTCGGGAATGAAAAGCTTTCTCGAACCATTTCCAGGATCAGGAATGGGGTTTCCCAATCCCATGTTGCCCCGAAAACACCCTTAGGTTTTTAATATAAGACATTTATAGAGTTGATATTGACCCGAAATATAAGACATATTTTTCATATTTGTAAATATTTTTCTAATTTACTCCTATTAATACACTCTCAATAATAATCAAGGAGGAGAGTGAAAAATTGAATTAGGAAAGATGACTAGGGTGTTTTAGAAAATATATGTCATCTTAACTAACTTTCTTAATATAATTAAATTAGGTAAATAAATATTATATTAAAAATGGAACGAAGTATCATTTAATACATGAACAAAAAAAACATGAATCAATATATATATATACATGGTAAAGCTTAATTGATTTTTCGTTGGAAAAACAAGGCGTGGAATTTTTTCACCGTTGATAAATAGTTAATAAAATTAACCACGAAATTTAATTTCCCAAACTTAGAAACATGGGAATGAAACCAAAAGTATAGAATCATAGCCGTAATAATCTCCTTTTATATAGATTCTAAATTATAAAATCAGAAATAAAGATAATATAATTTGATCAAAGATAAGATTTATATATCTTTGTATATTTAGTTATTAAATTTAGAAACACATTGTTACCCAAAGTGAAAAACCCTTTGCATTTTAAGCTTGGAGAGGGGAAACCTAAATTAAATCCAAAAAGATATCATGGATATAAACCACTTGAACAGAAGCTTTCCGTAACACTCCATTTCTAATCACCAATATTCTTCCTATGTAATGAATACATGTAATGGAACAAAATGGTGAATTGTGGTGTGCAACAATTTACAGAAAATTCCAATTGTCAGTTACACATAACGCGGCCAAGCAAGGACACAAAGGAGCAACTAATGTCCACTTAAAGGCCTAATATTGTAACCAAAATTTGAGTATAAAAATGACACAAGTAATGGCTTCCTTCAAGTGTAAAAAATTATGCTAAACCAAAGGAATGAGCAAGAAATGATTTATTGCGGTAAATCATAAAATGTAGGGGCAAAACGGTAATTTTTCCATAAAGTGGGAAATAATTATTTTTCCCTAATATTTCCAATAATTTGAGTTAAATGGGAATTAAAAAGAGAGAAATGGGTACTTGATAATTAATAAGCCTATTTTGGTGAATTATTATCAAGGAAGGTCAAAATAGTCAAAAGTTAAAGACTTTGGTCAACAATTTGCAAGATGGCACTAGGATAATTGAAGATAATATTTTCCTCTTATTTCTCATGTCATTTACGGTGGAATGAAGAGCATAAAAGGGAAATGGAATATTGAACAAAATGAATGTACACATGGACCAATCAAAAGCAAGCATGTGGTAAGCATTTGACAAATTGGTTATATCATCCAATTCTCCATTTTTCCTCTTCATTTCCCGTGCAAAACAGAACCAGTTGGAGTGAGAGAGAGGTTGAGGCGTAAAGGAGCTCAAGAAGCAAGAAGAGCTTAGGGTTTTTCCAAAAATCAAGGTAAGAACCATAAATACTCACTACTAGAAAAAACACTTTTAACGTCCCTTATTTAGGACTTTTAACGTCCTTTTATGGGGGGACGCGTATGTCAGCGACGTAGTAAATTTGGACTTTAGACGTCCTTTGTAAAGGGACGAGTAAAGTGCAGGGTTTAGGCGTCCCTTTTGCTAAAAGGGACGCCTAAAGTCCCCATTTAGAATTTTTTTTTCAAATTAGGGACTTTAGGCGTCCCTTTTAGCGTAAGGGACGCCTAAAGGTTTTTTTTTAACCGTACGGTGCTATTTGTATTGTTTCTGGCCATTCTGAAAGCAAACAACAACATAGTCTCCTTATTACACAAAAAGGAAACATACAGCACGCAGTATATAATTAACAAAACACAACATCCAGCTCTAATGAAACATTCATGCACTACAGTGTTGACAGAAATGTTGTCCACTAATAAACAACTACTAAGTAAATGTACAGGAAACGATAAACTTCTACAAATCAACGTGTTAAAGAATCCTCCCAGCCAACAAGTCTCTGATCAAATTAATGTCTTCATATAAGTAAGCAGCATCATTATCAAAGATCTGCAAATTAGAAAATATGATTATACGAAATCAATGAAATTAAAGGATTATTTAGCAATTCAATTAAAATACACCCAAAATATTATCATTTGATTACCTGTTGAAAATCACTTGTAACGCCACTTTGAATGATATTATACATGTAAAGAAGAACATAATAGCCACATTCAGTTCCACCTGGCTGTTGAGGGCACTATAAAACAAAAGCAATTGGTTAAAATCAATAACATACATCATTTCTAAAACAACCCTAAATAAAAGAACTTAAATTATATTGGAACCACATACTTTGGGATAGAACCACTTTAGCTTGCGAACAACTCTACCCTCACGTGACCCGCCAAGCATTCTATATGTTTGGGTCGCGCTACCATTAAAATGTAAAACATTTTAAGTTAGAACAATTTATTTAAATCAAGCATTTCTTTAATTAATAAAAAAGAAATAACTAACGTGTTGAAGACGGATTTTGTGTCCTTATCAGGCTTTTTTGTCAAGGAATCAAACCAATAGATTTCATTGAGGCGTGGGCAAACAACACACAGGCTCCAATGGTAACTACAACAATACACAGATTAAAATGAAGTTTAGATTAGAAGAAAATTATTAGCACTAAAGCATCCCAAAAAATTTTTTTTACTACATACCCTTGAACAATTGGCGCTAGATAACATCGCAATTTGGTCGCTGCCATTGTGAAGCCCACTTAATGCGTCCTTTTTGCAACATCATTTTTATCCGATGTCGTATTTTCCAGACACAAGAATCCATATAAATTTGGTATTTCCATATCAATGCACATGTGGTAGAAGGACCTAAAATAGAAATAAAATGACCAATGAATTATTGAACTTATGAAATCTTGAACTTAGAAAAGAAAAATGATGGGAGAAGGCTGGGCACAGGGTTCTGTACTATGGGAAGGCTGGACAAGACTATGGAAAGGAGCGGCAACAAGTTCTGGAGTGTGGGAAGGCTAGACAAGGGGTTCTGGATTGTGGAAAGCCTCGGCAACGAGTTGTGGAGTGTGGGAAGGCTGTACAAGGGATTCATCCAGCAGGTTGTGACTTCCTTTAGTGCTGGGGAAGGCCAGGGATTCCTAGTTTCTAACCCTAGTAGCCTCCATGTGATGAAAATTAAACCACGATTTCATTTCACCACGTAGTTGTGTCATTAGCTCATCTCGGAGCTCTTCTCGGATTCGATCGCGAAGCTTAGCCACAAACTGTTGACTGGGTTCAGCTTGTGAAAAATATATCGAGGCTTTACCAAAATACTTCGTAATACCAACTCCCCTCGGCTCCCCTCTAACACGGCCAGGGTATTCAGCCTTCCCAATCGTCGTTGCCAATATGTCCATCCGTCCACTTGGAGTGAACGAACCTTGGCTACTCTGCTATTTGAGTTCGTCCTGTAGCATACAATTCGTTATGAACGAAAATTAAATGCTAGAAATGTGATAGAATTTCACAATTAATTACTTATGCTATTACTACTTACAATCCTCGAGGCAACCTCAGTAATAGTCGGATTTATATATTTGCCACCCTTAATCCTCCCCGCTTTCTATTTTTTGTGATGCGGAGGAGGAGCTGGCGCTTGTACAACAACGGAAGGATCTGATTTCGCAGCTTCCTTCATTTTTTCCAGCTCTTCTGCCATCATCGTCCGCTCTAGCTTCATGTAGCCACCCCGAGACATGCAATGTTGATACTGATTTGCTTCTTGCCTCTGTGTGTTCGCCGCACTTAATTCCTGTTTAAGGAAAAAAGGGAAAAACAAGTCATTAGTGCATTAACTATATTGAAATTAAAAATTTTCATACTGAAGACAGAAAATTTACCAAAAATTCAGGAGCTTGTCGTTTTGCTACAAACAACCTCCAGTCCTCTGGAGATAGATATGAATATTCCTGACAAGGATCCAGATGTCTCTTATCACCTCTAAGGTACTTCTTGGAGAGCTTATTTTTAAAATCCTTCCAGCGCAAATGAACCTCTCCCATCCAGTGGTTGTACATGTCTGTGGTGTCTGGAACATCGAACGTTTGCTGTAAAAACGGAGACAATTAAACTTGAATAGGAAGAAAGATCTAAATACATAAAATGTATCGAAAGTTATATATCAAAATCTGTTGCCATATCATGGCTTTCGTCTTTTTAGGAACCTACCTCCAACTATCATAGATGATTCGGACTTTGCTTCGACCCAAAAAACCAAGATAACTAATGAAGTGGTCTTCCTCAGGACCCTCTGGATTCATGTTGGCATCAAACTCTATGTGAACCCTCTCATGTTCAATGTAGTAGCGCTTCGCCAATACAGTCATCTTCGTGGCACCCCTTGTTCTTCTCGGAGCGAGTGGCTCTTCTTGCCTTCCATTATGCTGCTCGCTGTCGCTCCCTGAGTCACTAGAACTTGACATATTTCTGGACACAAAAAATTCATTGTCAGAGAGGTAAGTAGATTACAGGTATATGTATAAACTACATTAAGGGAAAAAAGCACATAGGACATAATACAGTTTTATATAGTTAAAGGTCTTACTTCATACTGTTTCCCATATTCCTTCACAATGATCATTTCTTGCAGAATAATCTTCATCATCTACCAACTCGACCTCACTTCCTATAGGTGGATTTTTTGTCAAAGGTGGTGTGTCGTTAAGGTTGAAGGTTGGATCACCATACTTTTGTTTTTTGCTTTGAAGTACAATGGACATATTTTTATTTGCAGGATCTGTGACATAAAACACTTCCTTCGCCTGGCTTGCTAGAATGAAGGGCTCATCTCTATAACCAACTCTTCAAAGATCGACTGAGACAAATCCAAATTGTGGATCTATTACCACAGCAGCATTGCTAACCCACTTACATTTGAACAAAGCAACTTTGAACTTGTTGTAGGTTATCTCTCATATTTCTTCTATAACTCCATAATAAGCCATTGATGCACATATAGGGTTTTTGTCTTTCGAACTGGAAAAGTGCATAGCTTCAGCTTCAACCATCACCCCACTATTTTGCATGGTACTTTTGTCATCTTGCTCTTTTGTGTAGAAAGAATACCCATTTATGTCATAATCAGTTCAAGTAACAACCTAAAATGAAGGCCCCCAAGCTAACCAGTTGATTGTCTCGGACACACCAATCTCATGCGAAACCTTCTCCTCAAACCACTTAACAAATGTCTTGTTTTGCTTAATAGCTATTTGTATGTCACTCTTCTTTGGATTCAAGTTCTTCAAAGTCTTTTTATGCTCATCTATGTATGCCTGAACTTCTTCCATATTATTCAAGATATACAAGTGTGCTTGCAACACCTCTTCACGATCCTCAGTCTTCACTTTAAGTCCTCGTGTTCCCTTGCTTCTCCCCCTCTTCATGCCAAGCCTATTCCTTTTTACCAGATAGATAATCTTTACAAAAGTCCATAGCCTCTTCAACTACATATCGCTCAACTATTGAGGCTTCAGATCGATAAGGATTTTTAGAATACCCTTTTAAGATCTTCATGTATCGCTCAAAAGGGTACATCCACCTCAAGTAAACTGGACCGCAAAGCCTTACCTCCCTTACTAAATGATCTACCAAATGCACCATTATATCAAAAAATGATGGAGGAAAATGCATCTCTAGTATAGACAGAATTATATAACCCTAATTTTCTAGTTCATCCAACTTCTCAGTGTCGATGACTTTGTTACAGATAGCATTAAAGAAAACACACAATCTAGTTATAGTAGTTCGCACTTCATCTTTCATAATGTCTCTAATGGGTACTGGTAACAATTGTTGCATTAACACGTGATAGTCATGGGACTTCATTCCCACTAACTTCAAATCGTCCATTGACACACACCTGCTAACATTAGAAGAGTAGCCCTGTGGGACCTTAATTTCATGCAGACACCCACACAAACTTCTTTTCTCCGCTTTTGATAGCGTATTCGCAGCTGGCTCCATATATGCCCTCCTACCATCATCTCTTAGTTATGGATGCAACCGATCTCTTATTCCCATATCAACAAGGTCAAGTCTCACGCTCATTCCATCCTTGGTCTTACCTGGGATGTGCAAAAGCGTACTTACAAGGCTGTCACACACGTTTTTCTCCACATACATTACATCAATACTGTGTCTTACATTAAGACAATGCCAATACGGAAGATCAAATAAAATTGACCTCTTCTTTCATATATTCTTCTCACCCGTAGTCCTTTGATTTTTACCAAAGGTCACATTGACACGTTCTACCCGACTATAAACTTCTTTCCCGGTTAATGCCCTTGGTGCAACTCCATGTTCTAGTAAGCCATCAAAACACTTTCTCAGCCTACGATATGGGTGGAATCGATGAAGAAACCTCCTGTGGCCAAGGTACACTGTTTTTTTGCAATGCTTAAGTTGTCGAAAGTTTGTTTCTCCTTCACAGATTGGGCATGCTTTATGATCCTTCACACTATAGCCTGACAAATTTCTATATGCGGGGAAGTCGTTTATCATGGTAAAAATCATTGCACGCAACTTAAAAGACTCTTTCTTATAAGCATCGAACACATCCACACCTTCCTCCCACAACTTCTTCAAGTCCTCAATCAAAGGAACCAAATACACATCGATGTCATTCCCTGGCTGTTTTGGTCTAGAGATCATCATAGAAAACATAACGTACTTGTGCTTCATACATAACCAGGGAGGTAAGTTGTATATTTCAAGGAGAACTGATCATGAACTATGTGTACTAGTAAGAGTTCCATACGAATTTATTCCATCTGTACAAAGTCCAAGCCGAAGGTTTCTCGGCTCGCTGCCAAATTGAGGGAACATTTCATCTATCTTCTTCCACTGTGGAGAGTCGGTCGGGTGCCGAAGATATTTTCAGTCATAAATTCTCTCATCAGAATGTCATCTCAACTTCTTCGCTTTTGTTGCGGTCGCAAACAAATGCTTAAACCGTGGTATTATTGGAAGCTACCATAACACCTTCGAAGGTTGCCTTTTACTTGTTGTCCCTTCTCTACAACCACCGTCTTTCTTCACTTTATATCGTGACGTTTTACAGTTAGGATACTCACTAAGACCTGCATACTCCTTTCTGTACTATACACAGTCATTAGGGCAAGCATGTATCTTTTTGTACTCCATGCCTGTAATATCCTGAATTTTGGGACTAGAGGCATAAGATTAAGCCTGGATTAAGTAGACTGCTAGACCTTGGTTTAGCAAATGTCCCTATGAGGCATGTTTAAATTCCCCAAAATTCCTTTATATCCTTGGATATTAAAATAAATTATATTGGTGAGCTAAAGAGCTCGGGGAATAACAAAACGAAGTGATTGGAAGTCACACACAATATAGTGGAGTGGAACACAAAGTAATTTTTGCTACCGGTGAAATTCCTGGTATGGCAGTGATGATTGTGTGACATGTTTTGATAGGTAAATGATGGTGAAAAATTATGAAACTTTCCAGAATGAAAGTAGACTTATCAAGCTTCAATTTGATAGGTCATATAAGTCATTTGGAGTTGTACACAAAGAGAAATGAATTTTTGTGTACAACTCCAAATGACTTATATGAAGGTTGAGGATATGGTTGAATCAGATCTAAGCTTAAATGATGCTTAGGTTAGAATGTGAATAAGGTTACACTACGGTTCTATTCCGTGATGGAAGTTTAAACCTTGTGAGCCTTCTGGATAATGTTGAACCTTCAGTAATTGTTTGAGGATATTACCCGACACCATGGAGGTTAGAATAAGTGCTATTGATTTTGATTTTTAGCATACTTATTGGGTAATGTTGAGGTTCTAGTTGTTGAACCATAATCTATAAATCAATTGTAATAGTTAAATTGATTCTACAGGAAATTGAAATAGCTTAAGTGGCTTGAGGTACTAGCATATAGTACAGAATTGTGTATGAGGTTACTAGAGGTTGCTAGTTGCTAATCTAGCATAGGGAAAGATCTTGATCATAGAATATTCCTTTAAACTTGTGATGATTGCCTGGAGTTGGACCGATATTGAAAGTCCATATTAAATGACCCCAAATGAGAGAGCAGATTACATAACTGCTAAAGAAGAAGGACCTTATGAGGTATAGATCACGTTATAATGATACTTCCATTCAGAGGCGACTAACCGGACAGAGCTACTTATGGAGGATTCTGATCAGAAAGGGCTACCTACAGGGAGTTCTAATCGAAAAGGGCTACCTATAGGGAGATCTGATTGGAAAAGGCTACCTACAGAGGGTTCTAACCGAGGGGCTGACCAGGTGTATGGGCCCCTGCGTGAAGCACCGAGTGCAGTACTGTAGTGTGGAGCCACCATAACATCGAACTATAGTGTGTAGCCGCCGTGACGACAAACTGTGGAGTGAAGCCGCTGTGACGTTGAAACTGTAAAGTAAAGCTACGGGGATGTCAACTCTCAATAGTGGTAACTTATAATGAGTCTTCTATCGCATAAGTTTCCTTGAGAAGAAGGGTCGGGTGACCCAGTAAATTGTCATGGGGTGCTCCAGTGCCGAATAATGACAGAGATTAAGGAAAGCTACTCTTGCTCTCATATCCTATGTAATGGTTCTACATGTATGTGTTTACCATCACATGTATTCGTGTTATGAATATACGGTAGGCAGTAAGACCTTTTGGGCCAGCGTGTCCTTAGGCAGTCAGACCTGACGGGCGGAGGCCCAAGGCTGTAAGTCCTGTAACGCCTCTGGCATAGGGGTGATTCCCTGGGCAGTAAGGCCTGATGAGCATTCAGAATTTACTGGGTGGTCGCCCGGGGCCTATTGCGCGGGTGGACGCTCAGGCCATAGAGATTCCTATTTTGCACGAGCAGTCATCCGGGGCCTATTGCGTGAGTAGACGCATTACGCGGGTGCACACTGGGGGCCATGGAACTCATGTGATGCATAAGTGGAATCCCAGGGCCTATTACGCGGGTGAACACTTGGGGCCAGTAGTTGCCGTTATGCTATATGCTAACGTGCCAAATGCTCTAGTGATGATGATTTGTTTAGCATGCTTCGTGAACATTGCATAAGAGTATGAATGGCATGAGTAGTAAGAGATTGAGCCCGTGGAGGGGTAGAAGTTGGTCGGATGTCCCATGTAATATCTCGAATTTTGAGACTAGAGGCATAAGATTAAGCATGGATTAAGTGGACTACTAGACCCTGGTTTAGCAAATGTCCCTATGAGGTATGTTTAAATTCTCCAAAATTCCTTTATATCATTGGATATTAAAATTAATTATATTGGTAAGCTAAAGAGCTTGGGGAATAACAAAACGAAGTGATTGGAAGTCACACACAATAGAGTAAAGTGGAACACAAAGTAATTTTGCTAACGGTGAAATTCCCGGTATGACAGTAATGATTGTGTGACATGTTTCGATAGGTAAATGATGGTGAAAAATTATAAAACTTTCTAGAATGAAAGTAGACTTATCAAACTTTAATTTTATAGGTCATAGGAGTCATTTGGAGTTGTACACAAAGAGAAATGAATTTTTGAAGTTAGCCCAGCGAAATTAATTATTTTCTGGGGCAACATCCAAAGATTAAAATTCTGGAAAGAGTGAGCTTCTAATTGGCCAAAGTTTATATTTTTCCTTAAAACTAAACTCAATAAGGGTCGTATAGCCTTTAGAATCACTCCAATTAGATATCTATACAATTAGATATGAATTTTCGAAATTAATGAAAAATCTGCAGAATTTGGGTATTTTGTGCGAAAATTCAATATTTGGGCCAATGAACTTGTGACACCTGGCAAGGCAATTTAACACCCCATTTAATCATTAAATCACCATCTTCCTCAGCATTTTCACGGAAGAAAAACCAGAAGAGAGAGAGAGAGATCATGCAAAAATGGAGAAAGAAGAGAGAGGAAGTTCTTTCCTCCGAAACACTGCCGAAATGGCGTCCTCTCTTAAAGTACCCTTCAGGAAACTTCTTCTACTCATCGAGATCTTCATTCCTACGGTTTCAGATTTTCATTTGGAGGTGTTTGGTGCTATCTCCCTTGCCGGGGTGTTACCGAAATTCCAAACCGTTTATGGAAACGAGTAGAGGTAAGCGTAGGCTTCCTTTTTAACCGATTGGTTTGTCGTTTGGATGAGTATAGAGGAAGTTGGGTACTATTTATGCTGATTTAAATTAGTGTTTTGAATGGCTAAATGATATCCAATAGATGTATAAATAGCTAATCACTTGATTAGGAGTAGTAAGGAAGTGATTAGGCAAGAGAAATCGAAGAAACAACAAACTCTTTCTGAGAATCCAATTTCCTTCTGTTTCTGCCCTGTATTGTTTCGTGTAGGAGGAGTTGTAATTTGGTGATTTTGATGCTTCCATTGGATTTAGGAGGAAAATTGTGTGGGTATACAAGTGTTCATGAATTTTGGATACTTGTACATGAATTTAGAAGTTTTAGAAGTTAAAGGGTAAATGTTGTGTATTCCGTTTTCTGGAGGCAG
Organism: Albizia julibrissin; assembly: GCA_037074505.1. NCBI lineage: Eukaryota > Viridiplantae > Streptophyta > Magnoliopsida > Fabales > Fabaceae > Albizia > Albizia julibrissin. The sequence goes on along the minus strand of CM073480.1, from coordinate 12,213,355 downwards.
TGTTATGGTGACGAGTGTTTGAGTAATCAAATGTTATCCAATGACCATGAAACTTTCCAGTCTAAAATTAGAGACATAGACCTTTAATTTAATAGGTCATAATGGTTAGTTGGACAAGTATGCTATGAGAAATGAATTGTTAAGATATGCCCTGTTTTCTGGAAAGAATCTGAAACAGTTGGTGTTTGGAAAGTTTCTGGGAATGTTGTGGTAGTGGCGTTTAAAATCGAGTATTTTTATGTAAAACTACACTTAAAGGGCTTCAAATAGAATTTAGAACCACTCAATTTGGAGTTCTATAGAATTAGTTATGATTTTCCAAAATTTGGTCAAAAATGCTGGTAGTTTGATTACCATGCGAATTTAATTAAGAAATTGGCCAAATATAATTGGAATGAACTCCAAAGGTGAAAGTAAGCCTATAGGGCTAATGTGAGCTATTGGGTATTCACTTTTCATGGCTCTAATGATGTTATCACTTGCCTAGGGCCATGAAGTGATAAAAAAGGAGCAATGGTTGGCAGATCAAGGGACAAGAAGAGAATGACATAAAGTCTGAGAGGTAGTGAACTTACCTTTTCTGCATGTATGTGATATGCATGTCTTGCATTGATTATGTGACTGCTTTGCCTATTTGTGTGGAACATGTAAGATTGGTTGAAGCTCTGTTATATTTGTGCAATGACCATGTGTATGTCATAACATCGAGCATGCAGTATGTCATTATGTTGGCATGAAATAGTGTAGGCAAGCATGTCAAGCATTCATATATATCTGGCATGCATAGTGGTAATGTTTGCTACTGAGATTCTCTCGAATCTCACTCCTCCCAAACAACCATTCAGATAGGTGAGCATTGGAAACGTGCTGAGATCAGAAAAGAGGTATGCACGAAGAGGACTGTTGCTGGTTGTTTGAAGGTCTGTAAATATTGTGTAAACCCCTGGTGGGGAAACTTTTATATTATAATCAAACAATATTGTATTAATATTATCAGTATATTCATGCTATTCTTGTGTGCCCACTGAACTACGCATTGCTACTCTGAGTAAGGTCAGTAATAAGGGATATATGAGGCGGGTCTTTACATCCCATGTGACTGCAGCGTGAGCCGAGCGCCGTTGTAGTGGGCCTAGTGGGGCAGTCCGTTACATAAAAAGTTGAGCCCGTGGAGGGGTAGAAGTTGGTTGGATGTCCCGTGCGACTACAGCGTGAGCCGAGCGCCGTTGTAGTGGGGCAGTTTGTTACATAAAATGTTGAGCCCCGTAGAGGGGTGGAAGTTGGTCAGATGTCCCGTGCGACTGCAGCGTGAGCAGAGCGCCGTTGTAATGGGCCTAGTGGGGCAGTCCGTTACATAAAAAAATGATACCAGGGTTCATCGAGCGTGGTTTTAGTGGCAAATGTTGTGTGCTTGATACCTTAAGAGGTCTCCTTTAGGGCACAATGGGAATGATTATCCCATAAGCTTGCCGCACTCAGGCCTGGTGAGCTAGAGGTGTGGACCAGACTCCCGTACGGCTGCAGGGGGCGCCCAATGAGGGTAGCTCTGCAGTGGGCCTAGTGGGAGGGCTGTATTCAGCAAGGATAATGGACGGTATGTCCTAAGGCCATAAAACCTAATAGTTTATTAAATCCTTAGGCTGGTAAAATATGAGATGTGTTGAGAATGAAGCCGAGTAAAGGCTTGAGGCAATAAGACCCGAGATGCAAGTTTGCATTGGACAAATGTCCGGGGGCCATAAGACCTATATGTCCAAGTGCTATGGTTATTACTGAGCACGGTGACATGGACCAATGTGTCCAAAAAAAATATATTGAGATTGATAGAGTGTATAGATTGTACTAGATTGTAGCAGAGACAGTAAGCCTAAGATGCCTATGGCATAGAGGGTGAATCCCTAGGCTGTAAAGGCAGAATATCCAGCGTCTTGGAAGTTGAATAAGCCGTAAGGCTTGATGTGCATACAATATGATATGGGTGAATACCAAAGGGGCCGTAAAGCCTATTATGTATACAAGATGATTCAGGATAGTCCCAAAGGGGCAGTAAGGCCTAAGAAACCAAGCGCTGTGAGGTTGGACTAGTGAGTCCTGTGTGAATGCTATATACTAGGTACAAAATGAATGAAAGTACTACATAGTGCATACAGAATGAAAGAATTAGAATGGGAGAAAGATAGACTAAATGTCTAAAAATGGTTCTCTGAGGTACAGGTAATACCATTTGATGTCGAAATTTTAAGGATGAAATTTATTAAACAGGGGGAGAACTGTAATATCCTGAATTTTGGGACTAGAGGCATAAGATTAAGCCTGGATTAAGTGGACTGCTAGACCTTGGTTTAGCAAATGTCCCTATGAGGCATGTTTAAATTCCCTAAAATTCCTTTATATCCTTGGATATTAAAATAAATTATATTGGTGAGCTAAAGAGCTCAGGGAATAATAAAACGAAGTGATTGGAAGTCACACACAACATAGTGGAGTGGAACACAAAGTAATTTTTGCTACCAGTGAAATTCTCGGTATGGCAGTGATGATTGTGTGACATGTTTTGATAGGTAAATGAGGGTGAAAAATTATGAAACTTTCCATAATGAAAGTAGACTTATCAAGCTTCAATTTTATAGGTCATATAAGTCATTTGGAGTTTTACACAAAGAGAAATGAATTTTTGAAGTTAGCCCAGCGAAATTAATTATTTTCTGGGGTAGCATCCAAAGATTAAAATTCTAGAAAGAGTGAGCTTTTAATTGGCAAAATTTTATTTTTTTCATTCAAACTAGACTCAATAAGGGTCGCATAGCCTTTAGAATTACTCCAATTGGATATTTGTACAATTAGATATGAATTTTCAAAGTTAATGAAAATTCTGCAGAATTTGGTATTTTGTGCGAAAATTTAATATTTGGGCCAATGAGCTTGTGACACGTGGCAGATGAAATATCTTATTCATATATCCATTAAATCATCATCTTCATCCTCATTTTCATGGAAAAAAGAACCAGAAGAGAGAGGGAGAGAGTGATCGAATGAAATGGAGAGAGGAGAGAGAAAATTCTTTCTTCCGAAACACTGCCGAAATGGCATCCTCTCTCAAAGTACCCTTCAGAAAACTTCATCTACTCATTGAGATCTTTATTTCTATAGTTTCGGATTCTCATTTGGAGGTGGTTGGCGCTGTCTCAGTGGCCGGAGTGTTGCCGGAATTCCAAACCGTTTGTGGAAACGGGTAGAAGTAAGCGTAAGCTTCATTTTTAACCGATTAGTTTGTCATTTGGATGAGTATAGAGGAAGTTGGGTACTATTCATTGATGGTTTAAAATGGTATTTTCAATGGCTAAATAATATCCAACGAGTGTTTAAATAGCTAATCACTTGATTAGGAGTAGTAAGGAAGTGATTAGGTAAGAGAAAACGAAGAAACAACATATTGCACCTAAGAATATGATTTTCTGCCCTGTTTTGACGTGGAGAAGGAGTAAGAATTTGATAATTTTGATGCTTCCATTGGCTTTTGGAGGCAAAATTGTGTAGGTATGCAAGTGTTCATGATTTTTGGATGCTTGTATATGAATTGGGAATTTTTGGAAATTGATGAGTAAATGCTGTGAATTTTGTTTTCTGGAGGCAGTGTCATTTTAACGAGTTTTTGAGTAATCCAATGTTATCCAATGACCATGAAACTTTCCATTATAAAAGTAGAGACATAGAGCTTTAATTTGATAGGTCATAATGGTTAATTAGACAAGTATGCTATGAGATATGAATTGTTAAAAATATGCCATGTTTTCTGGAAAGAATCTGAAACAGTGATGTTTTGTGAAATTTTTTATAGGGCAAACCTTATTCAAAAATTCTAAAAATTTTCAGAGTTAAAGTAAAGACATATATATTTAATTGGATGGGTATTTTGTAATTTTGGGATAAGTATATTGGGAGATATGAATTTTTGAATGTCTGCCATGTTTTCTGGAAAAACATCTGAAACAGTTGGTGTTTGGAAAAATTCTGGAAATGGTGTGGTGGTTGAGTTTAAAATAGAATATTTTTTGTAAAACTACACTTAAAGGGCTTCAAATAGAGCTTTGAACCACCTCAATTTAAGTTCTATAGAATTAATTATGATTTTCTAAAATTTGGTCAAAAATGCTGGTAGATTGAGTACCATGCGAATTTAAGTAAGAAATTGGCCAAATATAATTGGAATGAACTCCAAGGGTGAAAGTAAGCCTATAGGGCTAATATGGGCTATTGGGTATTCATTTTTAATGGCTCTAATGATGTTATCACTTGCCTAGGGCTATGAAGTGATAAAGAAAGAGCAATGGTTGGCGGATCAAGGGACAAGAAGAGAAGGACATAAATTCTGAGAGGTAGTGAACTTGCCTTTTCTGCATGTATGAGATATGTATGTCTTGCATTGATTATGTGACTGCCTTGCCTATTTTTGTGTGGAACATGTATGATTGGTTGAAGCTCTGTTATATTTGTACAATGGCCATATGTATGTCATAACATCGAGCATGCAATATGTCATTATGTTAGCATGAAATAGTGTAGGCAAGCATGTCATGCATTCATATATATCTGGCATGCATAGTGGTAATGTTTGCTACTGAGATTCTCTCGAATCTCACTCCTTCCAACCAACCATTCAAACAGGTGAGCATTGTAAACGTGCTTAGATCAGAAAAGAGGTATGCACGAAGAGGAATGTTGCTGATTGTTTGAAGGCCTTTTAGTTATTAAGGTCTGTAAATATTATGTAAACCCCTGGTGGGGAAACTTTTGTATTATAATCAAGCAATATTGTATTAATATTATCATTATATTCGTGCTATTCCTGTGTGCCCACTGAACTACGCATTGCTACTCTGAGTAAGATCAGTAATAAGGAATATATGAGACGGGTCTTTACAATGCCCATCATAGACAAGATTTTCTTTGCCTCATACATACGGTTTGGAAGTATATTATCTTCTGGAAACATATCACACAATAATTTCAGTAGTAATGTAAAACTACTATCGGTCCATCCACAAGTTGCCTTTAAGTTCACCAAATGCATGTTCCCGTCAGTCGTGTGTACTTACTCCCAGGGTATAATGGTGTCTCCGCAGGCTGTCAAATTCATGTGCCTGGGCGAAGGATTCAACCTCGACATCGTGAATCATTTTCTCCATTCTATCTTACTCTATAACATCCACTCCTTCCTTCTTGTGCGACGGACAATCAGTTACTTCCTCACCATGCCATATACACCTTGTGTATCGAATATTTTTTCCATCACAAAGTAGGTGATCCCTTATATCATCAACATCCCGTCGACTCTCGTTTAAACAATTCACACAAGGACAAAAATACTTCCCATTTTTTGTTGGAGCATTCCTTCTAGCAAATTCAATAAACTCTTCCACCCCATTCTCATATTCTTTACTAGTTCTCAAAGCATTCATCCAACTATGATCCATTTTTAACCTAAGCCATTCTCAATAACGCTAAAGTTTAGAATAATTGACAACAATGAGATTTCCTGTTATAACTATTTTAAACATAAAAAATACAATCCACTAATTTTTCATCATTAAACTAAAAAATTCAAAAGGACATGTTAAAAAATTTATACTTATATATTACTATTATTATGACACAACCATTATTTCTCAAAAATATTTTTATTTCCAGACATATATGGCATTTCACATTTGAAATAATTAATTATTACCTTTTAATCTCATTCATTTTTCATTCTATTACATATATACTTCGGAGCTAAACAAATAACGAGTTTGATAATTTTTTTAATAGTCACTTTTCAACAAATTCCAACATATTTTTCACTTACAAAATATTTTATAATTATCTACATATATATACATATGTCATGTGCAAAAGCCATAAAAATACACAAGTTTCTTCCTTTGTTTAGATGTAACCAGCTAACACAAGTTCAGCAATAAATATCATATATTATAAATATTATATGTCTTTTCTAAATGTAATAGGAGAAGCAAAAATCTATAAGGCACAAACACATAAGTGACATTTCAGACACTAAAATAACCTCATAAAAAACAATCCAACTATACAAAAAAAACATTTGGTAGTCACACAGATGAGTAGTGGACGCTGCTGGACTTGTGGTGATAAAGGGAGGGGCGCCGCTGTACCTTAGAGCTGAGGACGGCCGGACTGACGCTGCTGGCCTTGTGGTGGACAGATGCAGGGTACGACGCCAAAGAGAAGATCGAGGAGGGGGATGGCGCCTTAACAATCTTGGGAGGAAGGGGATTGAACAAAAATGTTGTAAGTTTCTGCAGCTCGGTTTTTTGAGAGAGGAAGGAAGAGTGAACGAAGATGCTGGAATGGAGGGAAATAAACAAAATTGGAGGGAAAACCTTTAGGCGTCCCTTCTCCTAAAGGTATAAATAGGCGTCCCTTCTCCTAAAGGTATAAATAGGCGTCCCTTCTGAAAGAAGGGAAGCCTATTGTTTGCTGCATGCCAACCACGTGGCTGGCATGCAGCCTACATTAGGCATCCCTTCTTGAGAAGGGACGCCTAAAGGCTGATCTTTAGGCGTCCCTAAACCCTTCTTGAAGAAGGGACGCCTAAAGATCTCTTTACATGTCCCTTTTGATTTTTAGGACGCCTAAAGAGGAAAAAGTTTCTCTTTATTTACATAAATGCCACTGCATCCAGTTTTTACTTCACTTTTTAAAGAAGTGACGTCTTTATGTGACGTTAAATCCCTATTCTGTAGTAGTGACTTTAAGATTTTGCTTCCAAATCATGTAGGAACCTCTACTAATCTCTTCTCCTCTTTAAATACCATAATTAGAAAGGTTAATCAAAGGTTTAAAGAGAGAGAGGGCTGAGACATTTTGGAGAGATAAATCACAAGAAATCAAGAGGTAATCACCAAAACTTAATCTTCTTGTCTTGTATCAAGTTGTTGGTGTTGTTGTTGGTGGTATTTGCTATGTTTTCTCTTGTTTTTTAATTATGGGCTGAAGCATAATCATGGGAAATGGTGTCCAAATTCCCTCTAAATATGCCCATTTAGTGTTTAAATAGCTAATCATGTGATTAGAAGTAGAAAGAAAGTGATTAAGCAAGAGAAAACAAAGAAACAACAAGTTGCTCCTTAAAACCCTAACTTACTGTTCTGTGGGTGATGTGAAGATGGAGTAGAAATTTGGTAATTTTGATGATTCCATTAGCTTTAGAAGGAAAAATTGTGTAGTTATTCAAGTGTTCATGATTTTTGGATGGTTGTATGCCAATTTGGAAATTCTTGAAGTTTGTATGTACATATGTTGGTTCTGCCCTGTCTAGAGCAGTGGCAGTGTACGTGGTGTTTCATTATCCAAACCTTATCCAAAACTTTTGAAACTTTCTAGAATTAAAGTAAAGATATAGAGCTTTAATTTGATAGGTATTTTGTAATTTTTGGACAAGTATATTGAGAGATATGAATTTTTGAAGTTATGCCCTGTTTTCTGGAATGCTATCTGGATCAGTGATGTTTGATGAATTACTGGGAATTATATGGTTATAGTGAGAAAACCTAAATATTTTTCCTCAAAATTAAATTTAAAGAGCTTCATTTTAGCTTTGGAATCAGTCAAATTATATTTTTTTAGAATTAATTATGAATTTCCAAATTTGGCTGACCAAGTTGTCAGTTTTTGGAAAACAGTGAAATTGCATTGTACAGAGTTGTATTGTGCAGAGCCTGTTGTAACTGTATTAAATAACTAGTAGCATACCATTTAAAGGCGATAATGCTACAAGTAATAACCAATTACTTATAACTTTAATGATGATAGGAATTGGATATAGCCCGAGCCAAAATCCAAAAGTAGGACAAACGTGCGAGTTTGGAAAAGATTCAGGTAGTAACTTCTTCTTGCATATCTTATGTGATTATTTATATATTTAAAGTCATTCTCTGTAACATGAGCTAGTGTCCTAGACACACCAATTTACCAAGTTGTGGTCAAGAACAGGGGCGCTAAGTCGACTAAGGGCAAACATGCAAACATGTAGTTTGACCTTAGGCAAGTGTACATTTATCATTTGATCATCTTACATAACATGACATTGCATATCTATTTTCACATTCTATATGTTTGTAAGCATGTTACTACTGAGATTCCCTTGAATCTCATTCTTTTTCCAAAATACAAAACCTTACAGCTGAAGCAAGTGGCTCGAAAGGCAAGATGGTGGCTCCTAGTGATTAGGGACCCGGAGCTCTCTGTTGCTGCACTTTTTGCTGCTTATGAACGCTTTGTACCTTTGTGTATATTTTCAAACCCTACGGGGATTCTCCTGTAATGTAAACTTATACTTAATATCAGTATTATTTCCGCTGTTTATGTATGCCTTGTGGAACTTTATGCTTGTCACTCTGTGAATATCGAAATGTTAAGGGGTTTGACATTTTCTCTGTGGGCACATAATCAATATCATTTAATATATGATCGGCAAAAAATATCAATGTATATATGTGTGTGGTAAAGCTTAAATTTTTCCGTTGGAAAAAAAAGCTTGAAAATTTTTCACTGTGGATAAATATTTGATAAAATTAATTACAAAATTTAATTTACCAAACTCAGAATCATTGGAACGAAACCCAAAAGTATAAAATCTAAATTATAAAATTAGAAATAAATGTAATTTGATTAAAGTAATAATGATAGGAAATCATGATTGATATTATATTATTTTTTTGATTTAATGGATATAATATTTAACAGATCAAATGATTTCAATATTTTGAGTCACACTGAACTTATTTTATAATAATAATAATAATAATTATTATTATTATTAAATAATAAGCTCCTTTTTTTTTTGGCCAACAATGGTAGAAGTTAGATTACCGATAAGAAATTAACTAACAGTGATATGATAATATCTTTATTATGGCAACCACTATGTAATTAGATACTTATCTAGATAAAAAAAAAATATTTGAAACTTCATTAAGATTAAGATATTGCTCCCAAAAATATTGATTGATTAATTATTTAAAAAAAACGTTTTGACTACTATTCGGTGAATTTATATAAACTTGGCTCGCACCTTCCTTCTACTAGTCTTTTGAAAACCACGTTGATTTTCCCACTGCAAGATTTCTTCTTCTCAGTCTATAGCTTTGATTCTCAGCCTCTGATTTCTTTTATTTTCCTCTCATAGATTTGCAAGTCAAGCCCCATAAAGAAGCACATGGTAATGGGGGACGACACGCCATATCTTCCGGAAGAAATCACCACAGATATTCTCAAACTGCTTCCGGTGAAATCGCTTATCAGATTTCAATGTGTCTCCAAACAATGGAAAACTCTCATCAAGTCTCCATCTTTCATCGCCAACCACCTCCATCACTCGGCTCAAAACCGGACTTCACTTCTTCTTTGCAAACAGCGTAGAGCACGTAAGCCTCATTTACGTTTGATGGATTGCGAGATGCATGTTCATGAATTTCCGAACCCACCTATGATCGGTTCCTCGTATGGTATTAGGATCATTGGTTCCTGTAATGGCTTGCTTTGTGCTGTAATCAATGAGTATAAGATTCCATGGAGTGTTTTGCCCAGTTCCCTTTTATTGTGGAATCCTGCTACTAGAGAGATCAGAGATATCCCTAAAACCAGAACTTCAGAAATTCCTAACTGGGATTGCAATGGATTTGGGTTCAGTGCAATTGTTAATGATTATAAGATAGTACAAACATATCATGATGGCAATGAAATCATTAGGGCTGTTGAAGTATATTCGTTAAACACAGATTCATGGAAGGAAATAGAACTTGGACCCTTGGAGGGTGTAGGTTTTAGCACCGGTGATTGTGTTGCATCTAATGGATGTATCTTTTGGGTTGGATTCTTACTAGAGGGCGAATATGATGATAGTTTGATAGTTTCATTTGACATAGCTATGGAAGTGTTTACATTGATACCGTTGCCTCCTCTGCCAAATATTATAAATTTTGAGTTGACGGTATATGAGAACAAAGTTTCTATACTTATTCTCTCTAATTGTATTGATTTGTGGGCGCTAGAGGAGGGTGTCAGCTCATCTACGGAGAGATGGAGTTGGACTAAAAAGTTTAGTAGCAATCCCTGCCCATCCACATTAGGATTTCCTGGGATCATTTGGAGGAATGAAATTGTCTTCGGTTCTTTTGCTAAGTATTGGCACAGAAATACAAGTGGTGGCAAAGAAAAAATTGAAGAAGAAAACTCTGGTCTATATTTGATCAATATCATTACTAATGAGGGTAAGAGGATTGTTATCCCTGGACGTCGCTTTGGTAATGTTTACAATCATGTTGAAAGTCTTGTTCCAATTGGCAACATTTAGTATTGAACGATAATCGTTACCATGTAATTTACTTTTGTTCGATTATTTTGGTTGAAATTAATCCTTATCAGTATACATTGATGATAATTTTTTATGCCGTTTAGATATCATATATGTGTGTATATATTTATCGAATGATGAAGCTTAGATTTTCAATAACAGAATTTTTTTATATATTTTACCTATTCAAAATATCATGTTTCTCGCCTCTACCACCCTGCACATTAAAAAACAATATTTTCCCATGATTTTTCTATTTGACCTATTCATAATATCATGTTCTTTTGCATAATGTGAACATCTTTAGGATCATTACAATACAATAATATTGTTGGATTATGACTGCTTTACCTTTGGTAGATTAGTCTAATTAAGTCCATTAAGCCATGGGCTAAAATGCAAATAATATTTCTTCTGGGTGACAAGCTTTGATATATTTTTCATATTTAATGTGTATGAAGGAAACAATGACATGCATAAAGAAATAACTGAGGGAGTGGATGTGTTACCGATGGAATGGGGCTATTGGTTTTCTCATACTTATACTTCTTAGGTTACTTATGAGAAACCATAACTCCTAAGTTACTTATATGAGATCATAAATCCTATCCTAAACAACTTATATATGGAGTCAACTTATGACATGTGTTACATAAGGCAAGAGCTAGTTAGTATATATACTAATTTGTGCTCTTTGTTCAAGTTCTTGAGTCTCTCTCCTCAAGAACACAAGTAGGAGTGCTCTCTCTTTTCTTTCCATTTGTGGTGTATTTGTTGTGCATTTATAGCCATATCTAACTGTGATCTAGTTTAGTGTGGATAATCACTATAGTAGATTGCCCTCCAAGTATGTCTTATAATCTCACAAATATCAATCTTAAATTAAATGGTTTAAATTCTCGTATACTGCGATATAGCAGGAATTATGTTGATGGATAAATGAAAATTGAACCGATATGCATTTGTCCGTCGGAGAAAAAGTTTTCTTAGCTGAAAGTGAAGTGCAAAATTTAACGTATTCAAATATGAGAATGTGCAACTATAGATAAATTTCTTTTATTAACCCTAGTGTAAAAGGGAGAGTTTAAGTATGATAAGGGTGTAAAAATAGAATAACCTTTTTTTTTTTATCATCTTTCAAGTTTCAACCAACCGTTTGATCTCACGCACCACCCATCATACTTAAAAATGGTTGAACTCATAATTTCACGGAAGACACTTAATATCATTTGATTAGAAAACCCGACAATAAAAATAGTATAATATGATAAATTAATTTATACAATTTTTTTGGATTAATTGAGCATTTTACTCTAATTATTATTGTTAATATAAAAAAGGCAGGATATATAGGACCATGTTTAATTAGCTTTCATTTTAATTTATCATCTCAATAGTCAAAACTTCCTAGGAACTGCAATTGCAATGCATATTAAAGGATCAGTGTCAAGTAGGAGTCTCTTTATTAGTTCCTTCATACACTTTCCTTGTAATTGCTCTCCGAATAAGGGTGACCCTAAAGAAAGGCCATTGAGGGTTACATCTCTCGAAGCAATTGCAGGGTGAATCTATTTGAGATTTTGAATCTTTAGTGGCCTCAAGTTAAATCAAAATAAAACAAATTATACAGTGAAGGGTATAACTTAGATTGTATTTTCTTAAGGAATCTTTTATTTAATTCCTAATCTAAACTAGGTGATAAAAACATCGAAATGTGTTTTAAAATTTATTTTCTTAATAATGAAAAACAACATGAACTACTATTTTTTTTTTGGGACTTTTGATAAAAATTGAGAATGAAAGTATGAATTTGGATTTAGGGAATGATGTGATGGAATGCTCTTTGAAAGTGAACCTATGACTATCCAATTTTGTTTAATAATATCGGAGTTAATTAAAGCACCAAGTCTAATTAAAAACCCCAAACATGGTTTGAGTCAAGTGATATTTAACAAATAATTGTCTTAAACGCTAGATAAAAAGTTAACAACTATTTGTTAAGGAACTTTTAAAAACCACTTGGTGTGTAATTTAAATTGAGTTAATAAAACTTGCTTGCTTAATGATAAATGCTCACAGAAACATTCGATAGCAACACAAATCAGTTATCATATCTAATAACACACTAGATAAAATAAGTTCAATAAATGTAAATGAAAATATATAGAAAATAAAAAATGAAGTCATACGACTCAATCCAAACACAGTTATCCAACTAAAAATATTATAACACATAATCTTGGTTTTAAATTTAAATCAAAATAATTTTTAATATAGGAAAATCATCATAGTTCAAGAGAAAATTAATTCAAAAGTAAATACTCCACTAATTGAAGCTTTCAAACTCGTGCCATGGCATCCAAATCTAAAGAACACTAGAAAACTAGCCTCTCATGGAGTTACTAGCAGCCCCAACTCGTCAAGAACACAAGGACTCCATGGAACTATGAATAACGTGCTGAATCAATGGAGAAAGCCAGAGGAAGTTGTTGGTTTAATGGAAGGAGTGGAGAAACTGATAAGAAACGATGGAAGAGAGAAAGAAGGAGTTGGGAGGCAAATCAGTGAAGGATGTCGTCGACGGTGGTGGTGTTCTCCATCTCCTTACCTCCGTTTAAAGGTCTCGTCCTCCCCCCAACACCTTCATCACTTATTTCTAAGTTGTCGGTGCCTTAAAATGACAAAATCCTTTCCAAATGTATAGGCCGGCCAAAAAATCAGGTTAAGCAGTGCAAAACGCTAGCTTTCGGATTTCAGGTCTTCTTAAAATTTTTAGAAGTTCTGGCTATTTTTCTGTAAATTTATCTGGTCCTTTTCTGCGCTAATATAAAACACTAGAAGTTTGCGTTTTGGTCCTTCAGCAATTTTTTTTTTCATTTTAGTCCTTTATAAATTATTTTTTTCTTGATCCTTGCCCTTGACTTTTCCTTAATTATTTTCAACTCCAACTTCCCTAAAGAGACCTATAATGCAAACAAAGATTATGTAGCATTAAATGTTCTAAGAAAATCAACCCAATTAATAGTAATGACAAGACATATGGAAATATTACCCTTTTAGTTTTATTTTCAGACAATCATTATTAATTCAAATTAATTATAAGAAATATTATTTAGTACAAAATTAATAATAAAATTCATAATTCAAACATTAATGTCATGACAAAATAGGGATATTTCATCTCCAGAAGTCGGCCATATTCTTGATCCCCCAAGAGCAAGGCCAAAGGGAAGTGGAAGTGGTAGAAGAAGAGGCCATTTTGAAAAGCAACAGAAATCAAGTAAGATATTAATTTTATAAATAACTAAATATGTGTATATATTAGTTATATGTTTCTAAATTCAAATTCATTGTAGAAAAATAAAAAAGAGTGAAACATGTTGCTTCAACTGCACCAAAAAGAGCTTCAATTCCTCAAAGCTTTGGCTACATTTATCCGCAGGTAAGTAGATGTGCCTACAAAATAAATAAACATGATTAATATTTTTTTAAATATATTTATTTAATATAATTGTGATGTGTTATAGGTCAGTTCTACTCAACTTATTCCTACTAGTCATTCTATGATCCCACATTTGTTTTATGTCGTTAGAAGCCCATTTCACATGACTGATATGAGCAACAATGTAAATCAGGTATAAATCAACTAGCTAGATATATTATTTTCATACATTAATATTCTTAAGGTATGCCAATTAATTATGCTATGTTAATTTGTTTTGATGCATTTTGTAGGAAGCACATTTATCCACTTGGAAGCCACCAGTTTCATTTACACAAAATCAATAGTAATTGCCTTCCAACCTTTCAAGTCAAGCAAACATTTGAAGACACTTTTGGTCATATAGCCTTTCAAGTCAAGCAAACACTTGAAAACACTTTTGGTCATATATTATTTTCCCTAATGTATCTTGGATATGGGAAATGTGGAATAATAGACTCTTTGAATAGGATATTTTCCTTTTGCTTTGTTTTTGTGTACCTTGTAAGTTGGATGTTTTTATTCCTAGCTATTACTCCATTCTTTTTAAAACTTCTCCTATCAATAGTTTGTTTAGTTTTTGAGGTGATAATGAATCTTTTCTCTGTGTTTTTATTCCAAACTATTTTGATATAACTATTCCAATTCTTTTTGAACATTCTCTCATCAATAGTTTGTATAGCTTTTTAGGCATTTACCATAGAATTAATAAGCTCACCCTTAACTACAGAGAAGTATTCCTAGCTGAACACATAAGGAGCATGTGCTCTTGTTTTACAAATTTATGGCTATGCTTTAACTTAGTGATCTTCCATCTAACTTAATAGTAAATCCATTTTGTCATTAAAGAGGTGCTTCTTACATTAAGGGGTCTCTTTTTGTATCAAAAAAAAAAGTTGTCTCTTTACTGTACCACTTGACAGCCATAACATATTACAATATATAAGGCGACCTACACAACCAATACTTTAACACACTAAGATTACATTTGAAAGAAGTCTGCTAATACTTCCAAAAACTCAAACTAATAACTCTAAAAAATTAGAGTCAAAAGCAGTAGGACAGTCTTTAAGTACTTTAGCTCCATGTTGTACTATGAAAGCCTTAGAACAAGACCATCAAGCAAGTCAAAATCTGTAATAGAACAATGATGTTAATGAAAGAAACAAAAGCTATAATGGATATGCATATAAAATTAACATTTACTTCAACTGAATAAGCTTTTTTTTTCATAATCAAGCCTAATAAACAGAGACAAGAACACTGTCTATTTCTTTTCATACATACATGTATGTTGATAAATTTGAAACGCACTTTTGTATTATCCATGCTGTAACACTTTTTTGGGTCTTTCATTTATCTCAATGAAAGGGGATCATCACTCCATAACTTTAATTACTAGCTAATTACTAACTAGCTTTTAAAGTGGGGAATATATCCACAACAGATACCAAGGAACTTCTTTACTCATGGACAACATTAAAGCAGAATCTTGTATCCACGAACCAGCATCCGTGTGTTAAGAAATACTATTGTTATTCTCCTTTTTTGTGTTTACACTAAGGATTTATAAAGTTCGTTTAATAGATGTTCTTGCACAAATTCATAGGTATCACACTCATAAAAATTATTGTTACAATTTAATCACAAATCCCCAAACTCACGGCATAATAAGAAAACATAAGGTAACAAGCTTTTTCAACTAATTTGGCTAGCACATTCTCAAAAACATTTTAACAAACATCTATTAGGCATATGAAGAAATCAAATTCATATTCATACAATAACTTCATCTTCCTTTTAATAAAATGTACTTCCACTTCCTTCATAACTATCTCACCATGATGTATAATATAAGCTCAAACAATATTTATACCTTTTTAAGTCTAACTTTAAGGTGAATAATCCTAATTCAACTAAAATTTCTCTCACACATTTTCACAAAGCACCCAATGTGCATCAATATTAAAGCCAATCCATCAAACTTCTAAATCTTCAAATCTTTGCTGAAAAATTTCCCAAACATTATTCATGGACAGAATTATTGTGCTGCCCAATCAATTGTTTTCCAAGAATCCATTTAAACTCATATTACCTATCAAACAACTTCAACCAGCCACATGTTATCAAAAGTTCCTAAATTAAATTTCTTAACAACTTGTATCTTTTAATTTTCAGAACTCATGTTCTTCCTTGCAACAAACAAAATTTCAGCAAAACGCCAATTTAAGTAAACTTTCTTTTCCAATACAATAGCCAATTAAAACCTTCAAGCACCAAATGGAAGAAATACCATAGTTTCTCAACAATCTTCTTTCTAATATATTTTATAATAACACTTCCAAATTTTATATTTTAAGTGAAACTTAAATCATAAATAACCAAAATAGAATTTAAATCCTTCCTCACCATCAAAAACTATAGATACACATGTTAAAATAAGCCTCCCCCCCCCCCCCCAATATTTTATCAAACACTTGCAGTCAATCAAGATTAACTCATAAAACAAACATCCAAATACATAAGCTATTATGCATCGATCAAATCCCTTAGAGTTCCCAAAAATCAATTTCTTAACTAAGTTAATATTAAATACTTCTGTTGGCAGTAAATCTATTAGCCTAATAATTTCAATCAACATTCTAACTTCTTTTTCTTTTCCATTAGCCACACACAGAACAAGATGAAGAAATCATGGAAGGGAAAAAAAATTGAACACCCAAACCCATAGCAGCAATGAACGGACAAGGGAATAAGGGAAGGTCTTCAATCCAAGGGAACAATTTTCAAGCATACTTAAAACCCCAAAGTTACACCAGAAGAAGGGAGAGACGAAACTCAACCCTCCAACAAGCCCCAAAGGTGCACCAACAAAGAAGAAAAAGGGAGATTCAAGCGATCTTTGTACCCACAACAACGGATCTCAGCTTGGCGCCGGGGATGAGAAGGACGAACGGCTCCGGCGATGGGAGGAAGAACAGCGATTGGTCGAATTAGAGTTATTCTATCAATTTGGCGCTGGGGATTTTGGATGTGTTCATAAGTTTTTTTTTTCTTTTCAATTTGGTGCCAGACTTTTCTGATATATTCATCAATTTTTTTTCCTTTTCAATTTGGCATTACAATTTTAGGTGGGATGTATTGTTGAGTTTTTGTTTTTCTTTTTAAATTAAGAAGTTAATTTTTTTAGAAAATATAAATTGTAAATTACTCCTGGTGACTCATCTGCCACATACGATTAAAATCAGTCAAGGTGTCATATTTTAATTGGGTAGAGTTTAAATGACGTGGCGCTCTAAGAGTACGTTAGTATTTCTCCTTATTATCAGTATATTTCCACTATTTTTGTATGTCTTCTTAACTATACATTTATTAGTCTGCAAATATCAAAATATTAAGGGGTTTGACACTAAACACATGCTTGGTAGTGGTTTGACTGAGTAGTTAAGATATATATATATATATATATTGCGAGATAAGTAAGAGATGTTATACTGTGTAATATATTATCGAATTAAACGTGTGGGTTTCAAGTACCTATTTATTCTCAATTCAATTTTTTTAAAAAAAAATTAACATATTCACACAGGTTTCTAAATTAGTTGTTTAATAATAGCCTAAATAACCGTAGCCATCTGTATTCTTAAAATGGGATCGCAACTAACCAAGCTGATAGTTAAGATAATAATCAATCTTACCCCGAGGGATTGGTCTCCTTGAATGAATCTCAATTATCTAAAATTCCAGAGTCAGAATTAAATGTAACTAAAAATATTTTTCATACTTAAATACTATAACAATAAACATAGGCAAGATTTTATAAGTTGTCACAAATGTATCAGTAATTTAGAACGTGTGCGTAAAAACCGGTCGAGAGTAAGGCACTCACTCGTACCAAAATTCTTTTTCAAATTATTTTTAGATTGTTTATTGATTTATTGACTATTGAATTTATGTTACGTAAAATTTCAATTGTTCTTATATTTTATTATATATTATTTTAGATTTTTTAAACTTGATAAATTTTTAACAAGAATCTTAAAAATTATAATTATTTTGAAGGATAAAAATCAAAATATAAAGTTTTAATTGTAAAATTAACGCTCACCGAATTTCCTACATTTTTTCTTACCCCATCTCATCTATTTGACATTTTTTAGCTTCTTTATTACGCAGAACCAAATAGAATTTTTTAAAATAAAAATATGGCTAAAGTAATCTTTTAAGTTTTTTATGAGGTATACTTTTGGTCTCTTAATTTTATAAAGTATACTTTTAATCTTATAATTCTAATATTGTTAATGTTGCTAATAGAAAATGCCGATGCAGCAAACTCAAGTGATAACTAATAGCATTTAATTACACAAATTTTAGATATTTTTAATTTACACATATTTTAAATTTAAGATTAATGTCATTTATTAATTACTAAGTCATCACTTAAGTTCACACTGTTATCACTTGAATTTTTTGTGTCACTATTTTCCATTAACAATATTAATAGTATTAGAATTATATAATCAAAAGTATACTTTATAAAGTTAAATGATAAAAAATATGGCTCATGAAAACTTAAATGACTCAAAGTACACTTAGCCTAAAAATTTACATGGAGATGTCAAATTTGATTAGATGATTGATGAGATTAGAGAAAATGCAGGGGGTTTGGCATTTGGTGTGGGTTAATTTCATAATTAAAAATTTATATATTGATTTTTTGTCTTTCAAAATATTATAATTTTCAAGATCTTTATTAATAAATATTTATTTTTCTTAGTCTTTTTCCCTAATCTTCCAATTTTGAATATGTCACAGTTTTGGTTAATGCATTTTCACTCTTCACTAAATTTATATATAAACTTGGGCCCTGCCCTCCTTCTTCTGCTAGTCTTCTGAATTCTCCATCGATTTCGATTAGTTTTGCTATGCAATTTCTTCTTCCATTTTCCTCAACCACTGATGATAGATTCCCAAGTGGAGCCCCACAAAGCACATTGGTAGTGGATGGCCACACGCCATATCTTCCCGAAGAAATCATCATAGAAATTCTCAAACGACTTCCGGTGAAATCGCTTATGAGATTTCGTTGTGTCTGCAAACAATGGAAAAATATCATCAAGTCTCCATCTTTCATCGCCGGCCACCTCCATCATTCCTCTCAAAACCAGCCTTCACCTCTTCTTTGCAAGCTGTATTGTGGATCTTGCTTCCCTCCTCTACCCATTTCCTCCACTGCCTATCCTCCCCTTCTTTGCAAACAGTACTGTGGGTCATGCTCCCCTCCTTTACCCATCCCCTTCGCTGCCTATCCTCCGCCATGGGGGCCGGTGATGCCTTTTTCGCTCTAATTACGGTCTCTTCTGGGTAGAAGAGAAGCAGTGGAGAGAAAGGATAGAGGAGAGAAGCCATATCAATTACGGATAGGGATTGCCCGTCCATATTATAATTTCCTTGAATCATTTGGAGGAATAAAATTGTGCTTGGTTTTTAAGAGGAGATTGAGGAAGGAAACTTTGGTCTATTTTTTATCAATATAAATACTAATGAGGGTAGGATGGTTGCTATCCCTATATGACTTACTTTGGTAAATGGTAATGTTTTCAATTTAGTTTGAAGAACGTTGATCCTAAACGTTAATTATTACCAAGTAAATTTACGTTTTGTTGTTTAGATTAATAATATGTTTTGATGAGGAAGGGTAGTAGATTTTCAATACCTGATGTTTTTTCATCCTATATTTCGCCTATCAATAATATCATGTTATCATGTTGCTCACCTCCATCACTCTGTACATTCAAAACAATATTTTTACCCCACGATTTTGCTATTTGCGACAAGTATTTTAATTGGTTGACTTTCATCATTTTGAATTTGAAATTGTTAGAAAGTTGCCAAGTTACTATATTAGTTTTCTTCTTGAGATCCATATTTTTAATTATCATAATTATACTTCTTCAATCCTTAATATACAATCTTATTGTTGAGTTAATCGTGATCCTAAATATAAGATCTATATTTATATTTGTTAATTTTTTTTCTAATTTATCCCTTACTGATGTTGCGTCAATCATAATCAAATAAGAAAGATGAAAGAAATTAAGGATGATAATTAGTGTGTTTTAGATAAAATAGGTCATAATAATTATGTAACACCCCAAATTTTAGGATAAGAGGATTGAGAATAAGTCTGACTCAAGTGGACTACTAAGCTTCAGTTTAGCAAATGTCCCAGTAAGGAATAATTTTATTCCCTAAAATTAAAGGGAATTGAATGGAAAATTAGAGAGCATAGGAAGTGATAAAACAAGGCAATTAGAGGTCATACACAACACAATTATGTGGAAGCACAAATTATAACAAATGAGATTTGCAACCAGTGAATTTTCCTATGTGAAAGTTTTTTTGTGTGACATTTTTCAACGGGCAAATGATGTCCAAAAAATATAAAACTTTCTAAAATGAAAATAGATTTATCAAGATTTAATTTGATAGGTCATATAAGCCATTTGGAGCTGTACATAAAAAGATATGTATTTTTGAAGTTAACCCAGTGGAACTGGCGATTTTCAGTGGCAGCGTCCAAAAAACAATAATTCTGGGAATGTTGAGCTTTCAATTGACTAAAGGCTATATTTTTTTTCTTAAAACTAGACTTAATAAGGGTCACATAGTGGAACCACCACAATTGGATATCTATACAACTAGTTATGAATTTTCAAAGTTTGGTGAAAATTTTGCCCAGTTTTCCAACAAGTGCGAAAATGGGAAAAATGTAAGGGCAAAATGGTCATTTGACCAATAAAGGCAGCATCAATTTATTTTTCCCTTTAATTTAGATAAATTATGGCTGAAGTATATAGGGAGCAAGAAAGGGAAATAATTTATGTGTGCATAATTAATTCAAGAAGGAAAAAAAAACCTTTGATCAATGAGAAGCAAGCACATGTTAAAGTAAAATGAGATATTTGATGAACCAATATCCCTCCCCTCTTCATTCATGTTTCGTCCAACTAAAGCAAGAGAGAAGAGAAACACATTTAAGAACAAGTAAAAGGTGAAGACTTCAATTTCAACTAAAAGTGAGATTGTGGGGAGGCAAAAATATGATAGTTGAAGAAGCTCTTTTAGCTCTTCTAAATCACATATTCGGTCAACAATTGTAGGCTAAACAAAAAGATGGTAATTTGAATTAAATGGGCCACCTATTCATGTGATATGAAGGAGAAAGAGAAAATATGATGATATAAAGCAATTGGCACATGTTCATTGCAATTAAATATAATATTTGAGGAGGTTAGTTGGGATATTTTTATGAGACCATTATCCCTTCATTCTCTTTCATTTTCGGCTGAAGCAACAACAATAGAGAGAGATGAGAGTTTAAAGAAGCAAAGGCAAAGAAGAAGAGCAAGGTTTCAATAGGCTAAACCAAGATGAGTTACAAGTGAGTTCCACTTGTTCTTGCCTTCTAATACATGTAGTACCTCTCCTAACCTATTCTCCTCCATGCAATTCATGTTTAGCAAGCCAAATCAAGAGAGAGGAGAGAAAGGGAAGAGGTGTTCTAGAGAGATAAAGTGAGAGAAATCAAATGTAATCTCAAGAACCCTAATCCTCTTGTTGATTCTTGATGATTGGTGGTGTTGTTGTGGTTGTTTTGGCTTTATTTTCATGATTGAGATGCACAAACCCTAAGGGAAGGTGCTTCTCAAATTCACAATAATCATGTTTAAGATGTGTTTAATGGGTTAAACATATGATTAGAGGTGAAAGAAGGAGGTTTATGGATTTAAAATCAAGAAACAACATTTTCCCTTCATTTTTCAGATCTGGTCCAAGGGCATTTTCGTCCTTTTTGGTCTGTAATTTCATCAAATTAATGGTTCCATTGAGTTTAAAAGGGAAAATTGTGTAGGGTTCATGTAGACTGCGAAGTAAGAAAAGCACTAGAATGTGAAATGACCAAACTACCCTTAAAACCCTAAGCTAGGGGCTGCCAAGGGTAACATTGTAATTTGGGCATGATTTTGACTAATTTGAGGTCAAAAATGGATTCTAAATGTGAAACTGTATAGAATTAGCCCGGGGTCATGATTTTTGGAATATTATAGTTGGACCGGGTACAAAGGGGCTTAGACCGAGTTTCCAGGGGTATTTTGGTAATTTTGCAATTTGGACTCAAGACAACCAATACAATGAGTTATGAATAAATAATAACTCATGTATCCTAAATTTATAATTTTAGGATATACCGATAGCCCGAGCCAGACACAAAGCTAGACCGATTGATATGCAAGGAAAGGACGTTCTAGGTAGTAACTTCTTCTTATGTATACTATGTGAGTACTAAGTGTGTGTTTGGATGTTGGACAAAACCATGGTTTTGGTGTCAAACCATGGTTTTGATCAAAAAATATCCAAACACACTAATTTTTTGAAAACCATGGTTTTGTCCCCAAACCATGGTTTTGTCCCCAAAACCATGGTTTTAGGAGAATCTCCTATTTGTTTGATTTTCATGGTTGTGGGACCCACATCCCTCCCTCTTCTCTATTTTTTTTTTGAAATTCTTATAAATTTAATTAAAAAAATTTATAAGTTTAATTAAAAAAATTTAATGGTAAATATTTTAAAAAATTTAAAAATTTAATTTAAAAAATTTAGAAATTTAATTAAAATTTTTTATTTTTGACTATATTAAAAAAATTAGTTAAATTAATTAATATCACATAGAAATAATTTTTTTGTATTTATTAAGAAATTTAATGTTAAATATTAGGTTAAGGTGAAAATTTAAAAACCAAGCTTCTCCTGAGGGGCATCTGCTACAAATAAATTTTGAAAGTGACAAAAATAATAATGAATAATTAAAAAGGGTGTAAATTTAACAGAATCGTTAAATTTGGTCTAATGCCGTTAGAAGATCATCCATTTTTGACCCTGACTTCGAACACCATGACCGGGAGGATCTTGTGTGTGGTGACGATGACGATAATGATGATGCTGCACAATCATCAACAGTATCTTCTTTAATTGGATCTTCCTCATACATGACTTCTCTTCGTGATTCTATAAGAGATCAAATCTTGTATTACACGCAAGACCGTTAGTCATGTACTGTTTTCACTGTTTCAACGTACTTTGTTACTTAGTGAACTATTATTTTATATCTACTTTGATGTTCTGAATTATTGACAAACTATTAAATGTTAATGTATTTGTTTCATGATGAATTTGAGGCTTGAAAATGTTGTTACGACCAATATATTACTTATTAGTGAAAGAAATACAATGTCTAAAGGAGGAAGGCAAAAACAAATTATATTAACTGCATTGAAAGAGCGGTTACTTATATTATTTTTAGATGTTAACTATTGAATTATGAACTTTCAATATACAATTTATTAATATATATATTTCTATGTATGTATGTACAATTATTTTTTTTTCATAATTTATCATTTTTCCGGAAAAATTTAAAGAGTTTTTGGTATTTATTGTTTCAATTTTATGATAATAATACCTAAAATATAATCTAATATTTTATATCTAATTATGAAAAATTATTTTTTACAATTTATTATAATATATATATATATATATATATATATATTATAGATTTTTAGATAATTTTATTGCATTTTTTTGTATTTATTATGAAATTTACTACTATATAATATATAAAATATAATATCATCCTTTCTATGTAATTATCAAAAAAGTTAATGTCCTTTTCAGTAATTTGATCATAAAAAAAAGCTATTCTGATCATAATATCCAAACACTCTCATTTTATCAAAATCACTTTTTTCTCATAATCTATTTTCCATAATCTATTCTCAAAAATCACTTTTTTTCACTTTTTCTTCATAAGCTATTCTCAGAAGCTGTTTCCAAACACACCCTAAATGTTGTATATGTCATTCACTATAACATGAGCTAGTGTCTTTGACATACCAATTTTTCATGTTGTGGTCAGGGACCCAACAGGGGCGCCAAGTGGACCAAGGTGTAGACATATCGTTTGTTCTTGGGCAAGTGTACACATAGTTTCAATTATCTTACATGACATGGCATAACATATCTATTTTCGCATTCTATATGTTTTGAAAGTATGTTACTACTGAAATTCGCCGAATCTCACCTTTTCCATAAATATATAAAATTTCCAGCAGTAGGCAGCAGCTCGAAAGGCATAACGGTAATTTCTGAAAACTGGATGTTCCGAGCCAGTACGAGAGGAGGTATTGGTTATCTGAAGACCTTTTTATTTATTTCAGGTCTGTAATTATTCTGTACACCTCTATTGGGATTTCTCTATGTAATCAAGCAATATTGTTTCAATGCATCAGTATATTTATGCTATTTCTATGTGCCCACTGAATACTGCAATTGCTACTTTGAGCAATATCAATAATAAGACAAGGTCTTACAAATTACTTTAATAAACTTTTTTAATCTAATTAAATAAGATAAATAAATTTTATATTAAAAATTGGAGAGAACACTAAACTTATTAGTTGTGAATGAGAAACAAAGATCAAAAAATATAGAAAGGCCCTCCTTCGCTTGGGAAGCATCCCATTCCAAGTAATTGTTACTAGAGGATAGTGTATGTGTGTAGGGTAGGCCCCTTGCCCTTGGCTAAAATTTTATTTAAAAAAAAAAAGAGTATAAAACCGCAATTCAAATTAATTGCCACACAACCAAAAAATATTCACAACTATTTTTTTTTTAGCAAATAAAATAAAAATAAAATATTTTCTTCATTTTAAATATAAGATATTTTTTACTTCATGTTAAATATAAGGTATATATGTTTACTTATCACTTATACTTAATTAAGAGAAAAAATTGCGTAGCTGAAATTCTTAATTTTTTTAACTACTAATTTTTCAAGTGCATCGAAATTGGGCCATATTATTATTAATTTAGGTATGTAATTTCAATATATTTTTAGACTCTTATTTAGCGTTTTTTATCAAAAAACTTATTATTCCTTTCAGTCACATAAAAGGAAAGAAATGACGACACTTTAGATTTTTTTTAAAAAAAAAATTTACAATATTGATCCATTAAGTGTGGTGATTATTTCTAAACATATTTTCATAAGTGACTTTTAATAAAAAAAATGAATAACTGTACACTAAAAAAATAGAGTTATTAAAAAGCACTGTTACACTCGAACATAAGGCAATTATGGATCAATTTACATGTGACTAGCTGGGGATTGCAGTAATATTTTAAAAGTTGGATTCGTCGTCGAGTCTGAAAGGTCAGTAGGTTATAGTTCAAATAATTAGAACGGTTGAGCCGTTCGATCGAATCAATAATATAATAATTAAAATTAAAAATATTATATTATATTTTATTTTATACATGCATGCATGCATATATGCATATATCTATGTATGTATGTTAACAAGGTCACAAAATATCATTTAAGGAATAACATTAAGTCAACCATCAACCTAACAAAATGCACTAATAATAATAATTTCATAACTTGACAAACATTGGTTGCTCTTGACTAATCTAAGTATGAGTTTTTTGAAAGGTATTTGGACTATAAATATTGTTATCTTCTTAAGAAATTGACCCAAAATCAAACACTTCAACTCTAATCCCAGAGCTTCTAATTTCATCTTTATCTTGAGGATAAACCTCATTGCCTTGTTCTTTAAAAACATCTTTATAAAATAGTGTGTAACAAACCAAATTATTAAAAATAGTAACATATAATAATAATAAAAAAAGTAACATGTCTAAAATTTATATGCTAATTTTTTTTAATTTTTTTGCAGCATCAAATTTTGAAAAAAAAATTACACGTTTATTTGACTGGACGGTTTTTGAAAAACTAGTTACTGGTCCGGGTTTTGGCCTAACAATGGTTGACGGCCTAAAATGGCTCCTCCCAGAAAAACGGTCCAATGCACATGTTCGGTCCACCTCAGTGATCGACCGACAGTCCGACCGATCAGACCATCTGGTTTGGTTCTCAAACCCTTGGATTGTGGGATATAGCGAAGCAAAGTACTTTCCTTCCAAATTGGGCCTTGCAGAAGATCCTTACGGAATGGTAGCATGACTACAACGACACTACCTTACATGGCCACTGAACCGGTCAGAGTACTAGATCAAGGGTTAGTGGATCAGATTAGAATAAAATTAGAACTAACTCAAGGTCAAACCAGTGAGAAATTGAAGATTTTATGTGATTAATATGAAATTCTAAATAAAATTATATATATATATATATATATATATATATATATATATATATATATATATATATAAGTGAATTAGGTCGATTTTTAGATCAGACTAATTTACTAGGCGGTTTGCTGGGTTTCGAGCTAAACCGGTTGGTACAGCCCGAGTTTCAGAACTTGGTGTGTAAGCAATTAGTTAATAATTAGATGATAACAAAGGCTGAATATGAGCGGCAAAAGGAGTAAGTGAATTAAAAAGCTTATCCAAATATTTTTTAAAGAAAAAAAATATATTTAATTCTCTAACTTTATGCAAAATTTTTGTTTAGTCCTCTATACCGTTAGTTTTAAATAATAATTTTATGTAATAATATTGTTTTAAAAATTACTCTCAGTATGTCAGCATTTAAGAATATCGTCAATTGAAAATTAATTTTAATATCATATAATTTTTTTTTCTAATAATGTTAGAGTTAAATGAATAATAAAACACTTTATAAAACTAAAAGAGAAAACTTTGAATGAAATATTCAAAGGGCTAAACATATACTATTTCTTATTTTTAAAAATGGGAATTGTCCATGGTTCCCGCCCTAAATTGCTTCGTGACCGCATTCCATCTTACCTATGGCAATCTTCTTGCCTACCTTATGTGGCAATTACTTACTTCATTAATATATAATTATTACTCCTTTCAAAAATTGATCTAAGACATATTTCTCATGATATAAAATATATTTAAAGTGTTGGTATTAATTTTAAATATAGGACATAATTTTTATATTTATCAATATTTTTTTAATTTACTTTTATTGATAATCCCACAACCATAATCAAAGAGGAGAATGAATGAGAGAATTAAGGAAAATGATTACGGTGTTTTAAAAAATATATGTTATACTAACTATAAGATATATTTAGAGAGTTGATATTGATATTAAGTATAAGATATAATTTCATGTTTATCAATATTTTCTTATTTTATCTTTATTGATGCTCCATCAACCATAATCAAAAAGGAAGAAGAATAAGAGAATTAAGAAAAATGACAAATGTGTTTTAGGAAACACATATTATACTAACTAACTTAAACAATTTTCTTAATCTAATTAAATTAAGTAAATATGTCTTATATTAAGGACCAAAGGAATATTTACCTAATTTAATTATATTAAAGAGTCAATTGAATTAGTTATTATGACATGTATTTTTTAAAACACTATACTCATTTTTCTTAATTATCTCATTCCTCCTCCTCTTTAAATATTGTTAAGTGAGCTTCAATAGGGATAAATTAGAAAAATATTAATAATTATGAAAACTATGTCTTATATTTAATATCAAATTCAACTTTTTAAATATGTCTTATATTAGACATAAAATGTTATGTTTTAACATAAATTTAAAATTTTATTTTCATAATTAGGCTTGTTTGGTTGGACTTATACTTATACATAAACCCGATTCACGTAAATCTATATAAAACTCATCTACATATTTACTTCAAGACCGTAAAAACTATTTTATAGACGGTAAAAACAATCTCACTCATAAAAGCTATCCCAACATACATAACTCATAAAAGCTATCCCAACGTACATAACATATGATAAACTGTTAGATCAGATGGGATAGTAGATCAGAACGGGGAACGAGACCGCAAGAGGGGAGAGAAAACGGAAAGCATCCAACTTTTGGCAGATAAATTCGCAAAAACGCTTCTTTTGGCACGAAAATAAAGCAATCCACATCACTTATTCACTTCCTCCTCTTATGCCCTGTCTAATCTCTCACTGTGGACGCCCATTGCGTTTATTCTCCGAGAAGAACCTCTTGACCATTTTGAAGCATCCCATTCTTTGCTCTTCACGTTGCTCTGGTGATTCCTTTTTCTTTTCTCATGCCATTTTCTGGAATGTCTCATTGATAATTATTGTCATCAACAAGAAATTCCTTTCGCTCTGAAGTTCGGAGTCATAGTTTCGATTTGTAAGACTGAGAATGCTTTTTTGTTGATGTCCTCTTCTTGCCTCTTATTCTCGGTGCTAATCATGCTTTTATGTTTCCATAATTCTGGAATTTACTTGGGAATTGGATTTTCCTTAGTTCGGGGTGTCTGGTTTGTATCTGTTTTCATTATCTACTCAGACTGATTTTTATCTGAATTATTGATGCGCATGATTTTCCCTGCTGTGTTTTATTTTTCTTATTAATTTGAGGTGTACGAATTATTTGTCATTTTAATTTAGTTTCCATAATTCTGGATTTTACTTGGGAATTGGATTTTCCTTAGTTCGGGGTGTCTGGTTTGTATCTGTTTTCATTATCTACTCAGACTGATTTTTATCTGAATTATCTATGTGCATGATTTTCCCTACTGTGTTTTATTTTTCTTATTAATTTGAGGTGTACGAATTATTTGTCATTTTAATTTAGTTTTCTTCCACTCTCTCTACTTATTATCGTTTGTGTAATTTGTGCGCTATCTGAAGTAGTATATTAACACAGTTTTCTGTTTGACTTGCAGCATTAATTGGTGATAATCCTGGGAAAACTTGCTGTTGTTTGACAAATATTAATCACTGTGATTAGCGCTGTTGAAACCATTCATTGATTGAAGAGTGACAAGTCCAGTGAAGATTGTACTTCAAAATCTACCCTTTTTTTTTTTGGCCAAATACTTCAAAATCTACCTTGATAAGTATGATTGGTTTTATATAAGTCCATAGGTGAAGATAAAATGAGTGACATAGTAAACAACTCAAATTCCCAGGGGAAACATCAGGATCCAGAAAGCTGTAGAACTAATCACAGTAGAGATCCCAATCCTGGAAATGACCTTTGGACTGATGGGCTTATTTGTGCATTTGAATTTGTTCGAGGTCGACGAAGATCAATTAAGTCAAAGTTCTCAGCAAAGACCTCAGATAGATCACAAATTGATGGTGAACATTCAAAAATGCTTGACCCTTCAAATGATCTGACAGATGCTGCTTCCCCAAGATCATATAAAAACAAGTTATTAAAGTTGTCATCCTCAAATGACTTGAGGAGCAGTAGGTTACATGCCATTGATGATGAAAAAGATAGCAAGGTCCTTCATTTTAGTCAATCTGATGCCACAGATAAATATGATGATAGTCAATGGGTACCGATTGGATGGGCAAGGATTTCAGAACTTGTCCAGAAAGTTCAGGTCGATACAGTCTGGTCCTCTCAACAGTTTGAGTTTGTGGATGATGAAGATGATCGCACTGTGGCTGATCTGGCAGCTCCCTATTGGGAGCGTCCAGCTGGGCCTACATGGTGGTGCCATGTTTCTGCAGATCACCCAAACGTTGAGGCATGGCTCCACAATTCTCAATGGTTACATCCTGCCATTAGTTTAGCTTTGAGAGATGAAAGTCGGCTGATAAGTGATCGGATGAAACATATCTTGTATGAGGTATACTGCTTTTTAATTAGTGATCCTATATGTGATTTCTAGTCTTACTCTTACATGTAATCATCTTGCAATCTATTCAATCGCTTGATCTGATTTGACACTGATCATTTTGCTCAATAGTAGCCAAAGTGATTATATGTTGGCACAGAATGTCTGCAACACAGTTCAAAGTAACTAATTGTATTTGGGGACTTTGTGAGGGATTGAAAATTTTCTGTACTTTTATTTTCTATCAAAGTTTATGTTAAAATAGCAAGTAATGCCTAAATAAATCTCAATAAATGATCTATAGTGATTACTACAGGTGTTTATCAATTTTGATATTATAGATGGCTGAATGGATCCTTTTGACTTTCATATATGTGCATCTATTTGTAATTCTAGGTGAATAATATTTGAAACATAGCATTGCAATGACTGTTCCTTCCACTCTTATACATTTTTCCCTAGATATTAATTATAATTTTAATTTAAGTAGGTCCCTGTCAGAGTTGCTGGGGGACTGTTATTTGAGCTCTTGGGACAATCAGTTGGTGACCCTCATGTTGATGAAGATGACATCCCCATTGTACTGAGGTCTTGGCAAGCTCAAAACTTCCTAGTAACTGCAATGCATATAAAAGGATCAGTGTCAAATGTAAATGTTCTGGGAATCACAGAAGTTCAGGTTGTTCTTGCTTGGCATATTCTTTTAATGGCTAGTAATTTGTTTGATTTCATACCTTCAATGCTTTGCTTTGATTAGGAGCTTCTTTCTGCGGGAGGGTACAATGTGCCCAGAACAGTCCATGAAGTTATAGCACAGCTCGCATGCCGCCTTACTCGATGGGATGACAGGTATGAACATTTCTTTTATATATACATATGTGCTTCTTTTAATTTCTTTAAGCACCTTCTTTTTTCCTTCAGCAGTTGTATAATTATTGTTGCGGAGAGCGCTTGACTGAAAATTTCTCTTTGAATACAAGTTGACCCTTCAATATCCATCTTCTTTGGTGCTATTCTTATTTCTTCACATTGATATATATATATATATATATATATATATATATTGGGTTTTGTTTCATTGATAACCAGTGGAAAACTATGTTGTAACTTAATGGATGAATGAAATTTCAACATATATGTAAAAAGAATGAAAATAATTTTCCTTGCTAAGGAGAAGGGCAATTTAATCAGATATAAGTTGGGGGAGAGTTATGTAAGATCGTTTCAACTTATACCAAATATAAATTTAAATATCAGCAGGGTGTTTGATCTGTATGTGAAGACAGTTACAAGCATACGACAGAGAACAAAATGCTGGAACTAGTTTCTTTATCTTAAAACCTTCACCTTTTCTCATATGTGTTTGATGTCTTAAAGATAAGTGTTGCCAGAAATATATGGGTGATAGGTTTGTAGTGTGCTACACTTTTTTCTGCACTTAAAGTTCATTTAACTTCTTTTATCTGCATGGATTGTATTGGTGGACTGTATCTTATGCCGCCCTTTAGAAAAGTTGTACTCAGTTGTGAAATTGGTCTTATGCTTCAATTGCTTCAGTTGTAACTCCGGTGTAGGCTTGCTATTAATTTCATTATAACTTTCAAGTTTTGTTACTTTGGTTTGACTTTTTCTTTAGTTCTCCAGGCTATTCCGTAAATCTATATTTGGTGCAGCGGACGAGGTTGAATTGAAGTTTGTGAACAGGTTCCCAAGTATACTATCTGTCATAAATTCAAGTCGTTATGTCACTTCGACTGATTTTTATACTAAAACTGACACTTTTCAATTTCTCTAGGCGAAACCATGAAGATATGAATCTTTTTAGAGTAATTCTTAATCAAGAAATCAGAAGATTATCAAGACAGGTATGTTGACTTTTGCTGGCTTGAAGATACCTTTTTGGTGGATTTGCTATTTCCTGTTTGATCATGTTAACACTTATTAATATTTCTGATTAGTTGATTACTTAAGAAGAATGCATTGCGAATAATAATTGATCTATTTGTCTTTAGAAACATGCGGGAAAATATGATAAAAGAGCATATTTGTCTGGAAATGCCAATTGGCCTTAGTTGTTTGAAACATTTTTGTTGAAATGGTAATGATGATACGAGTGTTACTAGAAGGGAGGTGAAAATTGTTGGAATTGCCATTGTGAAAGAAAATATACATTTCATCAACGAGCACTATAGGTTGGATTTGGTAGAGAATGACTGAAGTGGCTGTAAATGAGGCATTGGAGGTTACGTCAACAATAGTTGGTTATAATAGCTTGGACATTTTGGTTTTTTATTTTTATTTTTTGGCCAATGCTTGAACGGTTCGGTTTGAGTGTATTATGTGTCAAATTATGCTTGAACG
The DNA here is from genome assembly GCA_037074505.1 of Albizia julibrissin. NCBI lineage: Eukaryota > Viridiplantae > Streptophyta > Magnoliopsida > Fabales > Fabaceae > Albizia > Albizia julibrissin. The sequence goes on along the minus strand of CM073480.1, from coordinate 12,181,490 downwards.
GTTCGGTTTGAGTGTATTATGTGTCAAATTAAAGAAGGCCAAATGACCATAACACATAGAAGTATCAAATGTTGCAAAGTTAATTGATTCTTACAGAAGCTTTGATAGTCTAGTTCAGGCCAAGTTTATTTAATCAGGATTCAGCTTGTACTGTTTATATATCTTTAAAATGGAAAATGAGGCTATTATGACTTTTCTCAAGGATTAAAGGGGAGCCATTGTACTGTTTTAGTGTGAATTAACTTCAGCTTTTATCCATGGTATACTGTTAACTAGAGACTAAGTGGTAAGCAATGGGGAAGATGAGGTGGTCTATGGGGCATCTTTCTTCTGAAGGCTGTGGGCTCCATTGCAATTTCTTAATGAAAAATTGAACTGAGATGCATTTGTTTTTGGGGGGTGATAGAGAGATGCAAATTCGTATGACCATAGTAGTTAGTGAAATTTCAATTTATATTGGCTGTTGGGTTGGGTTCAAGTGCGAGAGTGAGAAAAAGATCAACATTGAATAGAATTGAACCAGAACTGGATTTTTTAAGTTGAAAGAACATATGGACCTAATGACATGAGGTTTTAAACAACATGTAATGTCAAGTCCATGAGTATATGCTCAAAAAGTTCTATGAAGAAAGTTCAATAAAGATTTTTCCCAAGTCTTGGGATTTTCTAATCTTAACAAAGGCGTCAAAGTAGAGCAACCTTGGAAAAGGGAAAAGAGGGAATGGACTCCCTTTTGAGGTAAAGGCCAGATTCAAATAAAGTTGAAAGAAGTCTTAAGCCCATATCAAAACATTTTGGCATGGACTGGCTGATTTTATCCTGATGTGTGTGTGTACTTTGTTTGAAGCACCTGATAACTATGGAATAATGTAAAACATTTCATGAATGACAAATATGGGAGTGTTTAAAATTTGTGTTTTTTGTTTCCCAAACCATCACTTCCTTACAATGTTATATTGAGAACTCATCACCGTGTGATGCTGTCAGAATTTACCTTATGAAGATTTTTTACGCCTCTCGCTTGCTGCCAGTATTTTATGAATTTGTTTGATGATGAAGTCATCTTTAGTATTATTGTATATTTACTGCAGGTTATTAGAGTGAAGTGGTCACTCCATGCAAGAGAGGAGATTATCTTTGAGCTTCTCCAACATCTAAGAGGAAGTGCAGTGAGAAACGTGTTGGAGGGAGTGAGGAAGAGCACAAGGGAAATGATTGAAGAGCAAGAAGCAGTTCGTGGCCGCTTATTCACCGTTCAAGATGTCATGCAGAGCAATGTTCGTGCATGGTTACAGGTATTGATCTTAGTAATCCTACATTTTAGGAATGCTTAGTCATCTTTTAGAATGCATAAACATTGAAAATCGGCATGCCAGACACTGTCACACCATAAAATGACTATGTGAAGTTCAATTTAAGCATAACGTATGTCGAATCTAAAAATGGGGCAGAGAAGACCAAGAGAACATTTAGTAAAGTTATTGAGCGAGACCTTTTGGATAACAATTTATTCAAATATTTGGTTGTTGATAGAGCACAATGGTGTTTAAGGATGAATGTAGTCAACCCCACTTAGTAGAATAATGCTTATTATTGTTGTTGTTATTGTCAAACACAGACATGGCTTCTTTGTGGTGGTCATACTTTACAGGCCATTATATTCCCTCTGGAGGTTAACATGAGAACTGTTTTTGTGTCTTGTGTATGTTACTTCAGGATCGAAGTCTTCGTGTGACGCATAATTTAGCCGTATTTGGTGGTTGTGGCCTTGTCCTAACCATCATTACTGGCTTATTTGGAATCAATGTCGACGGGATACCCGGTGGACAAAACACTCCGTATGCATTTGGTGTGTTCACAGCAATCTTGTTCTTCTTAGGACTAGTGCTGATCATAGTAGGCCTGGTTTACCTAGGGCTAAAAAATCCCATCCCTGAGGATCAAGTTGAAGTTAGGAAGCTGGAGCTGCAAGAGCTGGTGAAGATGTTTCAACATGAAGCCGAGACTCATGCCCAAGTCCACCGTCGGAACGTTTCTAGGAACAACTTACCTCCTACTGCTGCTGATAATCTGCAGAATGATGGAGACTACTTTGTCATACAACAATAGAAGATATGATGCTACTTAATTGTGTTTTATTATTTTACCATAACTTATATACCTGTTATAATCTATAGAGGGGTCAAACTCACAGCCTCACATGTATGAAAGAAGAAAGAATTAGGAGAAGAGCTTAATGTCATTGGGCTACAAAGTCCCAACATAATGCTTCTTAATTGTTAACCTTATGAAACTGTATTTCATTCAATATATAATTGTCATCTCAAAGTATTTATTGTTCTGTTGATAAATTTCTGTATTTAGATAGTTTTCTGCGTCTAATCTTAAGCTTCTAGCATGTGAATTGATCTGAAGTTTATTACCTAGGTTCAAATTGTGGTAGAGGTTGGTTGAGAGAATTAATGGATTAATGAACAGATTTAATCACAATTTAATTTTCTCAAGTGTTTTATCCTCTCTGATTGCAGAGTATTAAATTTCTATGGTTTAATTTGCATGTGTGTATCTTCTCCGTGTTATTTTCTTATTTGGTCATGGGAACAACATGACATTTAGGTCAAGTGCGATGAGTAATTTAAACGTTTTGATTAAAATACTATTCATGAATTATTTTTGCATAATTTTTATTAATAATGTTTTAGCTGAAAAAATAAAAATGTTTAAAATAATTTTTAGCACAAATTCTTATTCTTTTTTTTTCTCCCAAACACAAATTCTTATTTTTATTTCAACTAAAGTATGAACAACAAATTATACAAGGCTAGATTATGTAAAATCATAGTTATTAAATTCGGACAGGTTGGTTTGAACAAAAAATTGGTGAACTGATCAAGAAACCGGTCTGGTTTGGAGTAGTGACCCGGTATTTAAAAAAAAATTTAATTTTTCTTTATAATTTCATATTAATAAACTTGAAATCTTCATTTTCTTATCGGTTTTGTCCCGGGTTAGCTCCTACCTCGGCCGGTTTAGTGATCGGTATGGGTTTTAATTACCTTGTATAAAACTTTTCTAAATTTGGAACCTTATACTAAGAATTTCTTTAATTTTTAAAAACTTAACAATAAATCTCTTAAACTTTCAAGTCTAATGCAAAAAACTTCAAATAATCAATTTTACACCCTTGAAAAACATGCGGTATTGAATACACCTACCTTTCATAATTAACATATCTAAACCGCAGCAAAACTTATCACTAATCTAAACTGAGAAGGATTAATTTCCGCCAAAATAATCTAACAAAAGTAAATTTGCATGGTAATAATTAACCTTTAAAGGATCAAGTTCTTCAAACTAAATGTTGGTACGAGAGTTTCAACATGATTCAAAATAGTACAAAAGCGTGAAGGGATAAAAACCATCTTAACCTCATTAATAATTATATTAATCAAATATTGATGAAAATTTTCTTCATCAATCTCCTCTTCGCCGCCACCACTTTTTATGATTTGTGTATACTTTCCAAAAGAACCAACAACAATTTCATTCCTCCAAATGATCCCAAAAAATTTTAATTCCGATGTGTATGAAGTGCTCCTAAATTTGTCGGTCCAGCTCCATCTCTTCATAGATGATCCTATACCCTCCTCAAACACCCACAAATCAATCCAAAAATATAAATAGTTTGGATAGTTACCAATTTTGAGAGAGAAATTATCAGTGTTCTTAAAACTAACAGGCTGGTTTTGGCCGAAAACTGACCAACCTGGTCCAAATGGTTTAGTCCGGTAGGTTTAACTGATTCAACCTTTTTAAAATTAAGAAAATTAAATTAATTCTTTTTTTTATTTTATTCAAAGTTTTATATAAATAAAACTGAAATATTCACTTCCTCATCAATCTATCCCGAGTTAGCTTCGGTTTGGGTTTGACTCCGATCTAACTTATTAATCCTTAACTTAGTACCTCATTCGGTTCAGTCACCGATCTAGATTTAATAATTTGGAAATTATACCAACTCTGTCTTCATATACCGTCAACTCAATAGTTCCAATGGTTGATATAGAAGGCTATGGTATCAATGTAAACATTTCTGTGGCTATGTCAAATAAAACTATAAAACTATGATCATATCCGCCCTCCATACCAACCCAAAAGATGCATCCATTGGCAGTGACACAATCACTGGAACCAAAACTTATCCCCTTTAAGCTTCCAAGTTCTAATTCCTTCCATAAACCTGTGTTTAACGAATATACTTCAACAGCCCGAATCTCTTTAGCATCCTCATTATATGTTTGCACTTTGCACTATCTTAAAATAATTAAGAGTTGCACTGAACCCAAATCCGTTGCAATCCCACTCAGAACGGATTGAAGTTCTTCTGGTTTTAGTGATCTCTCTGAACTCTCTAGTTGAAAGAGGAAACCGGGAAAATTACAGAAAGGAAACACAAACTCACGGATTACAACACAAAACAAGCCATTGCTGGAACCAATGATCCTAAAACCATACAGGGGATTTACCAAAGGTGGCATCTGAATTTCACGAACATGCATCTCGCAATCCGTCAAACGTAACTGCACAGGATTCCACCTTATATCATGATTGCAAAGAAGAAGTGAAGGCCGGTTTTGAGTAGAGTGATGGAGGTGGTCATCGATGAAAGATGGAGACTTGATAAGATTTTTCCATTGTTTAGAGACACATTGAAATCTGAAAAGCGATTTCACTGGAAGTTGTTTGGGAATTTCTGTGTTGATTTCTTGCGGAAGATATGGCGTGTCGCCACACATTACCATCAGCTTCATGGGGCTCGGAGATCTAACAGAGGAAAATTAGAAGAAATCAGAGGCTGAGAATCAAAGCTATGTATCTGTACTTTTTAGTTGTAGACTGAGAAGAAGAAATCTTGTCGAGCAAAACTATCGAAATCGACGGAGAATTCAGAAGACTAGAAGGCGAGAGAGACCCAAGTTTATATATAAATTCAGTGAATGGTGAAAACGTATCTTCTAATATTATTTTTAATTCTAAATTTAATATCTATAATAACAATAAAGATATATGAGTCATGATTTCCAATCATTATTTTCATTTCAACTAAGATTTTAATTCCAATTTTGAATTTAGAATCTATATAAAAGGAGATTGTTACGGATTCTATCTATAAAGTTAACACTATAATATTATTCAAATTTTTTTAATATAATAACCATAAACAAAAAGATAGGATCCTTTGGTTTTATATACAAGTTACTTCAGCATGTTTCATATATAGATGAAAAAAAATCTTAAACTTTATCATATCTTCTATAAAATTCCACAACTTTCTAACTTTATCCTTATTTAATATTATATTATATCACATGAGAATAAAATCGTTTATAATAAATGAATAGTAAAATTGTATATTAATATGAAAATTTTCTCTTTACATTATAAATAAGAACAAAATTCTTTCTCTCCCGCTATACCTTATATTTAGGATCAAAGGAATATGAATTTTAATAGGTGTGGTTGATTACCATACCTTACCTTAAACTGTAACAACTTGTTAGTTCTTAAAATTTATTTTTATATGCCTATAACTCTTTCAAACCTTGAGTTATGTACAAACAAACACCTTAAACTTAGTTATCTGTAAATAAATAATGAAAACAACTAATAAAATGAGCTACATGCATCAATATAAAATTTCTAAGAGATTTCTTATAAAGTTTCAAAAGTCAAGGACTTAATTTGCATTGGACATAATATTTAGGAGTTTTATATAATTTTGGCTTAATATCAAATCTTAAAATTTTCTGATCTAATACTATTTTAGTGTTTGATTTTGATTTTAAACTACATAATTTTATAAAAATTTGATTTAAGTTTAACGACATATCTTTATACCTTTAACAAGTTTTTATTTTTGCCCCTATAAAAGAGGAGATCCCTAAATGCATGCTTTTTGCGGATGATATAGTGTTGTTGGCTGAATCTAGGGAAGAAATTAACTCCAAACTTGAAATATGGAGGCGGACTTTGGAATTGAGAGGTTTTCGTCTTAGTAGGAGCAAAACTGAATATATGCATTGCAAATTTGATAAGAGACAAAGTCAAAGTGAAGTGGAAGTTAAATTGGGTGGGCAAGTCATCCCGCAAGTGACAAAATTTAGATATTTGGGATCAATTATACAACAAGATGGTGAGGTGGATGGAGACGTCAATCACAGAATTCAAGCCGGATGGTATAAATGGAGAAAAGCTACGAGAGTTATTTGTGATCGTAAGGTACCTAATAAGGTAAAAGGAAAATTCTACCGCACTGCTATAAGACCAGCAATGCTATATGGTAGTGAATGTTGGGCTTTAAAGGGATATCATGAACATAAAATGGGGGTAGCTGAGATGAGGATGTTAAGATGGATGTGTGGCCATACAAGAAAGGACAAAATTTGTAACACTCATATACGTGATCGTGTTGGAGTGGCTCTTATTGACGAAAAAATGGTAGAAAATCGTTTGAGATGGTTTGGACATGTTCAGAGAAGGCCATTGAGTGCTCCGGTGAGAAGGGTTGATCAAGCAGTATGGAGTCCTGTCAAACGAGGTCGAGGAAGATCGAAACGAACGCTTAATGAGGTCATTGAGAGAGACCTTTTAATTAATAATATATCGAAATCTATGGTCTTTGATAGAGCACAATGGCGTCGTGCGATCCATGTAGCCGGCCCCACCTAGTGGGATAAAGGCTTTGTTGTTGTTGTTGTTGTATTTAAACTCAGGTCAACAATAATGACAACAAAATTTTATCCTATTAGGTGAGGTCGGTTATGTGGATTACATGACGCCATTATGCTCGATGAAAAACCAAATCTTTAAATAGATTATTAGCCAAAAGATCCCTTCTATAACCTCATTGAGTATTCACTTTGGTCTTCCTAGACCTATTTAAGACTCTATATTGCTTAATCAACACTCCTCATTGTTGTACTCAATGACCTTCTTTAAATATGTTCATACCACCTTAAACGACTTTTTTTACCATTTTCTCTTCTATGGATGCCACTCCAACTCACTTGCGTATATGATCATTAGGAATCTTATCTTTTTTTGTATGATCATATATCCATCTTAACATGCATCCTCATCCAGCTACCTTCATTTTATGTTTATGTTGTCCATTTAAAGCTCAACATTCATTACCATAAAGCATTGTTAGTCTTATAACAATGTGATAAAACTTTCATTTTACCTTATTAAGTACTTTTCGATCACAAATAACTCCAGTATCTTTTTTTTCATTTATACCACTCAGCTTGAATTCTGTTATTAACATCTCTATCAATTTTATCATCTTGTTATATTATTGATCTCAAATATCAGGTCGACTAAAATTAGTTTAAAGTATTTATATTTTCATTTTTTATTCAAATTAGTTTGTCAAATTTATAAATAGATATATAATCTAATTATACACAATATATAATATGATTAAATAACTTATTTATCTTTATTAACCTCTCAAAAAAAATCAATTGAGACTTACCACTCAAGTCTTATTTATAAGTCCATTTTAACAAAAGATTTTGGTCTTTATTATAAGCCTAATTTCAGAGTAATAAATGTATTTGTTATATTTTTGTACCTATTAATTACAATAAATAAAAATAATTTATTTATACTGTCTTTTGAAACCAATATGAGTTAACTATCTTTCTTTAACATGTAAAAATTAATTAATTTAAATTTATAAATAGAATAGGGTGATATATTTACATCCAGAGGTACTACGTGGTAAGTGCCAGATAGTAAAGTTTATTATGGGTTTCTTGGGGCCCAAAATGAATATAGATGAGAGGCCCACCTGATAAGTAGAAAATATACGTGGGACAAAAAAAACAGAGAGCGAGCGAGTAAACGACCAAAACCGACGGGTTCATAAAAATCTGATCATCAAAACTGTGTCGGATCACGAGAAATCTACCGCGTGACTGAGAAATTCTCTCCGTTTTCCTTTCCCTCGGCTACGACGTTGGCGAATTTTGCAGATAATGTCTCGTCCACACACAGTAAGCTCTCTTTCTGCGACAAATTCACCTTCTGTCCAAGTCCAGTTGTGTCTTAGGATCTCGTAAGTTCACTGGTTGCTTATGATTTTTTCGATTATTTCGGGCGACTCTTGTTCTGGATTACGCCGAACATTGAATTTCCTTCTAAATGTCACCTCGCATGCTTGGTCTATGGATCGAATCATCCCCCTTTTCTTGATTAATTGTTTCACTTGCGCTTTTGGCGCCTGTGTGTGAACTTAACGATGCAGATCTGAGTTTGCTAATTAGTTTTTATTTCGATACCCTGAATAGATCATGTACAAATGATACTATGTAGATAAATTGAGCGTGCTGAATGGTTTTTCTTGCCGATTTGCATATTATAGCATGACTGGAGGTTCTGATACCGAGATTGTGGATTGTTCTCTGTGATTTACTATTTTCATGAGTTATTTCATACATGATCTATTGGTAAATCATATGGTCTGTTCTAGTGGACAGGAGTTTTTTTTTTGGGGTCCGTACTCTTAGTGATTTCCTTGGGGTTGGAATGCAAATAATTTGTTATATCACTGATGGTGTTTCTTAAGATAAAAACTTGGAACATTTATGTTACTTTTCAATAGGTTGCAAACAGGTCATCTGGATTTAAAACTAGCTAGGCCAGCTATATGTTATTTGAGTTGTCATTAGGATGAAACGTGGGGAAATTTTACTTGAATGTATTGTTATACCTGTTTGGTGTTTAGTTCATTTTTAGAACGTTCTGGTATATCTATCTTGATTAGGATCAGTTGAATTAAGATTTTTTTTTTTGGTTGAGATTTTGATGCAGTAGGCAACCTAAGCGCTATGAACTATACTTACAGTTATAACTATTAACTATCATGTTTGGAGATCTAGAAGATCTGTGTTTATAATTTATTGTTCTGTACACTATGTCAATTATATGTTTCCTATAATAGATGGTACATGTAGAACATGCTTCAAGGTGACATTTTGAAATTTGTATTGCCACAATGCATGGCCCTGCTCTGTTGCTAGCATGGCCAATATCATTATGATCCATATGCTCTACTATTTATCTTGACCTATAAAAGCAGGAAAAAATGGTTTGTGGTGTTCTAACTTTGATCTTTTACCTGCTTTTGTTAGGATTCATGTCCTTCTGTGAAAAACATTCTTCTTCTCGATTCTGAAGGGAAACGTGTGGCTGTTAAATATTACTCAGATGACTGGCCAACAAATAGTGCAAAGGAGGCTTTTGAGAAAGCTATATTCAACAAGACTCAAAAGACCAATGCCCGAACAGAAGGTGGGTGTTCCCTTCTGTTTTCCATGTGACCTATTGTATCACAAAAAAACTTGTTTACCCTGTTCCTTGCTTTTTCCATTTGGACAGAAAATTGTCTCATGTTGGTTCTCTTTTAGTATTAATTACATCAGTCTTAATGATATTGCTTTTTAGCAGAGTGCTAAGAGTTCAGATCCTATTGTCGTCAAATCTTTGTTCTAATAGTAACAATTCTTTTAATGTATTTTTTTTTTCAAATATACCTATTATTGGAGTAGATAGCAATTTATAACTTTCTTTATGATGTTACTGTATGTATAACAATTTCATCTTTAATATTTTTATATGCTTTCATTTACAGTGGAAATAACAATCCTTGAGAATTACATTGTGGTTTACAAGTTTATCCAAGACCTTCACTTTTTTGTTACGGGGGGTGAGGATGAAAATGAGATTATCTTGGCCACAGTTCTGCAGGGCTTTTTTGATGCTGTTGGTCTTCTGCTAAGGTCCCTTTCTTGTTCTTAACTATTTATACATGTACATGTAAGGTCTTGTCTTATAAAACAGCCGTGATTGATGCATTGGGTTCTGACTTGATACTGCCACCCCTTGTTTTTGTTCAGAGGCAGGGTGGAAAAGAGTGAAGCTCTTGAGAACTTGGATCTCATTCTATTATGTATTGATGAAATTGCTGATGGCGGGTATGATAAACACATTTTTATTGACATATTTGTGACTTTTTCATCCAAAAAAATAAAGCACAAATAAAAACAAAAAGGAAAGGAAAAGAAAACTACAAAGAACTGTCGCATTGATAGCAAGGAACATAATCATGGTAGAATTTGGTGCTTTCAATGTCTGTCGTGAAACTCTTAGAATTTGCTTTCTTTAGAGTCTAGAATAATAGTGTGGTATGGGTTTTATGCAGTGCAATGTAACAACAAATAGAAATTCTGGCAAAATTTTCATTTGGTATCCCTGTTGGAATGAAGTTTGAATTCACTACGTTTCTGTTGCAAACTTTACCACATTTTCATCCGTTAACATCTCCTAAGATGGCTTTTCTTTAGGTCTTGTGTGTGACTGTGTAGTAAAATTCGCAATGGTGTCTTTAAGACAAACCGCTTCTTGGTTAGTCTTAAGGGCACCTCTGATATGATTCAGGGTATTATTCTCCTAGTGTCATCTTGTGGAATCAAGCTCTGGTCGTTGATGGAAATATTCTCTTTTAATTATTATTAGTAACTTTCAGCTCCTATTGTAATTTCAGTAGCTATACATTTCATTGTATTAGAATTTAGCACATTTATTCTTTTCTTTTTTTCGTTTTTTTGGTGCAGTATAATACTGGAAACTGATCCGAATATTATAGCTGAAAAAGCTGCAAATACGAGTCTAGATTCTAGCGTTTCATTATCTGAACAGGTATGTTCTACAACTTTCTTTTGAATTGTCTTTTAGAAAAGAACTGGAATGGGAACTCCATTATTGGAGTTTTAATTTTTTTTTTGTCCTTTTTTGGCGTTTTCTGCAGACAATAAGCCAAGCATTGGCTACAGCGAGGGAACATTTCACCAGATCTCTTCTTAAATGATCCCTATGCAATGTTTGGCAACGGAGGAGAACTCTCTTGCGCATATTCCTATTATTATACAAAGCTAACTCTTTCTTAAAGTGCCTGCTCATTATCTTGTTACTCCAAGTGTTTCGTTGGTCCTTGAAGGATCCTTGAGATTTACAAAAATTTCAGTTCTTACCTTCTTTTTTAACTGAGTCAACTTGTAAATTCTAACGGTTAGTATTCAGGGTCTTAGTTGTCTGAAAATAAGTAGTGAGATGCAAATCAAATAATGTTATGAAGTGTTTTCTTCTGATTAAAGGATTTTCATCAAATCTAAGCACAAATCCCTGAGGAAGGTATCCCTAATTTAAAATACAATAAAATTTCTAATACAACAACAACAAAGCCTTTATCCCACTAGGTGGGGTCGGCTACATGGATCGCACGACGCCATTGTACTCTATCAAAGACCATAGATTTCGATATATTATTAATTAAAAGGTCTCTCTCAATGACCTCATTGAGCGTTTGCTTTGGTCTTCCTCGACCTCGTTTGACAGGACTCCATACTGCTTGACCAACCCTTCTCACCGGAGCACTCAATGGCCTTTGCTGAACATGTCCAAACCATCTCAAACGATTTTCTACCATTTTTTTGTCAATAGGGGCCACTCCAACACGATCACGTATATGAGTGTTATGAATCTTGTCCTTTCTTGTATGGCCACACATCCATCTTAGCATCCTCATCTCAGCTACCCCCATTTTATGTTCATGATATCCCTTTAAAGCCCAACATTCACTACCATATAGCATTGCTGGTCTTATAGCAGTGCGGTAGAATTTTCCTTTTACCTTATTAGGTACCTTACGATCACAAATAACTCCCGTAGCTTTTCTCCATTTATACCATCCGGCTTGAATTCTGTGATTGACGTCTCCATCCACCTCACCATCTTGTTGTATAATTGATCCCAAATATCTAAATTTTGTCACTTGCGGGATGACTTGCCCACCCAATCTAACTTCCACTTCACTTTGACTTTGTCTCTTATCAAATTTGTAATGCATATATTCAGTTTTGCTCCTACTAAGACGAAAACCTCTCAATTCCAAAGTCCGCCTCCATATCTCAAGTTTGGAGTTAATTTCTTCTCTAGATTCAGCCAACAACACTATATCATCCGCAAAAAGCATGCATTTAGGGATCTCCTCTTTTATAGGTTCAATTAGAACGTCTATCACTAGGTTAAACAAATAAGGACTTAAAGCTGATCCTTGATGTAGTCCAATCCTTATAGGGAAGTCCTTTGTAACACCTCCAGACGTTCTAACATTGGTTGTAACCCCCGCATACATATCTTGAATGGCTTTAATATATGCAATCCTAACCCCCTTCTTTTCCAAGGCTTTCCAAAGCACATCTCTTGACACCCGGTCATAAGCTTTCTCCAAATCAATGAAGACCATGTGTAAATCTCTTCCTTTACTCCTATACTTTTCCATTATCCCCCTTAATAAATAAATCGCTTCTGTTGTAGACCTTCCTGACATGAATCCAAATTGGTTTTCAGCAACATCAGTCTCCAACCTCAACCTATATTCAATCACTTTTTCCCACAATTTCATTGTATGGCTCATTAGCTTAATTCCTCTATAGTTTGCGCAATTCTGAATATCCCCTTTATTCTTATAAATAGGAACCAAAGTACTTTTCCTCCACTCATCTGGCATTTTCTTGGTTCGTAAGATTTCATTAAATAATTTTGTGAGCCACGATACACCCTCCTCGCCCAAACATTTCCAAACTTCAATTGGAATACCATCAGGTCCGACAGCTTTACCAGTTTCCATCTTCTTAAGAGCTTTTTTAACCTCGCCAATTCGAATCCTGCGATAAAATGAAAAATTGAGGTCACCTTCTCGAGTTGTCAAATCTTCCAAGTCACAATGCGACCCTTCTCCACCATCATTAAACAACTTATAAAAGTAGGCTTCCCACCTATCCTTAATATCTCCATCAGTAACCAAAACTTTTCCTTCTTCATCCTTTATACACCTCACTTGGTCCAAGTCTCTTGATTTTCTCTCCTTGTTCTTTGCGATCTTGTAAATCTTACGCTCTCCTGCCTTTGTCCCTAACTCCTTATAAAACTCTTCATATGCTTTATTACGAGCTTCACTCACTGCCTTTTTAGTCTCTTTTTTAGCCATACGATATTTTTCCCAATTTTCAGCATTATTACATAAGTGTATGGCTTTAAAACAATCTTTCTTATGCTTGGTTTTCTCTTGAACAGTCTCATCCCACCATCAAGTCTCCTTATCTTGCCGACCAAGACCTTTTGATTCTCCCAGAATTGCTTTAGCAACCTGCTGGACCTTTTTAGACATATTTTCCCACATGATATTAGGATTTCTTTGCAACTCCCACTCCCCCTCCTCTAAGAGAGTTCTCTTAAAAATCTCCTTTTTTTCCCCTTTCAATTGCCACCACCTGACCCTTGGGTTTAAAACTTGTTGGCGTTTTTGTTTTACATACTTAATATTCACATCAAGGACCAGAACCCTATGTTGTGCTGTCACGCCATCCCCAGGGATCACTTTACAGTTAGTACAGAATCGTCTATCAGAATTCCTTACCAAGAAGAAGTCGATCTGTGACCTTGCGGCTCCACTCTTGTATGTTATTAAATGCTCCTCTCGCTTCTTAAAACAAGTGTTGACAATCTTGAGATCATATGCGAGGGAGAAATCAATAATAGATTGACCTTCATTATTGAGTAACCCAAATCCAAAACCACCATGCGCTCTTGCATGAGGTCCTGCCTCCTTACCAACATGTCCATTAAGATCACCTCCAATAAAAATCTTTTTAGTTATTGGGATACTCTGAATTAGTCCCTCCAAATCTTCCCAGAATTTTTCCTTAAGATGTACTTCTGCCCCTACTTGAGGTGCATACGCACTGATAATGTTAATAGTATCCTTTCCAACAATCATTCTTAAGGAAATAATTCTATCCTCAATCCACTTAACGTCCACCACATTCTTCCTCCATTCCTTGTCAGCAATGATACCAACACCATTCCGTCCATTGACCTTTCCTGTGTACTAGAGCTTAAAACCATTAATTTCTCTAGACCTTTCTCCTGACCATTTAGTTTCCTGGAGACACAGGATATTAATCTTACGATCTTTCATTACTCCCACCACCTCCCACGATTTGCCGCTCAAAGTCCCAATGTTCCAAGTGCCAAATCTGATCCTGTTTTCATGAACTAGCTTCTTTAGCCGCCTCCGTTCAAAAGAAAGCGGTAGCCCTTGCTCATTTAACACTACATCCGGGCGACGATGCAGCGGCCCTCGCTCACTTCTCACTGTACTCGAGCCATACAGCGCGTTACTTACAGGCAACGACCTAGCATTAGCACAATTTCTTCGTTGATCCATGTTCATAAAGATTCGACAGGGTTTTACGTTGGCTGTCGGGGCCTAACACAACCCTCCTCCTTTACCCGGGCTTGGGACCGGCTATAAACATAGGCGGAGTTAATAAAATTTCTAATACAATCAAGCAAATTAATATTGTTTCAAAAGCGTGGAAACAATTTAGGTGAAGAACGGTGGGGGTGAACTGTGATCATGAGGGATAATGTATTAACACCCAACTAAATGATCTTGTGGAAGGTCTTTTTGAAGATGTAGATAATAATAATTATTTTTTAATTAAAAGAGTAGATACAAACGGTCTAAAATTATAAATGGGGTCGAATTCATGACTAGTGTTATGGGGTGGAATAACTTTGTTGTCATTCATTGCATTAAAGAGAATCAAGGAACAATCATGTTTGGCATGCGCCAAAAGTAAGGGAAAAATATAATTAAAATGCTAGAGAAAATGAGATTGAAAGTGAGTGAAAAATTATATTTGACATACTTATCATAGTAAGAAAATCAAGTTATTTGGAAGGCAAAAATATGGTTGTTTGATACGCTTATATTTTCCTCTTCGAAAGATGGAATCCACTATTTGAAATTTTGAATCAGCGGAGCTTTCATTGTAAGAAAAATAATTTGCCTCAAATGCTATTTTCCTTCTCCATGCTTTGGAAGGGAAAAAGAGAGAGAGAGAGAGAGAGAGAGAGAGAGAGAATTTAACAAATGAGTTTTGAAGAAGAGAAATCAAATTTGAAATTTCATACAGGTAAGAGACAAAAGAAACAGAAACAAGCCCATCAGTTAATAAATGTTAATATCATCCTTCAAGAAAGACACTTGCTAGTGTAAGCTTCAGAATTGATCCTAAGCCGCCAATGATGCATAATAAACCACAAAAGGGAAAAACATTCAAATCTGCTTCCCTTGCTTTTCTTCCTTGGCATACTACATGGAAAAGTCCCACACATAAATGTCCATCTTTCAAGCAAAACAAACAGAACATGATATTACAGATATGTCAAATAAAGCTAAAAACATCATGTATTGAACATCTACATTCATCATTTCAGATAGCATCCCTAAATGGCATCAAGGATTATAACTTATAAGTATAGAATCATCTAAACTGTCAATCAGTCATGGATTCCTTTCCATCAGAATAGCTTAAACAAAGTAAATCTGTAATGTAATGAACAATATCTAGGACGAAGGCTCTTTGATGGGGATTTTACCCACAGGTACAAGGCTTTCTTCATAATTGAAAATAAGCACTTTAAGATCACCACAACTACAGGTAGTTATAAAAATCTTGACTTCACCAGTACTGATATTCAACAAGAAGAAAGCAGTACCCAATCCATTCTCAGCTTCACATTTGGTTTCACCAAGAAGTCCAGGTAATTCACAAATGTTGTAGACAAGTTCACCCCTCCAAAAAATGGATGGAACCAAGAGGCCAACAGCTGAACAGGTGTTAGAGAATATCTTAGTCCAACTTCGTCTCTCCCCATCAGATGCGCCTATACGCTCCTCCATCACCCACAAATCAAACATACAAGCAGGCTCTGCATCCGTAAGGTGGGACAATATTGCAAGTTTGTCCTCATACACCATCAGTTCATACAACGAATTATTGCGTAACGCAGGTATTGGTACAAAATCAAAATCTTCCGACCCTATGTCAAATGAAACTATTACCCCAGTTTCATCTCCATCCATATCCAAATCTAATAGTAACCCAGTCCAAAATATAAATCCATTAGTAGTTATAGCATCAGTAAGAAATCTTGTACCCACCATGTAATTAATGTCTTTTTTTCCCCTTTGACCCGTTGCTTGATGAATACACTTGCACTTGATAAATCCAATCCTTATGCTCAGCATAAATTCTCACTAGCTTGTAATCATTAACAATGGGACTGAACCCAAATCCTAAATGACATTCACACTCAAAACCATAAACAGTCATGGGCAACTTTATGACATCCCTTGTCGCCGGATTAAAAAATAAAAGGTGAGGAGGATATATACGTTGCACGTCGATTTCAACACACAGCAAGCCATTGCTTAAACCTACGACCCAAAAACGCGAGGCACCGAACAAAGGTAAGCTGAGAAGTTCATGAACTTGCATCCCGCGATCGAGCACATAGAAATATATTGACCTTCGCGTTTGGGTTGGAAAAGAAGAGAAGGGATTTGATGGTTGGAATGGTGGAGATGGTCAACGATGAAAGATGGGGACTTGAAGATATTTCTCCAATGTTTGCACTCACATCGAAATCGCGTTAGGGATTTTACAGGGAGACGTTTGAGGATGTTTTTGATGATTTCTTCGGGAAGAAAGGGTGCGGCTCCGTCCATATTCACCGGCTTGAATGTGAACAAATCCCTCGTAGTAAAGCCTTTTTTTTTTTGATGAAAACGAATCCATTAATATCTTAGTGCATGTTTGGAACCGGTGAAAAAGTAAATTTTCTTTAAAAAAAAATCATATTGTAAATGTGATTTGTGTTTGGATTGGCGGTGGGAGAAGTAGTTTTTTTTAAAAGCTGTGTGTGAGAGTTTTTTAAAAAAAAACTCTTTTACATCTAAAAGCCCATTGCTTTTTAATGATTTTTCAAACACTAATTTTTAAGGCCAATGAGCTTCTACATGTTAAATGAGCTTTTTTGAGTAGCAAATGAGATTCCAAACAAGCTCTTAAAAAGCAAACATGAAGAAACGACCAACTATCTTTCACCAACCACTGCCTCCTTGTACAAAGGTGGTGGATAAGCAAGGAGACAAAAGTTTGTTAGGATATTATGAGTAATATAGTGACTGTTCGTCTTGAAGCTTTTTGGACAAGGGAGTTGAGGAAAAAAGTGTTTACGGAATCCCACTGGCAACTAAACATAATATTGATAATTAATCACAACCATAAGTATTTAAACATAATATTATATCCATCTTTAAAAAATAACAAAACATAATATTATAAACAGATCAAATACTATGAGCTAGTAACATCATCTAGTATTGATGATTAATCACAACCAAAATTCTTCAAATAAAGAAAACATTAAAAGTAATGATTAAGATCAAGATGATTAGGATCAAGGGTAGATGTTGGCAAGTAAGATAAAGTTTAGAGCCACGTTGGCGGCAATTAAAGTGCACCCATTCATGAGTACTAAGATTTAAAATATATAGAGCATCTATTGTTCTATCGTCTGTTTCATCCTCAGTTTCATCATATCTAGGAAACCCAAGGGTGAGGTAGACAATCTCATCCAACCAAATACCTCTTGGATATATGCTTGAAGAGATGCTTATACTATATTTCTTACTCCAACTCCACCTTTCCCAAGATGAGCGTGCTCTCTCCTCCATTACCCACAAATCGGTCCTACATGATTCATAGTTCTCGTTCAGAGTATTAGATAACATAGCAAGTTTGTTCTCATACACACTTAGAAAGCTTGCACATAAATAATTATCATAACGTGGAAGTGGAATCAACGTAAACACTTCCATTGCCATGTCAAATGAAACTATCATCAGATCAACAATACAATCATAATTCTCATCCATATTCATCACCTTCTCCCCAAACCAAAACAAAACGGCCATTATCCGTTGTAACAAGTGAATCATCCAGTATACTCAAACCTCCAAAGTCCTCAACTTTTTTTTTCTTCCAAGACACTGTGCTTAATGAATACACTCCTAATGGATTATATAAACTATCAATATCAGCACTTTTATGAGATACAAGTATGTTGTAATCATTGTCAATTGGACTAAAACCAAATCCTAACGGACAAAAATCAATATCAAGATCAATTTTAATAGAACTGGGCACATGTCTGATCTCTCTAGTGGCAGGGTTCCACACTGAAACAGAAGGAATAGAAATTTTGAAATCATAGTATTTAACACAGAGCAAGCCGTTGCTGCAACCAAAAATTTCAGTTCGCAACGAAGAATCCATCAAAGGCAATGGTGGCTGAACTTCAAGAAGTTGCATCTTGTGATTGAGCATATGAAAATTCAAAGGATCAATTTTGTAGTCCCAAAGCAAAAGAAGCAAAGGGTTTTCATTCATGGAGTGGTGCAAGTGTTCCGTGATGAAATATATGGGGTGTTAAGGAAATTTTTCCAATCTTTTCATACACATTGAAATCGGATTAGAGATTTTACCGGAAGACATTTGAGAATGGTTCTGATGATATCTTCGGGAAAGGGGTGAGTTGTGTGATATCCTGAATTTTGAGATTAGCGGCTTAAGATTTAACCTGGATTAAAGGGGACTACTAGACCCCTATTTGGTAAATGTCATAGTGAGACAGTATTATTTCCAAAAATTCATTTATATTCTTGGATATTAAAAACAATTATATTGGTGAGTCAAAGAGCTCGGGGAATAAAAAAACGAAGTGATTGAAAGTCGCACACAATATACTGAAGTGGAATACAAAGTATTGTTGTTATTGGTGAAATTCCCGATGTGACAGTCGTGCTTGTGTGGCATGTTTGAAGGGGCAAATAATGTCCAAAAATTATGAAAATTTTCAGAATGAAATTAGACTTATCAAGATTTAATTTGATAGGTCATATAAGTTATTTAGAACTGTACACAAAGAGAAATGAATTTTTGAAGTTAGCCCAGTGAAATTAACTATTTTCTGGGGCAGTATTTAAAAATTAAAATTTTGGGGAGAGTGAGCTTTCAATTAACCAAATTTTATATTTTTTATTAAAAATAGACTCAATTAGGGTCACATCGCCTTTGGAATTACTCTAATTGGATATTTGTACAATTAGATATGAATTTTCAAAGTTTAATGAAAATTCTGTCAGATTAAGCATTATATGCGAAAATTGGAATTTTGGGCTAATAGGGAGCTGACATGTGGCAAGCTAATTAACACCTCATTTAACCATTAAATCATCATCTTCATCAGCCATTTCATGCAGAAAAAAAAACCAGCCATTTCATGCAGAAAAAAAAACCAAGAGAGAGAGAGAGAGAAATCTGAACGAAAATGGAGGGAGAGAAGAAAGAAATTTCAAGGCGTCAAAACACTACTGAAACGGCGTTCTCTCTCAAAGTACCTTTCAAGAAACTTCTTCTACTCATCGCAAGCTTCATTTCTACGGTTTCAAATTCTTATTTGGAGGTGGTTGGTGCCGTCTTACCGGCCGGAGTGTTGTCGGAATTCTGAACCGTTTGCCGAAACGGGTAGAAGTAAGCGTAAGCTTCCTTTTTAATCGATTCATTTGTTGTTTATATGAGTATATTGGAAGTTGGGTACTGTTTATTCTTATAAGAAAATGGTGTTTTCAATGGCTAAATCATGTCTAATGAGTGTTTAAATAGTTAATCATTTGATTAGGAGTAGCAAGAAAGTGATTAGGCAAGAGAAAACAACAAACTCTTTCCGGGAACTCTAAATTACTATTTCTGTTCTAGATTTTTTGAGGAGAAGTAGTAGAAATTTGATAATTTTGATGCTTTCATTGGCTTTATAAGGAAAAATTGTGTAGGTATGCAAGTGTTTATGATTTTTGGATGCTTGTATATGAATTTAGAAATTTATGAAGTTTGGGAATTCATGTTGATAATCTGCCCTGTCAAGAACAATATTCTTGTGTGTTATATTTGAGAAGTCAAACCTTGTCCAAAAATTCTGAAAATTTCCAAAACTAAAGTAGAGATATAGATATTTAATTTGATAGGTAGTTTGTAATTTTTGGACAAATATTTTGGGAGATATGAATTGTTAAAGTTTGGCCCTGTTTTCTGGAAACAAATCTAGAACAGTGATGTTTTCCGAAATTCTGGGAATTTTGTGGGGATGACCATAATTTACTATTTTTATGTGAAATTACAATGAAATATATTTCCATATAATTTAGAACCACTCAATTTGGATTTTCCTAGAATTAATGGTAAGTTTTTAAAGTTTGGTCATATAAAACTGGAAATTTCTGGAATAGTTGATATTTGGAAAATTTTTGGGGATTTTATGTTGGTATTTTCTAGAAAATGATATTTTTCCTTGAAATTAGACTTAGATAGGATCA
Source organism: Albizia julibrissin (assembly GCA_037074505.1). Taxonomy (NCBI): domain Eukaryota; kingdom Viridiplantae; phylum Streptophyta; class Magnoliopsida; order Fabales; family Fabaceae; genus Albizia; species Albizia julibrissin. The sequence continues at coordinate 12,161,077 of CM073480.1, read as the reverse complement.
AATGAAGCTTTGAACCACCTCAATTGGAGTTCTATAGAATTAATTATGATTTTCTAAAATTTGGTCAAAAATGCTGGTAGTTTGATTACCATGCAAATTTGTGTAAGAAATTGGCTAAATGTAATTGGTTAGAACTCCAAGGGTAAAAGTGAGCCTTTAAGGCTAATGTAGCCATTGGACATTCACCCTTCATGACTCTAATGATGTCATTCTTATCCAGGGTCATGAATTGTTAAAGAAGAAGTAATGATTGGAAGATCAAGGTGCATGAGGAGGATGTCAAATAAAAGGTAGTGAACTTACCTTTTCAACATGTATGTGATATGTATGTCTTGCATTGATTATGTGATTACTTTGCCTATTTGTGTGGAACATGTATGATTGGTTGAAGCTCTGTTATATTTGTGCAATGACCATATGTATGTCATAACATTGAGTATACAACATGTCATTATGTTCGTATGAAATAGTGTAGGCAAGCTTGTCATGCATTCATATATATATCTGTCATGCATAGTGGTAATGTTTGCTACTGAGATTCTCTTGAATCTCACTTCTCCCAACCAACCATTTAGATAGGTGAAGATGCAGGAGGATGCATGGAGAAGATATGAAGTTGAAGTGCAGTTGTGTTTTATGTAATTGATTTATAATTGATAGCCTTGTATGGCTTTGAATTTCATGTATGTATACGAGTGTATGAATGCAGTATAAGCAGATAATAGCTCGAATTTCATTAAAAAGGCACGAGAATCTCTCGCATACTTTGATATAATGAGATTAAGAGCCGATGAGACATTATGACGTAGTGAGAATTGTGAAAATAATTGAAATATTTTGTTTAGCTGCTGAAAAACCATCTCAACTCTAAGTTCAAGTCCTGAGTTGAGATTGAGGATTTGTGAACATTTTCAGGAGTTGGGAAATCCCAGTTCGAATCATGATCCCACCAATGATTTCACTACTCATTTGCACTCATCTGAAGTTATGAAAATAAGGTATTTCAGGTTTTCGCCTATCTGCTCCATAGTGTTAGACTAAGAGGAAATTGTTCGTGATTAGTATTTACTGGGACGGTGGCGTTGATTGTTTATATTTCTATTTTAGACACTTTATTTTATGATTGGTTTAGTTCAAACAAATTTTTATTTAATAATTTTATTTGATTTGGATTTGGATTCAAAAGAATTTAAAAACTCATCATATTTGACTTTGAAAATTGAAAAAAATATTTTGAAGTTACAAAATTGTGCGTAACTATGATCTTAATTCTTAACAGAATCCTGGTCTAAAACAATTCTTAACATAATCCCCCATATCTTATCTGATACAATACAATTTGATATCATAGTTAAAATTGAATTAAACCTACACATGTCTTCAATTTTTCTTTTCAGATACAGAGGGGTATTATAGTCGTTTTTGTAATATTCAGAAATTTCTAATAGGACTTTTTGATCTAATTAGTAATTTGTTAAAGGCGGGAATTTTTATATTTCAAGTAGATTTAATTGAGACTATTATTAGAAATAATCATTTCAAATTTATTTTTTCTTATCTAATTTCCATATAATGGTTTCAATTCAAATAATAAATGTGGTTTTATTATATATTGAAACGTCTCTTTTATCTTATATAGAAATGGTTTGACGAGATTAAATTTTTTTATTTTAATGGGTAAGTATACCTTTGAAAAAGGCTTGAGGTGAGGATGGACAAGGTTAGCCCAAAAAAAAAGTTAAATATCAATATCTTTCTAATAGCCAACACTATCTATTTAAATATTTAATTAACACAATAAAGAATATTAAAAATTTGATTTTTACCTTTTAATTAGCATCTGAAAGTGCCTCTAATAGGATTACTTCTAATAAGTGGATACCTATACTCAGAAAAAAAAAAACTATATGTAAATATTGGGCAAAAATTGTGATTTAATGTTGAGCAAAATGCGATTTCACAAATGAAAATATAAGCTTGGTTCACGTTTTCTTCGGCTGGGTTTTGCTTTGTGAGATCTCTTAGGGCTTGTTTGGTAATGCAGGGGTGGAGGGAAAGTGAGTAGAGGAAAAAACTTTTTCAGTTAGATTTGGGGGGAAAAAAAAAGTGAAGTGGGGTTAAGTTTTTTTAATTAATTTTTTTTAATCGGTATTGACTCTAACGCTGATGTTAATTTTTTTTACTTGAATAATAAAGAAGGTGGTTGGACATATAATCTGTTGAGTAAAATATATTTATTAACTATTAATAAATCCATATTAATTAATTAATTTAACTTTTAAAATCTTTGGTAGAACTTTAAACACCTGAATAAAAAGAAAAAGAACATCTAATATGAATATGTAGTTAACTTAAAGAGAAAAATCAAAGGTTGTAAGTACGATGATTTATTGATAGAAACTTCTTGAGTTTCTCTCGCTAGTAGTTACAGACTAGATATAAGATTAGTGGGGGATGTTGTTTTGCATTATTAATTATAATCATTAATAATCAATTAATACCCTTGTTAATATAAATTTGGTGTGCAAATATTAAGAAAATATTTTTTAAATTAAATTTTAGAATGGAAAAAATGACAATTATTTTAAGATGTAAATACGTGCTTAGCCTGATTAAAGACTTATTAGGCTTTTAAAGTTTATACTTTCAATTTGTTAGAATATCAAAGTTAATTTTAGGTCACTCCCAAAATTTCGTATATCTTCATAGATAAAGGTATGTTTGAATAAAAAATATACCTCTTATACATTCATTGCTTTTAACTAATTTTGATTGATAGTTTGTAATTTGGATAGTTGTTGCTTATAATTAAAAAGGACCAAGAGAGTAGTATTATATGAGTATTCCTTTAATGCCTTTTTCAAAATTGCTAGAGAATCCTAATCATACCATCCAATATCTAGAATGCATTTATAATAAACTTTGGTACTAATCAAATTATTAATTAGTACTCAACTCACTTCTTAAGTAATTCATTTCCGGCCCTAATCCACTAATGAATATGAACTTCCATCTCTAAGGTCCACAATCAAACTTTGCTTAGAAGATTTCAATCTCTCCCAATTCTTCCAAACTTTTCTAGTCTCCTTTACTTGGATCTTCGATGCCCAACAAATTTTCATCACCATCTTCACCGACATCCAACCAACACCTACTCCGTCCTCCCCCATTGGCCATGGCGGCTCATATTCCTCCATCATCTCTAATTGTGCCTTAAATCCTAATTAACCTATAGTTACATGCCTCCCAGCCTCTTCTTTCTTCATTGGTAGACTTGTTGTTAGTTGAATCTAAATTCTCTTGTACTCATTGTCAATTGGACTAAAACCAAATCCTAATTCACAAAAATCAATATCAAGATCCATTTTAATACTGGGCACCTGTCTGATCTTCTCTCTAGTGGGAAGATTCCAAACTAAAAGGAAAGGAAGAGAAGTTTTGAAATCATAATATTTTGACACAAAGCAAGCCATTGCTGCAACCAACAATTTCTTACCACGTTGAAGATTCCATGAATGGCGGTATAATGGAAAAGAAGATGAAATTTGGCCCCGAGGTTCGCGTTCACTCCTGTTCTATTGTGTTTCAAAAATAGAGACTCGCCTTGAGTTGAAATTCATCTAATTATATACTCCCTCTGGTCTAATTTATAAACAATTTTATTTTTGATTGCACAAAAAAAACTAGTAATTAAAAGTAATAAGTGTGTCAAAAATGTCATGTTTTTTTTCTTATATTTTTATTTATGAAAACAGAGAGAGAATATATAAAAAGTATAAAAGATAGTAAAATATGTTTTCTCAATACTTTGTTGACTTCATTCACCTAGTAAACTCCCCCATAATATAACTCTATAACTCATGGTGTGTGTGATTATTAATTATAAATAATATGTATTTAATAAAGGTAAAATAGGAAAAATGAGCTTACAGTTTTAAATACAAAGTGAAAGTTGCTTATAAAAAAGATTAATCCCATGAGAGAGAAAGTTACATATAAATAGGATCGGAGGGAGTAGCAATATTCATCGATCCTCATTGATGGGCATATTCTATATTGCAGGCTTTCTTGACGCCTATGGGGAAGATTCTCAAGAGGCTGCAAGCTTTTGGTGAATTTGAGGTAGTCTATAATATATGTGTTGAGTACTGATTGTAGCTGTTGGTACATGACATGAGTTGAACTGGGAAAAAGGGCAGACCGTAAGGGCCGGCCCTTTACGGGCTGCCTTTTTAGGCCCGGCTAAAGAAAAACAATTATTTTAAGATGTAAAGACTTGGTAATGGCCTTAGCTGAGGTAAAGGTATGAGTTATTTGGTTTCTTCTTTTTTGACGTTTAATTGATGTATGATTTAAGTTTGGTGAACAAAGTTTCAGTTTACAAGATTGAGTCTTTTAGGTCTTTTTGACTCAACAACAACAACAACAATAAAGCCTTTATCCCACTAGGTGGGGTCGGCTAGATGGATCGCACGACGCCATTGTACTCTATCAAAGACCATAGATTTCGATATATTATTAATTAAAAGGTCTCTCTCAATGACCTCATTGAGCGTTTGCTTCGGTCTTCCTCGACCTCGTTTGACAGGACTCCATACTGCTTGATCAACCCTTCTCACCGGAGCACTCAATGGCCTTCGCTGAACATGTCCAAACTATCTCAAACAATTTTCTACCATTTTTTCGTCAATAGGGCCCACTCCAACACGATCACGTATATGAGTGTTACGAATCTTGTCCTTTCTTGTATGGCCACACATCCATCTTAACTTCCTCATCTCAGTTACCCCCATTTTATGTTCATAACATCCCTTTCTTTAGGTCTTTTTGACTCCCAGCATGTTAATCTATTGCTAGTGTTTAGTTGCTGGAAATGCTAATAGATTCTCGCTCGTTGAAGAACCGGAGATACTTGTTTAACAACTTGATTACTATATTTTGGAAAAAGTTCTTGAGTTCATGAATTATCTGAATTTCCATTTCAAGTATCCCACAACAAAAGTGTTGTTAACAGTGCCAAATTTTTTGTTAAAAGTTTTAAAATAAGCTGCTTTAGAAATGTGTTTCCTCCTAAATACATAGCTAAAAGCATGTAGTTGATGGATTCATTGTTGGACAATTGTTGTTTAGTTTGCTTTCATGAATCATGATAGCTGAATCTGTCTTTCAGATCTTGGGGATGATAAGCAGTTCCTTCAAGACCACCCTAGGGCAGTGCCCATCACCACAGCCCAGGTATATGCTACTGCTTTTATATATTCTGTCTGTCTAAAATTGTCTATTAGCCTTTATTTTTTCTTCATAATCTTCATATCAATTTACTGACAAATGAAAGGCCAAAACTGAAACTTACTTATAAACGATCTGATTCTCCATCTTTTTTGAAGGGGGAGGAACTTAAAAAACCTATTAGCGCTCCAGTTTATGTCGAGTGTAGTTCAAAAACTCGTATGGTAAATAAATGTTATTTGCATCCTTAGAAGTTGTTGGAGTAAAAGCATATCATAACCTGACTCATGCCATAAACCCTTGCGTGAATACAGAATGTGAAGGCAGTTTTTGATGCAGCCATCAAAGTTGTCCTCCAACCCCCAAAGCAGAAGAAAAGAAAAGTTGTTCTCCATCAAAGTTTTTGGATGAAGCTTCTGCAAATTTAATAGATTTATATTCATCTGTTAACATTATAAGCCTTCAATGAGCTGGAATGGTCTACTCTGTAAGATGAGAACTTTGTGAAATGACAGTGCAAGGTGTATACAGAATCAATACTCTACATACATCCAACTGTTATCTATTATATACAAGTCATACACCTAACCGTTCATTATTAATAACCAGACTTTGTGGTTGGCATATTCTTTAACTATTTGAGCAAATATATACACACTTGCTAAGTTTTGGTTCTAGAGATTTATCTTAGATTGCAATAATATCTTATATTGGCATATTGTGTGTGAAATTGACAGCTTACCTATCAAGATTCTTTTCCCCAAAGTGTTAATTACCCAAATTCTCAAATAATCCTCGTCTGCCTGACTCTCCTCTTTTCCATGATATCATTTTGATGAATGGAACTGAAAATGCTTTGTTATAATATAATTGGATATATCATCTATATTTCCCTCAAGATAGAAATTTAGGGCTGTGGAGTACAATAAAAATATTTTAGGATTGATCCCTTTTCTTTTGAATATTTTAATCAAGCTTAGTTAGAGGTATTCGATAGGTAGTAAAAAGTATAAAAGCAATTTTTTTTAAAAAAAAATGACCCTTACGGCACCCGTGTCCATTTTAGTAAAATAGATGCCGTAAGTGTCTTACTTATGGCTTCCGTTTTACTAAAATGGATGTCATAGGGGTTATACTATGTCCTTTTCTTAATGGAAGTTGTTCCCAGACTATAATACGTCACTCATATTGGCGTCTTCCTAAAAAAGAATATAGAAAATGCCTAAAAACAAACTTTAAAAGTACTTTTTGTAATTGTGAGTTATGAATGTTCTTTTCTGACGTGAATCATTACCAATCATTTGTACCCACACGCTCACAGAATAAACTACCTCAAGCTGAAGTCAATCATACTTACATAACAAACAACCTAACACGGGTAATGCTGTCCATAGCGACATAAGACGTGAACGTTAGTTACTTATAGAAATCACCAATTATTGCATAAAGGTTTGAGAATAGCAAGTAAGGGGATGGCATTGCAAAAAAAGCAAACTAAAGTTAGACGACTGATGCTACTAGATTCATGAAGATCTCCTTGTACACAACATTTTTTGTTGTGCTTGCTCCACGCTTGTCAGCGTCATCAACAACTACCTTCAGACCATCCATGCTACAGACCCAAGGCAAAGCAGCATACAACTGACTGTGTGTGAAAACCGGCTTGAAAAGATACAACCCAACACTTGTACGAATTGGCTATGATGAGATTGACTAAACCCATGTATGGCTGGTTTGTTTTACAACTTAAAAATAAGTATGAACTTGCTAGTGGATTAGGTTTTGTTTTGGCTGAAGTTATAACCTTATTAACTTGAGAGAGGGTTATAATTCGATCAAAAGACATTTGTAGCTTTGAATACACTAGATTAACAAAGCTACCATGAGACTAATTAATTAGTTGAAACCAAGATTTAGGAAGCTAGTAAGGGAGTATTTCTTTTCGTTCAATTAATTCCAGTTTAGCTTGCTTGGCTTAAATGGAAAATGGGAACTTTAATGTCTAAACATTATTTTGTTTGATTCACCATGGGAATAATACTCTACTAAATCTATATGACTTGCTACAACCCATATACGAGTGCGTTACACGAAGTTACAACCAATATCATTACATTTGATAAGAAATCTATCTCAATATATAACAACAGCAATATCCAAAATATTCAAGCAGCACTCAATAAAATCAACACAAGAGCATCTTCCAAATTCACAGGACAAAATACAAAAATATACGTGCTTCAAATTTACTGCTTCAATACTACTTGGAGGATAGAAAATATGGTTTGAATAAGGGTGAGAATGAGAAGTAGGATCCCAGCAATAGAAGCCAAGGTTTGCCAAGGTGTCTTGCGGTAATCTCTCCTCAAAGTTGCCTTTCTCCTATGGCAAGGATCATGATAAAAGTTATTCAACCTTTTGCAAATGTCAAGGTACTCAACATTGATACTTCCGTTGCCTACATTTTTCCCAAGACCGTTAAATAATTTAGCAACCTCATCGGCATCACCTAGCCAATTGTGGATAATCTTGTTTTGAGAGAGAACTTCTACATCTTTAATTGTTTTGACTAGGCTATCCATTACAAAAGTATAGTCAATAAAATACGATTCATCAGGATAATGGCACTGTTCTAAAGCTATCAAATTACGGAACAAAGTTTCAGTCCTATCTTCAACATAAATTTGAGGAATCTCTAGAACAGATCCTGAAAATTTCAAGTCTAGTAAACACTTGCTTTCGCTTACCTTCAACTTCACTCCTGCCTCTTTTAACTCGTTTGCGCTATACAGAAGAATATCTGATCCATCTTTGAACGGAACCCTTCTTGGTTTGGTTGTTGGTAAGTAAAATAATCTGAGAAGATCTGTGAAATGATTTATCTTGGGACCAGGTTTTAAATCTTGCTTGTTAAAATCTTGAAAGAACAAATATGTAAGCTCAAGAAATGAAGGGAGGTATCCTCTACGGTTAAGAGGAAAGGCTGTATGATATAGCTGTTCAAGGAAAAAGAATGGAAGTTGATTCTCAAGTAAAAGCAAATCATGCATTATTTCATCGTACAACCATGATTGTGATAGTTTAGCAGCCTGAAAGTCATCAGCAATGCTACCTCGCATGTCAATAAACAGATGAATGATGAAAACAGCATTCACTATCATCAATTTCACAAGGTCCTTCTTTCCATATTTGACACTCCCAAAATAAGAAGCACGGACCTCTGGCTCAGACTGTTTTGCGAAGTTAACCAAACTGTCCAAGTCCGCTCTAGCTTCTTGTACAAATCTTTTGAACATCATATGTTTATGCCTCTCCATATCTTTCAGCCTCACATCACCATGATGGAAAGGACCAATGGAAACAACGTTAGGAGTGTAAGCTTCCTTTTTCAGAAGACGGATGTTTGGAGGCACCATGTAGATGCAACACAAACGTGAGAAGAGACCACCTTCAATAATCTCTGTCATTGCTTTGATGTCTCTGTTGATCTCCTCATTATCTTCCACCTATGTATAAATTTAGAATCAGAAGGAAAGCAGGAATTGCAAATTACTAAAGCAATGAAGGTGACCATAAGGCTTTGGAAATATAAATCTTTCTTTTCTTAATAACTAAACTGTAAACTCACCATTTGCAGGTGGGTAATCTCAGTGGTCAACTCTTTCTGCTTCATGTGAATGATCACCTCACCATCTTCCACCTGTCAATTTGAATCAGAAGGCAAGCAGCAATTTCACATCAGCAAGATAAAGGAGATGTTCATAAAGCCTGGGAAATATAAATTGTAATTTTTTATAGTAACTAAATTATAATCTTACCCTTGCTTCAGTTATCTCAATGGTCAAGGCTTGCTGCTTCTTAGCCTCCTCCATCTACAAAATCTTTCTTTGAAACTGATCCCAGAATTTGCTTCTCTTTTCAAATTAAGCAGCAACACTCTTAGCCTTATCTAATGAATTTAATTGAGCACTGATAGGGGAGTCTGATCGGCCTTTAATTTATCAGCTCTAGTCTTGGACTCAGCTAGATTTATAATTTTGTTTTTTAAAACTGTACTTAAATCATTTAATTGAGGATGGTCCCATAAAAGTTGACGAAAAAATTAGACCCACTTGCTGTATACTGGTTCAAAAGATTTTGACAGGTTAAAAACGAGGACTGTGCCATAAAAACAGAGTTGTATCGTGTATATTTTCAATTTTCTAGATCTTAGTTCATGCACTTCAAGTCTTTATTTTTTATAGGATTCTTTTTAAAATATTTTAATATTTATTTTTATATAACTTCGATCTATTTTACAATTTAAGACAACTTTCTTAATTTTCTGCCAATTATTCTGTTGTCTCATGTCCCCCTCTGTGAGAGCAGTGATTTATCCCATGTTTTTTTTTACATCTTAGCCTCCAAGACGGACTGGTTGTTATTCTGATCTTTAATATAAGAGATAGTTAATATTTTTAAAAATATAAAAGAAATTAAATAATTTATTTAATTATAATATATATTATTTATTATTACATGATATGAGAAAAAAAATTTGAAAACATAACAAATATAAATAATTTAATGTAGTTTATTTCACTCTTTAATTACTTTAAATTCAATTAACTCTTATATTAAAAATCAAAGTGGTATTAAGAAGATGCCTGCCGAATATAATAAATTAGCTTATTTTGCAAAATTTTTGTGACTATAATAAATTGGCTTCTGGACGCATTTATTTATTTTTTGACGTAAGCCTTTGTCTTCATTTACCTGCCCTTGAATAATATTTTTTTATAATTTTATTGTGTATTAAATCATTAATGTTTTCTTTTTCCATTATTAAATTATGAGTACATTATTATTAATTTATTATTATTATTTTCTTGGGCCTGCGAATACATTATCGTATCATCATCTGCAACACTTCAGACGCTTTTTTAGAAAATAAATTTTTATTATATACAGTCCAAATGAATTCCTATCATCGGTAGGGGTGGAAACAGGCCAGGCGGTCTGTCAGGGGCCTGTGGACTGACCTGTTTCTGACCTGGTCAGGCTTGACCTGTCAGGCTAACAGGCCAGGCTCAGGCCTGTTTCAAAGCCTGTTTTGCTAAAAAGGCCAGGCTCAGGCCTACTAACAGGCCTGTTAGGCCTGTCAGGCCGGCCTGAGCCTGTAAAATAATTTATAGAAAAAAAATCCCACCCAAATGACACGTCTTTACCCTAATTCCTAAATCTCATTCCCAATCAAGTTACACTTGTGTTTTTTCTGTTTATTTCCACACAAATTTTTATTTCATTGTTAAAGAAGAAACAAAAGGTATAAATTTTTCATTGTTAAAATAATGTTATTTCTTATATATATTACTTGTTAAATTGTATTATGCTCTAATACTATATATTTTATTAATTTTTTTAAAGGTCTTCGAAGGATAAGAAGAAATCATATTGAAGATTTGATGTGAAAATTGGTAAACTTGTATTAAAAATTATGTTGTATTTAATTTCACATTTTATTATGTATTTTGGATCATTAATTTATGTAATTAGGCCTGCTTTAGGCTTGTTTGAAATATGCCTGTTTTTTTCCTATTTGAAGTAGGCCTGTTGTGAAGCCTTTTAGCCTTTTGATTTTTTTTTTAATTACAGGCCACAGGCCAGGCCAGGCTCAGGCCAGAAAAAAGACCTGTTATAGGCCACAGGCCAGGCTCAGGCCATCTAGTGCCTTAACAGGCCTGGCCTGTTAAGGCACAAGCCTGATCTGGTCTAGCCTGACCTGTTTCCACCCCTAATCACCAGTAAGAATATACGAGGAGTGCTTAAACAAGATATTGGTGAAATTTTAACAATAAAGTGAAGTTTTTAGTTAGTAGCATCAGATACAATTAAATTTTACAAAGTGCAAAACTTCTTATAAATCAATATATGTTATGAAAATATTAATAATAGAAGAGGTTAAAAAAAAAAGAGGAAAACAATTCCCATTCATTCATATATCTGAATTCATGAGCAGGACCTCTATTCTATAAGGGAGGAAATGCGTATGAACAGTAATTTAATTCGTATGCTACACTAATATACAATAAATCCGTGATGCCACAGTCATGCACAGTAACATTAAAAACGTGATTTTACAATAATGTACAGTAAATCGTGATGCCACAGTCACGCGCAGTAACAGTAAAAAACGTGATGTTACAATAATGCACAGTAAATCCGTGATGCCACAGTCTTGTGATGTTACACTATGCACAGTATTTATATGCACAGTATTTATTACAGTAATGACCAGCACTTATAAATTAAGTTAACTGAAAAAGTTAGTTAGCATAATATAATAAAAATTTATATAATTAATATTCATAATATATATATATATATATAAATACTCTTGCACTAAGCGACCTCCCCAACATCGCCTTATATATGGATTTTCTCACAAAAACACTGTTTATAGGGATTGGACGGCTGTGATTCAAAGTTCATTATTTTAATCGTTGCTTCGGGCTCATCAACTCACGATGGCCAGGCCCCGGTATGTGTTCTGACTTAATCATCAGTTGTTCCAAATTCAAATTTCAAATGGAAAAGCACATGTCCCTCCTTTCGAAGATATATTGTAACTGTGGTGCTGTCTGATAAGGGATAAAGTGGTGCTGTTAGAGTATTATTAATAATGAAAGATAAAGTAAATAAAATAATATAATATTAAATAAATATAAATAATAATAAATATAAATAAACAGTTTAAAATCCTCAAATTACTTTATAATTACTTTTAACGAAAAATCAACTACACATTGCTTTAATTAATCTCATTACAGCACGTAGCATAAATTATCAGTAAAATAGGCAATGGGAAATGGAAAAGGGAAATAATGAATTGCAACCAGATTGTGACGGTGTTAGGAATTGAGGTGAGTGACAATGGATGATGGCAAAGAATTAGAATAAATATTTGAAGTCAAGTTCCCTCTCCTTTCCCTGTCATTTCCATCAGCTCTCGCAAACCAAAAACAGAATAATGTCGCACTTTCCGGTTCAGATGAGGAAGAAGCTCTAATGAACAGTGATGATGGGAGCTAAAAAAACAGAACAGTAGCTGCTCCAAAATCCCCACCAAACTAGCGGCTGCCTTCCCTTCGATCACTCCGGCGATGATGATGATCAATGGTCCTCGACAAAACCGCCGCTCTGATTCCGCTCCCACTGGTCGGAAATGAGGAATGATGATCCCAGCAGCTTCTCTTCTCAATGTCAGCTTCCTCCCTCTCTCTCTCGCGAGCTTCAACTCTCTGCTCTAGTTCCAGCCTCCAAAGACACCGAAGAAGACGATGAACAGTGTCCCTCTGTGTTCTGTTCTGCGGCGCTCCTCTCTTGGCTCTCCTTCTTGTTCACGCGTTAGGTAGAAGATTCCACTGTCCTCGCTGCCTTTCCAAACTCGATGAAGAGGATGATGAACAATGCCAATCCGTCGCTCCTCCTCTGCTTTTCTTCTCTTTTCTAGTTCAGCGCTGGAGAACACCGATCCAGCCGATTCAAAACTCCAGCAGTTCCCTTTCCCAAATGTCGGCTGACTCCGCCTTTAGGTTGTGTTTGATTAATTAGAGGGTAGGTTAGAGTAGATGAGGTTTATTTTAAGAGCAAGAAAAGGAAGGAGAGGTTTGGTTAAGATGGGGAGGTAATTATAAGTAAATAAAAATATATTTTTACATATATTTTTTTTACTTTTTTATAATGTATTATTAATAAGGGCAAATGTGTAAAAATATTTATCTATGTATGTCACATGTGCGTCTGACATCATATATATTTATTCGATGCAAAAATACCCATCATTATTATAAAAGAGTACAAAAATATAATGTGCCTGTTTGGGAACCCGGTGAAAAAGTAACTTTTTTTTAATGGGGCTTTTGCAGAAGCCCGTTTGAAAAAAAATCATATTGTAAATGTGATTTGTGTTTGGATTGGCGGTGAGAGAAGTTGTTTTTTTTAAAAGTTGTGTGTGAGAGCTTTTGAAAAAAAGCTCTTTTACATCTAAAAGCCCATCGCCTTTCAATGATTTTCCAAACACTAATTTTTAAAAGAAATGAGCTTTTACATACTAAATGAGTTTTTTTAAGTGACAAATGAGATTCTAAACAGTCTCGTTTGTTAGATCCTCAAAATGTCCGTCTATTTCAAAGTGTGGGCCCCACTTTTTTGTATAGATGCCATCCACAATGTCTATATTGAGTAGATGTCTAGGACTCACACGATCCTCTTTTAACCTACTCCCTCTTTTTGACCTTTTAACCAATGGGCCCCAAAAATAAGCACATAAGCACATGTATTAGGAAAAAAAGATGTCGATTGGAAAGGGCAAAGTGTTGACATAATAGAACAAAAAGCGGGAGTCTTTAGGGTTTGAAAGAGTGAGATTGATGAGCTTTGATGTGAGAGAGAGATGGTGAGGAATTGACAAAGAGGCATAAAGTGAGTTGTAGAATCGATGGTGAGGAATTGACGAAAAGGAAAAAAGGGGGAATCATCGTACGTATGTGCTAAGATTCTTGAAGCTTACGGACTGAGGAAAGACTATACAAAAATCAGAGGTAAGCATGAAATAGGGCAAAAAATTTTTGTTTTCTAGTGTGTACAGTGAAATACCACTAAAGCCGTCCATTAATTTATTGCTTTGGTTTTTCGCAAAGTGAATGGCGTCAAGTGAGGCTAACAACTAATGCGGAGAAAACAAATGCTTAAAAGCATACTCAAGTGTTGAACAATCTAATGCTGAACACGTTAAGCAAAATCTGTTTGCTTGCAAGAAATTTGAAAGGGAGCGATAACTTGTAGAAGATAGATTAAGAGCGAGTGGAGAAGGAGTCGAAAAAGAAATAATGCATATTGAGGAACAAGATGTAATTGATGAGATTGAGTGGCTGAGGGATTTAGATATGAGAGATGAAGATTATATTGATGGTGACATAAATGAACTTAGGGATCCTATTATAAACGAAAATGAAGTTAACAACACATTTGTTGCTATAAATGAAGTTGTTGACCCTGGTATAAATGCAAATGAAGTAGGTGATGGAAATGTAATGACGGACACAAGTGGAAATAAGAGTGGAAGTAATAAATTTGATGAGAATGAGCAAAATTCAGAGGATTCCGACAGTGAAGATGAGAGTTACAAGGCCGAAAGTGGAAGTTCTGACACTAAGGAGAGTTTTGAATTAGAATATGAAGTAGCATGTAGTGATGGAAGTAAGCAGGAGGAGGAGGATATAGGCCTACAATATGGGGATGGGCCTCCAGAAGAAGTGAGAGGGGCTACTCAGTTGGTGGCTGACAAGCCCTTTTTCATGGTAGGTATAACTTTTAAGGACAAAGTGGAGCTGAAAATAGCTCTAGATACTTATGCAATAAAAATAGGTATGAAGTTAGAATAGCTAAGAGTGAAAAGAAGCTAATTAAAGTAGTATGCCAAGAGGGCTGCCCATTTGTATTATATGCTTCTACATATGGGTAACAAGTAGGGTTTATAGTGAAGACCCTGTATTTAGAGCATAGTTGTGCAAGAGTGTATGCAAACTGGTTGGCTTATCATTACAAGGACAAAGTGCAAGAAAGCCCTCAATTTAAGATTAATCAGATGAAAAATGACGTCTAACATGAATTGAAGGTTTGTGTTAGCATACACAAGTGTAAAAGGGCGAAGAGGAAGATAGTAGAAGACATGGAAGGCAATTTCAAGTATGAGTTTGTGAATATTGAGGCTCATTGCAATGAACTTCGCATCTCTAATCATGGTTCATATGTTATTGTGGAATTGTGCAATGAGGCATTAGAATACGGGAGAAGGGTGTTTAGCAGACTGTACCTTTACTTTAATGCTTCAAAGGTATGAATATAAATTATACTTAGTATTGGAATAACTTTGCTTGAATATGAATTTCTTAGTTTAAGTTGTGCTGGCTAGAATCTGAATTTGTATTTTAACTTGATTTTGTCCAGGTTGGTTGGTCAGAAGGATGCAGGCCTGTGATTGGTGTTGATGGCACTTTTCTAAAAGGGAAATCAAAGGTTATTTTACTCATAGCTGTTAGTGTAGATGCAAATGACTCCTTGTATCCCTTAGCATTATGTTTGACTCAAAAAGAAAATAGCATCAATGGGGATGATTTATTGAATGCCTTCGTAGCTCTATGAATCTGGGTAATGGTGCAACTGTAACCATCATATCTGATATGCAGAAGGTGAATTATACATGATGTGCCTCAATATTGTGTTGTCTTATGTGGATTGTTATTGTAACAATGACTTATTTGATTTTTTGTATTATAGGGTTTAGGGCAAGCCATAAATGAGGTACTGTCATTAGCTGAGCACAGATATTATGCAAGACACATATACCCCAACTGGAGCAAAGTGTGGAGGGGCAATGAATCGAAGAAAGCATTATTTCGATGCTCATGGAGTTCATTTCAGCAAGATTTTAAAGATAATATGGAAGCTCTTGGTGCACTTAGTAGACAAGCAGCTGAGGCAGCCATGTCATACAATCCAAAAACATGGGTAAGAGTTTTTTTTTTTACCACTAGATGTAAGTCGTGGATGGTAAACAATAATATTAGTGAAAGCCTAAACTCTTGGATTGATGAGCATTGGTATCTTCCTATCATTAGAATATTTGATGGCATTAAATTAAAGATGATGGAAAAATGGGCAAATAGTGAAAATAATTGTAGAAATTGGAAGACTGATTACAGCCCACGTTGCATAGACTTATTTGAAACTAACCAGTTTTTAACTAATAATTGTAGAGTATTTTATAATGGTGATGATGGATATAAGGTTACTAAGGGTCAAGATAGACACAATGTATATTTGAATTGTGAAATGTGTACCTGCAGGGCATGGGATTTGACTGGAATCCCATGCCAACATGTTATCTGTGCTATGTATCATGCAAAAGTAGACTCATTAATCAAGATATCTCATTATTACCATAAAGACACATAGTTAGCTAGTTATAGGTAGAGCAGGGAAAACGGGCCGACCCTTTTAGGCCATGAATTTACAAGGGTCGGGGTTAAAATTTTAGCCTTAAAACTGAAAGCGAGTCTAAAAGGGCCAGCCCTGTAGGGTCGAGGGCCTAAAAGGGCCAGCCCTTTAGGCCCTTATATATTTTTTTATTTTTTAAAATTATTTATATGATAATAATATTATTGATTTTTTATGTTTTGTTGATGATGTTGCAAATATTTAGTTGTTATTATCTTTTTAAGAATTAAATTTTATAAGAATATCTTGTATTAAGAATCATAAAAATTAAAAATTTATAAAAGATATTTCTTATTTTATAAGAAAAATATATTAGATATTTCTTATTTACTCCAAAAATTCACATATGATGGTAATTTACTAATTTATTTGTATTTTATATTTTTTATAGAGTTATTTATCATTTTGGTTTGTTATTTGTTACAGATAAAGATTATGGATGTATTCATGATGTGGAAGAAGAAATTTTTAATATTTTTACCCCTTAAGCAGACCCTACTAGTTAAAGTGAAGCATAATTTAATTTCCTTGAAATTGATGATAGTGGCGAAGAAGATGAAAATGATAGTCATCATACTCATATCGCTTAGAGTGTTTAGCTTCTTATCATCTTATACTTTGTACGAGACTGTGAGTTATTTGTGGATATTATTTTTTACCTTTGATTATGAATTAGTAACTGTATTTGTTTTATTGCATGAGGCATGTAGATTGTAGTTAAATCTTGTGAAAATAGCTTCCGGCCCTGGCCCTCATGCTCTCAGGCCAGTCTTTGAAAAAGAGCAATTTTTCTTACCTCGAGCCTTATAGGGCCGGCCCTTTTAAGCCCTCGCCCTTCAAGGGCCAGCCCTGATTCCCAGCTCTAGTTATAGGACAAAGATCCAACCGGTTAGGGGGAGGTAGTTTTGGGGCACTGCCAATTCCCTCCCAATGCAACCTCTACCTGTTCCAACCTTACCCGAAAGACCCAAGAAAAAGAGAAAGAGGACTGAAAAATCCAAAAGAAGACTGAGAAAGGGTAAATATATCAAGAATCGAGTACAAGGTGAACAACAAACTTCTCAACCTAAAAAATTAAGCAAATATGGTTGAATTGTTAGATGTGCCTTTTGCAAACAAGAAGGACACTATAGATCCACTTGTAAAGAGGTACTCTCTTGTATACCAACTTATTTAGTATCTTGTGAATAGGTAGTATCTTGTAACTAATACATTACATTTAATGATGCAGGCTGCTTTATCAAGCAACTCACAACCTCCAAGGAAGACTAGGCGTGCACAGCCATTGACACAGCCACCCACTCCCTCCCAGCCATCAACACAGCCATCACCACCATCTCAACCATCTACCCAACTTTCTAAACCCACTAAACAACCAAAACTTCAAAAGAAAAAGGTGTCTAAATCTACAAAAGAGTGTGGGATGGGTGTAATTTGTGACGAACACACTGGGCGAACTGTATTTAATGTGAGTTATGTTGTTTTCTATTATGAATATGCTTTAAATTTGAATTTGTAGTGTCATTGACTTTGTTTCAATTATGATGAAGCCTGGGATGTCATTAGAGGTTGTGGTAAAGGAGGGTTCTGCTCAACAATTATTGCAAAACAATGCTGACATTAAGACCAAATTTCCAATACCTAATGAAAAGGCAATTAGGAAATCAAGAGGTTCAACTTCAACTGCCACAAAGGGTTCTAGGAGGATTCGATTCTCACATCAAGATGAACCATTTCTTGATCAACTTCCATTCAAGCTTCTGGGTCTGCAGTGGAAAGGCAACCCAATCATTTCAACATCACAACTCTTAGCAAAGAGACAGTGCATGAGTACAAAGACTAGGGCAAGGATAAATAGCTCTGATATTTAGGCCCTTATACTATCACATTTTGAATTTATTACCATGGATTTGTATTATGCATCAGTTTCTTGGATTTATATATAGTTATGGCCTCTTTTGGTTTTTGTTAATCAGACACTTGTTCATGTAGTTATTGCCAACGCCTATAATGATATGATGAAGGTCATGCTTCAGTTGCTGTATATTGTGATAACTTTCATGTTTAGGATAATTTATGTATTAGTTTATTGGCAACATCAAGTAATTGAAGTAATTTTTGTATCTTCTGTTTGCATTTGCTTCTATTTTTTCCTATTGGCAACATCAACAGTGAGGCTTGTTTGTCTTTGTATTTGTTAAATCATTAATTTCTCTTTGCAATCAGGCAATATCATCTATGATAAATGCTTATGAATATGACCTGGTTTTAGGAAGGGATGTTGTTATTCTCTTCACTATGAAAGTCAAACTCTATATTATTACATGAATTGCAGGTCCAACATCAAACTCTATATGTGTCAACACAAAATATATTACTATGATTATAGTTTTTTCATTTGGCACTTGCAGTTCAATTTATGGCAACGAGTCTTTGATGGTAATTGTTATGTTGAATGGATACTTGGATAACTCCCTTATAGAGACTTTAAAATTGCAAATGCTCTATCTTCTTCAAGCTGTGCTGTATGAAAATGTGACTAGTTCATTCATAGACCTTTTTACTTAAACTGAGTTAAGAGAGCCTGCATTCCATCTCCATGGAACCTGCTTGCATATTAAATTTTTATTTTTTAAAGTTTTATTCTCATACTAAACTGCTGCAACTAAATTAGTAATTAACTTGAAAACTGGTAATAAGATCCTCAAACATAGTAATTAACTTACATTCATATATTCATTCACGATTTAAAGCTGCTACACTATAACTTAACTTTATAACTAACATAAAACTTGTGTCATCACAAGTGCCTTCAATCTCATATTAACTTGCCAATTACATGACAATTATCCAAACCCACGTCATTATCAAAGCAGCCACAACAATCTTGAACTTTAAATTACTTCCCTCTGTCTCACTTCTACATTTCAGATTCCTCAACTCTCCATGGATTGCATCAAGCTCTTCAAACATCATCTTGCTATTGTTGTCTCTTCGTATCTTGGTGTTCTCATCATACAATTTGTCTATGTCATCCAATAGTTGCTTTATCACAACATTAGCCCTCTCACCAAAGTCTTCATCGTGCCAAGCAAAATACCCATAACCTCCACCCTGTTAGAGTTCAACACCAACATTTAACCACTTAGACATACATCAACCATCCCAAAAACATTAAATCTCATGCCTGGTAGTAGAATTGACAACCATAGAACCTTCTCCCAAGGTTGCCGTCCGTCTACGCCATCCAATGAGGAGCAACTAACCTGTGGTGACATAACCTCACAGACCATCATACTCATCTTCACGACTCGGTGGTCTCAACAACGCAACTCATCTTTTACTTCTAGCGTTTGTTAAAGATGAGACTGACACCATTTATATTCCGTAGTCTCCCTTCTCAACTTGGTAACTATCCCTTCCTCCAAGATTTATGTTAGGTTTCAAGGCTAAAGAAGTAGAGTCGAGTTTGGGTTTTAATGGAAGAAAGCATTCTTGGATGGATGTTGATATCAAACGATGGGAGATGGGAGATGGATGTTCATTTAGTGGGCCCACCTCAGAGTCCTAGTCATCTGGTCAATATAGACATGGTGAATGACATCTGTATAAGAAAGTGGGGCCCACAATTTGAATTAGATGGATGTTTTAGGGAACTAATAGATATGACATTTTTGTACCCTTTTACAATGATGATAGGTATTTTTGCACCCAATGAATGTATATGGTGCCAGGCGCATATGTGACATATGTAGATGGGTATTTTTTGCCCTATTAATAATTATTATTTACAATGTATTCTTAAAAAAATTCTAACTAATCACAACATATCTTTGATGATATCAAGATTTAAGGTATCACGAACTATAAGAAATAGTCCCAAAAGTATGACAAGCATAATTCACGGTTAACACCTTCAAATATATTGGCACTTGCATATACAAAAAGGATGCATGTGCAACTCATGTTTCTTTCCTCTCACTTTCCTTCAAATATCACACAGTTAACACCTGACATCTCTCTAGCTTCCTAGTTTATCCTCTTCCCCTATTCAATTGAATCATTAATTCTGCTTGGCCAATACGGAAAAACTAACAAATCAGGTATCAATAATATTTGCACGTTCCAACTTTTAATAATTTAATCATCCAGAAAATTACATCCTAGTAGTTTTCAAAAGAAAGGAGTGCATTTACATTTATGGCCAGATCCACTTACAACCATAAAAGTGAGGAAACCATGTCTATTTCTCCACTCAAGAAAGAGGGCGAAAATGACAAAAAGAATGAGAAATTAAAGGAAAGCAAGAATGCAGTTTAATGTTTCAGAGAGAAGAAACAAGTCTAATAAGTGCATTGCAGAGTGTCACAAGTTATGTAAACTAAACCTTGTAATAGAAATGATTAACTAAATTTAGGATATCAGGTCATAAAAATGACTGTCATCACAAGTACCTTCAGCAATAATGGAAAGTTGTCAATTAGAGTTCTTCATAGACAAGCATGAAAGGAGCAATCAAAGATTATAGAAATAAATACAAAATTCAAAAACAATAACAAGAGCATTAGCTCATCATTAACATGAGAATTATCTAGTTTTCTCCCTTTTCCCTTTCACCTTTCTAATTTACCATTCTAAAACAATTCTCACGGCATCATCCTATCAAAATGGTAAAGGAAAATATATGTTTTTTTTACTGCAATAAAAAGCAAAATCGTAGTAGCAAAGATCTTGCAATACAAACCACCAAGCGCTTTTTATTTTCATTGTCCTATCACCCTCATGTCTGTGGTTTCAAAATAAGTATTACTAAGGAAGGTATATGAATTCCGTCACCTTTAGAAAAAAAATTTCATATCAAACCAAATACAAATGCAATGCAACTAAAAAACAAACCACAAACACTTCTTAATCAATACATCCCGACACCATTGTTATGCAGAGATTAGCGAGTTAACACCTAGGACGAATAGCCTTAAACAAAAATCTAGAGTTTAAAGAAAACTAATGAAGCAGGAGAACAAACCCGGATTTTGAAGGCCTCAGCCCACAAAGAAAGTCAAGGGCGCTAGAAAGCAGATTAGAATGAAAACTAGAATAGAAAAGCGAGATCCATTGCCCCTACCCCTACCGCTGAACAACCTAGGCTTGAGCGCCATTGCAGATCAGGATTCAAAACCTTGAAGAAGGAACAAAGTAAAAAAGAAACAGAGAGTGAGAAGAAAAATTTAAGAGGGAGAAAGCAAGAGTAACCATGGGAGTAGAAGTGAGATAGAATTACAAGTAAAATCAGAGAGGTGTGATGGAGGAGTAAGGCGGGGCTTATGGTGTAATGCTAGTCGAAATCCATCGAGGAGTGATGCGATCTACCTGAAGGAGGAAGATCATGAAGGAGATGACGTGATCTACAAGACAAATGGATGAGCCTGACCTTCGACGAGCAACCGATGATGGCTCTAGGCGGAGGCGGCAACGGCAGCTGGAGGAGCGATCTGAGACGATACTCAACTACTGAACGCACAAAGGAGACGAGGGAAAAAGGGATTTCAAGTGGGAGAAATAAATGAAGAAAATGGAATGGAAGAGGGAAAAAGAGTTTTGACAAGTGAGAGGCAGTTTCAGAATTTTGAAAAAATTTTATTAGCAATTTAGTCACAGTTGGACATAATTATTCTTTTCTCTAGAAAAAGTCTCAAATCTAGAGGTTTTGTAAGGGAGGGGAGGTGGCCACTAAAAGACAAAAAATCCTCCCTCCCCTTACCTCCCATACTTTCAATCAAACACTCATTTTTAATCTACAACCCTCCCCTCACCTATCCTCCCTTCCAAAAACCTCCTACCAAACAAACGCCTTAAGCACTCCTCTCTTTTATCTCTGTTTTTTCCTTCTTTTCTTTAGGTCTCAAACTCCCAAAACGCAGCGCCTCACCTGTTCTCCTTTTGGTCAAAACGCTGCGTATGGCTCTCCTGTCTCTTATATTTTGACTTCTAAAACTAATATCCTCTCCCCCATTGATTCCAAAACGGCGCCCAAAAAAAAAACTGAGATAAAAGAAGGAGAATGAAATATTATATAATAGGAGTAATAATAATAATAACTTATTTTTTAAAATTTGAGTAAGGCTTCGCATTATTATTATTTATTCTTAAATTTAAAAAATAATATTTTTAAACTGAAATTCCACAAATGATGCATTCATTGATATCTTATAAAATTTCATAAAAATATCTTAAAATTGTTTAAATAACTCTCCAAATATTTCTAAAATATACTTTAAATATAATTAAACTAGAGAGTTATCATGACTCTTTATGTCAATTGAGTGAATCATATTTCCCCTTTTGATTCAATAAACAATTTTCTGTTATAATTATGTTGGTTTGAATGGAATATCCTTAAGTCATATTAATATGACGAATTTTGTTATATAAAAATTAAATATTTTTTCTAATAACATGCACGGAAGTAAATGCTCGTTTTTTAAAATGATAACACAGTTAGTCATGATAAACGCCTGTTAGTTTGTATGTATGGCCCACCCAAGTCAATGTGATGTGTTTTTGCCCCCTTCCCCGTCTCCACCTTTCATTTCTCTTTCTTCATGTTTCTTAGTTTTTGCAAACCTACAAGAGAATGATTCTCGTCTTCAAGCTGCTTCTATTTTTATCAACCAAAGGTAATACTTATGTCAAACAAGTGAATACTTGGCAATACATAAGAACTAATTATTTTTCTAAACCGGATATGAAAATGGAAACCCAGAATTAACATGACTAGTAAAATTTTTAATCTGAGCATTAGAATATGAGAGAAGGCACATCATGTTCCTTCTAAGGGGACTCAAATCTGTGAATTAAAGGATTGAGAGAAAATGAGGATATTAACTTAATTGATCTAATTGTACTTCTTCGTTGTCTTATTGGGTATCGCCATTCTTGTTAAACCGCACATCGTTGTTGCCGCCATCGGGAGTTTGATGGATGATGAGCTCTCATAGGAGTCCGTATCCAAGGAGGCAGAATGCCCCAAGAGGCAAGAGGCAATGGTCTTTGGGGATAAATCGACGAACGGGGGAGGAAGTAACTTCAATGGTGTAAGGAAGAAGAGGCCACTGTTCAGATATAGAGGGGTATTAAAGTCTTTTTAACAATATTCAGAGATTCTTAATAAAGCTTTTTGGCCTAATTAGTAATTTGTTAAAGGCGAACATTTTGATATTTCAAATAGAATTAATTGAGACTTTATTATAAATAACCATTTCAAATTTATTTTTTCTTATCTAATTTCTAAATAATGGTTTCAAATAATATATGTGGTTTTATTATAAATTGAAACATCTCTTCTTTTATCTTATGAAGAAATGGTTTGACGAGATTAAATTTTTTTTATTTTAATGGGTAAGTTTACCTTTAAAAATTGTGATTTACTATTGAGAAAAATGTGATTTCACAAATGGAAATATAAGCTTGGTTCGCACTTTCTTCGACTGGGTTTTGCTCCGTGAGATCCCTTAGGGCTTGTTTGGTATGCAGGGAGAGAGAAAAAGTGAGTTGAGGGAAAATATTTTTTGAGTTAGATTTAAAAATAAATAAAAAGTGAGGTTAAGACTTTTTAATTAATTTTTCTTAATTGGTATCAACTCTTATGATAATGTTAATTCTTTTACCTAAATAATAAAGAAGGTGGTTGGACGTATAATCTGTTGAGTAAAATATATTTATTAATTATTAATAAATTCATATTAATTATTAATTAATTTACCTAAATTTTGAAATCTTTGATTTCCAAGATTCTCTCAATTCCCATACCTTTCCTTCATTCATTTTTCAGATTTCAATTTCAAATATAAATCCTTCCAATATATTTTTTAATATAACAAAAATCCTTTTTTTTTTAATATTACAAGATTTCAATTTCAAATCCAAATCTTCCTGACAAAAAAAAAAAAATCCAAATCCTTCCACTATGTTATTTAATATAACAAAATCCACATGGATATTGGCTACTTATTACTGGTTACTTATTGTTGCAACGAGAGGCTTCTCCCCATGCGATGCACAAGTTGTGTATTATATTATGCAAATTTTAAAATACGATCCTGAAGAAATATTTTTATTGTTTCAAAATTTGTGATTGGTTGCACTTGTAGATGATTTTTTTTTTGTTAGTTGATTTTATTAAGTAGCGTAAATTATCAAGCTAGCAAAGAGTAAGTAGTTGTTTTTTTGTTAACAGGAAAGAGTTTATGTTTTTTGTTTTGTGTTTTCTGAATAATGACACGGGTGGTTGATGTATCAGATTTAATTTGAAGTTGGTAAGTACCACTATTTTATTCCTAGGAAATTTCATTTCTCTCCCTCCAAAGAAATTCATTTATTGCTTATATAAAATTTGACATCCATTATAGTATTAATAAAATTAAACTTTATTGGGCTTAATGTTAAAATGAATTTTAGCCTTCCTCCCCCAAATCTTGATATTTTGTTTCGATTTCACCTCCCTCTACCAAAATAATTATTAAGTAATCACTACAAAAAAAGGTCTTTTAGTAGTGACTTTTTTAGTTTCCATTCAAAAAGAGGTGGTGATGAGTTTGGTATTTGGAGGAGAGACATTTAAGTTGATAACCTTTGGTAGTGACATGGAGTGTGGTGGTGACATGGCACATAAACAGCAGCTGGTCGAAAATTTTCTATTTTTTGACACTACTACTGAAAGTGACTAACAACTGAAAGCTTTAGAGACAATTTCTACAATAATGACTGAAATTCAATTTATTTATAGTGAATATTTTTAGTGACACCAAAAGGAAATAAAACAACCACCAAAGGGAATGGCAATTGAACCAACTACGACATTGTTTTAGTTTTCCTATTATTTGATAATTAATAGGAAAACTAAAATAATTATATTTCAATTAATTAATAATTTAAAATAATTATGTGAGTTTCAAAAAATTAAAACTGACATTTTTTGTAACACCAGACGGAAATTTTTTTCATAATAATATTCTAACAGTTGGCATTTCCAATCCCAAATAAGTTAACATTAAGTTAAGATGCATGCAATAGAGGTGGTAATATAGGTATCGACATGGGTTGAAGCCATGTAGGTCCATGAAATATTTTTACGGATATCAAATACCTTGAAATATTTTGTGGTGCAATTTTATCTGTAATATATTAAAAGTTGATCAATTTCTCCCCTCCCATTAACATCCCTTTAGAAATAATTTTTGAAATATCGACAATAAAATTCTAACAATAAATTTTTGTAGAACTTTAAACACCTGAATAAAAAGGAAGAACACTTAACATAAATATATAGTTAACTTGAAGAGAAAAATCAAAGTTGTAAGTATGATGATTTATTGATAGAAACTTCTTGAGTCTCTCTCACTAACTATTACAAATTAGATATAAGATTAGTGGGGATGTTGTTTTGCATTATTGATTATAATAATTAATTATCAATTAATATCCTTATTAATATAAATTTGGTGTACAAATATAAAAAAATATTTTTTAAATTAAATTTTAGAATAGGAAAAAATAACATTAAGATGTAAAGATTTTTTTAGCTTGATTAAAGATTTATTAGGCTTTCTAAAGTTTATACTTTTAATTTGTTAGAATATTAAAATTAACTTTAGGTCACTCCCAAAATTTCTATATATCTTCATAAATAAATGTATGTTTGAATAAAAAATATATCTTTTATACATTCATTGTTTTTAAAAAATTTTGATTACCAGTCCATTTTACGTAATTTAGAAAATTGTTGGTCATAATAAAAAAGGACTAGGGGAGTATTATATTGTTGGAGTTTTCAACTTACAAGTGGATGTGTCAAAGGGAACAAGTCCCACATTGCTTGGGAGAGAGATAACACAAGAGTATATATTATTTCTTGTTGAATTGGGCTAGTAGATGGGCCAAGAGGAAGAGTGGGCTCGCGCGCACAACAAAGGGCCACCAGGAAGCAAACGCAGTTGAAATCCGGCGATTTCCCCCCCCTGCGCGCAAATAAAACACGGACTGGGCACTTTTTATGAAATGTTTTTTGGAAAAATCTAAAATTTATTTTGTAAAATTGGCTTACCCAGATTTGAGGCATTTGGTTTTGAAATCTGAACGTTTCAGTTACAATGGTCATAAATCATACTTAACCAGATTTTATTTTTTCAAACCAACTAAGCAGCGTTCAGATTTTATTTTGAAAACATTCCTAAATTGTTTTTCCTTTTTAAGTTACAAAGGCAAACACTAATGTCTCAAACCCATAAGGAAAGTATTCATACCATTAAGTTATAAGGTTTTTAATACATTCAAAAATTTCTAATAATGCCTTTTGACCTAATTAGTAGTTTGTAAAAGTACAAGCATTTTGATATTTCAAGTTGATTTAATTGAGGTTATTATTATAAATAACAGTTTTATTATAAACTGAAACGAGTCTTTTATCTTACGAAAAAAATGGTTCGACAAGATTAATTTTTTGTTTTTTGTTTAATTCGAATGGGTATGTAGATGTTTAAAAAGGATTGAGCTCAGAATGAGCCTCACATTAGCTAAAAAAAAAGTCAAATCTTAATATCTTTATAATAGCAAATGCTATCTATTTAAATATTTAATTAACTCGATAAAGACAACTTAAAATGTGATCTTTACAATGTAATCAACTATTTGCAAATATTGGCTCAAGAATTCCGACTTACCGTTAAAAAAAAGGCAATTTCACGTCGCTTGACTAAATCACCACCAATGAAAGATTTTTTTAATAATTTTTCTTACATTTTTCCTATAAAGAATTTTCTAATTCAGACTTAACAACATAAATAAGATATATTTTTGTATTTTTTTATATTTTTTTATATTTTCCCACAAACAATTTCCTAATTTAATTTAAACCTATCAATATAAATAAAAAATATTTTTTATATATTTTAATTTCTATTTTTTCTCATCCACAGTGACTCCAACCTAAATTTTCTAATCCCAATATTAATCAACATCAATGAAATTTGTTATCATTTATTACAAACGTCAATTGCAAGATCATCATTAATGATGATCATTTTCAAATTTTAATTATAATCAAATCACCGTTAATATTATTTTCTTATTATTATTTAGATGTGTAAGGATTAAGGATGATTTTTTTTCATTTTTTAATTATTTTTGACTGGGCCGGATGAAATAAAGTGTTCACATAATGGTATTGCTCCACCAATAACATTATGATTCGTGTGCCTTTTGTATCTTAAAATTGAGTTGGTTAAAATTGTTCCTTTTGCTACGCCACATTAGTTTCTTTATGTAGATAAAGTATTGTGATGAGAGTCGATTCTTGTTTACTCCATCTCTAACCCTTGTTCTGTTCCTCAATGCTCATTAGCATGTAATATGTTCTTAGAAATAACTGCTTCGTGTTTTTTAATTGTGTATTTTTGGGCTTTGAAGAAATTTATCTTTCAGCATAATGCTTATGGAATTCAAATCACAACCCTTAGAAAGAAGACATGTTGATAAAAGCTTATTCAAGCTTTGCACAACGGCTGAAACCTCGATCTATGAGCAGGGAATGCTCATCCACGAAACGGCTGCATTTGAGGATGAGGCAAGTACCTATCTTGTTTTTTTATGCATCTTTATGCCATGAGCAAGGAATGGCCTAAAAGCAAGGCAATTAAATAATCTTGGTCACAGCATTGGTAAATTAAGTTCCTACTAACCATCTTAAGGATCCTTAAACTTTGAAATAATATTCAAAATTCTTCCACTTTCGTAAGTTGTAAAATACAAATAATATAACATTAGTAAGCAGCATCCTCTCTTAAAAGGATCTTCAAAAAAAATCGAAACAATATATCACGAATTTTGGTGAAGAGAGTTGGAGTGTAGAAAGTCTTTTCAAAACGCAATGTGTATGATAATATATTGCTTTGACAGAATTCATTTCATTAATTAATTTATGTATCGATACCCACTGTAATGACGGTTCTCTTGAAGGTTTTTAGACAGAAAGCTGAGACAAAAAAGTGTTTATGAAATCCAACTCGCAACTAAACATAATATTGATAATTAATCACAACAATAAGTCTTCAAACATAATATTATATCCATTTTTGAAAAAATAACTAAACATAATAGTATAAGTCAGATTAAATACTATATAGTAACATCATCTAGTATTGATGATTAATCACAACCAATGGTTAGAATCAAGGGTCGATGTTGGCAACAGGCATAAGGCTTTTTGTATAGTTGAAAGTAAGCGGAAATTCAGACCACCCATTCATGACCACTAAGATTTAACATAGATATTTCATCCAACCAAATACCTCTTGGATAGATGCTTGAAGAGTTGCTTGTACAATATAATAACAATCATCACTACGTCACCACCAGCGATCACATAGTCATGTCACTTCAAAAACAAATTTTTCAAAACAATCTATTCAAAGACTTATTTGATTTTGTTCTCTATTTTTTTGTTCTCAAAAAAATTTTTATAAAACAATTTTTGAAAACAAGTTTTAAAAATCAAAAATCAAAAAACAAAAAAATTTGTTTGGATATTTTTTTTAAAAAAATTGTTTTGAAGTGACGTGGTGCGGTTGCCGGTGATGACATGATGGTAGTCATCACTAATAATATAGTGTCAATAATAGATAAGTAATAGCCTCAAAAAATAAAAAAAAATAGGAAAACAAAAACAAAAAAACAACTAAAAACTTTTTTTTTTTAAGTTTTAAAAACATTTTTTTGTTTTTTTATTTTTAAAAATAATTTACCAAACATGTGTTTATTGTTTTTTTTAAAAAAACAGTTTTTCAAAAAAAAAATAAACAACTTCAATTTTTTTATTTTAAAAATTTATTTCCAAAAATTATTTTATAAAACTGTTTTTGATTTTGAGAACAAAAAAACAAAAAACAGAATCAAATAAGCCCATTACCCATCTCTCCCTAGTTGAGCATGCTCCCTCCTCCATCACCCACAAATCTGTCACACAAGTGATTCATAGTTCTCACTCGCAGTAACAGATAGCATAGCAAGATTTTTCTTATACACATTGAGAAAACTATCACATGAATCATCATAATCACGTGGAAGTGGAATCAATGTTAACACTTCCATTGCCATGTCAAATGAAACTATCACCACATCACAACCTATAAAATCATTCTCAACCATATTCATCACCTTCTTCCCAAACCAAAACATAGCTCCATTAACCATCGTCGTAGTAGGTATCTGTACTATACTCAAGCCTACAAAGTGCTCAGCTTTTATTTCCTTCCAAGACCCTGTGCTTAATGAATACACTTCTAATGGATTAGATAAGCTATCAATTTCTTGAGATACTGGTATCTTGTAATCATTGTCAATTGGACTAAAACCAAATCCTAATGCAAGAAATCCAATTTCAATATCAATTTTAATAGGACTGGGCACCTTTCTGAACTCTCTAGTGGCAGGATTCCAAACTAAAACGGAAGGAAGAGAAGTTTCGAAATCATCATATTTAACACAGCAAGCCATTGCTGCAACCAGTAATTTCAGGCCACGGTGAAGAAGACATGAACCACCTTAAATAAAAAGACATCAAAGGCAATGGCGGCTTAACTTCAAGAAGCTGCATCTTGTGATTCAGCATATGAAAGTGCAAAGGATCAAATTGTTGGTCCCATTGCAAAAGAAGCAAAGGGTTTTCATTCATGGGGTGGTGCGAGTGTTCCGTGATGAAAGAAGGGGTCTTTAGGAGATTTTTCCCATCTTTGCAAACAAATTGAAGTCGGATTAGAGATTTTACCGAAAGACGTTTGAGAATGGTTCTGATGATATCTTCGGGTAGGAATGGGTTGTCGCCTTTCTGCTCCATAGCGTGTGACTGTGAGGAAATCGTTCGCCATTAGAATTTATTGGGACGGTGGCGTTGATCATTTATATTTCTATTTTATTTCTATTTCTATTTCTATTTCACTGAAAAAAAAGTAACTTTTAAAAAAGATTATTAAAATATATTTATTTTTAATTATAGATACTTTATTTGATTGATTTAGTTCAAACAAATTTGTATTTTCTGATTTTATTCAATTTGGATTCAAAAGAATTTAAAAACTCATCATATTTGAATTTGGAAAAAATATTTGAAGTTACAAAAATGTGCGTAACTATGATCTTAATTCTGAACAGAATCCACTCATCTCCTATCTAATACAATCTGATATTGTTTAGTTAAAATTGAAATTAGGCATACACATAAGACATATCTTCAATTTTTTTTTTTTAAATATCGAGGGTTATTATAATCTTTTAACAATATTCAGAAATTTTTAATCAGACCTCGTGGCTTAAATAGGAATTTGTTAAAATTTTAAGCATTTTAATATTTCAAGTAGATTTAACTTAAACTATTATTATAAATAATAAATTGAAACGTCTGTTTTATTATCTTTTAAAAAAATGGTTTGACGAGATTAAAATTTTTTGTTTGAGGGTAAGCCAAAACAAATAAACTTTTTATTTGAAATATGAAGCTTTTTTTTTTTTTTGGGAGAATCCAAAGTAAATCTATTTGAAATACTGAAATCCAGATTTAGGCTTATACTTTTAACAAATTCTTAATCAAGCCAAGATGATTAATAGAGGATTTATGAACCTTGTAAATTTACCTTAATGCCCTTCAATATTTATTAACCCTTTCCCTCATTAACTTAAGTGATTCAATTTAATCCCTAAGTGCCCGTTTGGTTACAGAATGGGAGGTAATGTAATGAAATATAATGTAATAGTGATTATATAATTTGTTTGGTTCGTCATTAGAAAAAGATGAAACAGATACATAAAAACGTTTGGTTGGATTACATCGAGCATGAGAATATATGAGAATAATATAACAAGGGACAAAATTACCCCTATCTACAAATATAATAATGTACATGTTAAGTTCATGATAATTTTTTTCATTTTGTGCAATGTACACATTAGTAATTTTTTAATATTTATGGTGGAAATACTATGGTTCATTTAATTTTTAATATTTGATTATGGGAATATTATTTGATGGGATATTTTAATTTTTTTAACTGTGAAATATAATTTTTTTAAATTTTTAATGGGGAATATTTCTTAAATTTTTATATTTTTAATCAATTTTTAATATTTAATGGTAGTAATTAAAATTATTTAATATTTAACAGCATTTATGGATAGGCACTTTGATCATTTTAAAATATTATAATAGTAATAATGCCATTTTCACATGATTACATGATATCTGCATCCACATTCATTAACGCTAGTAGTGTAATCCTTATTTACATCAAATGATATAATCAGGATTACAAAATGTAATCATCTTTATATTACATAAGCCTAACCAAACACTGTAATCAGCATCAGAATTACATGTAATCCTCTCTTGTAGAATCGAACCAAACAAGCTATAACAGTATAAAATCAATAAATAAAAATATAGCTGAACTTTACAGCAGTCACAAACTCATTACTCAAAATATCCCAAAATGAAGATTTTTATTAGTTAAAAAATATAGAAAAATATTGTTTACTAACTTAATTTAATTTAAGACTTTAAAATTTAAATTAATTTGAATTGATTCGAATAAATCTTCATTATTTCATTAAATAATGGAAAAATTAGAAGATGTGGTAGGACATAGAAGCTCTTGGATTTATTCTTTTAGATGGTAGGAGGTGCTGGATAATTAGAGAAATAGTGAAAAGGACAGGGAGAAAGGGGGATTCCTAGTCGAGGAGAGAGTAAAGGGGTTAATAAATATTGAAGGGTATTGGGGTAAATTTACAAGGTTCATAAATCTCTAATTAATTATCTTGACCTGATTAGGAATTTATTGAAAGTATAAGCTTTAATTTAGATTTTATTATTTCAAATAAATTTAATTTGGATTCTCTGTCTTTTTAAAGCCTTTATGCCACGTAGACATTTAAAAAAGCTTGAAATGAGGATGGGCATATTAGTTAAAAAAAATAGTTAAATATTAATATCTTTATAATAGCAAATGCCATCTATTTAAATATTTAATTTACCCAATAAAGAATATTTAAAATGTGATATTTATGATTTAATAAACTATTTATCGATATTGGCCCAAAAATTCTGATTTATTTTTTTTATATTATTATATGGTATCTAGTTCGGGATTGGTGGCTAACCTTCCCAACACAAGTATCTCCTCTAGTAATCGAACTCGAGACCTAGAAGGATCTAGCAGGGCCTTATGCCGTTAGAACAACTCTATGTTGTAAGTATGATTTACTGATAAAAAAAATGTGATTTCACGAACGAAAACAGTATAAGCTTGGTTAGCGCTTTCTTGGGCCAAGTTTCACTCTACAAGATCTCTTTACCTTTTTATTAGTCCACAACTAAAAGCAAGGTGTTAGAGGTACAAGCAGCATCTTATGTGGAGTTAAATAAAGCATCAAAATTGGCATCTAAGGTAGTGACGAAATACTACATCCCAACTTAGGCGACCCCTATAATGAACAAGATGCTGACTATGTTATCCAAAAAGGTTCTAAGCAAGCTCAAGATCCTCCTCATGACATCAAGGACCCAATTCCTAAAAGCCTAGAAAAGAGTGAGATATTCAAGAGGTTGGAGAAAACATTTGGGCTTCAAGATGTGTTACAGGTGTAGGATGATGTATTTAGAAAGTGCAAGTGTACATTGTCGTAATCAAGTAATATAGAGTAAGTAGAGTATCGTTTCCACGAGGATTAATCACTAAGTACCAAAATTGGTAATCTTAGTACTATTTAGCCAATTGATTAGTTGTAATTGAGATTGCAAGATAAAATTGATGAAATATGAATACAAGTGATATGAAGAAAAATATAAGAAAAAGCTCTAGGGATTATATTTCACTTAACAAATTCTGGATTGAATCACTTATCTATTCTAGTCCAATTTATTCCACATGATTGATAGTCGAGTTTCCCTAATTTAATTACTAGCCTCTTCCAAGGTCAAGTAATTCTATGATTAATTGCTAATCCATTATATTCCTATATGAATTTAAGCAATTAATCATGCATTAAGATTTTTAGAACTCATTAAGACTACATAACCCATATGAATATATTCCTATTTCATATGCAAATTATGGTTTTAATTATAGGATCCACACACATGCATCTCCTTCCGGTCTCAACATGCATATTAAAATCATCCAAAAGGTGGCCAATCTATTGAAAGCATTAAGAACAATAATTAAAACTCAATCATGAAGGAAAAATTATAACTAGATTTAATAAGTAAGATTCAATCCGTCATTAATAAGCTACGTCATCACCCTAGGAAAAGGAAAATTAGCTCATAATGAAATTAAAAACAAAACAAACATAAAATAAAAATATCATAAACATTGCATAAAAATTAATTACAAAAACATAAAGATACAACTAATAGTTGCATGAAAATGGAAAATCTAGCCTACTATATAAGAGGTAAAACCTTTCATGTAGGTGACAACATATACCATCCATAAAGGAGGACTATCTAGACCTTCCATATAGGAGGTAAAACCATCAATGTAGGAGGCATGCAAGAAGTAGAAAAATTGCAAGAAATAAATTCTAAAATAACAACTCTCTCTCTAAAATAGAAGCTCTCTCTCTCTTCTTTCTTCTTCATTTTAGGGTGCAAAGAAGCTCTATTTATAGGCTTCATTTTCAGACTGCTACAGCTACAGTCCAAACGACGTCAGCTATAGTACCCAACACAGTGCAAACCGTCATAAACATTACTAACGCCGTTGCTACAGTAAATCGACCAAACCCATTCGCTATAGTGAACAGCCCATCCACTTGCTACAAGAACCGCACTGAACCGTCCCACATCCGCTACAGTGCCCGTATTTTCTATAGCCTATATTGTGCTACAATACATCCCTTAAAAAATGCCTTTTCAATATTTTAATTCTTCTTAATGTGGTACTGTCTGTAGCTGTAAGAAAATATTTATTTATTTATTAATTACACCCAAATTGATTATATTAGCTCAAATATTGTTCACAAAATCATCATATAAGGGAAAATAAATATACAAATATTTTACTTATCAAGATGCTTCATTAAGGGCTCATAATGTTAGTATATATGTTGGGGGTGCAAATGAAGCCTTAAACTTGCATATTCAGACCCATATGCATGAATTTGCAAGCCATAAAAGTTTGAGCACGTGGCAAAGCATGAAGATCTCTGAAATAGGCGTAATGTAAAGCAATAACTCCAACAAGATGATATATGTACAAGGCCTATGTACAGTCTAGATTAAAATACACTTAAAATACTATGTAACAATCATGTGCCTTTGAGAAGAATCATAAATGATGCCTAAAACACCTCAAAAAGCATCTAGAAGGTGTCCTTATGCATCAAATATGATTTAATTTTGTTTTCAAATATTTTCCTTTTTTTTATTTGCATTGAATAAGGCCTTTTGGTCAAAGATTTTTCTAGAAGACTTCGTTCTTGTTTCCTATTTTTAGATAGTTGCTTATTCTTGAAGATTAATCAATTTCCTAATTTCTGTATATTTGAATGTGCCAACCAATATAATCAATCATTACTAAGGCATTATTTAATGCATTTATGACTAGGGTTTTAGTTCTAAAGTGTTCCATATTTGCCTCTATATATAGGCTATGTTTTTGTACTTGATATGGAGAATATTAGAATGAATAAGAACTTTGTTCTTTGAGAATGTTTAATGTTTAATTCTTTTTATGTGAGCTTTGCTTGCATCCTTGTGCTCTCATGAGAATATTCAGACTGTATCAAGCACCAATCATCCTTGTGGTGTATTTATGGATAGGATTATAAGAGACTTGTTCTCTTAAAGTCCTGAGAGTGGGGTGGGTGCTGCCCCCTGCTACCCACTTATTTTGGGGCATTCCCAAATGTATTTTTCATAGTTCTTTACATCATTAGATTCTACACGAAATGGGCGACATCTTCATATCTTATGGGTGAAAATTAAAACAGAGTTGTTTTCAATTTTTTTATGATTTTTCAAAGATTCAGTGCTTGAAGTTTTAAAAAAAATGCTCCATTTTTCTAATGAATGTTTGAAAAATCATAAAAAATTGAAAACAACTCCATTTTTTACCTATAAGATATCAAAATGTCATTCATTTCATATAGAATCTAATGATCCAATCAATCCTAAAAAATACATTTGAGAAAGCTTCCAAAATGAGGGGGTAGCTGGGGACAGCACCCACCCCCTCCCATAAGTCCTACCTGCGATCATTCGTCCTATATGTGTCTTCACACTTGTTTTCTAACCAACCCCTCCCCCGATCATATCACGCAGTTATATATCAGCTTTGGCCTCTAATTTTGATTTCGCTGTCCAACACTATGAAGTTGTAAGTGGTTCGCGACCGGCCATATCTTGCTGGAGAAATCATGGAAGAAATTCTCAAACGGCTTTCGGTGAAATCACTAATCCTATTTCAAAATGTGTACAAACATTGGAAAAGTCTCGTTAAGTCACCATGGTTCATCACTGGCCACCTTTGCCACTCTAGTACTTGTTTAGATTAATGGTAGAAGCTGTTTCTTCAACATAATTTACGATATATGAGTTAAGTATGAGAGGAATTTTATTTTGACTTTGGTGAATGTACTTCTATAACGCTAACTCAAAGATGCCCCTACACATCAAAATCATAGTCTTCTTTTTCAATATAATTACTCTTGTCGCCCTTTGCAACTGCATTTGCGAGATTCTGAGATGCAAGTCCATGAAGTTCGCAACACACCTAATTTGACTGGTTCTAGGACGTTCAATAGGATCATTGATTCCATCATGGTTTGTTCTGTCTTATAATTGAATTCTTTCTTTTTGTGGAATCCTGCTACCAGGGAGGTTAGACAGCTGCCTAAACCTAGAAAACATTATGGAAGTAGTTGCACATTATGATTCAGGTGTAGTCTAATTGTTAATGAAATGATTAAGAGATACTGAGAATTCAGAGTGGGTATGACCATATGATTATATACTTTTTGGGGGTGAAAGTGTATTCATTAAGTAGAGCTTTAAAAAGGCTTGAGGTGAGGATGGGTAGATTAGATAAAGAACAGTTAGATTTTAATATTTTTAGAATATAACATTAGTAAGCAGTATCCTCTCTTAAAAGGATCTTCAAAAGCATAATATATCACCAATTTTGGTGAAGAGAGTTGGAGTGTAGGAAGTCTCTTGAAAATGTGCATAGGAGTATATTGTTTGGGCTGAAACAAAATTAATTTATGCATTAATTACTGAAATGACATTTTGTCTTGAAGCTTTTTGGACGAAATATCAGAAATATACGTGTTTATGGAATCCCACTCCCAATTAGTGACAATCATAACGGACTGTTTGATACGAGGGAATTTTATAAGTTGGATTTTAAAAATTAGAAAAATAAGGTTATAAAATCTTAATAATAAAGAGATGGTAAAAGATAAAAGTATAAAAAAAATTAATTAAAAACTTTTAATGCTTCTCTTATATTTTTAAATCTAACTCAAAATTTTTCCTTTTCCCTCACTTTCCTTCCCCTAAGTCTTCAAACATAATATTATATCCATCTTTGAAAATAGAACTAAACATGATACTATAACAGATCGAATACTATGAGCTAGTAACATCATCTAGTATTGATGATTAATCACAACCAAAATTCTTCAAACAAAGAAAACATTAAAAGTAATGGTTAGGATCAAAGGTGGAAACAACGAAAACATCAAAAATAATGGTTAGGATCAAGGGTGGATGTTGGCAACAGGCATAAGGCTTTCTGCATAATCAAAAGTGGTATGCAAAAGTTGAGAGCCACGTTGGAGGCAATCGAAGTCCACCCATTCGTGAGTGCTAAGATTTAAAATATGTAGAGGCAACCCACCAAAGGTGTGGTAGACAATTTCATCCAACCAAATACCTCTTGGATATATGCTTGAAGAGGTGCTTATACTATATTTCTTACTCCAACTCCATCTCTCCCCAGATGAGCGTGCTCTCTCCTCCATTACCCACAAATTGGTCCTACATGATTCATTATGGGATAACATAGCAAGTTTGTTCTCATACACATTTAGAAAGCTTTCGCATGAATCATCGTCATCACATGGAGGTGGTATCAATGTAAACACTTCCATTACCATGTCAAATGAAACTATCAATAGATCACAAACATTATCATCCATATTCACCTTATTTCCAAACCAAAACTCCATTAACCGTCGTAACAGGTAAATCTAGTATACTCAAACCTCCAAAGTCGTCAACTTTTATTTCCTTCCAAGACCCTGTGCGTAATGAATACGCTTCTAATGGATTAGAAGAGCTTATCAATCTGATCTATTTCTTCAGATATCAATATCTTGTAATCATTGTCAATTGGACTAAAACCAAATCCTAATGCACAAAAATTAATTTCATTTTTAATGGGATTGGGCACCTGTATAAGCTCTCTAGTGGCGAGATTCCATACTGAAAGGGAAGGAGAAGAATTACGGCCAGTAAAATATCTAACACAGAGAAAGCTGTTGCTGCAACCAACAATTTCAGTCCGCAATGAAGAATCCATCAAAGGCAATGGTGGCTGAACTTCAAGAAGTTGCATCTTGTGATTGAGCATATGAAAGTGCAAAGGATCAATTTTGTAGTCCCAATGGAAAAGAAGCAAAGGGTTTTCATTT
This sequence comes from Albizia julibrissin, assembly GCA_037074505.1. NCBI lineage: Eukaryota > Viridiplantae > Streptophyta > Magnoliopsida > Fabales > Fabaceae > Albizia > Albizia julibrissin. Next base: position 12,123,064 of record CM073480.1, on the reverse strand, counting down.
ATGGAGTGGTGCAAGTGTTCCGTGATGAAATATGGGGTCTTAAGGAGATTTTTCCAATCTTTTCGTACACATTGAAATCAGATTAGAGATTTTACCGGAAGACATTTGAGAATGGTTCTGATGATATCTTTAGGAAGGGGGTGGGTTGTCGCCTATCTGCTCCATAGTGCTAGACTTGGAGGAAATAGTTCGTCATTAGTATTTACTGGGACGGTGGTATTGATTGTTTATATTTCTATTTTAGACACTTTATTTGATGATTGATTTAGTTCAAACAAATTTTGTATTTAATAATTTTATTTGATTTGGATTTGGATTCAAAAGAATTTAAAAACTCATCATATTTGACTTTGAAAATTAAAAAAATATTTGAAGTTACAAAATTGTACGTAACTATGATCTTAATTCTTAACAGAATCCTGGTCTAAAACAATTCTTAACATAATCCTCCCATATCTTATCTGATACAATATAATTTGATATCATAGTTACAATTGAATTAAACCTACACATGTCTTCAATTTTTCTTTTCAGATACAGACGTACATTATAGTATTTTTAACAATATTCACAAATTTCTAATAAGACATTTTGATCTAATTTGTAATTTGTTAAAGGTGGGAATTTTGATATTTCAAGTAGATTTAATTAAGACTATTATTAGAAATAACCATTTCAAATTTATTTTTTCTTATCTAATTTCCAAATAATGGTTTCAAATAATAAATGTGGTTGGTTTTATCATAGATTGAAACGTCTCTTTTATCTTATGAAGAAATGGTTGACAAGATTAAAATTTCTTATTTTAATTGGTAAGTATACCTTTAAAAAAGGCTTGGTTTGCCCAAAAAAAAGTTAAATATCAATATCTTTATGATAGCAAAGACTATCTATTTAAATATTTAATTAACATGATAAAGAATATTTAAAATTTGATTTTTACCTTTTAATTAGCATCCTGATTAAAGTGCTTTGAATAGGATTGCCTCTAATAGAATGATGATACCTATACTTGGCATAAAAAATATATGTAGATATTGGCTGAAAATTGTGATTTACTGTTGAGAAAAATGCGATTTCACAAACGAAAATATAAGCTTGGTTCGCGCTTTCTTCGCTAGGTTTTGCTCTGTGAGATCTCTTAGGGCATGTTTGGTAATGCAGGGAGGGAGGAAAAGTAAGCCGAGGGAAAAAAAATTTGAGTTAGATTTTTTTTTAAAAAAAAAAAAGAAGTGGAGTTAAGATATTTTAATTACTTTTTCTTAACCGTTATTGACTCTGACGATCATGTTAATTTTCTTACCTGAATAATAAAGAAGTTGGTTGGACTTATAATCTGTTGAGTAAAATATATTTATTAACTATTAATAAATTCATATTAATTATTAATTTATTTATTTAACTTTTAAAAACTTTGGTAGAACTTTAAACACCTGAATAACAAAAAAAACACCTAACATAAATATGTAGTTCACTTGAAGAGAAAAATCAAAGGTCGTAAGCACGATAATTTATTGATAGAAACTTATTGAGCCTCTCTCACTAGCCGTTATAGATTAGATATAAGATTAGTGGGGATGTTGTTTTGCATTATTAATTATAATCATTAATCATCCATTAATATCCTTGTTAATATATAAATTTGGTGTACATATATTAAAAATATATTTTTAAATTAAATTTTAGAATGGGAAAAAATGACAATTATTTTAAGATGTAAAGACTTGCTTAGCCTAAGTAAAGATTTATTAGGCTTTTAAAGTCTATACTTATAATTTGTTCGAATATCAAAATTAATTTTAGTTCACTCCCAAAATTTCCGTATATCTTCTTAAATAAAAGTATGTTTGAATAAAAAATATACCTCTTATACATTCATTGTTTTTAATTAATTTTGATTGTCAGTTTATTTTCCGTAATTTGGGTAGTTGTTGCTTAATTAAAAAGGACCAATGAGTATTATATGAGTATTCCTTTAATGCCTTTTTCAAAATGGTAGAGAATCTCAATCATACCATCCAATACCTAGAATACATTTATAATAAACTTTGGAACTAATCAAATTATTAATTAGTACTCAATTCACTTCTTAAGTAATTCTTTTTTTTATTACAAAGAACATGGGTCCAACACATGAAGAGATGGGAGTGACCTAAACTCCACAATCAAACTTCGCTTAGAAGATTTCAATTTCTTCTAAACTCTTCTAGTCTCCTTCACTTCAATGCCCAACAACTTTTCATCACCATCTTCACCAACACACAACCAACACCTACTACTTAAATCTCAATTACCCTATAGTTACATGCCACCAGCCTCTTCCTTTTTCATTGGGTGGACTTGTCAGTTGAACCCAAATTTCTATTGGAATCATTGTCAATTGGACTAAAAGCAAATCCTAATGCGCAAAAATCAATATCAATATCCATTTTAATACTGGGCACCTTCTGATCTCTCTAGTGGTAGGATTCCATACTAAAAGGGAAGGAAGAGAAATTTTGAAATCATAATATTTGACACAGAGCAAGCCATTGCTGCAACCAACAATTTCATACCACGTTGAAGATTCCATGAACGGCAGTATAATGGAAAAGAAGGTGAAATTTGGCCCTGAGGTTATCTCTTTTCACTCCTGTTCTATTGTGTTTCAAAAACAGAGACTCGCCTTGAGTTGAAATTCATGTAATTATATAGCTATGTTCATCGATCTTCATTGATGGGCATGTTCTGTATGGAAAGGCTTTCTCGACGCCTATGGGGAAGATTCTCAAGGGGCTGCAAGCTTTTGGTGAATTTGAGGTAGTCTGTAATAAATGTACTGAGTACTGAATGTAGCTGTTGATACATGAGTATACTAAAAATAATGAATTGGTTTTTCTTTGGTTTTGTTTTGGTTCTGCCAAATGCAATGACGATGCTGATTAATTTTTTCTTCTTCCCGGTGTAGAATTTGTGTATTTCATCTCACTTATTTTCCCCGCCGCAGAGCCCGTCCAATTTATTTGTTCTTTTTAATTATTGTGGTGTCGTCTTTGTTTTAGACTGCAGATAATGATGAGAAAGGTATTAGAGGGGAAAAACCAAAAGACTTGGTAATGGCCTTAGATGAGGCAAAGGTAAGAGTTATTTGGTTTCTTCTTTTTTTACGTTTCATTATTTAACAACTTGATTACTATATTTTGGAAAAAGTTCCTGAATTCATGAATTATCTAAATTTCCATTTCAAGTATCCCATAACAAAAGTGTCGTTAACATTGGTGAATTTTTTGTTAAAAGTTTTCAAATAAGCTACTTTAGAAATGTGTTTCCTCCTAAATACGTAGCTAAAAGCATGTAGTTGATGGATTCATTGTTGGACAATTGTTGTTTAGTTTGCTTTCATGAATCATGATAGCTGAATCTGTCTTTCAGATCTTCGGGATAATAAGAAATTCCTTCAAGACCACCCCGGGGCAGTACCCATCACTACAGACCAGGTATATGCTACTGCTTTTATATATTCTGTCTGTCTAAAATTGTCTAATAGCCTTTATTTGTTCTTCATAATCTTCATATCAATTTATTGATAAATGAAAGGCCAAAACTGAAACTTACTGATAAACGATCTGATTCTCTATCTTTTTTGAATGGGGAGGAACTCAGAAAACCTATTGGAGCTCCAGTTTATGTCGAGTGTAGTTCAAAAACTCAGATGGTAAATAAATGTTATTTGCATCCTTAGAAGTTGTTGGAGTAAAAGCATATCATAACCTGACTCATTCCATAAACCCTTGCGTGAATACAGAATGTGAAGGCAGTTCTTGATGCAGCTATCAAAGTTGTTCTCCAACCCCCAAAGCAGAAGAAAAGAAAAGTTGTTCTCCATCAAAGTTTTTGGATGAAGCTTCTGCAAATTTAATAGATTTATATTCATTTGTTAACATTATAAGCCTTCAATGAGCTGAAATGTTCTACTCTGTAAGATGAGAACTTTGTGAAATGACATCCAACTGTTATTTACATGTCATACACCTAACCATTCATTATTAACCAAACTTTGTGGTTGGCATATTCTTTAACTGTTTGAGTAAATATATCTACACTTGCTATGCTTTGGTTGCTATAGATTTATCTTAGACTGCAATAATATCTTATGTTGACATATTATGTGTGAAATTGACAGCTTACCCATTAAGGTTCTTTTTCCCAAAGTGTTAATTATCCAAATTCTCATATAATCTTAGTCTACCTGACTCTCCTCTTTTCCATGACATCATTTTGATGAATGGAGTTGAAAATGCTTTGTTACAATATAATTGTATATATCATCCATATTTCCCTCAAGATAGAAATTTAGGGCTGTGGAATACAATACAAATATTTTACGATTGATCCCTTTTCTTTTGAATCTTTTAATCAAGCTCAGTTAGTGACATTTGATGGGTAGTAAAAAATACAAAAGCAATTTTTTTAAGAAAAATAGGAAGACGCTTATGGCATCCGTGTCTGTTTTAGTGCCTGTTTTGGAACTCATTAATAGAGTAAAAAAGTCTATATGGACCCAAAAGCCCATTTAATATATTTGAGGAGTGTTTGGAAACTCATCTAGAAATACTAGGTTTTTGACAAAAAAAAAGAGCTTTTTAGAGAAGCTCATTAAAAAAAATCATCTTTTCCACTATCAATCCAAGCACAAATCACATTTACAATCTGACTTTTTTTCAATTTGGCTTCTGAAAAAGCCACATTAAAAAAAATTCATTTATCTACTGCGTTCCTAAACGGGCACTTAGTAAAATAGATGCCATAAGTGTCTTATTTATGGCTTCCGTTTTACTAAAATAGACATTGTAGGGGTCATATTGTGTCCCTTTTTTAACAGACATTATTTTCAGACTTTACTACGTTGCTTACATAAATGTCCTCTTAAAAAAGGATGCATAAAAAACCTAAAAACGGATGTTAAAAGTACTTTATGTAATTATGAGTCGTCAATGTTCTCTTCTAACGTGAACCATTACCAATCATTTGTACCCACATACTCACAAAATAAACTACCTCAAACTGGAGTCAATAATATACTTCCATAATAAACACCCTAACACAGGCAATGCTATCCACAGTCACATAAGACGTGAACGTTAGTTACTTATAGAAATCACCAGTTATTGCATAAAGGTTTGAGAATAGCAAGTGAGGGGATGGCATTGTAAAAAAGCAAACTAAATTTAGATGACTGATGCTACTAGATTCATGAAGATCTCCTTGTACACAACATTTTTTGTTATGCTTGCTCCACGCTTGTCAGTGTCATCAACAACTACCTTCAGACCATCCATGCTATGGACCTGAGACAAAGCAACATACAACTGACTGTGTGTGAAAATGAGCTTAGAAAGATACAACCCAACACTTTGTACGAATTGGCTATGATGAGATTGACTAAGTCATGGATGGCTTGTTTGTTTTACAACTTAAAAGGAAGTATGAAATTGCTAGTGGATTAGATTTTGTTTTCGCTTAAGTCATAACCTTATTAACTTGAGAGAGTGTTATAATTTGATCAAAAGACCTTTGTAGCTTTGAATACACTAGATTAACAAAGGTACCATTAGACTAATTAATTAGTTGAAACCAAGATTTAGGAAGCTAGTAAGGGAATATTTCTTTTCATTCAATTAATTCCAGTTTAGCTTGCTTGGCTTAAATGGAAAATGGGAACTCTAATACCTAAACATTATTTTGTTTGATTCACCATGGGAATAATACTCTACTAAATCTTTATGACTTGGTACAAGTGTAATGAGACCCAATGATTTTAAACCCAGACCGGTCAAGCAGTCGACCGGAGCATTAAGCGGCTTGTTTTTTTGGTTGGGAACTATCTGAGAGGTTGAGCCATGTTGAGCCGGTAAGAACAGCTTTTAAGCCGGAAACTGCCATCAAGCCGGGAGTCGGGACGAGTTTTGAAGAACCGAACAGGTCATTGTAATAAGGGTCCAGTTACACTAAAAGAGGAGGAAGAAGGAAGGGGAGAAGTAAGAACTGGCCAAAAAAAAAACAACAACAAATTTCCAACACCAACCTTTATGATTTTTTTTCTTTTTAATAACTAAAGAAAAAACAAAAAAAAAATGCAATGAAATGAAAAAGATGAAACCTAAACCACTTAACCTTTGAACATGCCAGGGACAAAGATGAAATAAAAGAAGATACCATTGAGAAAAGAAGATGCCGGAGAGGAAAAGGAAAGAAGGTGAAGAAATGAGAGAGAATGGCACGTAATGGTAATGGAAAGGGCACTTAATGGAAATTAAACACTCTCTTTCTTCTGAAAATTTGTTGTCACTCTCTATTTTCAGTGTAAAATGTTCATTACTGCCATCCATTACATACAGCGACATACATCCATATTCACCGAGGTATTGAGAGTGGAGACTTTTTAAAATCCGGAGAGTGAGAAACTTTTTACTTTTTTTCTTTTATCAATTTGAATGACAATTTTTTTTATATAGAAAAAATGACAAAAAATGACAACGTCTTTTTTTTTTTTTGCAATGACAACATCTTTTTAATTTAAGATGTTAAGCATTCTTTTCGCTGCCCCAAAAAAAAGGCTGCCGAAAATTGCATTTTTTTCAGATTTTTTTGTCTTTATATGTTAGTTTCATGTACTTAGTATTATTTATTTTTTTTATGTATTTAGTATTGTTTATTGAGTAATTTTTTTGTCTTTATATCGTTTAAATTCATATAATTAAATAATTATATGGTGTTATTTAATTGAAAATTTCATATAATGCTTGCTATTATGTTGACTGTTAGACTTTATATTGAATTTATTTTTTATATAAATTATTATACAAGTATATAATTATTTTTTATTATATTTTTATTTGATTATTACGTCACCGGTCTAACCAAATGGCTCAACCACAAACTAACTGTTTAAATTATGACCCACTTACCTTTCCAGCTTGATACTCAATCCTACTTTTAAAACATTGCATACAATCCATATACCAGCGCTACATCAAGTTACAACTAATATCATTACATTTGATAAGAAATCTATCTCAATTTATAACAACAGCAATATCCAAAATATTCAAGCAGCGCGCACTCAACAAAATCAACACAAGTGCATCTTACAAATTCACAGGAGAAAATACAAAAATATACGTGCTTCAAATTTACTGTTTCAATACTACTTAGAGGATAGAAAATATGGTTTGAATAAGGGTGAGAATGAGAAGTAGGATTCCAGCAATAGAAGCCACGGTTTGCCAAGGTGTCTTGCAGTAATCTCTCCTCAAAGTTGCCTTTCTCCTACGGCAAGGATCATGATAAAAGTCATTCAACCTTTTGCAAATGTCAAGGTACTCAACATTCATACTTCCGTTACCTACATTTTTCCCAAGACCGTTAAATAATGTAGCAACCTCATCGGCATCACTTAGCCAGTTGTTGATAATCTTATTTCGAGAGAGAACTTCTACATCTTTACTTGTGTTCACTAGGCTATCCATTACAAAAGCATAGTCAGCAAAATACGATTCACAAGGATAATGGCACTGTTCTAAAGCTATCAAATTACGGAACAAAGTTTCAGTCCCATCTTCGACAAAAATTTGAGGAATCTCTAGAACAGATCCTAAAAATTTCAAGTCTAGTAAACAGTTGCTTTCGATTCTCTTCAACTTCACTCCTGCCTCTTTTAACTCGTTTGCGCTATACAGAAGAATATCTGATCCATCCCCTTTGAACTGATCCCTTCTTGGTTTGGTTCTTGGTAAGTAAAATAATCTGAGAAGATCTGTGAAATGCTTTATCTTGGGACCAGGTTTTAAATCTTGCTTGTTAAAATCATCAAAGAACAAATATGTAAGCTCAAGAAATGAAGGGAGGTCTCCTCTACGGTTAAGAGGAAAGGCTGTATCATATAGCTGTTCAAGGAAAAAGAATGGAAGTTGATTCTCAAGTAAAAGCAAATCATGCATTATTTCATGGTACAACCATGATTGTGATAGTTTAGCAGCCTGAAAGTCATCAACCATGTTACCTCCCATGTCAATAATAAACAGTTGAATGATGAAAGCAGCATCCACTATCATCAATTTCACAAGGTCCTTCTTTCCATATTTGACACTCCCAAAATAAGAAGCACGGACCTCTGGCTCAGACTGTTTTGCGAAGTTAACCAAACTGTCCAAGTCCGCTCTAGCTTCTTGTACAAATCTTTTGAACATCAGATGTTTATGCCTCTCCATATCTTTCAGCCTCACATCACCGTGATGGAAAGGACCAATGGAAACAACATTAGGAGTGTAAGCTTCCTTTTTCAGAAGACGGATGTTTGGAGGCACCATGTAGATGCAACACAAACGTGAGAAGAGACCACCTTCAGTAATCTCTGTCATTGCTTTTATGTCTCTGTTGATCTCCTCATTATCTTCCACCTATGTATAAATTTAGAATCAGAAGGAAAGCAGGAATTGCAAATTACTAAAGCAATAAAGGTGACCATAAGGCTTTGGAAATATAAATCTTTCTTTTCTTAATAACTAAACTGTAAACTCACCATTTGCAGGTGGGTAATCTCAGTGGTCAACTCTTTCTGCTTCATGTGAATGATCACCTCACCATCTTCCATCTGTCAATTTGAATCAGAAGGCAAGCAGCAATTTCACATCAGCAAGATAAAGGAGATGTTCATAAAGCCTGGGAAATATAAATTGTATTTTTTTTATATAGTAACTAAATTATAATCTTACCAATTCTTGAGTTATCTCAGTGGTCAAGGCTTTCTGCTTCTTAGCCTCCTCCATCTACAAAATCTTTCTTTGAAACTTATCCCAGAATTTGCTTCTCTTTTCAAATTAAGCAGCAACACTCTTAGCCTTATCTAATGAATTTAATTGAGCACTGATAGGGGAGTCTGATCGCCCTTTAATTTATCAGCTCTAATCTTGGACTCAGCTAGCATTTATAATTTTGTTTTTTAAAAATGTACTTAAATCATTTAATTGAGGATGGACCCATAAAAGTTGACGAAAAAATTAGACCCACTTGCTGTATACTGGTTCAAAAGATTTTGACAGGTTAAAAACGAGGACTGTGTCAAACCCCTTAATATCTTGATATTTGCTGAATAATAAATGCGTAGTTCGGATGACATACACAAATAGCGGATATATACTGATATTAAGTACTTATTTATATTACAGAAAATCCTCATATGGTTTGAAAAATATAAACAAATCCAAAATAAATAAATTCTACAACTAAAGATAACCAGTTGTAACACCCGACTATGACCGGACCTCTATCCGTCAGTAATTACGATTTTGCCCTTAGAGCCGCTGCCCTCTGCTGGAATATTTTTATATATTGAAAAAGGGTGAGATTCGAATGAATCTTAGTAGTAACATACAATCAGTCATATAAAATGCAATAAATAAATATGCAATGCACCATGATATGTAAAATGCTAACTCGTGTTGTATGCATACTGTCCAAGGCCAAACGACTGTTTGCAACCCCGGCTAAACTCGTGTCCATGGTCAAACGATATGTTTAAACCTTAGCTTATTCGCGTGTTGTGCCCCAGGCACTGTCATGTTACAGAAAATGGCATACACAACATATAAATAATCACATAGTATATGAGAGAAAGAATTACTACCTGGGTCTCTTTTCGGTCCAACTGTTTATCCAAAACTTTTTCTCCGGCTCGGGCTATTACAAATCCTATAAATTAAAATTAACAAGTAATAGTTATTACTTGTATTACTACCGCCTTTAATCACATTCTGCTGGTTATCTCAGTTTCAGTGGCTTGTACACAGTATAATTTTTGTATAGTGCAATTTTTTCTATTTTTCATAAAATTGGCAGATTTTTCAGTCAACTTTGAAAAATCATAACTAATTCTAGAAAAATAGAAATTGACTGGGTCTAAAGCCTAAATGAAGATATTGAAATATATTTTTATAGAAAAATATCCAAATCTACCCAGTTTCACCATATTACTCCCAGAATTTCCCGAAATACCTCAATTCCAGATTACTCTCCAAAAACATAGTACAACTTTGAAAATCCATATCTCCTAATACACTCGTCCAAAAATTGTGAACCATATATCAAATTAAATATCTGAATGTCTACTTTATATCTGGAAAGTTTTATAATTTTTCGTTAAGGTTTGGTTTTCCAAACTTTCGACACAACCAATCTGTTTTCCATAAACATAGTTTGAGAGCAACCAACTTCAAAAATTCATATCTCTCAACATACTAATCCAAATAACACAAACTATATATAAAATTAAAGATTAGAATATGAAATTTAATTCTGGAAAGTTTCATGTCCATTGGAAAATATTACATTGCTCAAAAATATGATGCAACCGACGGGCAAAATCTAGACTTCCAGGATTACACCTGTTTCTAAACTCAGATTTCGAAAATCATAACTCCCACTATAGATATCCAAATGACGCATTCGATCACTCATTTTAAATCTTGGCATGTCTAATACCTCCCTGTAAAGTTTCATAAATATTTGATATGATTTGATTGATCATAATTCTACACGAAACTGACTGACTTTGAAAAACGTCAGTTTTAATAGTCTAACTTCAAAAATCCATAACTCATTAATTTTGACTCCAAATTGTGATCTTCTTGATTCTACTACACATCCTAAATTTTCCATAACAAAAAGAATCAGGTGAAAAATCCATATGTGTCCTCTATTTGAGCTTCCGTAAGTTTCCAACAGAAACTCTGTTTTCCGACGAGTAAAACAGAGTTAAGAAAACTCACATGTAGCTACGGTTTTTCACTGCAATATCAAAGATTTTAACTCTACATACTCCTAAACATGTTTCTTGTGTTTGGGGACGTGATTACAGAAGCAAAGAGGTTAAAAATCTCACGTAAAAAGGACACATAATCACTGGTTTTGGTATTTTACGGTGACAAAACGTTTTCGGTGACTTCTCTTGATTCCAGCAGCAAAACAACCCATCAAAACTACTAAAATCCTATGGAAATCCAAGGTAAAAGTAGAGGAGACTTACCTAAACATGTTTATGATGTTGTATGGGAAGTTTGAAGCTTCCTTAGCTTGTTTCTCTTCTTCCTTTGTTTTGCTCTCTCACACTCACATATCTCTCTTCCTCTGTTTTTTTCTGTTTTGTTTTCTGTTTCTTCAGCCTCCTTCTCTAAACGTTTTGGATGAAAGAGTGTCTTATGTATGGTGGGGCTGAATATGTGTGTGTGTTGTCCAACGTGAAGTGCATGGAGAGACAAGAGAGTGTTTTAATTCAATGGGCAAGTGTGTGTGTGTGTGTGTGTTGTTTATTGGTTCAATGTGTATGTGCTGTCATATTTTGAATGTAGTGTGTGTGTGTGTTGTTCGTTGAAGAATCCTCCAGGTGTGCCAAATGAAAAGAGGAATGAGTGATGAATTGTTTGTCTGTGTTGATAAGTTTTTATATATGCATATAGGTATATTTTTATCCTATTAATTACACATACTAGATCCTAATTTTTCCCTTTGTCTAATTTAAGTTTCCTTAAATTTTGTAGGTTCCATAAATTGGCTTACCATCTAGTTTCATTAAATTAATCTTTGCATTAAATTTTTGGGATGTTACAGACTGTGTCATAAAAATAGAGTTGTATCGTGTATATTTTCAATTTTCTAGCTCTTAGTTCATGCACTTCAAGTCTTTATTTTTTTATAGGATTGTTTTTAAAAATATTTTAATATTTATTTTTGTATAACTTCAATCTATTTTACAATTTAAGACAGCTTTCTTAGTTTTCTGCCCATTATTCTGATTCTTTCATGCCCCCTGTGAGAGCAGTGATTTATCCAATGTTTTTTTCATCTTAGCCTCTATGAGGAACTGGTTGCTATTGTAATGACCTGCCTCATATATCCCTTATTACTGATCTTACTCAGAGTAGCAATGCGTAGTTCAGTGGGCACACAGGAATAGCATGAATATATTGATAATATTAATACAATATTGCTTGATTATAATACAAAAGTTTCCCCACAAGGGGTTTACCTAATATTTACAGACCTTAATAACTAAAAGGTCTTCAAATAACCAGCAACATTCATCTTCGTGCATACCTCTTTTCTGATCTCAGTACGTTTCCAATGCTTACCTGTGTGAATGGTTGTTTGGGAGGGGTGAGATTCGAGAGAATCTTAGTAGCAAACATTACCACTATGCATGCCCGATATATATGAATGCATGACATGCTTGCCTACACTATTTCATGCCAACATAATGACATGCTGCATGCTCGATGTTATGACATACATATGGCCATTGCACAAATATAACAGAGCTTCAACCAATCATACATGTTCCACACAAATAGGCAAAACAGTCACATAATCAATGCAAGACATACATATCACATACATGCAGAAAAGGTAAGTTCACTACCTGGTGGACTTTATGTCCTTCTCTTCTTGCCTCTTGATCCGCCAACTATTGCTCTTTCTTTATCACTTAATGGCCCTAGGCAAGTAATAACATCATAAGAGCCATGAAAATTGAATACCCAATGGCCTACATTAGCCCTATAGGCTTACTTTCACCCTTGGAGTTCATTCCAATTATATTTGGCCAATTTCTTCCTTAAATTCGCATGGTACTCAATCTACCAGCATTTTTGACCAAACTTTGGAAAATTATAATTAGTTCTATAGAACTCCAATTGAGGTTTTTCAAAGCTTTATTTTAAGCCCTTTAAGTGTAGGTTTACATAAAAATGCTCGATTTTAAACGCCATCATCACACCATTCCCAAAATATTTCCAAACACCAACTGTTTCAGATGTTCTTCTAGAAAATAGGGCAGACATTCAAAAATTTGTATCTAAATCCAAAAAAATCCAATTGATCGTTATAACCTATCAAATTAAAGGTGTATGTGTCTACTTTCACATTGGAGAGTTTCATGGTTATTGGATAATATTTGACCACTCAAAAATACGTCACCATAACACTGCCTTCAGAAAACGGAATACACAGCATTAACCCTTTAACTTCTAAAACTTCTAAATTCATGTACAGGTATCCAAAATTCATGAACACTTGCATACCCACACAATTTTGCCTCCTAAAGCCAATGGAAGCATCAAAATTATCAAATTCTTAGCCCATCACCACGTCTTACACAGATCAGAAAACTGAAAAATCAGAGTTTCCGGAAAGAGTTTGTCGGTTTCTTGTTTTCTTTGGCTTAATCACTTCTTTTCTACTTCTAATCAAATGATTATCTATTATTAGACATGATTTAGCCATTGAAAATATAATTTTCTTATGAGAATGAATAGTACCAAACTTCCAATATACTCATCCAAACAACAAATTAATCGGTTAAAAAGGAAGCTTACGCTTACCTCTACCCGTTTCCACAAACGGTTCGGAATTCCGGCAACACCCTGGCCGGTGAGACGGCTCCAAGCACCTCCAAATGAAAATATGAAACCGTATGAATGAAGATCTTAATGAGTAGAGGAAGTTTCCTGAAGGGTACTTTGAGAAAGGATGTCGTTTCGGCAGCGTTTCGGAGGAAATAACTTCCTCTCTCATCCTCCTCCATTTTTGGTTCAGCTTTCTCTCTCTCTTTCCTGTGTTTTCCGTGTGAAAATGGTGAGGAAGATGATGAATTAATGGATAAATGAAGGGTAAAAGCAACTTTCCACGTGTCAAAATCTTATTGGCCCAGAAATTGAATTTTCACACAAAACACCAAATTCTGCAGATTTTTTCATTAACTTTGAAAATTCATATCTAATTATACAAATGTCCAATTAGAGTGATTCCAAAGGCTATGCGACCCTTATTGAGTCTAGTTTTAAAGGAAAAATATAACCTTTGGCCAATTGAAAGCTCACTCTTTCCAAAATTTTAATCTTTGGATGCTGCCCCAGAATATAATTAATTTCGCTGGGCTAACTTCAAAAATTCATTTCTCTTTGTGTACAACTCCAAATGACTCGTATGACCTATCTCATTAAATCTTTATAAGTCTACTTTTATTATGAAAATTTTCATGATTTTTGGAAATCATTTGTCCATTGAAAAATGTCACACAATCATGACTGCCATGTAGAGAAACACACTGGAGGCAAATTTCATTTGGGTTCCCAACATAGTCTTGTTGTGTGACCACTCATTATCTTGTTTTGTCACTTAATGTGCTCTTTAATTCACCGTTTTATTTCCCTTTGATACCACCAAAGGTGTTAAGAATTGTAGGGATTAAAATCATGTCTTACTTGGATACTTGCTAAACCGGTGCTTAGCAGTCCACTTATTGTAGGCTTATTTTCAGTCCTCTTGTCCTAAAATTTGGGGTGTTACAGCTATTCTGTTTGGTTTTTAATATAAGAGATAATTAATATTTTTTGAAAATATTAAGAAAACTAAATAAATTATTTAATTAGAATATATATTATGTATTATTACATTATATCAGGAAAAAAATTTATAAGAAAATGATAAATATAAATAATTTAATGTAGTTTATTTTACTTCTTAATCTCTTAAAAAAAATCAATTGACTCTTATATTAAAGGCCAAAGTGGTATTAAAAAGACCCCTTCTGAATATAATAAATTAGCTTATTTTGTAAAATTTTGTGACTATAACAAATTGGCTTCTGGACGCATTTATTTTTCTTTTGACGTACGCCTTTGTTCACAAGAGATTCGACAGGGTTTTATGTTAGCTGTTGGGGCCTAACACAACCCTCCTCCTTTACCCGGGTTTGAGACCGACTATAAACATAGGCGGAGTTACAAGCACAATGAGGTCATAGAGAAATACATTTTAATTAATAATATATCAAAATCTATGGGTTTTGACAGAGTATAATGGCGCAGTGTGATCCATGTAACCGATCTCATGCACCTAGTGAAATAAAGGCTTTATTGTTTTTGTTTTTGTTGTACGCCTTTGCCTTCATTTACCTGCCCTTGAATAATATTTTTTTTTATAATTTTATTGTGTATTAAATCATTAATGTTTTTCTTTTTCCATTATTAAATTATGAGTACATTTTTTTTTTGGGACTGCGAATACATTATTATATCATCATCTGCAACACTTAAGACGCTTTTTTAAGAAATAAATTTTTATTATATACAGCCGAAATGAATTCTCATCACTGGTAAGAATATATGAGGAGTGAATAAACGGGGCAAAAGTGAAATTTTAATAATAAAGTGAAGTTTGTAGTTAGGAGTATCCAATACAATTAAGTTTTACAAAGTGCAAAACTACTTATAATCCATCTTCTAACATATAGTTACATGTTCTAACAACAATTCAAACTTTAGTTTATTACATTATGAGAAATTAACCCCTTCCCTTAAACCCAACCCACATTGATTACTTCCCTACAACTTTCATAGACAACTAATGGAGAGAAAAAAGAAAAAAAAAAAAAAGGTATGGGAGGGCGTGTCTAAACGTGTGTTAAATGATAAGGTTCTTGTGAGTCCAAATCAATCATAAAGTCAAGTCTTTGGGGAAATTGCTGTTGCATGTATATGAAAAGAATGAAGATAACTAAGGTCCAATAAAATGTGTGGCCTAAGTTTAAAAGATGACATGGATACTTCGGACTAATTATACTCAGTTATTTCACTGCAACTTCTTCTGATTAATGTGTGTACTCCTTTCAATTTTTAGAGTCATTTTCATCCTTAAATTTAAATTAAGGAATTATTTTATCATTATTTAAATTTATTGGTATAATTTTGGGGAAAACTAATATTAAATTAAAATATTGTCAGAAAAACATAATAAATATCATATATGTGTATTATGAAAAGGACTAAATATTCTGTATATTATAAAAATAATTGGAGTTAGGAAGTACTTTAAATTTGTCAAGATTTTAATTAAGACAAACAAATAACGATATGAAGATTTCTATCATACAATCAATTTAGTGAAAAATTGGATTCAAAATTGAATTCGCCGGTTACTTTCCAGCAACTTTCACCAACTAATTGTGGGACCAGAATTGTTAATTTTTAGTGGTGTTAGGGTCGATTGTATGTTACTGAAAGTCTGTTGAATGATAAGTTCTAATTAATATTTTTATTTTTTTATCAAATTAATATATATTATTTAGAACTAACTTGCAAGTTACGTCTTTGGTAGAATATAATTGCATGCACTGACTTCTATATTAAAGTGCTCTATATCCATGGTTACTTCCTTGCAATTTTTTTCCCTATGCATACGTAATTGTTATTAGAGATAATATTATCCGGAACATTGTTAAGTGTTAAATATAAATAATTTTTTTAATAAAAATTCAAAATTTAATTTACCACATTATTAGAAATTAACTCGGGGGAATAGGTATGGGAGGACGCGTCTGATTGGGTGCTAGATGATAAGGTTTTTTTTTTATAACGTAGATGATAAGGTTCAAATTAATCATCAAGTCAAGTCTTTGGGGAAATTCTAATTGCATATGTGAAAAAAATGAAGATAACAAAGGTCCAACAAAATGTGGGGCCTACATTTTTTGTCTTTTTTTACTAGGTTGTGACCTACGTTTAAAAGATGAAGTTGATGCTTCATACCAATTGCCCTAGCTGTTACCTCATTACAACTTACTCTTATTAATATGTCTGGAATAATAATTACTACTTTCTATTTATTGGAGGCATTTTTATCCTTACTCTATATATTATGAAAAAGTTTAAAATTCATAATTCTTTTTAAGAATCATAGAAGCACCAAATTTTATCATCCATACTGTGTAATGGTAAGTTGTTAATGCCTACTTTTTTTGATCAAGAGCTAATGGCCTACTTTTTTTTTTTTTTTTTTTTTTTTGCCAAACAGCTCATGGTGTACTTGAGTCAAGTCTCCGGGGGAATTGCATGTGAAATCCTGAAAGGTTGTCCATAATGGGGCCTACATTTAAAATATGATGTTTGGTGCTTCCTACAAATTGCTCCATTACTTCACTTCAACTTCCTCACGTTTACGGTGAGGGTCATATATATAAAACTTATTACTCCATTTAAAAACATCTCAATCATTATTATTAGAATTAAGAAGAGTCATAAAATTCATAATTCTTTTTTAAAAAATATAATCATTCAGTTTTATCATTATTTAAACTCATTTAGTGTAACTTATATGTGCCTCAATACCTCATGTGAAAAGAGACTAAAAACATTTTATCTTATATAAAAAGAATTGGAGGAACCATGTTGAATTTGTTAATGCTTTAATTTATTAAAAAAATAATCACAACATGACATGTTCCCTCATACAATCAACTCAATGGAAAATTTGAAGCAAAATTCGGTTGCTCTCTTGTTTCCCTGCAACCTTGATAGTAGTGTCATAGTTTAGTTATTGTTAGAGATGGTAGATTCAATTGTGTTTGAAACCATGCTAAATGATAATTTTTAATCTCTGATCTTAAATATAGGAACTAGATAAGAGGCTTTCTTTGATTCTAAATATAAGAACTCAATCCGATTGTGTCTCCTAATTTATAATTTTTGCCTCAAAGTATCTTATTGATTGTATATGTTAAAGGATTTATATCATTTCATAGTTCCAATACACATGAATAAATAAAAAGAACATTTTAGGGAAATTAAAACATATATTTTTAATAAAAAAATAATTTAACCAATTTTATTAATCTTCATAAATTATTTATCCAAATTCTATATTTAGAATGAGATAATCTGTTATGTATTTCTCGGAGGCCAAATTAATTATAAAGTCAAGTTTCCGGGAGGATTGCATTCGGATGTGAAAGATTGTACGTAATGAGTGTCCTAAGTTGAAAAGCTTCATACCAATTGCTTTGCTATTTCATTGCACCTTCGTCTGACTAAATGATTACGCTATGAGTTCCTTACAACTTTCACGACCTGATCGTAGGGTCACTTGTGTTTGAAAGCCTGTTAAATGATATGTTATAATTAATATTTGCTACCTTTTGGA
The DNA here is from genome assembly GCA_037074505.1 of Albizia julibrissin. Lineage (NCBI taxonomy): Eukaryota > Viridiplantae > Streptophyta > Magnoliopsida > Fabales > Fabaceae > Albizia > Albizia julibrissin. The sequence continues at coordinate 12,105,055 of CM073480.1, read as the reverse complement.
GGAAAAAAATATTCAGAATTGCATGGTCGGTCCTTGATTATATCACGTCTTTGGTAGACTTGCATTGGTCGGCTTCCATATTAAAGTGGTATCCTTATTGGAAAAGTTGTGCATAGAGGGGTGAATAAATTATCCTTTAAATTTCATGTTATATTAATTAGACCGTGTGATTGGGCTTATGACATTCAATATGCAATGATATACAAACTTGTGTGAAGTGAGAAACTCCTTAAAACCATAAATTAAAGAATGCTTTTATTAACCAGCAATCCTGAAAACAAGCAAGCCTTTTTTAAAACAAAAAAAAGTTAAAGTATACTTTTATCCTTTAAATTTTATTTAATTATATTTTTAATCATTTAATTTTATAAAGTATACTCATAGTCTTATATTTTTAACTCAATTAATATTGTCAACGAAAAATGTTTACGTCAGCAAGATATGTTCATAAAGCCTGGGAAATATAAATTGTATTTTTTTTATAGTAACTAAATTATAATCTTACCATTTCTTGAGTTATCTCAGTCTCAGTGGTCAAGGCTTTCTGCTTCTTAGCCTCCTCCATCTACAAAATCTTTCTTTGAAACTGATCCCAGAATTTGCTTCTCTTTTCAAATTAAGTGAAACAAAGGAATGGAAATACAGAGAGTGGCAGACAAACAAATTCCTAATCTTATCTCCTCCCATCCCCTTATCTTATTTGTTTCCTCCTTCATTTCTTATCTTCTGCTTGTTTTTTTTTCTTATTTAATTGTTATTTTCCTCTCTCCTAATGGTATAAATAGGGGTTTCTTATTGTCTTATGAGTTATGAACACATCTGAATTTAAAATAAATGTTTGAATTTGGTTTCTATACCATTAAGCAACAACACTCTTAACCTTATTAATGTACTTAATTGAGCACTGATAGGGGAGTCTGATCGCCCCTTAATTTATCAGCTCTAGTCTTGGACTCAGCTAGCATTTATAATTGTGTTTTTTAAAAACTGTACGTTCAATCATTTAATTGAGGATGGTCCCATAAAAGTTGACGAAAAAATTAGACCCACTTGCTGTATGCTTGTTCAAAAGATTTTGACAGGTTAAAAACGAGGACTGTCCCATAAAAACAGAGTTGTATCACGTATATTTTCGGTTTTCTAGATCTTAGTTCATGCACTTCAAGTCTTTATTTTTTATAGGATTGTTTTTAAAAATATTTTAATATTTATTTTTGTATAACTTCAATCTATTTTACAATTTAAGACAGCTTTCTTAGTTTTCTGCCCATTATTCTGATTCTTTCATGCCCCCTGTGAGAGCAGTGATTTATCCAATGTTTTTTTCATCTTAGCCTCCATGATGAACTGGTTGCTACTTTGTTTGGTTTTTAATATAAGAGATAATTAATATTTTTTGAAAATATTAAGAAAATTAAATAAATTATTTAATTATAATATATATTATATATTATTACATTATATCAGGAAAAAAATTTATAAGAAAATAATAAATATAAATAATTTAATGTAGTTTATTTTACTTCTTAATCTCTTAAAAAAAATCAATTGACTTTTATATTAAAGGCCAAAGTGGTATTAAAAAGACCCCTGCTGAATATAATAAATTAGCTTATTTTGCAAAATTTTGTGACTATAATAAATTGGCTTCTGGACGCATTTATTTTTGTTTTGACGAACGCCTTTGCCTTCATTTACCTGCCCTTGAATAATATTTTTTTATAATTTTTTTGTGTATTTCTTTTTCCATTATTAAATTATGAGTACATTATTATTTTTTTTTTGGGCCTGCGAATACATTATTACATCATCATCTGCAACATTTAAGACGCCTTTTTAAAAAATAAATTTTTATTATATACAGCCGAAATGAATTCTCATCACTGGTCAGAATATATGAGGAGTGATTAAACAGAGCAAAAGTGAAATCATCGATCATCAATATCATATATATAATACCACATCACATCAAGCCGATCACTCCAATGGCTTATGCACGGCTACTCTCACAAAAATACTGTAGCTAAGCTGAAACCAATATAAACCATAATAAAATATTCTCTTTGGCTCATCACCGGCTCAATCACAAGAGAATCCTCAATCCATGTACTTTTCGAAACTTTTCAAGCTCAATGCATAAATTCAACCCAACACACAAATTTTCTAAACTCCTGCCCTTGCCTCTGATTATGCATGTGTTTGTTTCAGCGTTTAAATGACTTATAAGTGTTTATGCACGTAAATCGAGACAACACTACTCTCACATACTTACCTCGTATACCGTAAATCACGATTGAAAAGCTGCTTTTGAAGACTCCAATCGCTATTACAAACACACCTATATCTCTCCACACTAAAAAATTGCCACAAACCACATCCCTCTTCATCCATTTCAGACCTTATTGCGTCACCCTTGCTTCTGAGCAAATCCATGGCAGGAGATGAACCATCGCTCCATAACAACAAAGACCTTCAAGATCGACAGGGTGAACAACCTGATTTAATATGCAGGAGGCTGAAGCAACTAAATATAGGTACGATTCTCTTAGTACGTCCTTGAAAGTTTGTTCATATGTTAGGATTCTGCACCACTACATCAAACATCTTATTTATATTTTAGCATCGCTTTTTCAGGCAGACTTTCTCAGAGTCGGCTTACCCTTCTCTTTTTAAATCTAACTCAAAAAATTTTCCCTTTCCCTCACTTGCCTTCCCCCAAGTCTTCAAGCATAATATTATATCCATCTTTGAAAATAGAACTAAACATGATACTACAACAGATCAATTACTATGAGCTAGTAACATCATCTAGTATTGATGATTAATCACAACCAAAATTCTTCAAACAGAGAAAACATCGAAAGTAATGGTTAGGATCAAAGGTGGAAACAACGAAAACATCAAAAATAATTGGTTAGGATAAAGGGTGGATGTTGGCAAGAGGCATAAGGCTTTCTACATAATCAGAAGTGGTAAGCAAAAGTTGAGAGCCACGTTGGGGGCAATTGAAGTCCAGCCATTATTCGTGAGTGCTAAGATTTAAAATATGTAGAGGCAACCCAAGGGAGAGGTAGACAATTTTATCCAACCAAATGCCTCTTGGATATATGCTTGAAGAGGTGCTTATACTATATTTCTTACTCCAACTCCATCTTTCCCCAGAGCGTGCTCCCTCCTTCATCACCAACAAATCGGTCCCACATGATTCATAGTTCTCACTCACAGTACCAGAAAACATAGCAAGTTTGTCCTCGTACACAATTAGAAAACTTTCACATGAATCATCGTCATCACATGAACTTGTCGTCATTGTCAAATGAAGCTATCACCAGATCACAAACATTCTCATCCAGTCGTAACATGTAAATCTAGTATACTCAAGCCTCCAAAGTACTCAACTTTTATTTCCTTGCAAGACCCTGCATGTGCTTAATGAATGCACTTATAATGGATTAGATAAGCTATCAATCTGATCCATTTCTTGAGATACCAATATCTTGTAATCTTTGTCAATTGGACTAAAACCAAATCCTAATGAACAAAAATCAATTTCAATTTTAATGGGACTGGCCACCTGAATAATCTCTCTAGTGGCAGGATTCCACACTACAAGGGAAGGAATTGAAGTTTTAAAATCATAACATTTAACACAGAGCAAGCCATTGCTGCAACCAACAATTTCAGTCCACGATGAAGAATCCACCAAAGGCAATGACGGCTGAGCTTGAAGAAGTTGCATCTTGTGATTCAGCATATGAAAGTGCAAAGGATCAAATTTATCGTCCCATTGTAAAAGAAGCAAAGGGTTTTCATTCTTGGAGTGATTCGTGATGAAAGAAGGGGTCTTAGGGAGATTTTTCCAATCTTTGCAAACACATTGAAATCAGATTAGAGATTTTACCAAAAGACGTTTGAGAATGGTTCTGATGACGTTTGAGAATGGTTCTGATGATATCTTCGGGAAGATGTGGGTTGTCGCCTATCTGCTCCATAGCGCGAGACTGAGACGAAATCGTTCGCCAATAGGATTTACTGGGACGGTGGTGTTGATCGTTTATTTTTCTATTTTATTGAAAGGTTAATTTTATGCCTAAGTCAATTTTTCTTGTTCAACATCAAAGAGAATCATATTATTATTTTATATTATGTACTAAATATTCTGTATTTGATTTATTAATATTTTAATACACAAATGGCATTATTATGATGAGAATATCCAGTTAAATCCATCTAAGACATTAAAATCTAAATTTAAGCCTGTACTTCTAGAGATATTAAAAGATGGCCCATTTATGGTAAAAAGGGAAAAAGTTAAATTATACATTTAATCTTTTATTTTTACACAAGTCTCATTTTAATTTATTAAGTTTATAAAATATTTTTTTAGTTCTTCAATCTTAACACTGTTAATCTCAACTAATAGAAAATCTTGAGCCATCAAAGTCACATTATTTTAATCTTAGCTAAAAGATATTAACTATGTTAAGATTGAAGGTTAAAAATACATTTTATAAACTTAAGGGGTAAAAATGATATTTGATATAAACATAAAGAATCAAACGTATACTTTCACTAAAGGAAAAATTCAACCATAAAATATTGGTTAAATATATTATTACTTCTTCAAATTTGAACGGGGTATAATTTTAATCCTTTAACATTATAAAGTATATTTTTAGTTTCATAATTATAACATCATTATTGTTACTAATAAAAAACACTAACATAACAAACTTGAGTGAGGACTATTTAAACTTAAGTGATAACTACATAATTAAATGTTATTAATTTTAAATTTAAAATGTATATAAATTAAAAAATATCTACAAACCTAATGAAATAGTAAATATCAAAACCTTGATTATATTAAAAATATTTTTTAATAATATAAATATTAAAACCTCGATCTTATTTATAGCGATTTGTCAGTTTATTTTAGTTTAATAATCTAAATACATTATATTAAAAACTTAAAATTTAAACATGTTTTGTCAGATGTACAATCATTATTTGAGTTTGTTGCGTCAATATTTTCTATTAGAAATATTAATAGTGTTAGAAATATAGGACTAAAAATATATTTTATAAAATTAAAAAATCAAAAATATTTCCCTAAAAGAGGAGAAAAAGGCGTCGAAGCGTCTTTATAACAGTTATATCATGAATCATTGACGGTGATCCCAACCCAATATTAATAATCTACCAACTCATTCGTTAAAATATAAATTATTTTAATTTTCATCATTAATAGTAATTTTTTTTACCTGAACCATAATTGATATTTTTTCCCCTAATCAGAGCTATAATATTGTAACAAAAAATTTATCTTTGTTGAATTTTCTTGAAAAAATTGAAGATATGATGGAACTAAGAGATTTAGTTAAGAGTAATTTTATAAATATTATTTGGTCCTTTTAAATAATTACAATTTCTATGATCTCATTAATAAATATTATTGCTCTTATTTTTCCTTTGATATGGATTAAAATAATTTTATGTTAGATTTTTTATTAAAATATAATATTTTACCTTTTTATTTATTCAGATTATATCTAGATATATATTCATAATTTAATCATATAAAAAATATACTAGTTAATTATTTTGATTAAATGAATATTCTAGATATTATGAAGTTATTATGAATATTAGCATATTACTTTAAATATTATCAGTTTAATATATTCTGGATAAAATATCTTTCAATTATGTCCCACAAAGTGATTTGGATAGAGATTGGCTTTAGGGTTACCTGACTCATCTGGTTCACTAGTAATGCTGTTATAAGCATTGGTGGGAGGCTATAGATAGCCTAAACTGAGTCTTATAGCAGTACATTGAACACTTACTTGCTTCTTAGGAGTTTTTAACAAATGACAGCTATTTACCAACCATCACCGTTTTACAGACTATCATTATGTCTCATCTTCCCATTATAAGAAGCACTGACAGATTTTATTACATGCTAATTATAACTCTTTCTTGTTCTCTAAAATTTTCAGGTTATGAGATATTATATGCAGAATTGTTATAGCTGGATGTGTTTTATCAAGCTTTCTGCTGCTACTCTTTCTTATGATATTCATACAATATATTAGATATCTTTATTATTAGATTATTCTAACATATATTAAAAATATTTATTTTTAGTTATAAATACTTTATTTGATTGATTTAGTTCAAACAAATAAAATTTGTATTTGATGATTTTATTTGATTTGGATTCAAAAGGATTTAAAAGCTCATCATATTTGACTTGGGAAAAAAAAAGATCAATTAAAACAAAATACACTATAGACCTCATTCAAAATTAATGTAATTATAGGGATTAGTTCGTTAATTTTCTGTTCGCAATGTTATTGGAGACAGACGGTTAGCATGATGGTTAATACTCTTAACTCTGAATTTGGCTTTATCATGAGGAGGAGGAGGAAGAAGAAGAAGAAGAAGAATTATAGAATATAGATTTTGAAAAATACTCTTCATGCTTGGTTACTGCAGATTCAACGACAATCCATTGAAACTGTTACACTCAAATAATGCCTTAGCTGTCATTTCCCTCTCAAACCTCCAAATATAATTCGACCCAAGCTCAGCTACGGAAGGTTCTGTCTTCTCCTTATTGGTGAAGAACAGAGTCTTCAACAGTACGATTACTGCTGGATGAAGAGAAGACGACATTGGGTGAAGTGGAGGAAGACTCAACGGTACGATTACTGCTGGTCGTCCTTCTCTTCTTCTTAGGTGCGAGAGTGACGCAAGGAAAGACCAGGGTTGCCATTTCAGTGTGAAAGAGGATGGGAGAATAGTGGCTCATTTTGGTGAAGATGAAGAACTTGGCGGTGACTATATTTCTGTTAGCTTGGAATGTTAATTGCTCTATTTTTAATTTTTATTACATAACAGGCCAAAATTGCACTTTCCCAATACCTCTAAAAATAGTTTGAGACGTTGGACGCACCTGCACCTTTACCCTTAATTATATGATAGGTGTTAATATTGTGCAGGATTTTAATTAATAGTCCAATCAAATAGTTATTTTTGACTAGCATATGAATCGAAGTTTATGAATTCCAGAAAGAAAACTGAACAAGCTGGTGCAATAGATAGGTTAAATAAAGCTAGAAATTAAACATCTAGGATTATTTCAAAATGATCAATACGAATGTTTTCTCCTTCGAATCAAAGGTTTATTTCAATGATCTTTAGAGTTTGTTTGGAATAGCGGTTGAAAATTTCATAAGTATTTATGAATTGTAATTCACGGAATACGAGGTAGCTTTTACGGTCTACGAGATAAATATGTGGAGGAGATTTGTCTCGATTTACGTGAATCAGGTTTATAGAATAAACCCGATTTAAATAAGTGATAACAAACAAGCTCTTAATCGTTTGATCCGAGAATTTAGATATGTTCAACATAGGCACCAATTACAATGATCAAAAGGAATGTTTCTAGTTGAGCTTCATTGCCATTTCATATTTTTAATAGTTATATTATTGAGGAATCTGTGTTCTTTTTTGTGCTGAGGTTATTAACTCTAGGGTGAGTTGGCTTTGTTTCCAGGTCTTTTATTTTTATTTTCTTTTTATCACTATAAGAGTTCCATTCTTAAAAACAATCATCTTCGAGATATTATGGGACACTATACATGAACACCTTTTTAAAAGAGATTGAAACATTGATTTAGCCCATTGTAAAGAACTAAACCATTCTACTCGATCGGACACTAAGCATCGATACATCTCCCATTAAAATATAAATATTGATTTATCATGTTTCGAACAACTAATCATTTGCCCTAAATTTAATCCCCCTTTGTTTTTATCCTACTTTTGGTTAGGATACTTGTACTGTTTCATTTACAACGGGCTAATGTACTTTGAGCTGCTTACAAGATCTTGCACAAGCCCAATATTTATTTTTTCATGTATCTTCTTAATTTATGTTTAAATAAAATTGTCCTTTTGTTAAAAAAAAGGGAAAAAATTCATTTTCTTAAAAAACCCATGCTGGGATCATCATCTTTATTCCCATATTTTGCAGCAATAATCTCTAATGCAAAAATAAAATCTTTCCTAGCACTTTAGAAGCACCGTCATAAGCCCATTATTTGGAAATTAAAGTAGCAAGTGGCATCCTCACATGTAGGAGGAAATATCTGAAGAAATGCATCACACTTTAAACCAAGAGTCAAGTTTGTGTGGAAGATAAGTAATTAACACTCGATGAAAGATGGCATGTTGATCACCTTTTTTTACAATCTTTACACAGAGGAACTGAAATCTATCAGGGATCTTATAAGTGCATATTTGGATTAGTGGTGGAGAAGTGACTTTTTTTTCAATATGACTTTTACATAAGTGAGTTTGAAAAAAAAGTCAGATTGTAAATGTAATTTGTGTTTGGATTAGCGGTGTCATAAATAACTTTTTTTCTAACATTGAATCTGTTTGGATTAGCGTTTGAAAAGCCTATTTAGATTGAAAAATGACTAAAAAAAACATGAATTTTATTAAATACTACACACACACATATTGTTTGTATATAATATTATAATTGATGTAAAAAAACAAATAAAATTTAATAAAATAAAAAAACTCAATTATTATTAAAAAAATTACACTAAATTATTGGGTGTTTTACAAAAGTTTTATTTATTTATTTAATAAAAACAAAAGAAAAGTGATGCTTTATCTCCAGTGATGCTTTCTGTAACACATCTCATTATTAAGTTTTATTTTTTATCTCCAGTTATGCTACTATCAAAGCTCACCACATGGAGAAAAAAGCTAAGATTTTGGGCTTTTGGAAAAAAGCTACGTTACCTGTTGAAACACAGTGGGTCGCAACATAAACCCAAACGGATTCATTCATCACCACTCTGCTTGTTTTTTTTTAAAAAAAAACACGTTTTCAGCCTCTTACCGTGATCGCAAACATGCTCTAAGTCTTTTGAATATGTACACTCATACACACACATATTGTACGATAGATTATCTTTGTCGTCTATTGTCATCTGCTTTGGCATGCATGTAAGGATGAGAAGAAAAAGAAATATAATAAGTGGGAAACTAGAAATTGAAGGGATGAATAAAAAATTGATGCACCAAAAGGTAAGAGTATAATGTGACAATGCTACTGAAGAGGGGGTTGAACAAGTAGATGAAAAAGATTTGGGAAAATTGCTAAAAAAAACCTTGCAAGCAAATTAATTACTCATTGCTACCATTACACATGGTGAGTGGTATGTTGCACACGAATGATGATATTTTGCACACTAGGGATGATGTTTGCACTTTTACAAGGATGCTTTTTGCACATGTGGATGCTGATTGCACATGATGGATGCTTGCTGATACAATGGTACCATTTAGCAATTAATTTATTTAAAAGGTATTTTTTAACTATTTTCCCACAATATTTCACCTAAAAAAACTTAGCAGCAACTTTCAACCTTTTTTTTTTTTGGGAATCAATTCTTAACTATTTCTCCCGCTGCCTCAATTTGTAGTAACTGCTAATAGTCAGTATTATCAGCAAAAAAAAAAAAAAAAAGGTTAGCATTGAGTGTTTTAATTGTTGGAAAATGATATCTTATCTATTTGAAAATAAACAATGACATACATATAGAATAATGTAAGGAAGCGGTATCAAAACCATTGGAACATCTGTGCAAAGAATTACATCTGCAATGGAATCCTCAGAGGGGAAACACTGGTGAATAGGGTTGGAGTATAGAAAGTAGTTTAAAAATGTGCATTATAGCAGTTTTTAGTATAGAAAATCTGTACAACACCTTAATTTTTAAAGCTTTTAGATTAGTTTAAATATATAATGGTTTCAAAACTGAGACCAAAACAATTTAAAGTCCTAATTTAAGACAGATTTAATCTTATATTTATATAGGATTCTCAAAAACTTTTTAAAATAAATATGTATGGTCTAAATTTTAGTTTGTAAATTCATTATCCTTATCAGTTTCAAAATCATTTATTTAAAAACGCAGGGCATTTTCTATCCATAGCTCGTGTAATGATGGTTAATTTATGGGTTTCTGGATATCAGTACGTTATCGAAATTCTACCGTACGGATTAAAACTTATACAGTCTGCATTGTGAGTACTAGTACTACTATCGCTACTACTACTACTAATAAATATTTTACAGTCATCCAAAAATAAAACGATAACTATACAGTCCTTAATTTATTTGCCTCTTCTTCGTCCGTTTATATTATCTTCTTGCCCTTAGAGCTGGGTGCCTTTGTTATATATCATTTGTTGAAAAAGGGGTGAGATTCAAAAGAATCTCAGTAGTATACAGATCACTCATATAATATGCAAATACTAAGCATGTAAAACAAATCATCAAACAGCACAACTTACAGAAATGCAGCACATAAAAAGGCATAACCAGTCCCTTATCAAAGACTCACAGCGCTTGAGATTCACAATCTGGCTGCCCAGGGCCTCTGCCCCATACAAGGTACAGTAACGGGATTTCTGTCTCAAACTTACCTGGCTTAAGACACCCCCGGGTAACTCCCGGTGTAACTTGTACTTACGGGTCTTACCGCCTATAGACTATCTTTCCCACACATATACAGATGATATTGTACACATACATGGCATCATATATGATATAAGAGATAAGGTACTACCTGACAGTTTTTCCAAATTTGGTTCCTGTTCTCAGTCTCTTAGGCGTCCCGGGTAAATGTCAAATCCTATAATTTATAATTTACGGACGGGTGAATTATTATTTATTCCAAAATAATTTAAGACACTTTGGTAGGTTACCATTACAGCTAATACCTTAAATCCAATAGGTATTTAATGGACTCAACCAATTATAAGTATTTAACTTGACCCTTAAAGTCCCAATTATTTCAAAAATACCCCTACTATTTATTTTTGCACTATTACTCAATTCTGTCAGAACTTTTAATAATTTTTGAAAATTCATATCTCAGCCTAAAAATATCCAATTAAGGTGGTTTCAAATTCTATGTGTCAGTTATAAAGTCTATTTTAATATAAAAATATATTTCACTACCACCTATCCATGAATAATTTCCAGTTTTAATATTTTCTCGTACTGCCAGAAAATCTTTCCAATTTCAATAGCTTAACTTCTAAAATTCATAACTAAATATCTAGAACTCCCAATGAGATGGTTCAAAATCCTATATGATCTTATTTAAGTCTATTTTCAGGAAAAAATATTACCATTTAAATATTATATCCAAAAAATTTCCATAATTTCGTCAAACCCCATCTGTACCAGAAAACGTTACAGATTCATCATCTAACTTTAAAAATTCATATCTCACTATTTATAAACCCAAATGATACATGTTATATATCAAATTAAAGCTTAGGATATCTACTTTCGTTGAAAAATTTCATAATTTTCGGAATAAGTTTACCGACCAAAATTTATTTTAAAACCAATCTGATTCTAGAGAAACTAACCAAACCGCAACTCCTCTTATTTTCTAAAAATTCTAGACTTATATATAGTCATCCAAAAATCAAAACCACATGTATTACTCCATAATTTTTCATGTAAAATTGATTGGAAACCTTAAATTTGAGAAATTCTCATTTCTTCCTCATGCCCTATTTTGATCAAAATAAAACCTCACAAGACAACAATTCATTATACTAGGTTCTTATGCTTCCCAAACTACCCAAAAATATCCTTAAATCAACTAGAAAGAGTTAGAAATATGGGAAGGAAACTCACCTATATCAAGTTATGGAATTGTGTGTGAGATTTGTAGCATATTCTTCCTTCCTTTTGTAGCACCGATCACTTTTATATTTCTCTTGCTCTCTCTCTCTATCACTCACTCTCTCCTTTCCTATATTTTTCTATTTCTTTTGAATGTGCTGAATGAGTGAAAATGGAAAATGAGAGGTGTGTGTTACTGTATGATTAAGAGAGCGAGAGAATTGTTTTATTAATTAAAAATGTGTGTGCACACCATGTGGGTATTAAATTAATGTGTGTGTGATTACGTGAGAAGTGAAAGAAACATGGAGAGGGAGTATATTTATTTAATTAATTGAATGTATGCAATTATGCATGTGTGTCTCATGTAAATCAAGGGAAAGAGTTTGTGTGTTTTAATATATATATATATATATATCCTATTAATAACACACACAATGCCGTAATTTTTCGCTTTGCCTAATTTAAGATCTCATATATTTCATAGGTTTCATAATTTGGCTTTCAATTCTCAAGATTAATCTCTATCACCATTTAATTTTCTTTTTAGGAATTTAACCTTTTACTAAATTTTGGGATGTTACATCATCATCCATTGTCATATATTATTTTATGGACCTTTTTGGAATCTCATTGGGGAAGAAAAAAATTCATTTGGAGGGGAAAAACTCATTTGACATATGCAAACACATTTGAGAACACATTAGCTTTCATTGGACTTTTAGAAAAAAAAAATACTTTTTTTAGAAGCTCATTGAAGTAGCTTCTAGCTTTATTTCACTGGGCTTGGAAAAAAAAAAGTCATTTCTCTCATTGCCAATCCAAATACAAATCACATTAACAATATATTTTTTTTTTATTTAGCTTCTACAAAAATCACATTAAAAAAAACCATTTTTCTACAGTATTCCCAAACAGACACTGCATTGTTGGAATGAAGACTGCTTTTCTCACAAGACAGTGAAGTACGAACAGGCCAGGAGAATAAATAAAATGCTAGGAAAAATGAAACAAAAGGGTGAGGAAAAAATGAATTTGATAAATGGCAAAAATGCACAATGAGAGAAAAATAAACAGTTGCAGTAAAACAATGAAAATTGTCCTGGATTCATTCTCACTACAAGTCTTTAAACAAAGCAAATCTGCAAAAGTAATGATTAAGATTTAAGAATGTGGATGTTGCTGACATAGAAAGAACACTAAACAATCTGACAATAGAAACAGGATAAATACAGCATACTAAAGCATCTGGTACAGAGTCTTAAGCTCATCAAGCACAATACAAATGAGTCAGATAACCTACCACTCGTTTCACCTAGAAGTCCTTGAACAAAGAAAATTTGCAAAGTAACAATTAGGATTTAGAATCAAGGCTCTTGAACGTGAATGTTGCCTATAGGCACAAGACTTTCTACATGATTAGAAATAATTGAAACACAACAGCCACGCCTGCAGGTAGCAAAGCGCTGCAATTTACGAGTATTAAGATTGAAGAAATATAGAGCAGTTTGATTATCTTCGGGCATATGGTCAACTTTGCAAACAATTTCATCTAACCAAATGCAGCATGAAACTATATTTGAAGAGGTCCCAATAGTAAATATCTTACTCCAACCCCATCTCTCTCCAGATGTACCTGTACCCTCCTCCATCACCCACAAATCAATCCCAGAACGTTTATGATAAAGTATAGCAAGTTTGTTCTCATACATAGTAAGCCTATCCGGAGAACCAAAGTCTAATGAAGCAGGCAGTGATATCAATGAAAACACTTCCATTGCCAAGTCAAATGAAACTATCACCCAATCCTTACCTTTCTCCCCTTCACCCGGCTTGAATCCAAACCAAAAAAGAGCTCCATTAGCATTGACAGGTGGATAACAATAAAACCCCACGCCCCCAAAGTTCCCAACTTCTATTTCCTTCCAAGACTTTGTCCTTAGTGAATACACTTCTATACGTATATTCTCGTCATCAGAAAACCCAGTTTCCCCAGATATCACTATCTTATAATCATTAACACTTGGAGTAAACCCAAATCCTACCCCGAAATCGTCATTAATACTATTATTAGGTTGGGGAACCTCCCATGCCTCTCTGGTTGCAGGATTCCACAAAATAAGGAAAGGAAGTGAAGGAAATTTACGGTATAATTTAACGCAGAGCAAGCCATTGCTGGAACCAACGATCCTAGCCTTTGATGAGACCGCAGGCGAGGGCAGAACTTCAAGGACTCTGAACTTGTAATCGAGCATTTGTAAGCGCTCATGTGGAGGGCCGTCGTTCCGATGCCAAATAAGCAGAGGGTTATTATGATGACGGGTGTGCTGGAGGTGATCGTCAATGAAAGATGGGGTCTTTATGAGATTTTTCCACTGTTTGCAGACACATCGAAATCGAATTAGCGATTTCACAGGGAAACGCTTGAGAATGTTGGTGATGATTTCTTGAGGAAGAAATGGAACGTCCCTTCTGCCCATTAGTACACGACTATGAACTAAGAAGACCGGCGGAAACGAAAGGCTTCCCAATCAACGGAATGAAGAGGGGGAGACGAACGGGGGTTTAAATTTGATTGATTTCTGATTGCAAGAGCAAGCGCCAAGGCCCAATCAAGAGTTTGAAAAGAATTATAGCTTGTTTGGATTAGCTTATGGAAGCTCCATAAGTGCTTATAAATCGTGATTCACTGAATACGAAGTAACTTTTACGGTTTACGAGGTTACTTTTACGGTCTACGAGGTAAATATGTGGTGGAGATTTAAGTAAATCGGGCTTATAAAATAAGCCCGATTGAAAACAAAGTTTCCAAACAAGCCTTTACACTGATCTTCCTATTACTTGTCCAATTTCTTACTGCTTTAGAATAGTTGGAGTATTTAAAAGTGATTTTTTAAGATTGATTTATAATATATGAGATAAGTATACAAGAGGAGTGTTGTTTTAATTTTCGTGTATAAATACTTAATTAGATTAATGATATTAAATAAGTTAATTAGTATAACATGTATTTTATACAACGTTCTAGTCATCTTACTTAGAAAACATTAATAGGGATAAATTAGAAAAATGTTAACGAATAGTTTGAATATAAAAATTTTATCTTATATTTAAAATTAAGATCAATACTCAAATATATGTTATATTAAATGCGATTAAAATGACTTATGAACTTAGGGCATGTTTGGTATGATAGAATTGGAATTGGATATCAATTTCATGTTTAAGTTTGTTTGGTATGATGGAATTGGAAATTTTTGCAATTCCATGTGGAAGCCAAATCTCTCCAATTCCATTAAATTGGCTTCCACCTAGTGTTAAGGCTATTGATTCTGTCCAGGTTTTCAATCATGATTTACAGAATACGAGGTAACTTTTATGGTCTATGAAATAAATATGTGAAAAAATTTTATTCTAATTTATATGAATCGAACTTATATATAAACATAAGTCCAATCAAACAAACCGGATTATCAGGAGCACTGGAAAATTTATCTACCCTGGAACTTTTAAACCTATTTTCCATCCACATGTGTGTGTATATAATATTTTTCTAGCTCATAACTGATCCGGAAAAGAATCGTCTTTTTTTGTTTAAAGAAAACATGGTGATTCAGCAAATCCTGCGAAAAGTCATTGGAAGTTGTTGGTGTGTCTGCGTGCGCAAACATATGGAAAGGAGAGATAAGTTTTGCATGGATATGTGTGTACAATATTCATATTGATTTGAAAGGCCACACCGCCGCTACTGTAGAAGGAAAGAGAGAAGACTAAAAATGAGATGGGATATGACATGACAGTACAATGAAAGGGAAATATAGGGGAAAAACCGAAAAACAAACTAATGAAGAGAAGGGGTAGAAGGAATACCCGGTGGTTCATGGCAAGAGACGCAACGGCAGAAAGTATGTGAGTGATGACTGATGAGAAAAATATTTATATGGAAAAAGAATTAGGGTTGTCACAATTATATATATATATATATATATATATATATATATATATAATAGAATATCTATATCATATGTATAAATATTCATTAGAAAAAATTCTATTAAAACAATAAATGAATTTCCTTAATTTACAAAAATTCATTATAAGTTGAAAAGGACATATAACGGTTTTGGGTGGAATTTATGATTAATAAATTTAGGGGTAAAAACTAAAATACCTTTCAAACTCATTTACTCACATACTTGCCAAATGAAACCCAGATTCCCCATTGTCGAATTCCCCCTCTCGAACTCTTAGCGACCAAAATCCTCTTAGCTGTCTTGAGTTCTAGTACTCGTTCTTGAACTCTTATTTGTGTTATCTCATTACTCATTTTGTTAATCTCATTACTCAATTGGTGTTAATCTTTTTACTCAATATGTGAAGGGATCTAAGTCATTGTGCATAAACCAAAAGATGAGTTGCAAAATATTTACCCCCAGCCCAGGTCATCAGGAAATGTTCTTGTGAAAACTATTACGAATCTTATCAAATTTATTATTGCTCTTGTCAATCTCATTACAAATTTTATCAAATGTCACAAATATTAGTGAATCTTGTTTGATCATTTTGTTAATCTCATTACTCATTTTGTCAATCTCATTACTCATTTTATCAATCTCATTACTCACCGAAAAATGCAGGACTTCGCCAAAAACTAAAAAGCTCTCTAGAAACTAGTTTCTTCAACCTTCGATAGCAATCGAAGTGAGAACAAAAGATGAAAGCTCACTCTTCTTCTTCTTTGATCTTGTAGAGCTCAACGAAAGACGATGAAGAAAAAGAGAGAATGAAGTGGATAGAGAAAAGTGAAGGAAATGGTAATTTGATATTTTATCCAAATATTCAAAACCTAGATTCGTCCCTACGTACCTCTCTGTCATTTTCCATCTTCAATAAACATTTTTGGGTAAAACAAGTTTATATGGTATTTTAATAGGATTTTCCTATTAATTATAACTTATCTAAAATTTATTTATTTATTTACATATTAAAATCCAGTTAGACAATTTTTTTTATAAAAAAATAACTCAGTTAGATACAAATAACTCAGTTACATATTATTATTCACTATACTATACTTAATACAAAGGGAAAATTCTAAAAAAAAAATATCATTTAAACTTCAAAATCTCAAATAGGTGATTTAACAATAAAATGTTTTGTTAATTGCATTATCATTCTTGTTAATCTCATTAACGACTTTGTCAACAAGATTTTTAAGTTTAAAAGATACTTTTTTAGAATTTTCCCCATACAAATCTCAATTTGCTAAACTCTTAATATTACTTTTCCATTATTATTTACCCACTATAATATTATATTCCATTATTAGCACGCGCATGTGTGTGTGGTATTTTAATTTGATATTCTATTTTTTTTAATAAATACTTCATTAATGTGCCATTAATTACCAATATTTCCCTATTAAATGCTTTTGTAATAAATTATTATGTGTCTTTTAGGGATATACCTAACTCACAACTAATCTTATATATCCTAAAAATAGGATGTTACAACCTGCCGTTGAATTATTATTATTTTTTAATGAAAATTATCACATCAAATTATGAGATGGTATGTGTCATTCTATTTGGTATCATTGTAAATTATTAATTTCATAAAACCTTCATAAACTTTTAAAAGTTACAAATAATCCCCCTGAACTTTGATTAGTTATAAATATCCCCCTTGACATTTTAAAATTTAAATTTAGCTCCTTGAAAATTTTGATTTATAATAAATAAATCTCATGTCATTATTTTAATCATTTTAATTAATTTATTAATTTTTACTATTATTTTTAAATAAAATATTTTTCTTGTATGAAAAAAAAACTAGAATAATATTTAAAAAGATAAAAATAAAAATGTCATCATTCTTATAACAATTACTTATTTTCTTGGGCTAATTAGGCATTGATATTATAAAACTGTCATTATTTATATTAAATATATTCTTGAGATGGTTGAGTATTGATAATTAAAATATTATATTTTTGTTAGAGGATAGCACTTGTCCTCATACATTTTGACATAAGACATAACATCAAAGGAGTTTAGATGAAGGAGATATGAGTGTTGGAAGTTGAAACTCAAATCAGCGTCACTTTCTAGAACAGTTTCGATATTTTGGCCATAACTCTCAAACCATAGATCAAATTAAGCTTAAACTAGTGGCATATGAAACTATACTTAAAGAGATTTCTATTGATATATAATGTACTAATTTTGGAGCTACATTTAAGGAGTTATGCCTTCTGGAAGTTGACCTATATTTGCAGGTGAATTGGAAATGCAATTACGGGTTAAAGTGATCTGAACAGAGATCACCCGAGTGATTTACATAATCACTCGAGTGACATCAGAAATCACTCCCAGTGAAATTCACTTTTCGCCAAATCACTTCCAGTGATATGAAATTCACTCAAGTGATTTAATCATTTTCGCATATCACTTCCAGTACAAGCCAAATCACTTCCGGTGAATTTCACTTTTCCTAAAATCACTCCCAGTAATATGAAATTCACTTAAGTGATATGTCATTTTCTCAGCATCACTTCCGGTGGACATCAAATCACTCCCACTGAATATCAATATGCCTTAGATCACTTCCAGTCAAGTTTTATCCAGTCGAGTGATATTCTAATCCTTCAATAGCACTTCCAGTGATATCCAACCCATTGCCAGTAAACCGAATACCTTTAAGTCAGATCATATTCATTCGAGTGATAGGGGTATTTTGGTATATAACTTCCAATGATCACTTAGTGCACTCAATCATAATCAGTTCAAAAACATTAAATCAAATCACTTCCGATGAAACCAAAATCATTGCCAATGAATATCTATTAGCTCGAGTGATTTGTTGGTTCCTTGAAATCACTTCCAATGAAATTACAATTCACTCAAGTGATTTATTGTTTTATCACAATCTGCACTCCAGTGATTCTTGTGTTTCAGGATATCACTTCCAGTGAAATAACCATCCACCCGAGTGATCTACTGTTCCTATCAGATCATTTCCAGAATTTGTGTTGAATTAAGGATATCACTCAAATGATCTTGTTGTACACTTAAGTGATAATGATCACTGCCATTGAAATTTGTAATCACCTGAGTGATGTTTAAATGAAATTCCAACGGCTCTTTCTATCAGTGTTTTATAGGTGTCATCCACTATCAATCACATGGCAACCATCAGACCAACATTGAACGACAATAAATCATGGGCAATTTCAATATTCAATAGACGGTTCAATGATCAACGGGAAAATGATGAAGCTTCTGTCAGAGCAAAATCAACAGGAAAAACATTTGAATATCCACAACGCCTCTCATAGCTTTTTCTATATAAGCTCAGCCACTCAAAAAACATAAGGGAAAAATATACATACAAGGTACTACAACAAATAGACATACGAGCGACTAGAACCCAACTATGTCAATATGCTGTTATCATAAGTCTTTCACCTCACATACTCTTTGTGCCCATTCGTTTTCTATATCATGTATATATAAGAGTGAAATTATTTGTATTGTACTTCAGTAAATATTTTACCACTCTGTGAGAGAGCTTGTAAACACTTCATCTGTATTTCAAAAGTGATCTTAAGGTAGAGAGACCTTGAGAGGATTGATTACCTTACGTGGAAAGTTGTAGAGTAAATTGTCAGTAAGACTTTCTTCTCATAAGATTTACAAAATGCAAATAGTAGAAAACATTGCTGCTCGTACAGTGGTGTAAGCAGGAGAGAATGTTGCTACTCGTAAGACTTGCACGAATAAGCAAGAGAGAAATGTCTTTGAGATTGCTTTGCTCGACTCACTATAAGAAGGAGAAAACCTTACAGTGTGTAAAGGGGAGTAACTTCGTAAGAGAATTGTAAAGGCTTATATTGTGCCCGGTTAAACAAGAAGATAGTGAATTGAAAATCTTAGGAGGAGCCGGGGATTAGACGTAGGTCATCATGGATTGGACTAAACCAAAATAAATCACATTTTGCATCTTCTCTTCCCTAAGCTTTTATATTTTCAGCATATACGATTTACATAATTGCTTGTGAGTTTATACTTCCATATATACTGAGTTAACAATCTGCAAAAATATTTTAAAAGATCATACTTTCTTATCATATACCCAATTCACCCCCTTTTGGGTGTCATTCAGTTCTAACAGAAGTGTCTTCTCAAATTGTTGTTGTCTTAACAGCTACTGAGCTTTAGCCAACTGCAAAAGAAGTTGCTGGTACTCAAACAAAATCCATAATCCTCATGCTTAAGTCAGATTTTCAATACACAAGAAAGGGTTCTATGAGAATGAAGGAATACCTAGCCAAGATGAAATGTTTTTCTGATTAATTCTCTGTTGCTGGCTATTTCATCTCTCTACTAGATATGTTCATTAAAATTCTTGCAGGTCTTGATGCTGAATACAACCTAATAGTTGTGCAACTGAGCAAGGACGTTGATAAACCCAGCTGGATTAGTTTTCAATCCTCTCTCTTAACCTACGAGAACCAAATGGATCAACTTAATCAGTTCTCTCAATTATCTATCTCAACCAACTATGGTAATTATGTCAAAACAGAACGCCCTCTTTCTCAAAATTGGCGTGGAAATCGTTACTTTCGTGATAATCGAGGAAGAGGTAGGAGAAACTATGGTAGATGAGGTGCATGGAATCACTATAACAACAATTATGAAGACAACAAACCAAAATGTCAACTATGTGAAATGTTTGGTCTTGAAGTTGAACACTACTTTTATAGGTATGACAAGTCATTTATAAAACCTGGCAAGAAGAAATACAACTTAGCTGGTGCTACTAGTTCCAACAGTGTTGATTTTGCTTACGGGGCTACTCCTAAATGTGTTGATGATGATACTTGGTACCTGGATAGTGGAGCAACAAGCCATGTTACTAATGACATTAATCGCATTAATTATCCTAATGATCCTAAGGGAAAATGAACCTGGTAGTAGGTAATGGTAACAAACTTAAAGTTGAAAAAGTGGGATCCTCTACAATATCAACTGTGAATGATAAAACTGTTCAGTTGAACAATATTCTTTACTTACCTGGAATTAAAAAGAATATGTTAAGTGTTTACAAAGTAACTGATGACAATAATGCAGATATTGTCTTTAACAAAAATGGATTTTCTATGAAGGAATAGGAAACGGGGGAGACAATTCTGCAAGGGGTCCCAACTGAAGGAGGTATGTTCAAAGTTTCAAGAAGGACAGAAAGTGGCAGCAGAGGCAGTAGTGTAGACCTTACGTTTGCTGTTGGAAAAGAATCTATCAATTCTGCAAAAGAAGCTGTTAGTTTAGCATTTAAACGTTTTAGTATTACAAGAAACTTGTTACATTATAGACTAGGACATCCTAGTGATAGGGTTCTTAATCAAGTCATTAATGATTGTAATCTCAAAACTATTAAGAATAAAGCTATCTTTTATGAGTCTTGCATGTATGGAAAATCTCACTCTCTTCCTTTTAAAGCTTCTCAATCACAAGCATGAATTTCATGTAAATTCTACCAATTTCTTTTCTAACAATTGATACTACAATTATTCTCAACTCCTCATAAATATTGTAAATTGTCTTCCATATGGGATAAACATAATATATGTTTTCTAGACGTATTCACCATCTTTTTTGTCACCTAGTAGAATAAAGTTGTTATTAACAACTAATTGAGTAACATTAATAAATTTAGAGCAATGCATTAACTACACATTTTGAAATTGTATAATAGGAGTTATAAACACATAAAACTCTATCATTTCCATTTATCCTTGTTTAAGCATACAAAAACATAATGCAATCTCTGCAGCAGAAATTCATGCCCTGCCACACAATGAAATAACAATATAAATCATAAAGGCAATATACTACAATTAACCATCATTGGATACTCTAGATTTGTTATTGGTTGCTTTAAACTTGTCATTACTAATAAAAGGACAAAATTGTATTTTCATGTTTGGAATTAATAGCACCTAGATCTTTTAGGACTTCACTACAATTTGATGATTTTGAAAAGCCTACTTGTCTTTAAGTTTGTTAATTGAGACCTGATTACAATTTTTCCTTTTTTTAATCTGACTTTTAGGTGACATTTACAAAACATAGGATCGAGTATGGGAACCAATATCATTTTTTTAATAAATTATGAGTATAGCAATCAATACATATAATTGAGAAAGTTATAAGCATACAATAAAAATTGAAAAATGAAAAAAGACACTTAAAATACCACTTAAACTTCAAAATTTTAAATTAATGATTTTTTAAAAAATTGAGTTGTCAATTTGCTATACTCTTTTTTTCAATCCCATTACTCTTATAGTCAATGAAATTAATTTGAGATTTTAAAGTTGAAGTAGTGTTTAAATGTCATTTTCCCTATAAAAAAATCTAGGAAGACCTAATTGAAAATTTTGTGAAATTAATATGGACCTACATATTAATTTTTCACTATTTAGAAAAAAGAAAGGAGAAAATAAAAGAGTAAAAGTCAAGAGTATTGTTACTGTACAATGTACAACCATCAAACCAAACCTATACCGTGGGGTTCCCCCTAGTGTGGGGGTGGCAAAGAATGATTGTTTCTGTTTAGCGCACCATTTTCTAAGGTCTTGCTTGGATTGTGTCATTTTATTGTCTAAGATTTTGGAGTCAATCTGTCGTTTAGGTGTATATTCCTTTGCTCATGTCGTGCTTCTATCGTTTTGTGTCTTCAATCATGATTTGCTGGCTCCAATGGTGTGTTTGGAATAGTAGTGGAAAATAGCTTTATTTATAATCTGATTTATAAAAAAAATTAAATTAGGTAAAAGTCATATTGTGTAAATGATTTATATTTAGATTAATGATTGGATAAATGCTTTTATGAAAGTGAAAATGTGTTTATCTTGACTTTTGT
Source organism: Albizia julibrissin (assembly GCA_037074505.1). Classification (NCBI taxonomy): domain Eukaryota; kingdom Viridiplantae; phylum Streptophyta; class Magnoliopsida; order Fabales; family Fabaceae; genus Albizia; species Albizia julibrissin. Next base: position 12,082,389 of record CM073480.1, on the reverse strand, counting down.
ATAAGTGACTTGTGTGATACTTAACCGAAATTTTTTTAAAAATTATGAAAAGTGAAAAAGTTAACTTTGAAAATTTAGCAATGGTAAAATACATAATTAAATTACAATAAAAATGCAAATGCAAATAAATTATAAATTATACAAAGTTAAAGTTTTTGATACAGTAAAATATAATACAAATAATCAAATCAAAGGTCTCGTACAATTAAGTCATTGATGGTGTCACGAACATAATTCATTTGGGTTGAAGATGTCCGATGATCATTTGTTGACGATGCTTCTTGATCTTGACTACTATTTACATAAACTATATTCTCATTTTTTGCATCTCTAAAGTCCACATCAGTTTGAAAATTTTTTCTAATGAAATTATGTATAGCCCTTGTTGCACAGACAATGCGGGTTTGCGTGTTGAAGCTGTACTTACACATTTTTTGTAAGATTTCGAACTTATTTTTTTACACTCCAAAAGTACTTTCTATTGTGCACCTCAAGCTTGAATGATAAAAATTGAAGGCCTCATTAGGATTCCGAAACAGCCGTTGATTCCTGAATTCTGGGAGGTGGTAACGTGTACATCTGTACAGACCATAAAACCCAATTGATGTTGGTAGCCAAAACCAACCAGATAATATTTGTCTAATATGTGTTAAAATCATTATAAATGTGAGATTATTTTAAAAGTGAAATGAAGACAAAAAAATGTAATTGAAGTATGCGAAAAAAATATTCAAATTGTCATTATTTTATAAATTGAATTATATAAAATAATGAAAATTTGAGCATATTTTGCTAGCATCTAGATGCAAAATTATAAGTTTAATGAGTCGACATATTTCATTAAATGAACTATGAAAAAAAATATCATGATAAAATTTTTTATTATTTATTTTGGAAAAAATTAATAATAAAAATTTGAATATAAATCTTAAATGCAAATCAATACAGAAAGTGTTGTAATAGGTTCATTTGTTATTTCCAACTAGGTTCATTTGAATATGGAAACAACTTATTTTAATATTCTTATTAGTCTTCTATTAAAAAAAATGTAATTGAACTTTCGCTCTCAGAAAAGTTTTTTGCCAACACACCATGAACTAAAGGTTGGGAGAGGCAATGATATAGGGTCTGTTTGGGAACGCAGGAAGTAGAGAAAAAAGCTCAGTGGGAGGGTACAAACACGCAGAAGCTCATTTGACATGGTAGGAACCGTTTGGTATCATGGTAGCTTGCACTGGACTCTTCAGAAAAAAGGAGCTTCTGGTAGAAGCTCCTTTTTGTAACTTCTGAGACGGGAACGGGTGAAAGCTGTTAGAACTGACTTACACCCAAGAGGGGGGTGAATTGGGTGTGTGATAAGAAAGTATGATCTTTTAAATTCTTTTCGTAATTTATCAAATCAATACATGTGGAAGTATAGAAACATAAGCTGATATGTAAATCATATATGCTGGAAATGTAAAAGCTTAGGGAAGAGAATATGCAAACTGTGATTTATCCTGGTTCGGTCCAATCCACGATGACCTACGTCCAGTCCTCAGTCTCCTCCTGAGATTTCCAATCCACTATTTTCTTGTTTAACCAGGCACAAGAAAAGCCTTTACAAATTCACAAGAGTTACTCCCCCTTACACACTGTAAGGTTTACTCCCTCTTACGGTAAGTTGAGCAAAGCAATCCCAAAGTCCTTTCTCTCTTGCTGACCCGTGCAAGTCTTATGAGCAGCAACGTTCTCTCCTGCTTACACCACTGTAAGTCTTACGAGCAGCAACGTTCTCTACTGCTTACACCTTGTAATTCTTACGAGCAGAAAGTACTACTAGCAATTCTCTCTACAACTTTCCCGTAAGGTAATCAGCCCTCTCAAGGTCCCTCTACCTTGAGATCAATACAGACGTATAGATGGTGTGTTTACAGACTCTCTCACAGAGTAGATAAATGCTCACTGAAGTACAATGAAAATATTCTCACTCTCAATTATACATGATATAGAAGATGAAGTAGAGCAAAGAGTGGTCGGAGGTAGAAGACTTAGAATATCAGCATGTTCATGTTCTCATTGCGTTGCTTGCAGTTCTGTGTTTGAATCTTCTCCTATTTGTAGCTGAGTTGTGGAAGATATCCGTTAGAGTCTGTTGATTCATTTGACCGTTGAGCCCATTCAGATATCTTTCTGTTATAATCTCATCTGATGCTTAGACAGAAACTATTTCATGTTCAGTTGAAGTCCCATTGCTTTGCACGGTCGTTGAGTGTATTTAAATATTTTCCCGTTGATCGTGCTCTGACATATGCTTCAGCGTTTCTTACAGTTTTCCCATTGGTCTGACAGATGCAATAGTATTTGTCTTCCGTTACTTATGAAATTTGCTGCCGCCCACGAATAGTTGTCATTTAATATTGATCTATGTAAGCCATGTGATCGGTAGTGCATAACACCTGTAAAGCCACTCAGAGAAATAGCTGTTAGAAAATATCACTCGGGTGATTATAGACTTCACTGGGAGTGATTTCAGAAAATGGAAGAATCATTGGAAGTCAACTTGATTTCACTGGAGGTGATTTTGATAAAACAATTAACTCTTGACCGCATAAGCATTTCACCGGCAGTAATCTTGATTTCTGGATGTGACTGTCATTGGAAGTGATTCTGATTCAGTGAAGAGTGTACTGAGTGATCATAGATGCTGACAAGAAGTGAAACTGATAAAACTTCATATAAGTTGATCTTGGCATGTCTCTGGAAGTGATCTGCAAAATCAACATAATCACTCGCTTGGATATTATCTGATAGAAAGTGAACTGAGACATACTGGCTTTCACTGGAAGTGCATTCTGGTTCAAACTGATATACTGTCACTGGAACTATGAAGAGTGAATTGAGTAATCACTGACTGTAAGTGATATGAGATAACTGATATTTGACTGGGAGTGATCAAGAATGGTGCTGGAGGTGATCAGTTGAAATGGATGATCACTTGAGTGGAGTTCATGTCACCGGAAGTGATTTTCAAAACAGTCAAATATTCCTGAAGTGATTTCGCCTTGCACTGGAAGTGATCTTGAAATTTCCATGTTTCACTCGAGTGAATTTGGAATCACTGGAAGTGTTTTTGTAAATATTGATTTCTTCTTGCAGTGATTTTGAATCCACTGGAAGTGATTTGCAACTTTTCAAACATCACTCGAGTGATTCAAGATCACTGGAAGTGATTTGACAAACAGTGAAATATTCTTGCAGTGATTTTTGATTCACTGGAAGTGATTTGGAGATCACTGGAAGTGATTTGGCAAAGTCGAAATATCACTCGAGTGATTTGGAGATCACTGGAAGTGAAATGGAAAAATTGAGATATCACTGGAAGTGATTTGGAGATCACTAGAAGTGATTTGGCAAAGTTGAAATATCACTCGAGTGATTTGGAGATCACTGGAAGTGAAATCTGAAACAGTGAATTTTTCTTGCAGTGATTTTTCGATCACTTCCAGTGAAATGCCATATCACTCGAGTGAATGCTGAAATCACTCGAGTGATCCGTTTCCAGTTCTTCAGTAAATAGAGGTCAACTTCCAGATGCCATAACTCTTCGAATATGACTCCAAAATTGCTGTATTATATATCAATGGAAAGCCCTGGACGTCTACTTTCATATGGCACCAGTTTCATCTCAATAGGAGCAGTGGTTTGTGAGTTATAGCCAAAATACCAAGACTGTTCCAGAAAGTGACGCTGACATGAAGGTCAGATTAGAACACTGATATCTCCCTCATATGAGCTCCTTTGATGTTCGTTCTAGTGTCAAAATGACGCATTGGGAGTCTAGTTTCATATGCAATTGGTTTCGTCTCATTTGAAGTTGTATTATGAGAGATATGATCAAATAACCAGACCTTACTCAGTTGGACGAAGAACAGACTCTGAAATGCTGCACATCACTCGAGTGATTTGCTGAATCACTCGAGTGATTTCGTTTTTTGCTGAATCACTCGAGTGATTCCTCAAATCACTCGAGTGATTTGTTAAAAATCACTCTACTACAGTTCCAAACAGTTCCAAACAGTGCCAATTGCTACAGTAACCGTATTGCTATAGTATCCACCGCTACAGTACCCATAAAAACTTGAATCTTCATATTTTTCATTAATTCTTGCAAGTTCCTTATTCCTCAATTTCTTTCTTCCATTGCTTGACTAATCTACAATATATGCAACATCAAATAATTAGTCAATGTATTAGAAAAGTATACTATGCAAGCTTCTTATGCTTAATATTTGACATCTATATTTGTCATCATCAAAACTAATCATATCTAACAAAAGCTTCATGCTCTATTTTGCTGGTTTGGTTGCTGGTCGAAGAAAAAAGAAGAGCTTTGGTCAAATCCTAATTTGACCAGGGACTCAAGTAAAAAATTCAAAAGTTCTCGACTAGGGATTATGATGCAAACTTCTAAAATATGTTTGAGGTATAACTGTAATTTCTGAAACATTTGGGTCTTTTTTATGATTTCCTCGGTCCTTTTCTCCATTCACTTATAATTTTTATAAATTCTAGGGATATTTTTTGTAATTTTCTCCAGTCCTCAAAATATTAATTCTAACCCTTCAAAATCTCAAATTTCTTATTAAGCACCTACAATACAAAATTAAGCACAAGGAAGCATTAAAATTTTAAGAGATTATTTATCTTAATAATTAAGAAATTTTAATAATAATTGATCTTTTTGTATTTTATCAAATTTTAATTTTAATTTTTCATTTCAATTATCCCAACATATACAAATAATATATATATATATATATATATATATATATATATAGTATTCAATAAGGTGATCTAATTATAATCCACTTCATGTGTGACATTCTCATTAAAATATATAATTATCTTTTTTTTAAATTAAGTGTTTTAATGTATTTTTCTTCTTTTTCAATAATTATTGAACTTTTTTATTTTAAAAAAATTTATTTACATTTTTTAACATCAATTATAATAATATTTACACAAACAATATATATGTAGTATTCAACAAGATTCATGCCCTTTTCAGTCATTTCTCATCTAAACGGGCTTTTCAAACGCTAATCCAAACAGGTTCAACTTTATAAAAAAAGCCACTTCTCCCACCGTCAATCCAAACACAAATCATATCTACAATCTGACTTTTTTTCAATCGGGCTTCTGTAAAAGCTCCATTAAAAAAGAAGCTACTTCTCCACCGAATTCCCAAACAGACACATAAAGTGACAAGCTAAAAGCTGCTCCCGAGAGCTTTTTGAAAAAGCAGCTTACCCAACCATAAGCCAAATTCATACAACACCACAACCAAACATCAGGAAAAAAATAAACAGTGCAACAGTACCAATTAAGCTTAAACCTCTATAATCGGATTTATGAAAGGCTCAAACGCCCAACTAAATATAGGGTGTGTTTAGAATAGTGGTGGAAAAAGTGGTTTATTTGTAATCTGACTTATGAAAAGTAAGATTAGATAAAAGTCAAATTGTGTGAAGTGATTTATGTTTGGATTGACGATTAGATAAGTGCTTTTATAAAAGTGAAAATGTGTTAAGTTTGCCTTTTGTATAAGTGGCTTTTGTGATATTTAAGAGAAATAATTTTATAAATTATGGAAAATGAGAAAAATAACTTTAGAGATTTGTCAATGATAAATAACATAATGAAATAAAAATAAAAATTCAAATAAATTACAAATAATACAAATTTAAAATTTTTACTACAGTAAAATGTAACAGAACTAATAAAATCTAATCAGATCAAAAGCCATATATAATTTGGTCCCTGATGGTGTCACAAATATCATTTATTTGAGTTGAAGATGTCCGAACATCATTTGTCGACAATAGCTCTTGATCTTGACTATTATCAATATCAACTACATTCTCATTTTCTGCATCCCTAAAGTTCACATCAGTTTGAGAATTTCTTCTAATGAAATTATGTATAGCCATAGTTACATAGACAATACGGATTTGTGTGTCGAAGCTGTACTTTCACATTTTTTTGTAAAATTTCAAACCTATTTTTTCATACTCCAAACGTCCTTTCTATTGTGCAACTCAAACTTGACACAAGCTGGTAAATGAATAAACGGTGTAATAAATGTGTCTAACGGTCATTAATTGGTTCATCATTAAAAGCTGAAGGGAAAAGCTCCTTATTGCTGCGTATGATTAATTGTGCATTTGGACATATAAGTGAGATCAACATAAAGCTATAACAAACATGGACTTTTTTTTTTGCTTACACTCAGTCGTGCGATTGGGCCTCCAATCGCACAATTGAGCCTTAAATCGGTATAACAAACACACGCATAGTAGATCCATGACCGTTTTACAATCCATATATACACCATTTAATTATTAAGCATTTATACCATTAAGTTCTTTTTCTTTATTTTTATAATTTGATATAAAATAAATTCTATTCAACAAAACAAAGTGAAGCCCATCTCATATTTTACTAACAAAAATAAGATATTACTAGATCATGTCAAAGATTCAAAGATTCTAATATATTAATAAAAAATTGATAAAATTTCAATATCAATTTAAAATTCATAACATGTCAAATTTTGAACAAATTAACGTGGATATCATGAGATTATGAAAAATGACTCATATCATTTATAATTTATAGTTTTATAAATAGAGGCGATGATTCGTTAGAGTTTTATATTATATAGTTGTATAATATATAAGACTCACCTCTCAAAACAGAGTTAGGAAAAAGGGTAAGCTTTTTACAGACTCGGGCCTAAATGAGCTTGCTCGTTTAGACCCAACTTTCATAAAATCTCTTAATTAAAAAGCTCAGCTCTTATACTATTCGTTTAAGGTTGGACATGTGGGTTTTAAGTCCGTTTAACTAAAAAATACTATTTTTTCAATCTTTATGAAGAAATAAAGTTAAAACAATAAAATATTAATTTAACACATAAATATTATCATAATTTAATTACAATTAGATAAAGTTAAATTAATAAATAAAAATTTCAACACTTTACACATACATGTTTACCGTGTTATATAAAAAAAACTGTAGCCATATGGCAGCAGAGTTATATATTTTTATGAAAAAACAATCTTTATAGGTATCAATACCTAAGAATTTATCCTAGGTGATGAATGAAGCTACAATGTAATTCAAGACAACAATTTTGATCAACACTTGACTCTTTTTTCGATGGAACTTGTATCTATATTATATGCTCATTTAAATTTTATAAATTACAATCTTCATATTAATTAAAATAAAATTCATTTCAAGTTTTAAATATAGTTATTATTTTACTTTAAAATGAGATACATTATTTTTTGAAAATCATAAATTTTTAGTTAAAATTATTATCTAATGTTCAAATTACCCTATTTTTTAAAAGTTTAAATGAATAAATCATGGTAGAAAACCAAATAAATCAAACTATTTTATAAAATTTAATTTAAAAAAATAATAACAACTAAATATTTACAATATCATTAATAATATAAAAATACTAGTATTATATGAACAATTTTAAAAGGAAAAAAAATAAAAGAGTCTAAACGAGCTGATGTTCAACCACTGTTTTGGAACTCGGACCGGACCGACCGGTTTGGCCCGGAAACCGGTGACTGAACCGGTCCGGTCCGGTTCAGTATTTTTCTATTTTTAAAGAAATCAATTTTTTTTAAAGTTTTCTTTAAAATTTTATATTTATAAATATAAAATATTCAATTTTTCACCGGTTTGGCCCCGGTTTAGCTCCGATTTGACTCACTGACCCTTGACCCAGTACCTCGACCGGTTCAGTGACCGGTCCGATTTTCAGAACCTTGCGTTCAACCTTATAAACTAACCCTTTTAGGCCCTCACTCCATTAAGGTGAACGACAATTTAGGCTTATTTATAATTTGAAGGGCAAGGTTTTAAGCCCAACCTTCATGATAAAAATGACTGACTTGACGAACTTAGTCCATTTTCCTGACTCTACCTCAAAACCAACAAATAAAAAAGACCGGAAGGAGTATATGATATAAATATAAAAGTAAATAGTAAAAGAAATTAAGAAAGATGAAAGAAATTATTTTTCAGAATTCTATGGAAGGCGCTTACCCCAGCCAAAAAAGTTATTCTTCAATAAAATAGACCAATTTAAAATATGTTAAATTTTTTATCTAATATATTAGTCATTAAAAAAATATTAGTCATTAAAAAAGCTTTATCCCCACAAAAATATGAAACATTGATTATGTTTTGGGATGGGAGAGAGTAACACATATCCCATCAAAGTTTAAAAGTTGATCTCAATTGCATCTAACAAGTCTATGATTGTGTAAACTGTTCCAATGAAATTGTAATTTCATTAGCGTCAATTTCTTTCTTTGCTTTTCTTTTTTTAATAATTTAGTCTTCAAGCATCATTATTACCTAATGGAATGCCTATATCCTCACTAACAAAGTTGCTTGCAGAAACTTTTTTGGGTATTCTCTTTTAAAATAGGGAAAAAAAATTTAGTTAGAAGAACTGACACAAACCACCGCAGGTTACAAGCTGGGTCCAATCCTCGACAGATGAAGCAATTTTCTCCTTTGTTTTTACACGTAGTTAAGGATGTTCAAGACCGATTATACTAAATCAAATCAATTAAACCTGATCTTTAGTAAGGTCTATTTTGGATTTTATATTGGCAAAACAGTTCTTTGTATGAAGTGATATATATCTATTACAACTTTGAAGGAAAATAGAGAGAGAGAGAGTACCATACCATAGGTAATCGAAGCTCACACAAATATTAAACTGTCAAAGCCTAATTAAGATTAGCATAACAGTGCATTAGAATAAAAAAGATGGTTGGAGAGAAGAGATTGCCATAAAGTTTAATAACAGAGGATGATGTTCAAGCAATTATAGAGATATAAGGAGACCACTAATAATAATGAGATTGTGTATACTCCTGCTTGCCCTCTAAGTCAGAATTAGAAAATTAATTATTAATGAATTTTTTAATATACAATTACTTATTTCTCAATTAACAAATATGTAATTAATGATGATTTATTCCTTATTTAATAAGACTATCTATTTCTTAATCAAATAGCCTAACCCATAAAAAATGGATATATGATAACTAATGGAGTTGTATTTTCTCCTCTCCCTAATATGGCAAATCAAGCATCAGCTAGTGCATTGAAACATTTTCACAAGATCTGCAACTAAATGATCCACATGGTGTATGGAAAAGGACAGGCCACTTTTGCAATCATTTAGACGTCCCAAATTTTCTTCGCAATTGTCTGCTCATCATCTTGCTCTTGACATTTGGATGATGGAGCTTGAAGGATTATAAAAGAATTCAGGTGCCGGGATATCACACCTTTTCTTTTTGGACCTAAAAATGAACGCAAATTACACAAACTAAACAATACTAATATTGGGCCCTCTCAGCATCAACAAACACTACGGGCAACAGCCAATGAAAGTAGGGTATTGGAATGTCTCCCAAAAGTCACATTAATTAGGTTCAAGTCACATTAATCGGGCTTATCCCGATTCAATAAATCGAGGTAAATCTTGTAACATCCTAAAAATTCAATGTAAGGATTAATTTATGAAAAATAGATAGTAAGCCAATTTATGGAACCTACAAAATTTAAGGAAACTTAAATTTGATAAAGGGAAAAATTAGGACCTAGTGTGTGTAATTAATATGATAAAAATATACTTATATGTGTATAAAAACACACACACCACACTTGACAGCGCACACACGTACAGCTCATCCATGCATTGTGACTCCTTCCCATCACAACAAACACACACATGTACCACACACATACCTACACATACACCTTCAAGACAATAACACTTACCTACTCTTTTCTCTTCTTTCATTTGGCCAACACATACGTACAGCACACAGCACACCTCACTGTAAATATAATACTCTCTTCCCTCTCCATTCAACGTTCATACAGCAACTGAAACATAAGAGAAGAAACAGAAACATAAACACAGAAAACAGAAAAACAGAGAGAGAAACGAAGGAAGAACAAGCTCCAAATCTCACACACAACATCATAAACGTGTTTAGGTAAGTTTCTTCTACTTTAACCTTGGATTTCCATTGGATTTGTGGCTGTTTTCTGGGTTGTTTTTCTGCTGGAAGTGATGAAGTTCACCGAAAACATTTCTCTCATCCATCAGTTTTAAAACCAGCAATTTTGTGTCCGTTTTGCATGATATTTTCGATTCATTTTCTTATGTAAACACGTCCCCAAACACAAGGAACATGTTTAGGAGTATGTAGAGTCAAAATCTTTGAGATTGAAGTCCAAAATCATGGTTGCATGTGAGTTTTATCAACTCTGTTTTGGTCGATGGAAAACAGAGTTTTTATTAGAAATTTTCAGAAGCTCAAACGGAGGCTACAGCTGGATTTTTCATCTGGTTCTTTTTGATATGGAAATTTTAGGATGTTTAGTATGAAATAAAATCAAGAAGAGCTCAATTTGGTGTCAAAACGAATAAGTTATTAATTTTTGAAGTTAGACTGTCAAAACTGACGTTTATCAGAGTCATTCAGTTTCGTGTGGCTTTATGACCAAACAAATCACATCCATTATTTACGAAATTTTACAGGAAGATAGTAGACATAACAAGCTTTAATATGAGTGGTAGAATGAATTTTTTGGATATCTTTAGAGGAAGTTATGAGTTTTGAAAGATGGGTTTAGAAACAGGTGCAATCCTGGACTTCCAGATCCTAGTAGTTGATTTCATGGTATTTTTAAATTATGTAATATTTCCCAATGGCCATGAAAATTTCCATTATTTAAGTACATAGTCTTAGCTTTAATTTGATATATAGTTTGTGTTAATTGGATTAGTATACTAAGAGATATGAATTTTGAAGTCAGTTGCTCTCAAACTATGTTTCTGGAAAACAAATTGTTTGTGTCGAACGTTTGGAAAATCAAACCTTGAAAAAAAATTATGAAACTTTTCAAATTTAAAGTATACATTCATAGCTTTAATTTTAAGGGTAGAATATAATATTTGGACAAGTATATTAGGAGATATAGATTTTCAAAGTCATGCTATGTTTCTGGAGACTAATCTGGAATAGGGGTATTTCGGGAAATTCTGAGAGTAATATGGTAAAACTGGGTAGATTTCGATATTTTTCTATGAAAATATATTTCAATAGCTTCATGTATGCTTTGGACTCAGTCAATTTCGATTTTTCTAGAATTAATTATGATTTTTCAAAGTTAACTGAAAAATTTGTCAATTTGCTGAAGAATAGTAAAATTGCACTATGCAAAATTATATAGTGTATAAACCACTGAAACTGAGATAATCAACATAATATGATTAAAGATAGTAGTAATACAAGTAATAACCAATTACTTGTTAATTTTAATTTATAGGAACTGGTAAAAGCCCAAGCCGAAGAAAAAGTTTTGGATAAACAGTTGGACTGAAAAATGACCCAGGTAGTAATTCTTTCTTTCATGCACTATGTGATTATTTATATGTTGTGTGTTCCATTTTCTGTAACATGACAGTTCCTGTGGTACAACACGCGAATAAGCCAGGGTCTAAACATATCGTTTGACCATGGACACGAGTTTAGCCAGGGTTGCAAACAGTCGTTTGGCCTTGGACAGTATGCATACAACATGAGTTAGCATTTTACATATCATGGCGCATTGCATATTTATTTATCGCATTTTATATGACTGATTATATATTACTACTGAGATTCATTCGAATATCACCATTTTTCAACATCTAAAAATATTCCAGCAAAGGACAGCGGCTCTAAGGGCAAAACCGTAATTACTGGCGATTGAAGGTCCGGTCCTAGCCAGGAGTTACATCTGATTATCTTTAGTTGTGGAATTTATTTCTTTTGTACTCTGTATATATTTTTCAACCTATATGAGGATTTTCTGTAATATCAGTAAGTACTTATTATCAGTATAGTTTCACTATTTTTGTTTGTCATCTGAACTACGCATTTATTATATAGTGAATATTAGAATATTAAGGGGTTTGACAAATTTCCTCCACATATTTACCTCGTAGACCGTAAAAGCACCTCGTAGACTGTAAAAACTACCTCGTAGACCGTAAAAGTTATCTCGTAGACAGTAAATTACGATTGAAAAGCACTTATAGAGCTTCCAATCACTATTTCAAACATCCTCTCAATCAAATTTACCGTTCCCAAGGCTAAGGCCATTCGAGTAGAATATGCTCCTAGACAGCACTACTCAGAAATTCAGGACAAACTAATCCAACAACCATATTTAAGAAGACTTCAGAAGCTGATAATCAGACTCAAAACACAACCTGGTCAAACCCCAAATTCAGAGCCATCTCTATTAGCTTCCTGAGAGCCAAAGACTTCACAAAAGAAGATAGAAGTTGCATGAGAGGAGAAACTAAACAAATACATAAACATAACCTACCCTGACTCCCCTAGAGTTTTTGAAAATGACCTCCACTTCGGCTTTCTTAGTAGTACTATCATAATCCTAGCTGTTACTATTTGTTCACTTGAAAATAAGCCGTGGGATAAAAAAAAAAAAAAGATTGTTGCAAGTGGTATCCTTACAAATAAAAGGATCTCCATTCAATCAAAGCACAAAATATCTGAAGTACGTATTACACTTATTAAACCAAGAGTCCAATTTGTAAGGAAGAAAAACAGTTAAGACTTGATGAAAGATGGTATACTGATCAAATCTCATTCAAGTTTTGTACAGGGACTGAAATCTGTGAGGGATGTTAGAAGTTTGTTCAATATATCTAAAATGGTATTTTGGGACAAAAGATCCCGGTCATCCATTGAAGTCTTCATGGTGTCATGGGGATGTGACAAGATTAGGTTTAGTGTACCTGAAATGATCAGAGAAAATAACAAAAAGAAATATATAGCAAAAAGAAACTTAAGTTAAAATCCCAAAGTCGTCTAATATTTATCATAACAATAATAGTTATCTTTATGTTTGCTTGATATCATTATCGGAATATATAGAAAATTACAACCCCCCCTCTCTCCCCAAATATATAAATATATAGCAAGGAACATAATCTTGGTAGGACTATAAGCTTTCAATGTTCGCTACGGGACTCTCAAAATCTGCTAAAAATTATTAATATTCTCAACTAGAAATCTCATGCATTAATTTGTTTTTTCAAATATTCTCAATTTTTCTTTTTTATTTTTTTCTTGCATTCAAATATCGTTACCTCATGAAATGGCTAGTTTCATCACACCTGTTCTACATGTATGTTAGATTATGATTGTTCCAGAGTCTAAAACAAAGAATGTGCCATAGATTCTCTCTAGCGTAACGGAGCAACAAACAAGATTACATGCAAAAGCTTTATGTGAAAGTCACACTTTTCAGTAGGAAATTGATATCGATCGAGGAATATGAGAATTAAAGGTACGAAATGATTTAAACTTCAAAGGGTTCATTTCTACACAAGTTCTCAAACAAATTAAATCTACCAGGTGATAATTAAGATTTAGGATCAAACCTGTGGATGTGGTCACTATCAACTGGTACAAGGCTTTCAAAATGATTGAAGATAACTGAGAATTCATTGTCAAATCTGCCGGTAGCAATCTTCCTCATTTCATTAGTTCTAACATTTACCAGAAATAGAATACTTGATACATAACTGAGAATGTTCACTTCAGGTTGAGTTCCACCAAAGATCCCAAACATTTCATTCACTTCAATTTCCCCTTCAGATTCAGTTTTACTGACAATTCCAGGAATTACATCACCGTTGCAGACAAGTTCATCCCTCCAAATACATAATGTATTTATCCTTAAAATACCCAATGGATGCTCCAAGCCTGTAATGGTGTTTAAAGAATACTTCTTAGTCCAACTCCATCTCTCCTGAGGTGTAATACCTTCCCCCATCACCCACAAATCGATAGACCAAGAATCAGTTGTACAAGATACAGTCTCTACAAAGTGAGAAATCACAGCAAGTTTGTTCTCATATACAGCAAGCTTATGGCCTGAATGCTTATGACTTTTGTATAAAGGAGGCATTGGTATCAATGTAAAGGCGTCCATTGCTATGTCAAATGAAACTACAAAGTCCTCCTCGTCATCCAGCTTTGATCCAAGCCAAAACATAGCTCCATTGGCAGTGACAGTTTCAGATTTAAGATTTATGCCTTTTAAGTTTTCACATTTGATTGTGTTCCATTTCAGTGTCCTCAATGAATAAACCTTCACTTCATTAACCACATCCTTATCTCCATATTCATATTTAGGAACATAAGCCCTCAATATCTTGCAATCATTAGCTATAGGACTGAACCCATATCCTACATAGATACTGCCCCCAAAACTAAAAACATTGCTGTGCACCTGTCTGATCTTTCTAATTGCTGGATTCCACAAGTAAAGGGAATGAACTTGAGAACTATAATGTTCGACACAGAGAAATCCATTGCTGGAACCGACGATCCTAACAGGAAACCGATTATGGAAAGTAATGTTCTGAACTTCATGGAGTTGCTTCTCACAGTCAAGCAAGCATAATTCCACAGCAACACCCTTGTCTCTGCCACTCCGTTGGAAAAGAAGAGAAGGGCTGTGATGATTGAAGTGGTGGAGGTGATCAGCAATAAAAGCTGGGGCCATGAAGAGATTTTCCCATTGTTTGCACACACATTGAAATTTCTTCAAGGATTTTGCAGCAAGTCGTTTGAGTATGTTTCTGATGATTTCTTGAGGAATAAATTGTGCGCTGCCATCCACCCTCATAGTGTGTAACTAGGAAGAACAAAATGCAATGAACAATGAGAAAGAATGGGTCGGTGAAACAAGGAAACAGATTTTGTATTCGGTACTTAACCAAAAAAATAAAATAAATAAATCTTCACAAATACTCATCTGAACTATCACAGATCCAAAGAGCACACACCCTCTTGTAAAGTGGAAAACAACTTGCATAATCTTAAACCTTAAACCTTAAATTGATGATCCTAACACAACATGGAATCAATCAAAGGTGGGTTCTAAATTTCAAGGATTTGCATCTCATGATTGATCAAGATCCCTCTGTCATTCATTTGGAAAAGAGGAGAAGGGTTTCAAGTCCTGGAGTGGTTAGTTGCTTTCCCTGGAGTTCAAAGAAAGAAATGTAAAGAAAAGAGAATATAATAAAAGATGACTTTGTGGGAGGAAAATGCCTTTTTATGTCTTTTAAGAAATTGATAAGAAAATGCCATTATTACAGAATATATATGATAGAAATATAATAAGATATTTTATATTTTAACCTGTTTCGTGAAAAAGAATCATTTTTCTTGTTGAAATACAACATTCTTCTTGACTTATAACCAACTTGACATGAAAAGTGTTAATCAGAGCCTATATTTTATAAAAATCTTTTTGCTTTACATAAGTATTCACTTTAAAATACATCATATGGCATCTCATGGTTAAATTTAAAAGAAAAAATATAACGTAAAATTTAAAAAAAAAAACAACAGGAAGAAAGGATCACAAGGAAGGTGGAAACAAAATATTGTGAGGAAACAGAGACTCGAACCCATTACAGCATCTACCACACAAAATAATATATAAACTCAAACAAATTATATCAGTTCTCTCTTAATTGTGTTGTATTTTCAAATCTCAGTCACGTCTGATAGTCACACTTCACATTTGGAAATTGAATCCATTGTGTTTCTATTGAAAATTTTAGCATACTTTATCCTTCAGCTTATGATATTTCCGATTCTTTTTCTATGTGCAGGCCCAGAAGTTAATGATTTTGAAATTTAATCTCATATTTCACCCAATCATGCACTAGGGCTCTTCTGACCATGAATAGATTAACAGAGACGTCATATTGAGAACCTCACAGCAAGCTCATGGCAACCAGTGTTTTCACCCTCCTATGGTCCACAGAGTATACAAGCTCTCTTACAAAGTGGAAAGCTACTGACACAAAAACCATTTTATTTGATTCATTTTTTCCACAAGAAACAAAATGAAAAAACCACAAACTTAATTTCCTTTCCTGTCAAAAGATGAAATAAAACCATTGGTACATTACATGCACAATAAGTCCCACATAATCCACGCAGCAGCAACTAATGTATTATATATTCACATTTGAAAGGAAAATGAACAACTTAGCATCACAGATATGCCTTAAATAAAGCTAAAAATATCTAAAACTAAATATAAGCATTCAGCATCCTAAATAATATTCCGGGCAAAAAAAAGCATTCTGACTAATATCTATTAAGGTCAATAAGAATTATATACAAAATGATTTAAACTTTTAAGGTTCATTTCCACTGAAAGTGTTTATACAAAACAAATCTACAAGGTAATAATTAAGATTTAGGATCAAACCTCATGCACGCGGATTCTGTCTATTGGTAGGATGCTTTCTACATGATTGAAGATAACTGAGAATTCATTGTTATATCTGCCTGTTGCAATCTTCCTCAATTCATTAGTTCTCAGATTTAACAGACATAGAACACTTAACATGCCATTGCTCTCTTCAGATTCACCAAAGATTCCAAGCATTTCATTCATGTTCTCTTTCCATCCACTTTTACCAAACATTTCACTCACTTCAATGTTCTTTTCAGATTCAGTTTTATTGATAATTCCTCACTACCGTTGCAAACAAGTTCATCCCTCCAAATACATAATGGATCAATCCTAAAAATACCTAATGGATGCTCCGAGCCTGTATAGGTGATTAAAGAATACTTCTCAGTCCAACTCCACCTCTCCCGAGGTGCACCAATACCTTCCTCCAACAGCCACAAGTCAATAAACCAAGAATCAGTTGTAGACGATACAGAGTCTATAAAGTGAGAAATCACATCAAGTTTGTTCTCATATACGGAAAGCTTATGGCCTGAATACTTGTGACTTTTGTCTGAAGGAGGCATCGGTATCAATGTAAAGGTTTCCATTGCTCTGTCAAATGAAACTACCAAATCCTCCTCCCCCTCCAGCTTTGACCAGAGCCAAAACATAGATCCATCAGCAGTGACAGTTTCGGATTTAAGATTTACGCCTTTTAAGTTCCCAAACTCGATTTCTTTCCATCCCTGCTCGCTGAATGAATAAACCTCCACTCGAGTAAGCTCATCCTCATCTCTATATTCATATTTAGGAACATAAACTCTCAATACCTTGTAGTCATTAACTATTGGACTGAATCCGTATCCTACATAGATTCTACCCTCAGAATCATAAACATTGTTGTGTACCTGACTGATTTTTCTAATCGCTGGACTCCAGCAGAAAAGAAAATGAACCCGACCCTTAGATCGTTCCACACAGAGCAAACCATTGCTAGAACCGACGATCCTGACCCGAACCGCGGAGTCGAGAGGAATATTGTGAACTTCATGGAGTTTATTCTCGCAGTGGAGCAAGCATAAATCCACAGGAAGACGCTTGTCACTGCCACTCCGGTGGAGAAGAAGAGAAGGATTGTGATGAGTGGAGTGAACGAGGTGGTCAGCGATGAAAGATAGGTTGTTGATGAGATTTTTCCATTCTTTGCGCACGCATTGAAATCGCATTACGGATTTCACCGGAAGTCGTTTGAGAATGTTTGTGAGGATGGCTTGACGAAGAAGTTTTGAGTGGCCATGCACATGGTGCATGTTTTTGTTTCAGCGTTGAAACGACTTGATTTATAAGTGTTTATGTACGTAAGTCGAGATAACACTCCTCTTACACACTAACCTCGTATACTATAAATCATAATTGAAAAAGCTGCTTTTAAAGACTTCAACCGCTATTCCAAACAAACCAATTGTCTGTGGCATACTGTTCGACTTGGAAGAAATGAACGAGTCACGCAGTTGAATCAGTTTTCCCGCCCATTCGCAGGAAATATGATTCAGATTTAAATTTTTTTATTTTTTTAAAAATTATTTTAATTAATATATAATTTAAAATAAAGATAATTTGTTAATTGAGATTTTTTTTAAAAATAATTTTTTAATTATAAATCACTCATTGTAAAAAAATCAAATTTTCTTTACCTATTCTTTAAATAGACGGTTCCGTCAGGGAGTTGCTCTGCTCTGACCAAGACCAGCCTAAAAATAGGGATTTTGCGAGCGAGAAGTATTTTTTTAATCAATGAACAAATCGTTCTTTTTGCCAATTTTTCTAAATATTTCAATATTAGGAAAATCATCTAATTTGATTATATATTTTAATTTTAATAAATGATGGGATTATTATAAAATTCATTGAGAAGGAACTTTTTATTTTTTTAAATTTTAAATAATCAATTCAAAAATAATTAACGAAATATCAGTTTCCTTTTTTGTTAGAGAAATAATCAACGAAAGATTATTTATTATTAATTAAATCGTCTCTCAGTTCAAGCAACCTTTAAGTGCAAGGTTCGCCTCAAATGTCATTATTGCAATAATATTTGTATTATTGTTCCATTTTTTAAACTTTTTTATTGGGTTAATATTATCTTTCAGTCTTTAGCTATTTTTTAATTCTCATGGCAACCGATTTTTGTTTTATAAATTTTTTGGCCTCATCATGGCGCAATGGAGTGCTCCAAATACTTTTATGTGGTTTTTAGTTTATTTATTTTATTTTGAATTTGTTTCATTTTTGTCTTTCTATATCCATGTGGATGGCCTTTTTTCAACTTTTTTGTTACATGAGAAATCTTTTTTATAAGTAAGTACCTATAAGTTATTTCACGAAAAATCGTAAAATTTTTATAATTATTTCTCAGAAATATTTTGCATAATTTCACTTTAAAAATAAATAAAAAATAAATTTTAGTTATAAATTAAAGGTATTATTGTAATATTATCCTATTTTTTGAGAAGATTAAATCATTTTCAACTATTTTAATTGGTATTTAAAAATTAGTTAAGAATATCTTATAATTTCAAACAAATTGAGTATTAAATGTTAGAGGACGCCGTCTAAAAATTTGTTAAATATAAATTCATGGTCACGAAAATTAGCGGGAAAAACAAGTATGAATATGAAGATTGGTGAGACTTGTTCCTTGATTTTCCATCTGAGATGAAGGTTATCCGCATCAATTTCTTGCATTATTAAATTATAACACATATCCAATCAAATTTTGAACCACTGAAATAAAAGTTGTGAATAATAAATAGGAAAAGACAGATTTTTTTTTTGAAATTACAAAATTTTAAATTAAAGATTTCTTAAAAAAATGAGTTGTAAATTACTTATCAAATTTCGTCACTTTATTATTAATTCTTGATAACAAATTTGATTTTATAATTTTAAAAAAATCTTATCTTTTTCCCTAATAAATATAAGTGTCATTAAAAAATTGTTGATGAATCCCTCTCTCTCTTGGTTGTCTTGTTCATTTGGTCTTCAAATCTCAACTGCTTCTAACAAGTCTATTATAGTCTTTTAAAGTAGAATGCCAATAAAATTGAAATATCATTAGTCAATTTCTTTCTTTGTATTTTAATTTTTGAATTTCAGGTAACAAGCATCATTATTACCTAATAGGATGCCTATCCTCACCAACAAGCTTCTTTGGGTATTCATTAAGAATGAAAATAATTTTTTTTTAAAAAAAAACTTAGAAATGCTAGCACTAACTAACAGCTTGAAGTTTCAAACTACTCGCAACAGATGAAACAATTTCCTCCTCTTTTTTTTTTTTTTTTGAAATAAAGTCAAATGTATTTCCACTAAAAATGTTAATCATTACAAAAAGAAGTACCCTATACTTCATATGACACATCATGGATAGTGAAGCAAGAAGGAAAGAGCTGAAATTAACATTTAATTGTTGTAATAAAAGAACCTTATCGAAATAAAAATTGGAGATGAAAGTATTCAAATCTTGATAGATGGAATTTGATGTTTGACAGATTGACCCTCTAGAACGAAGGAAGACTTTCTTTAAACATATTACTCTTAGATCTGGCTTTAGATTTTTTATGAAGAATAGTGATTAAAGAATCTAAGATAAAGCAGCCAAGAAGCATAGAACAACAAATAGATTAGCTTTTGATGTATTCTTCCATATGACATAAACTAAAGATTGACCTTGACATCCTATGCAGACATTGCAATATTTAAACCCTTGTTTTTTGTACTAAAAGCACAATCCATTCTTGTGGTGGAATAGAATTTCCATGACAACGAGCAGCACAAGGCAAAAGATCTAATTAAGGGGGTTTTTTTTCTTTCTAAACAGAATGCTAATAATGCAGTAGCAGTTGAATGATGTACTTCCCCAATCGTTGAATAGGGCACACTGAACCCCCTGATGAGATATTTGATTCCTTTCCATCCAAATTGTGGTTATCACTTTAATGACTCCAGCTATAATCAAGTGATCATGATACTGATATAATTGGTACAGGGAATGTTTTAACCATTCCTTGAAGGAATTGAAGGAAGACAAGGTGGAATAAATATTCAATCCTCCAAACCATACTGCCTTAGCAACTGAGCAGTTGAGAAATATGTGATCTAAAGTTTCCAGATCATTACATCGAAAAGCACAGCTTCCATTAACATTGAAATGGTGTTTTTGGAGAACATCCAAGGATGGAATAGCATGATTCAATAACCTCTAAATGAATAAAAAATCCTTACCTGGAAGTGAAGTTGACAAAAGGAACTTCCAAAATGGATCCCCATTTTGACTATTTGATGAGAAGTTTATCACTTTTGAGGCCTTCCTTAACAGTGTATAAGCCAGATGAACTCTTCGACCAGATTATTAAATCTTGATGATCGCAGAAGGAGACAAGCATATCAAGAATTTGCCGAGCAACATGAGGAACATATAGCAGTGGAACTAGCCGAGACTACCATTTTGTTGGCAACCAACTTGACGAAAGATGCAATAATAGATCAAAGACCGTCTGAATTGATTGGTCATTATTTGATCTAGACTGCATAGGTCACCACAAAAGATAGTTAATATTAATAGGTGTACTTGAACAGACCTTCCACTTAAGATTAGATGTTATGATGTCATAGCATTTAAAAATGCCTTTCTACATCCATGAAAAGTTACATGGTTTCTTAACAATGGACTCGCTATTTAGATCAAAATACTTAGCGCTTAAAGTAAAGAACAACAAAGATTGATGAAGAGTCGAGATGATCTTCCAAACTTGTTTAGCCAATAGTGTTGATTGACTTGGGCCGTTCTTCTTAACCTCATTTGAGGGTTTGAACAAAGTTTCCGTATTGGAAAGATGAATTCAATTTCGATCACCACTTGATCCCCAAAAGAAATTAATACATCCTGACTCAATTCTATCACAGATGTATTGAGAGGCAGCTTTATATAAGAGAGAATATGCATATTTGCACCAGATAATACCAATTTAATTAATGTTAACCTTGAAGCTTGAGATAGCAATTTGGCCTTCCATGCTAGTTCTTCTTTCAATAGCTTCTATTACTTGTGAATATACTAGGGACTTACTTCTTCCATGGTCAACTTAAGTCCCTAGGTATTTTTACCTAATCTATCATTGAATAATACTCCAAAGAAGTCAGAATAATGTTGTTTCTGTTGATGGGGGACATTTGGGCTAAATACTATAGAGGATTTAGAGAGGTCAGTTTTCTGCCCCGACCATTGACTATTAATGTCCAAAGCTGCTTTCACTGAATTAGAAGAATTATCAAAGCATTCAAAGAAAAAACTGAATCATCAGCATATAGGAGATGAGAAATAGGTTGAACACTGCTGCAAATTTTTATCCCCTTCAATGATCTCACCTCTTCAAAAGAGTTCTGAAGCCAAGACAAGCCATTTGCTGAGAGGATACAAATGTAGGGAGTTAAATGTCAAACCCCTTAACATTTTGATATTCGCAGAGTATTAAGTGCATAGTTCCATAGAGCATACAGAAACAGCGAAAATATACTGATAAGGAGTACTTGTTTACAATATAGGAGAGTTCTCATAGGGTTTGATAAATATATACAAATGTACAGAGTATTCAAAAGTAGCCAAAATTACATGTATAAATAACTATAGCAGCTACAAAATTCCCATAACTCTAATCATTAATAGCCACTGTTTTGCCTTTCGAGCCGCCTGCCTCAGCTGTAAAGTTTTTATTTTGAAAAAGAATGAGATTCGAGTGAATCTCAGTAGTAATATGCTTTCAAACATATAAAATGTGAAAAATAAATATGTAATGCCATGTCATGTAAGATGATAGAAAACTGTGTTTACATTTGTCTAAGGCCAAACGACATGTTTGCACCCCAGCTTAACTCGGCGCCCTTGTTGGGTCCCTGACCAAAACTTGGCAAATTGGTGTGTCCAAGATACTAGCTCATATTATAGAGAATGACATATACAAACATTTAGTAATCACATAGCATATAAGAAAGAAGTTACTATATGAATCTTTTTTCAGTGCTACTGTCAGTCCAATACTTTTGTCTCGGCTCGGGCTACAATAAATTCCTATAAATTGAAGTTAACAAGTAACTAATTATTACTTGTACTATTACTACTCTTAAATTATATTCTGTGGGTTATCCAATGTAATTACAATAATTTGTGTACAGTACAATTATGCACAGTACAATTTCACTGTTTCCAGAAACTGACAGATTTTTCAGTCAACTTTGGAAATTCATAATTAATTCTAAAAAAATCTAATTTGACTTATTCTAAAGCCTAAATGAATATTTATAAGTGTACATTTGAGGAAAAATAATTACATTTGACCATTGTAACCAGATCATTCCCACAAAATTCTCCAAACCAAACTATTCCCAGATTCACTATCAGAAACAGGGCACAACTTCAAAAATACATATCTTCCAATATACTTGTCCAAAAATTATAAAATACCTTTAAAATTAAAGCTCTATATCTATACTTTAAACCTGCCAAGTTTCATAATTTTTGGACTAAGTTTGGACAGCTCAATATATTGCACAGCATCACTGTCTCACAGGAGACAATCAAACAGTATGCACCTATAACTTCAAAAATTTCTATATTTTTATACCAACATCCAAAAATCCTGAACGCTTGCATATCTACACAATTTTTCTTTCTAAAGCCAATGGAATTATCAAAATTACAAAATTCTCACTCCTTATATACGCCCTGTTCTGACCAGAAGTTCATCACTAGGAAGAACAAAATGATTTTACAACTTCTATTTGCAAAACTTGCTAATCATCCATTCTACCATGCTTAAGCTCCTTTTTACATCATTTACATGTTCTTAATACCATCAACACCTTAAGTTTATTCCTCAATAAAAATAGGGTAGCACACTAATATCATAAAATCTCAACCAAATTCTAAGTTACTTAGTACAAAATAAAGCTTGTACTTACCTCTTTGCTTGGCTATAACTCTTTCTTGTTTTCTCTAACTTCAACACTAGTTTGATAGCACAAAACTCCTCCCTTCAAGAAACTAAAATCATAGAAATGATGTTCTTGATGAGGGAAACCATATTTATGAAAGGACTTTGGGTTAGAAAAGTGATCTTAATAAAGAAAATGGCTCAAGAACACATGCCTCCACTCCTTACTTCTTTACTCTTCAACTTTCGGATCTTTCTCTTTTCTATTGTGGCCGTCTAGAAATGAATAAGAGTGAGAAGGATTGCTAATTAAATATATGCTCCCTCTTTCCTCTTAACCGACTTTGAAGAGTGGAAAAAAAAATATTGAGACTTTTTTAATTATATGTGTGAATGATTGTATAAAAATAATGGTCATGGGTCTCAATATAAAAGTACGCTGAATATTTTACTAAAGTTTTCCTTCTTCCCTTGTGCTAATCGTCATTGTTGAACAAAAAGATGAGGAATTATTTTAATCAACTTCTCTTTCTTTACTAGTGTCTTGTCGACTTTTGTAATGTGAAAGGATGAGGAAATGAGACTTAGCCGAAATATTTGACTAAAGGTGGAGGAAGTTTGTTGTGTTGCCTCCTTTTCTTTTGATATACTTTTGTCATCTTAGTAAAAGAAGATGAAGATGAGGATTTATTAAGCTTTTCTGTCTCTCTTTCTTTGTCTTGTGCGCTTCTGAGCAAAAGTGAGGAATTGATTATTGATTAAATTATCTCATCTGCCGAAATGTTTGAAAAGAATGAAGATATATATTGATATCACACTCTCACATCTTCCTTTATATCCTTAACCACTTTTGTTGACTAAATAAATAGTAAATCAATTAATCTTATCTCCTTAAAATCTGTCCGAAATTGTCATTGAAAAGAAGAGATAATTGTGTTAACCTATAAAAGTAGGTATGAAATTATTTATTTCATTCACACTTCTTGCTTATTCCTAGCCGTAAATCTTGGCATAAAGAGGAGAAAATTTGTTGCACATGTCTTGCTTATGCAAGCATAAATCATGTAGTCCAATAAAAAATGAGTTTTTTTTTTATTTTAATCATCCTCAAGATCAAGTGGCAATTGACTCTTTGCAACATTATTTCTTGTGTCATCTCAAGTATACCAAAATTCACCATTTTATTTCATTTAATATAATAAATGTACATGGAATTTTAGTGAACAAAAATTTGGGCTATTATATTAAAGAATCTCCTTAACGAATCCCCCTATTTGGGACAATCTTATGAGTCATATGACCATTAAGAAAAACTTGATATTGCATGGTGGTAATGCATTGCATGATGAGAACAATCCATTTATCTGAGAAGTTCATTCTTTTCATAACCATATAAATAAAATCTCATGATAAAGTATCAAAGGCCTTGGCGAAATCAACTTTGAAAGCTGCCAACTTTTTTCTCTTGGCCGAGGAATTATGAATCTTATTCATAAGATATGAAGCTTATTCATAAGATATGAAGCCAACGTTATGTTATGAGAGATAATTCTTCACTTGAGAAAAGTGCATTGGTTTGGTGCTATGTAATTGTCCAAAATAGATTTCATTCTAAACACAAGACTTTCGAGTTAATTTTGTAACTCACATTACACAGACTTAAAGTCTTCAATCCCTCAATCTTTAGTTTTTTTTTTTAATTCTCATGGCAACCGATTTTTTTTTTATTGAACTTTTTGGCCTCATCATGGCAATGGAGTGCTCCAAATACTGTTATGTGGTTTTTAGTTTTTTATTTTATTTTGAATTTGATTCATTTTTATCTTTTATATATATATATATATATATATATATATATATATATATATATTAGTTCATTTTTATCTTTCTATATCCACATGGATGGTCTTTTTTTTTCAACATTTTTGTTACATGAGAAATGTTTTAGATAAGTACGTACACATAAGGCATTTTATGAAAAATCATAAAATATTTATAATTATTTCTTGGAAATATTCTGCATAATTTCAGTTTTAAAAATAAATAAAAAATAAATTTTACTTATAAATTAAATGGCTAAATTATACTTTTCGTCCTTTACGTTTACATAAGGTTTCATTTTAGTCTTTTAAATTTCTAAAGTATACTTATAGTCCTTAAAACTTAACACGGTTAATAATGTTAACAGAAAATCCTAACCAAGTAAAGTTAAATAGTGACATTGCAACGGTGGCAAAGCAAGCTGAACTAGTAACGTAGCACATCATTTAATTTTAATCTTACATGGCATTTACTTAATTTATATTATTTTTTACATAAAAATATATTTTAAATGAATTATTTTAATCAATTTCTTCCTCTTTTCTTCATGGTGAAACCCTAGCCTTATGCTGCAGCACCCTTCTTCATCTTTGTATTTAATTGATCAATTCCTCATCAACTGAGATTTTCTTGTTCTATCTTTTTCTTCAGATGAAAGACTAATTTGCAACTATATTGGTTCTTGAAGCTCTAATGTTAGTTATATAATTTAACACTCATCACAAATTACGCTATTCATCAGAGCACTCGACATTTAGTTTAGGTAATTAAAAATTTAAAATTGAATAAGACTGACACTCAGCGAAGAGAGATTTATCTAAGAAACTGGTCAACCTCATTCGCAGATATAAAACCATCTAGTCGTCAAACACACTACAAATGTCTAGGCTTTGAATCAAATGTGAAGAAAAAGATGGAACAAGAAAATCTCATTGGATGATGGATGAAGAATCGGAAGAAAAGATGAAGAAGGGTGTTGCGGCGTAAGGCTAGGGTTCATAATGAGAGAGAGAGAAATTGATTAAAATAATTTATTTGAATTAGATTTTATTTGAAAATAAAATAATATAAAATAATTAAATACCATGTGGGATTAAAATAAAATAAGGTGTAGCGTTGCAAGTGCAACCTGATTCGTCAGCATTACACTATTACTACTTAACTTTGCTTAGCCAGCATTTTTCTTTAGTATCATTAATGGTAAGTTTTAAGGATTAAAAATGCACTTTATAAATTGAAATGAAACCTCACGCAAACATAAATGACCAAAATTATACTTTAACTTGAATTAAAGGTATTATTGTAATGTTATCCTATTTTTTTGAGAAACTTATTTTCAACTATTTTAATTGTTATTCAAAAATTAGTTAAGAACATCTTATAATTTGAAACAAATTGGGTATTAAAGGTTAGAGGACGCCGTCTAAAAGTTTGTTAAATATAAATTCATGGTTACGGAAAATAGAGGGAAAAACATTAATGAAAATGGAGATTGGTGAGACTTGTTCATTGATTTTTCCATCTGAAATGAAGCTTATCCGTGTCAATTTCTTGCATTATTAAATTATAACACATATCCCATCAAAGTTTGGGTCACTGAAGTTTTAAGCAACACGCGATAGGTGAAACCATTTCTTCCTTTTTTTAAAAAAAAGGATGTTCAAAACAGATTACCAAATCAAATTGATTTGATCATTAGTAAGGTCTATTTAGGATTTTATATTGGCAAAACAAGAAGTCTGCTTTCATTAAAGATTGGCATAAACGGAACCAAGCTAAAATCAAAACCTGTAGATATTATTTTTACTTTTTAAAATGATTATAACTAACAGAGAATTTCGCGCGTATGAAGCCATATGTGCTACAACTTCATTGAGTTATACTTTTTCCTATCTTTTGAGATAGCGAGTCAAGCATCAGCAAGTGCACTGAAACATTTTCACCAGATATGCCAATAAATGATCCAATCATTTAAGGTAGGGAATTGGAATTATCAACACATTATGTTTGGATGAAGGGAAAAGTAGAAAGAAAATAAGGAGAAAGAAAATACGGGGAAGGGAATACTAAAAGAAAACTTTCAAAACTGATAAAGTTTAAATTTAGTAGTTCTGAAAGTTTTCCTTCTTAATATTCTTTCCTCCCTCATTTTCTTCCCATCCAAACAGAGCGGTAAATAACAAAATGAATGACACTAGCACCAAACTAAGCAACGCTAAAATAGGTCCTCTCAACTTCAACACCATGGACAACAGCCAATGAAAGTGGGGAATTGGAATGCCTCCCAAAAGGCACACCTTCATGGAAGACTCAACACAAGTTAAATCCCACTGTCAGGTTCAACAATCTGGGGACTCAAAGTTACAGTTCAAAGGCTAAGGCCATTCTTGTAGAGTAGAATATGCTCCTAGACAAAACTACTATGAAATTAAGGGCAAACTAATCCAACAACCATGCTTAATTAATTAGACTTCAGAAGCTGATAATCAGACCCAAAACACACCCTGATC
The DNA here is from genome assembly GCA_037074505.1 of Albizia julibrissin. Lineage (NCBI taxonomy): Eukaryota > Viridiplantae > Streptophyta > Magnoliopsida > Fabales > Fabaceae > Albizia > Albizia julibrissin. The sequence goes on along the minus strand of CM073480.1, from coordinate 12,054,683 downwards.
AAATCCCAAATTCAGAGACATCCCTATTAGCTTCTGGAGAGTCAAAGCCTCACACATGAAGATAGAAGTTGCATGAGAGGAGAAACTATACAAATACATAACCTACCCTGAGAATTTTTTAAAATGACCCCCACTCCAGCTTTTTTAGCACTACTGTCATGACCCTAGCTGTTACTATTTATTCATTTGAAAATAAGCAGTGAGATACCGGGGAAAAAAAACATTGTTGCAAGTGGTATTCTCAAAAAATAATAGGATCTCCATCCAATCAAAACACACAATATCTGAAGAAAGTATTCCAGTAATGAAACCAAGAGTCAAGTTTGTAAGGAAGAAAAGCAGTTAATACTTGATGAAAGATGGCACATTGATAAAATCGTATTCAAGCTTTGCCCAGCGGCTGAAACCTGTGAGGAATCTTACAAGACTTTTCAAAATATCTGAAATAGTATTGTGGGACAAAAGGTCTTGGTCATCCATTGATGTCTTCAGTGTCTAGAGGGAAGACGGACTTCTCATAGGGATGTGACAAAATTAGGCCCGGTGAACCTGAAATGATGAGAGAAAACAATTAGAAAAACCTGGTGTTCAAATACAAAATGTCTGCTACTTATTATGACAATAATAGTTATCTTTATGTTTGCTTGATATCATTAAAGGAATATACAGCAAATTACAACACCTTCTGTCTCCCTCCCATATGAACATAACCACGTTAGAACTAAAAGATTCCAATGTTCACCACGGAACACTTAAAATCTACTAAAAATTAATATTCACAATAAAAAGTTCATGGGTTTTGTTTTTTCAAATATTCTCAAGTTTTTCTTTCTTTGTTTCTATTAAAATTCAATAACTTAGCAATATTACCTCATTAAATGACTAGCTTCATCGAAGTTGTTCTACATGTTAGATTATGATTGCTCCAGAATATACCAGAGTTTGTCTAGCAAAATGAAACAACAAAGAAGAGTGCATGCAAAAGCTTCATGCGATAGTCACTTTTCATTGGGAAATTGATTCTATTGTGTTTCTGTAGAAAATATCAGCATAGCATCAACCTTCAACATAAGATTTTCCAATTATCTTTTTATGGGCAAGCAGAAAAGTTCATATATTTTAATCTCATCTTTCATCCAATCATGCATTAAGCTACTTATGGAAATGAAAGGATTAGCATAAGATAACAGAGACTTCGTATTGGGAAACTTAGCAAGCTCTCAGCAACTAGCACTCTCATCTCCAATAATCCAGAGAGCATAAAGGCTCTCGTGTAAAGTGGAAAACTACTTGTACAAAAACCAGTTTATTTGATTCATTTTTTCCACTAGAAATGAAATCAAAAGGCCATAAACTTACTTTGCTTTCCTGTCAAACGATGAAATAAAAACATCGGTATGTTACATGCACAATAAGTCCCACATAGTCCATGCACCAGCAACTAATGTATTATATATCCATATCAGAAAGAAAAATGAACAACTTAGTATCACAGATATGCCTTCAAAAAAGCTAAAAACATCTAGAACTAAATATAAGCATTCATCATACTAGATGATATCTATACAAGTCAATGAGAATCATAAGTACAAAATGATTTAAACTAAAGGGTTCATTTCAACCAAAAGTGCTTAGAAAAAATAAATCTACAAGGTAATTATTAAAATTTAGGATCAAACCTCTTGAATGCGGCTGCTGTCAATTGGTACAAGGCTTTCTACATGATTGAAAATAACTGAAAAGTCCGTACTACATTTGTCAGCAGCTATCTTCCTCAATTCATTAGTTCTAAGATTTGACAGGCATAGAACACTCGATACATCTTCCTCTTTAAGGCCCCCTTTACATTCAGTTTTACCATCAATTTCAGACAGACCATTGCAGACAAGTTCATCCCTCCAAATACATAATGGATATATCCTAAAAACACCTGATGGATGCCCCGCATCTGTATAGGTGATTAAAGAATACTTCTTAGTCCAACTCCATCTCTCCTGAGGAACACCAACACCTTCCTCCACCACCCACAAATCAATATACCAAGAATCAGTTGTAAAAGATACACCCTCTATAAAGTGCGAAATCAGGGCAAGTTTGTTCTCATATACAATAAGCTTATAGTGAAGATCCTTGTCATATTTGTCTAAAGGAGGCATCGGTATCAATGTAAAGGCTTCCCTTGCTATGTCAAATGAGATTACCAAATCCTCCTCCATATCGTGCCAAAACATAGCTCCATTAGCATTGACAGTTTCATAATTAAGATTTACACCCTTTAAGTTCCCAAATTTTATTTTCTTCCATCTCTGTGAGCTCAAAGAATAGATTTCCACTCGATTAACTTCATCCTCATCTTTAGGAACATAAGCTCTCAATATCTTGTAGTCATTAACAATTGGACTAAACCCATATCCTACATAGATTCTACCCTCAAAATCATTAACATTGTTGTGCACCTGTCTGATCTTTCTAATTGCCGGATTCCATAAGAAAAGAGAATGAACTCGATCATGAGTACATTCGACACAAAGCAAGCCATTGCTTGAACCAATGATCCTAACATGAACCGATGAATCAAAAGGAGTGTTCTGAACTTCATGGAGTTGCTTCTTGCAGTCAACCAAGAGTAAATCTACGGGAAGACCTTTATAACTGCCACTCCGTCGGAAAAGAAGAGAAGGGTTGTGATAAGTGGAGTGGTGGAGGTGGTCAGCAATGAAAAATGGGGCCTTGATGAGATTTTTCCATTGTTTGCATACACATTGAAATCGCAATAGGGATTTTACCGGAAGCCGTTTGAGAATGTTTGAAATGATTGCTTGAGGAAGAAATCGTGTGTTCCCATCAACTACCTTCTGCCCCATAGTGTTCACCTGGGAAGAACAAAATGCTATGAGCAATGAGAAAGAATGGGTTGGTGGAACAAAGAAACAGATTTTATATTGTGCACGTCACAAAAAAATTGTTCACAAATACTTGAACTACCTAAGATCCAAAGAGCACATACCCTCTTTTAAGGAGGAAAACAACTTGCATAATCGTAAACCCTCAACCTTAAATTGACCATCCCAACACGCAACAGATAATCAATCAAAGGAGGGTTCTGAGTTTCAAGGACTTACATCTCACAATCAAGCAAATATAAATGCAAAGAATTTCCTCTGCCACTCATTTGGAAAAGAAGAGAAGGATTTTGATTATGGGAGTGGTGATTTGCTTCCACTGGAATTCAAACAATGAAATGAAGTAGAAAAGGGAATAGAATAAAAGATAACCTTTTGGATGCAAAATGTCTTTTAAAAAATGATTAAAAAAGACCGTTATTGGTGACTAAATATGTTAGAAATCTAATAAGATATTTTATTTTAATCTGTGCGTCATGGAAAAGAATCATTTTTCGTTGGATATACCTAGGGGAAGCATAAAGGTCACTTAAATAGCTACCTCAAATAATGCACAATGAAACATGAAAGACTACAGAGTATAAATTGTAAAGTAATGAAAAGCATATCTTCGAAACTGTGACATGCAAGTCATAAATTATCGTGTAGAAATACATTCTACTTGACTTATAACCAACTTGCCATAAAAGGTGTTAATCAGAACTTCAATTTTATAAAAATAGTTATACTTTATATCTATAGGTATGCACTTTAAATTACATCATTTAACATCTCATGTTAAATTTAATAGAAAAACTACAAGGCAAAATCAAAAATAAAAATAACAAGATGAAAAAGGGATAGGAAGGATAATGAAAACAGAAATTGCGACAGGGATACGGAAACTCAAACACATTATAGCATCTACCGCACACACAAAATAATATAGAAAACCCAAACCCATTATATCAATTCTCTCTTAATATTTAGGATCAAACCTCTCGAATGCGGATGCCATCAATTGGTACAAGGCTTTCTGCATGACTGAAAATAACTGAAAATTCATTACCACGTCTGCCAGTAGCTATCTTCCTCAATTTGTTAGTTCTACGATTTGACAGACAAAGAACACTTATCACTTCAGTGTTCTCTTCAGATTCAGTTTCACCGACAATTCCAGACATTTCAATACCATTGCAGACAATTTCATCCCTCCAAATGCATAATGGATTTATCCTAAAAATACCTGACGGATGCTCTGAGTCTGTAAAAGTGATTAATGAATACTTCTTAGTCCATCTCCATCTCTCCTTAGGTGCAACAGTACCTTCCTCCACCACCCACAAATCAATATACCATGAATCAGTTGTAAAAGATACACCCTCTATAAAGTGAGAAATCACAGCAAGTTTGTTCTCATGTACAGTAAGCTTATGGCCGGAGTACTTGCGACTTTCATCTAAAGGAGGCATTGGAACTAATGTAAAGGCTTCCTTCGCTATGTCAAATGAAATTACCAATTCCTCCTCCTTATCTGGCTTTGATCCAAGCCAAAACATAGCTCCATTAGCAGAAACAGTTTCAGATTGAAAATTTACACCCTTTAGGTTCCCAAATTTGACTTTCTTCCATCTATGTGTGCTCAATGAATAAACCTCCACTCGATTAACCTCATCCTCATCTCCATACTCATCTTCAGGAACATAACATCTCAATATCTTGTAATCATCAACTATTGGACTGTACCCATATCCTACATAGATACTACCCTCAAAATCATAAACATTGCTGTGCACCTGACTGATTTTTCTAATCGCCGGATTCCACAAGAAAAGCGAATGAACCCGATCATTAGAACGTTCCACACAGAGCAAGCCATTGCTGGAACCGACGATCCTAACACGAACCGAGGAATCGAGGGGAATATTCTGAACTTCATGGATTTGCTTCTCGCAGTCGAGAAAGCATAAATCCACAGGAAGACCCTTGTCGCTGCCACTCCGTTGGAAGAGAAGAGAAGAGTTGTGATGAGTGGAGTGGTGGAGATGGTCAGCGACGAAGGAGGGGGTTTTGATGAGAGTTCTCCATTGTTTGCACACACATTCAAATCGCAGTAGGGATTTCACTGGAAGTCGTTTGAGTATGTTTCTGATTATTGCTCGAGGAAGAAGTTTTGGATATCCATGCACCATCGTCTGCTCCATGGTGCCCGACTTGGAAGAAGAACCCAGTGTCATGAACGATGACTGTTTTTGAATTAGGGCTTGCTGTGCCTCGATCAACCTAAAACATCATTGAAAATGTAATCTTTCATTAATTTGAATCATCAGATTAAAATATTTATTGAAATTTTAACGTAAACTACGGAAATGTGTCCTATTGAAATGAATAGTTTATTATTTTTTAAATAAAAAAATATTTTATTATTTAGAAAGTCCTAAATTAAAATACTGATATTCTTTTAGTTAAATATAACTTTTGATTCTTTAAAATTGAACGATTTTGATTTTGATCCCTTAAGTTTAAAATCGATAGATCAAGTCCCTCAAGTTTAATCTGTTTATAATTGTTAGTCCCTCAAATTTAAAAAGGACTTAGTAGTCCCTTTGACAACATTAAGTTGTCTTGCGTAGCGTTAAAGTATCCTATGTATAATACTTATTAAGGTAGCTGATGTGGCAAATTTAATATATAATATTGGTATGAATTAAAAAAAAATCTGATCAAAACACCACAAAGCGCACTCACACTTTAGCCACAAGTGAAGCCTTATCCACAAGTGAAGCTTTATCAACAAAGAAAATGGGGAAGGTGTTAGATTCCATGTTTTGATGATAACAAATCATGTTTTGGAAGCTCATGGATTAATTAGCAGCAAAGCAATCAATTCTGGTGATCTGTGCAAGAATCACTCGAGTGATATTCAAAATCACTCGAGTGATCGTTGAAATCACTCGAGTGATTGTGAAAAATAACAGATCACTCGAGTGATATGGGAAATCACTCGAGTGATCCGCTATTTCACTTCCAGTGATCGCGAAATCACTGCAAGAAAATTTCACTGTTTTGAAAATCACTTCCAGTGATTCAGAATCACTCGAGTGATCCGGTAAATCACTTCCAGTGATTGTGATTCCACTTCAAGAAAATTCCACGGTTTTGCCAATCACTTCCAGTGATTCTTAATCACTCGAGTGATGCGCCAAATCACTTCCAGTGATTGTAAATCACTCGAGTGATGCAGCAAATCACTTCCAGTGATTAGGATTTCACTTCAAGAAAAATATACTGTTTTACAAATCACTTCCAGTGAAGCTGAGATCACTCGAGTGATCCGCCAAAATTCTCAAATCACTTCCAGTGATCCTCAATCACTCGAGTGATGTTGGATTTTCGCGGAATCACTTCCAGTGAATTGGAAATCACTGCAAGAAAATTTCACTGTTCACCAAATCACTTCCAGTGATTGTAAATCACTCGAGTGATGCAGCAAATCACTTCCAGTGATTAGGATTTCACTTCAAGAAAAATCTATTGTTTTACAAATCACTTCCAGTGAAGCTGAGATCACTCGAGTGATCCGCCAAAATTCTCAAATCACTTCCAGTGATCCTCAATCACTCGAGTGATGTTGGATTTTCGCGGAATCACTTCCAGTGAATTGGAAATCACTGCAAGAAAATTTCACTGTTCACCAAATCACTTCCAGTGATCATGAATCACTCGAGTGATATTTGAAAAGTTACAAATCACTTCCAGTGAATTGGAAATCACTCCAAGAAGAAATCACTCTTTACAAAATCACTTCCAGTGATCCCAAATTCACTCGAGTGAAATATGAATTCTTCAAATCACTTCCAGTGAACCAGCAATCACTCTCAGAAGCATTCAAGGTTTTCAAAATCACTTCCAAAGAGATTATATTCACTTCCAGTGATATTGCATCTTCTCATATAATGATTTATTGTTCAAGTATACATCTTCCTACATTGACTTTGATTCATTTGTTTTTAACTTCATCAACGACAATTGATTTTGCTAGTGAAACTCAATTATTACTGATTTATCCAAATAGCTTTCAAAATCATATGATATATCATTTTAATACTCAGTTGCGAAAATAGGATCACTCTCTATGGTTTTACTGTCTATTTTATGAAACACCTCCAGTGATCCATATTAATCTGTTGAGATACAAATATTGCTTAACGATTATATTCATGAGTGTGTTACAGCTGTACTCCACTATGACGCAATTAACATGCAACTGAACACTCCACTGAAACGACAACTATTCATGGTAGCAGAAGCACTTCAAAAGTAATGGAAGACAAGTACTGTTACATTTGACAGAAGCATTTTTGAATCAACGGACATATTTACAACGGCATTCAAAGGCTCCACTATATATGTCCAGCCATTTGAAAAATACAACAACGAAGAAATACGCCTGAACTTTCCACAAGTGATATCTTCTCAAAAAGCTTTAACTCTTCATCTGTGCTTCAGTTTTTATCTACATACTCTGAAAGAGAGATTTGTCAATCATACTTATTCATTCTCAATTGTATTAACTTAAGGTTGAGGAACCTTAAGTAGGGATTTGAAATTACCTTGTGTAAGGGGGAGCAAGTGTCTGGAGGAACTTGCTGTTTGTACTGAGGTGCCAAGAACCCACTGAATCTTGGAAGATAGTGAAAAGCTCAGAAGGACTTCTGAGGACTGGACGTAGGTCAAGTGATTGAGACCGAACCAGTATAAATCTCTGTGTGGACCTTGGTGATATCTCTTCTTTCATTAACTGTGCTTTAAGTTTTATATATATTGAATTTAAATTTGCCAATTATTTTCTAATCACCCAATTCACCCCCCCTCTTGGGTGAAAAGCTTGCTCTAACAGAAGGGTCAGGTCAAAGAGGACCCACAGTCGGTGAAGTCAGACGTGACCGTTGCCAAAGGAGTAATCGTTGACGGTGACCATCGAGCTAAGATCAATGATGTATTGTCGTCGTCTTTTGCTTCATTTAAAGGTAAGAAACTTCTTTATTTCAACATTGGCGCTAAACTGATATTGTTTTGTAAGACTAAAGCAATACATTGGAGAAATAGATCAATGGGAATGGAAATGCCTCATTTAATTTGTTGTTTGCTTTGAACGATTTGGTTATTAGCTCTGATTGACTCCTTAACTATAGTACAAATAACTGCATGTGTTCATAGTTCTTAGTAGAGCAATCATTTATACGGTGTGCGTTAATGATGCTTTATTTTTTCTTACTTGACTGTTCAATAATTAGTAACCTTCTTCACAACTCCTCTGGTTGCATAGTCTCATTAACTGCCATACATTTTGGTACTCTTGAATATTCTGAATATATTTTCAAGAAATCATCAAAATCTGAAATAGTTTTGTTGTATCTGTGTATATTGATATATATCTTAGTTTACTGCTCTGTATAATTTAGCTTCAATAATACAAAAAAAGATCTCGAGCACATAGATGTTAAAAATATGTATATATAGATATATCACTTGCTGTTTATTGTCTTTGCATTATATTCTAGAAGAAAATGTGGGTAGGATAAAGAACATGATTACCTTTTTATGTTTAATGTTTATTTTATGTTTAATTACATAAGAAAATGTTTAAGTTGGTAATTGAGCCTTAAGTAGTGGATGTGAAGTAATGCAAAATATAGGTAGGCAGTTAGAGAGTGTTAGGAGCGGTTATTTTCATGTATGCGGGTATTTAGTGGTGTAGGAGTCTTATACTAGTATGAGTCAAGTATTGTAAATTAAAATTTCCCTTTTCTCCAGTCTCGAGTTTTAGATCATAACTCAAGATCTTCTTCCTCTCTTTATCTCTCTTCTCCCTTCTAATTTCTCACTTCTACTATCTAGTTCTTATCATTCTTTCTTCTCTTTTACATGTGATCTGTTTTCTATCATGCTCTGTTTTTTTATATATAAAATGTTGTGTTTTTCATAGGTTAAATAAATGTGGACAAAGAGAGCAATGACAGTAGTGCAGTAAAGGAGAGTGGTAATGCTTTATAGACATTGCTATCAAATTTTGAGGACAGTGATGAAGAAAATATAGATGATGACTATTTTACGCATTATGTTGATGTTGGTATGGATGATGTATTGGAGGACATTGTTGGTAGTTCACAATTCATGCTAGACGAGATTGATCAACTTAAGCAATCAAACATGGTTGAGGTTAGAAAGGAGGATCTCTTGGCTATGTTATGTGATTATGAATATGAGAACATTAAAGAAGTTGATGGAATGAATAATGATAAGGATGAGATAGTGGTTGAAGATCAACACCTGAAATATAATCCCTCAGAGATGTGCAAAGAGTTTCAATTTCAGTTAGGGAAGGAGTTTAGTTCACTTCAACAATTTAAGACTGCAGTAGAGAGTATGCACTACTCAATGGATATAAATTGAAGTTTATAAATAATGATAAGGTGAGATGCAAAGTCAAGTGTGCACATCAAGAATGCAAATATGTAGCATTTTTGAGTAAAAGAAGGGGTGGTGACATAACATATCAGTTGAAGACATTTTACATGAAACACACAAGGTGGAGTGTCTATAAAGGGGAAGAATGCCTTATACAAGTGGATTTCAGAGAAAATAGTTAACTTGATGAAGATGAACAAAAACTTGAAGTTGGCAAACAGAATTGCATTAGTAAGGGAGTACTACATGGTTGATGGTCTGTTTGGAAGGCATATAAGTCAAGGAAAAGGGTGAAGTCAATCATTGAGGGTGATGATAAGGAGCAATATCATAAGTTGAGACATTACTGTAATAAAGTGAAAAATGTAACCCTGAGACCTCTTTTGTTTTGGTTACTGATCAATCATACACATATCATCCTCCTATATTTAAAAGACTCTATAAGTGCATTGGTGCTATGAAACAAGGATTTTTAGCAAGCTGCAAACCTATAATTGGGTTGGACAAGGTGCTTTTTGAAGGGTCCATATAGGAGAATACTACTTGTGGCTATAGGACATGATGCTAATGACTAATACTTCCTATTAGCATGGGCTATTGTTTAGAGAAAAAATAGAGACTCTTGGACATGGTTTTTGAATAATTTGTTTGATGACATTGGCACCATGAGAGAAAAAATCTGATGGCAAAAGGTAGTTTAACTACTGCTTACATATTGAAATTAAATTAATTTTTTCAATTCTATGTATACTGAACTTTGATAATGACAATAATAACATGTAGGGTTTTGTTCCTATATTCGAAGAGTTACTTGAAGGTGTTGAACATATATTTTGTATTAGGCAATTGTATGCAAGTATAAAAGCCAACTATGGAGGAGGAACTGTGGTGAGTGACTTAATTGTTCGTGCAGCAAAGTCCACTGTTACGACTGAATGGAAATAACGAATGAATGAGTTGAAGTCTATTTCTAACAGAACACATGATTATTTATTAGCAATCCCTCCAACATGTTGAACAAAGTCATACTTCTAAGAGACTTCTAAATGTGATATGGTCACTAATAACATTACAGAGTCATTTAATAGAAGGTTGTTAGAGGCAAGAGAGTTTCCTATTGTGAGCATGCTTGATTGGATCAGAACCTATTTAATGATGAGATTTGCTAAAAATCACGTAAAGGCTGAGAAGTACCATGACAGAGGGATAGTGTGTCCACAACCTCGTAAAAGATTAAAGAAAGAAATTCAAGAATCTAGAAAGTGGGAAGTAAGATATGCAGGTGATAATCGCTATAAAGTTTCACTTAATAGGCATATATTCCAAGTTGATATGACTGCTAAATGCTGCTCATGTTATTGATGGTAGTTGAATGGAATTCCATGCATATAACTTTGTTTTAATGTTATTGGTTCTTTGCTGAATTCATTATGTTGGTTTATTAATAGAATGTTATTGGTTCTTTGCAATTGAATTCATTATTAGTGGCAATAGAATGTTATTGGTTCTTTGCTAAATCCATTATGTTGGTTCATTAATAGAATGTTATTAGTTCTTTTTTGAATTCATTATTTGTTCTATTTTAATCATTCACACGTATTTTTCTTTCATATTGTTTAAACTGCAAGAAAATTTATTGTGGACAATGTAGGTTATTGAATTTGATGAAAAAAAGCAAGTACATGTATCAATCTTTATTAAATTTTCTTAATTTTGGAAACTTGTTTATAGACATGCAATTGCTTGCATATATGTTAAGAGGGAAGATCCATGTGAGTATGTTGACAAATACTTGGCTTTATAATCTTTTGTGACTTCTTACTTTCCGGTCATTGAGCCTATCAATGGAGAGAACATGTGAGAGCAGACTGATGGTCAACTAATTGATCCTCCAGTATATCACAAACGTTCTGGATGCCCACAAAAGAAAAGAAAAAGAGGAGTGGATAAGGATACAATAAGAACTTTAAAAGAGAAACGACAAAATACAACTGTGAATTTTTCAAACTGTCATAAGTAAGGGTACAACCAAAGATCTTGTAAGGTACCAAAGGGCCCACGTTCAAAGCTACCAATGCAGTGAAAAGCCACAAAACATGACTCAATCTTCTTCCACACAAGAGTCGATAAATGTAACTCCTCTAGGAGGCAGTCAACCTTGATTTAGGATATGAATTTTATGGTTACATGGATATGATATTTTTTATGTAACTTAGTCAATATTTTTTATGACTTTTATGGAATGACAATTATATGAGTAACTATTTGTTTTAGTTACAATCTTTGATTAACCTATTGGTTTTAGTTACAATGTTTTGGAGGGTAATGCAATAATATGCAAATAAAGGAATGCCATTGAAATATTCAGTTTATAGAGTAAGAATAGATGCTGCATCATCATTATATATAAGCTTGTCTATTACACTTTCCATTCAGAAAATCCTAAACACACAAAGTTACACCAGTATATATAAGCTAGGTATTTTTATACATTCAAATTGACCATTTTCCAAATCAAATAAACAATCACAAGTGGCATTACATATAAGATCCCTTTCACAAACTTCAGCCTCCTTCTTAATTCAATATTGTCTTTCTTCATCTACTTTAGCTCCTCTAACAATGGATTCTCAATTGGTCCATTAAACTAATCAAAGTAGTTGCATCCCCAGTGTGGCTGTTTATCATACTAAGAACAAAATCCCATTAAATTAAATTATAAACAAACCTAAAAGGTTGGTTAAAATTAACACAAGCTTATTCTCAAGAGAGAGAGAGAGAGAGTGTGTGTGTGTGTGTGTCAAAAATTTGAATCAATCGGGTGTATTCAACTTTCATAAACTAGTTGGTATATACAAAAATAAACATTTTTTATCCTATCATATAGCTTCCCAGCTCCAAAGAATATTTTACAAGTCTGTCTTTAAACAAATATGTAAGAAAAACTTCAACAAAGTAAAGAACAAAGGGGCAACAAAATGAAGAAAATGTCAAAAAATGGTTGATCACTACATAAAGAATTCTTAGATAGAGTCATGTGCCAATTTGCATGAGGGAGCCACAAATCAAAGAGGCATTGATGCATTTAATCCATGGCAATGATGAGGAAGCCAATTGATACATATATGGTAAAAGCTAGGTACAGAGCAAGTGCTGATGTTTTTTTAGAGAGATCAATTGAAGCCATTAACCTTATAATTTGGACACTTAACAAACCTCCTACCATAATTTTTCTCCACCTATGAAGTGAGAACTACAACTTCATCCCCATATTTTCATTTTTCGCTGACTGTTCTTCACATCTTGTATGAAGAAGAGCTCTGACTAAAATACATCACACCTCACCACACAGATAATCAGACCTTCAACCTCCCCTGAACTTCGATTGCAACTCCCCTAAACTTCGCCACAAACAATCATTGTCCCTCGGACCTGGAACCCTGGACCCTCCCTTGAACCTCGCCGAAGCTGGCTGCTTCTCTAAACTTTGCTTGTGGTTGTGCGTCCTTGATCTTCTGTCTTGCCCTAGTCCTAACCTTTCCCCCTTTCTTTGATGGTATCATATTCCACTTGTGGCTGAAACATGTGAGTTTTTTTGTGTTCTGATCAGATTTTTTTTTAATTCAGACCAATATTATATATTAAATTTATCACATCAGCTAGCATAATAAGCATTATACGTAGGATACTTTGACGTTGTTAACACCACATAGAATGACTTAACACCGTCAAAGGGGTTATCAAGTCATTTTGAAACTTAAGAGACTAATGGTTATAAATGAAATAAACTTGAGGGATCAAAATCATAACAAATTTGATGGACCAAAAATTATATTTAACCAATTCTTTTTTATAAATAAAAGTAGTGATATTCTCAAGGAGGATAGGAGTGTAATAGGACAATGTTCAACTTTTCCGCCTCTGTAGTTAATTTCACGTATTAAAAGGACCAATAGATTCATATTTCAATTTTAAATTTCAATCTCATTTTTTAAACTCATTATTTATTATAGAGTTGTGGGTAGTTTTACAACAGAAGTTATTACCGAAGGGTAATTTTGCCTGGAAGTTTTAAATCTAGAGAAAAACTTTCATACTCTAAGAGTGTCACCTCATTTATGCTTTGATTAATTAAAATATAATAACTTATCTTATTTTAATCCTATATGACAAATGAATCATTTGTAGAAAGTCAAATTTTATGATTTAAAACAACATAAACTTCTTAATGTAGGAGAAAAAAAAAGCAATTCCCTCCCATCATCCTTAAAATCATAAAATTTGGTTTTTTCTAGATGACTCATCTCCCATGTAGGTTTAAAATAAGATGAGTTTTTGTATTTTAATTAGTCACAGTACAGATAAGGTCCCTTAGAGTATGTAAGTATTTTTCATAAATCTAACTTATAAAAAATGAAGCGGATAATATGTTGACTGTCAGCTTAATATATTTAGTCAACTTATAATCAAAATTAATTAATATAAAATTCAAAGCAAAATTGATTCATTTTTTATACTTCAGCCCTCAAAAAAATTTTGGAGCAAAATTACCCCTTTGCAACAACCCCATTTTATTTTAGAAAAAATATGCTTTTTTAAAATATTCAGATTAGGTAAAAAATTCATTTGAATTGTATTCTATCACTAGTTGATTTGATTTCATTCTGTTTAATTGCATTTACTACTTTAGTTTCTTTTAAATTTAGTGTTTTTTTTGCCAGCATCTTATAAATTTAGTTTATATATTACTATTTGCTTGCACAAGTGAGTTTCCACCATGTGTGATGAAGAGATGAGAGAGAATATTTTTTTTAAAAAAAGAAATAACAGAAAAATGTGATAATTTTTAGTAAAAATAAAAAAGGAAAAGAAACGTTTCTACATTTCCAAAACGTTTCCTATAGAAAGAACTAAAGTCATTCAAAAAATTAAACCTTATTTATGGCGGTTCTCAAATGATCAACGGCTTGTGGTTATTTTAGGATTAAAATTATGTATAGATTAAAAATTTTAATCTCTCCTTTTTTGTCCAATCAATATCTCCTTTTAAATTATTCATATAAAAGATTGAATTTAAATTATTATTTTAATATAATAGTAGATATATGAGAAAAAAAATAAAGAAAAGAACAATGAGAGAAATCTAACCAACGCAAAAGGTTAGCGCACGGGGTTAATTGGCATGTGTGTAGATGTATATGAATTTAATGTCAGAGACAAATAAACTTTTTGGCCATGCAGTTGGTTATTAAATTGACTCAAATTTTACAATAACATCTATTTATATGTTTATATTATATATGAAAAATTCCATATAAAGTCACTCAAACTAATGAAATCCTTCACGGCAACAAAAAAAAAACCAATGAAATCGTGAATTAAGTTAATAAATTCAACAAATTTTTAATTAAATCATAGATCTAATTTAAAATTTTAAAATATTATTGAAATAATTTTACTTCCCCCTCCTCCCTCTTCTTTTCTCTCAAGTTATTTCTCCCTCCCTTCTCTTTCCTTTTCGTGTGCTTGGGTTCTCCCTCTTTCCCACAACAACATCAGCCTATTCCCCTCTATAAGAGATATTATAACCATCGATGTCTTCTATCCTCTCTCTTTTGTACCTCCCTTTTACCTTCCTTCTATAGCCACCATTACAAGTCCTCGGGGTCAAGGAGGTAATTTGATTCTAAATTCTACTATGTTTTATTTAACCCGATTAATAACTTGTTAGGTTTACAAACCCAAATTAGAATTTGCCTATTTCAGATAGCTTTTAAAGGAATTTTTCAAATATAATATATGATACGTTTAGATAACTTTCATAAGTAATTTTCAATCGTGATTTACGGGATAAGAGGTAGCTTTTACAGTTTACGAAATAAATATGTAAAGGAGTTTTATCTCGATTTATATAAATCGGGCTTATACATAAGTATAAACCCAACCAAACAAACCTTATATCTTATGAAATATAAAATTTGTATTGACTTGAAGGTTATTCCACATATTAAAGGTTAATCAGAAGTCCAAACATTCTTATATAAACAGCATTACCATAAAAAAGGAACTATGCATTTATAATGCTTAATATTGTAAACTCAATATGAGGTGCTCATACATATCCTAGGTGCATTTTAATAACTTAAGACACATATTCTTTAGTATCATATCTTAAAGTGTTCACAATTATTAATTCATTCAATTGGTTAATTCAGCCACTCGGGCATCACACGGGATCGGCTCATCCGTCTCGTTATTATAAAAATCGTTGATCATTGAAAAGGTAATCTTTTGTTAATTTTGAATCATTAATTTAAAATACTTAATGAAATTTTAGTGTAAACTGAGGAAGTTTCCCTATTGAAATGTATAGTTTATTATTAAGAAAGACCTAAGTTAAAGTAATGATATCCTTTCGTGTAAATAAAAGCACCGATATACTATGTATGCACAATTTATAAAGTATTGATATTTTTCCTAATAAAATTATTAAGTTTTCTCACCAAAAAAATTTTTAATGGAACTTTTCTCCAATTTTCTAATTTTCAAGTATTATTTACTATTAATTAAAATATATTTCTTATTTTATAGAGTAAAATAATTAACTACCCATCTGTTTTACTTAATTTTAATATATATGTGTCTGAGTGCTAGTACCAATTTCTTTGGGGCCCCTCGGATTAGGATATCCTTAATCATTGCGACTCTCGCAGGGGTTATTTTACTTCTTCTTGGTTCTAAGAAGTGGCTTATATGGTACACTAAATTTCCAGATCTCTCGCCATCATACCTGGAACACATCATTGCCATGATAAGGCCAAGAAAATTCAAAAGAAAAAAAAAATGAGTTTCCATATATATATATGATGATTCAAGTATAGCTAAAGACTGAAAAAAAAAAATCTTATTCGTAACAAAAAAAAAATAGGAGAATTGAATTCCGTCTGCTTTCTGATTGCCTACCAACAAATAATACTAAACTGACATTTGTTGCCAACACAGAAAAATAATACCATCTCATGTTCTTAAGGTAGGGAGGCAGTATTTTTGTTAATAAAAGCTAAAATTCATTACTTTCAAAAGAAATAAATATATCTAGTATAAAAAAACAAAATATATCTAGCCTTTATCACTCCTGCCCCTTAAGAAGAGGAAGAAGTTGATAAAAGAGTAAAGTCTTATACATTATATGAATAATTAATCTAACTTCATCTACTATATCCTCAAATTTTGATTAGTCCTATCGCAACATCTAAGAGTGCAATTAATTGCTTCAATACAATTAGTCAGCAAAACAATTTTCCCAAACCCCTTTGACCAACATAAATTAAGGCCATGTATAAAACCAATAATCTCTGAATTCACTGGTGCAACAATTGCTTGCAACTAAAACTATCAAGCCACCTAGTTATGTTGTGTTTGTGATGGTTATTAGAGCCTTTAAAAGTATTTATATACATAAGTTGAGATAACACTTATCTTACATACTTATCTCATATACTACTGTAAATTACGATTAAAAAATTACTTTTAAATATTGTAATCACTATTTCAAATAAACACGAATACAATCCTAATGACCCCCGAAACTGCTTCGACCATCTATCTATCAATACAAAACCATCTACTGCCAATTTAACTGATTCGGAATCGTGGATGTTTATTATACATTAATTAATAATCAATTTTCACAATATAAAAAAAGTAGAGGACGTCACAAAATTTAAAATTCTTGTATATTTTTTACTTGGGGAAAACTTCGTTTCATATAAAACTAACTTTTTTCCTATTTTTGAATTTAAAGTCCACATTTTTTTCTCTTTAGTTAGGCTTAAATTAAAGAATATAACATAGTTCCTAAGATTAAGGTTCTTAAATAACCTTGGACTATTTTAAAAAGTGTAACACTAACCATAAATTATTTTTTTGGAATAAAAGTAACTATAAACATTATAAAAGAGAGAAAATTTGAACGTAAAGTTAATAATCCCAAACGTTCATCATTGCGAGGTTTTAGTGAAAGATTAAGGTGCTAAAATAATCATTAACTTAGACCAAAAATTTAAAAGTAACCATAAATTTTTTTTGAAAGTAAAAGTAATTAAAATGTGATTTATTAAACATTAATTGATTAGTTTTTCTTTTGAGGTTGTATTATGAATATTTTATCAATTTGAAAATTAAAATGAAAAAAGTAAAAAAAAACTTATGAATTAATATTCAATAAGTCATCTTTTTTTAATTACGACGAGAATGATGAAATGAAAGAAATTTGTCACTCCAACTTCAAAAGAAAAAAGTTCCAATATGAATTATTGATCTTAAAAGTACTATTATTGTAAATGTTGAAACAATCCATAACCATAAGAAGATTATAAGGGAAGAGATCTACGAGGAAAATCAGGAGGTAGTGAAAAATGGCATATGTATATGATAGGATTGAAAAAATTCACGTCACTATTAGTCATCTTATCATTGAAATCCATTTGGACTTTAACTTGCACAAGCAACAAAAAAAATTTATGAATTAATATTTAAAAAATCACATTTTAGTTACTTTTACATCCAAAAAAAAAAATTATGGCTACTTTGCATTTTTAGTATAAGTTAATATCTATTTTACCCTCTTAATCTTTCATTAAAAAGCTCACAATAACATATGTTTGGAATTATTAACGTTGTGGTCACTTTTATCATTTTTTATAATGTTTATAATTATTTTTACTCTAAAAAATAATTTATGGTTACAGTTGGATTTTTTAGAAAAATTGTAGGTTATTTAAGTATCTTAATCCTTGTTGTTATTATAAGTTCTCAATTTTGATAGGACTATTCAACCAAAAAAAAATGATAGGACTAAATTATTTTTAAAACAATAATAAGATTTCAGACACAAGTACACACAACATTAGTGGGAAGATGATACTCTCACTTTCTTCTCATAATCTCATTTTCATCCTTAGCTCATGGAATGGATGATTTATAGTTAAAATTTTATAAAATTAATATTACTATATTTTATAAATAAAAATTTATTTTATTTTCTGTATTGCAGTTATGAATGGTATAGATTCAATTTTAAGAGTTTAAATTTATTCATTTATATTAATAATAATAATTTTATAAAATATTAAATTTAAACAATTTATTTTAAAAAAGATAACGATGGATGATGGATATAAAATTTTGTTTTTTTTTGTGGTGGGAGGGGGGGGGGCCATGAGAAAGAGGATGGAGGAAACCCAACCCAAATTAATGTTGGTTTCATTGTTTTCATCTTCGCTGTCTTTATTTTTTTTTTATCCAGCGAAATGGCTCTAGTTTTTTGATATATCAAAATTGTTTGAATCCCGTATATCATTTATTTACTTCTTACTGTTCTTAGTATTTTTTTTTAATCATCAGGACTGGCCTTTAATTTACCTGGATCATTTTGTAAGTCATGCTTTTAATTTGAATATGCATATACATTCAATAAATGAAAGAATTTGGTTGATAAAAAGTAGTAATATTTAAAATGATTAGAAGATGCTCAACAAGGGATTGAAGGATGCAACAATTTGATTAGATCTAAGTCATCACATCCACATTTAAAGCCATGTTTTGCAATTGGAAAAACATAGTTTTTTAAATGCCAAATTTTTCTACTTATAGGGTAGAAAACCATGATGAGAGTGCTAAACAAACTATATGGAAAATACCCTCATCTTCCCTTCAAAGTGTATTTTAACTTAAGGTTAAGGTGTAAATTTGACAACGAATTTTTAATAAAAAAGCGCTTGACACAATAATATTTTATTGAGGACAAAAATATCCATAAAGTTTTTTAGAGGGGGTAAAAATATAGATAAAGTTTTTCAAATTGGACAAAAATACCACATCTATAACTCTTCCAAACAACTATTATTTTTCCCCCCTTTTATGAGACCCATTGCTTTCCACTTCATCTCACCTCTCATATACCCATCTTTTCTTTGATCTCCTCTACCTCCTCTATCCTGTCGGCATCTCCATAGTAATTCTGTCTCTAAAAAAGCCTTCAACAACTAGCAAACATTTTCAATCAAAAGGGGCTACTTGCTTTATATACCTAAAACCCTTTGTCAATTTCAATAGGATTGCTTCTTTTTTATCCTGAGTTTCTCAATTTTCTTGAGAAAACCCAATCATGGGGATTTGTTTGAATAGGGTAAAATTCAAGATTGGTGGTAGAGTATTTGAAACCATAGCCACACCCTTGCTAACTCCAACCGGCATTCCATGTTTGGAGCAATGTTTGGGAATGTCATTTGGAGGGACTATCAGGGATAAGGTTTCTAATCTCATCAAACATTGCTCTAAACATGGAATTCTAGTCAGCATTGGTAAGGGCATGGCCGTGGTTTCAAATACTCTACCACCAATCTTGAATTTTATGTTGGGATTGGTAGGCACACAACGAAAGAATTAAAATTTAAAATTGCAAAAGTTTACCAATCCTAATTGCGAATTTATCAACGACATTTAAATTGAGTTAGAAAGAGTCGTACTTTTTTGAATTTTTCCTTTTTCGATCTTGAGGAGCCAATTACTTAAATCAGCTCCCTCCACTGGTATCCACACGAACAGGACCCAACACGGGCAGCGTGCTAATGCCTCCAATGTCCTTCTAGGGTTTTCTTACGGCTCTCTATTTTTTAATCATCTGTAAAAAAACCATAGTTCTCACCTTTTATAACTAGTAGGGTTGTCTATTTTATGATAGATATTAGATTTTTAAAATTAATCTTAATTAATTTCAAAATCCTTTTCATATCAATTAACATTTAATTGTTTTGATAAGCTAATTAAATAAATCTAGTTTAATTAAATTTGTTCAACAGTTTTAATTTAACCTATTTATTTAATTAGAATAAAGAGTCAATCGAATTAGATTTAATTTATCTTTGTAAATTAAATCTGAGATATTATCATATAATATTTTTATATGTACACAATATAATAATATTATCATATATTTAATATATATTATCAAATAATATATATTATATCTATATAATATAATATTATCATATAATATAATATTATCTATTATCAAATAATATATATTATATATGTATGTGTGTATTTTAAAAATACATGTGTATATATGATGTTATTAATTTTCTTTTCCAAACATATATATACACATATAAATATTTTTCAAATAAATATTTACACAACATGTATAATATATATATATATATATATATATATATATATATATATATATATATATATATATTATATAACTTGTTCACCCTAGATTAAACATTGTATTCGTTGAATCTTAGACGCATCTTAAATTCAATGAATCTGGACATTATAGCTCGTGTTGGGCTATTCTTGTGTGTGACCCTGTAGGCCTATATGAAGTTGGCAGTAGGCCAATGACTATACTAACCCACAAGTCGTAAGCGACCTCTAGCAAGACATTACAACTACCTAATTCATATAAGGATCGGCAATACAATACAACCTGTCATATAACCATATCATGTCCTTTTTGTCAAAGGATATTTTGGTTAAGGATGAGGCATGGAGAATGTCATCCTCCTATTACTGACCATTACTTTCTCGATCCCTGAGTAGTCTGACTATAGAAATTGAAACTTCTTTCCATTGTAGTATGGCCATACATTTCTCAGACTCAATTATCGAGGGACCCAGTAATATCTTTCTACTAATGTGAGGGACAAATTTCATTTTAACCATTCATATTCCTCTGCATGAAAACCACTAAGCCCGATTGCAGCCTTTAGCATCACCCGGTTAGAGGTGACTTTTGGCTAAGTCAAAACTTAATGACTTTCATGTAGAAATCCATGATGATCTCAGGTTAAAAGGTATTGTAACGTAGTTATACATGAGATAAGCTTATAACTTAATCTATGTAGCTTTCTCATAGTGCGTCGGTCCAGCACATTGTACTCCTACAAGTGCCTAAGACTTTGATTCATATTCTCATACATTGTTAAAGTCATACTGGTCTTATTTCATCTTTGCTCCCACATAGATAATCGACTAGGGACATTTAGGACAATCATTATGATTTATCCAAGAATATAGTTATCACATTGAATATGCGAATTATGTGATAACAAAATGGAGAAATTCATTGAATCACAATTGTCAAAGTTTAATGATTGGCCCTTAGAGCATAATTTCCAACATTTTACCCTATTCAAACAAATCCACATGATTGGGTTTTCTTAAGAAAATTGAGAAACTCAGAATTGTCAAACCCCGCAAAATATAGACATTTCATGTAGTATCATCGTAAAGTTCAAAAGGCCTACATAATAAGTACAACATACTGATATAATATCTTTGATTACATAATAGGAGTATTCAAAAAATCTAAAGTATTCCATATTATATAAACCAAAAGTATAACATGAGTCTTGATTTAGTCAACAGTAGAACATCCTCCCAACTAGTTCTTCTGAGCTTTTGAAGTCTACTTTCTCTTTTCCCTTGGTATAGTTATATCTAGCAAATAAATATAATTTTGCAGGAAAGGAATGAGATTCAAATAAATTTCAGTAGTAACAGGCAATCAATCATATAATATGTGAAAAGTAAACATGCAAGCAGCATTTATCATAATGCAGCAATCAAAATTCTAAGCACACGCCAGACAATGCTAAGGAATCAAACGATGATTTTACCCGGGTACAAAATGATCATTTGTTTTGACTTGCACAATTAACCAAGCATACAATGATCATCCTGCACACAACATACTTATGATCACACAACATATCATATAGTGATAATCCTGCACATAGCATAATTATGATCACGGTGACCATCCTGCAAACAGTTTACTTATGGTCACATCCACTATGTTGTAATCATCTGGCACACAGTATACTTATGATTACATCTTATGGGTAGCAACATCATATAAGCTCATCCACCACAAATGCAACACATTGTACAAATATGGAAAACAATGCATAGTAACTGTAATATCCCGAATTTTGGGACAGGAGACTTGAGATTAAGTCTATATTAAGTGGACTACTAAGCCCCGGTTTGACAAATATCCTTATGAGACATGTTTAAATTCTATAAAATTTCTTTATATCCTTGGGGGTATTAAAGATCTTGGGGAATAACAAAATGATATAATTGGAAGTTACACACAATATAGTAAAGTGAAACACAAAATAATTTTGCCACCAGTGAAATTCTCGGTGTGACAGTGGTGATTTTGTGACATTTTTTTATAGGTAAATGATGGTAAAAAGTGATAAAACTTTTCAGAGTGAAAGTATACTTATCAAAATTTAATTTAATAGGTCATATAAGTCATTTGGACCTGTACATAAAGAGAAATGAATTTTTGAAGTTAGCCCAATGAAATTAACTATTTTCTAGGGCAGCATTCAAGTATTAAAATTCTTGGAAGAGTGAGATTCCAATTGGCTAAAGTTTATATTTTTTCTTTAAACTATACTCAATAAGGGTCGCATAGCCTTTAGAACCACCCCAATTGAATATTTGTACAATTAGATATGAATTTTCAAAGTTTAATGAAAATTCTGCCAGATTAAGCATTTTGTGTGGAAATTGTAATTTTGGACCAATAGTGAGCTGACACGTGGCAGGCACTTAATACCCCATTTAACCATTGATTCATCTCCTTCTTCAGCCATTTTTCACGACGAGAATCAGACACAAGAGTGAGAGCGAGCGTTTGAATCAGTGGAGAGTCTAGGAAGCTAGAGATCTCAAGATTAAAGGTATGAGAGTTTATAAACTTGTTATTCTTGTTTCCTAATCCTCTCATAACCTCTTCTAATTACTTCTCTACCTTTGGAACCATGGAATTTGAGCTGAATCTAGGGTTTTAGAGAGAGGTCTAAAAACATGGAGAAGAGAAAAGTGGTGGAGATCAAGAGGTAACTCCTCCAAACTTATTTCTCGTGCTTGATTAGATATTGTTGGTGTTGTTCTTGATGAATATAGTGTTGATTTCTCTTGTTTTCAAAATTGGGGCTGATAAAACCTTAGGAGAAATGCTAGAAAAATCTCCCCTAAATCATTCCTAATAAGTGTTTATTAAATATCTAATCATTTGATTAGAAGTAGAAATGAAGTGATTAAGTAAGAGAAAACAAGAAAACAACAACCTTTTCCTAGGACTCTATTTTTCTGTTCTGGCTGTGACATGGTGAAGTGTTAAGAAATTAATGATTTTGATGCTTCCATTGGATTTAAGAGGCAAAATTATGTAGGTATGCAAGTATTCATGATTTTTGGATGCTTGTATATGAATTGGGAATTTTTGGAAATTGATGAATAGATGTTGTGTAATTCGTTTTCTGGAGGCAGCGTCATTGTGACATGTTTTTGAAGACATGAATGTTGTCTAATGATAATGAAAATTTTCAAACTTAAAGTAGACATAAAAATATTTAAAATGATAGGTAATATGAATGATTTGGACAAGTATGCTAGGTGTTATGATTTGTCAAATTCTGGTCCTGTGAATTTGGACAATTCTGGAGTAAGGTCTAATGAAATGAAATAATATATTTATTTGAGTACTTATATATTTTGGACATATTTTTATCTTAAAGTAGACTTAAAGAGGGTTAAATAGAGCTTTGAACCACTCAATTTTGATTTTCTTACATTTAGTTATGTTTTTTACAAGTTTGGCCAAGAATCAGGAAGTTTGAATTCTGGAATAGAGTTGTTCTTGGTCGCGGCCAAAATGTTTCTAACCTGTTTTTGGCCGCGACCAACACCCCCAAATTCTAGCATTTCATATTTTGGAAGGAAATTGAATTATTTAGCTCTTCTTAGCCTCTTGGGCCTTATTATACACTTTTAATGACCCACAATCATGATTCTAATGATATGATTGGGTATTTAGGACTATAGAGAATTCAAGAAAGAAGAGGCAAGGAATAATTTCCATAGAGAAAGAGGTGTGGATGAATTTTCAAGAAGCTTCAAAGGTAGGAGGAAGAGGAAATCAAGGAGGGACTACGGTCCACCAGGTAGTGAACTTACTTTTTCTGCATGTATGTGATATGTATGTCTTGCATTGATTATGCGACTACTTTGCCTATTTGTACGGAACATGTATGATTGGTTGAACCTCTGTTATATTTGTGCAATGGCCATATGTATGTCATAACATCGAGCATGCAGCATGTCATTATGTTGGCATGAAATAGTGTAGGCAAGTATGTCATGCATTCATATATATCTAGCATGCATAGTGATAATGTTTGCTACTGAGATTCTCTCGAATCTCACTCCTTCCAACCAACAATAGTGACAAATGGAGATGCATGAAGATGCATAGAAGAGATATGAAGTTGAGGTGAAGCTTGAAGCACACGGCGCTAGCTTGTATTTGGTTGTATTTATTGGGTAATTGTATTTATAAGAAGTGATACATGTATATGTGGATATATCTATATAAATGAATGTGTTTAGCAGAAAACGGCTCTAATGGATAGCTCTTAGTTTATTTTATGTAATCATTGCACACTTTGATATTATGAAACTAAGAGCCGATGATGTATTGGTGACGTAGTAAATCTTGCGGGAATGATTGTAAAGTTGCTACCCTTTTGAAAAAGCCTATCGACCTTAGGTTCAAATCTTGAGTTGAGAGTGGAATATTGTGAAAGATTTTGGATGTTGGGTAGTCTGGGTTCAAATCCTGGTTCCACAATAGATTTCATTAGTCACTTATATTCATTTGAGTATTGAAAATAAGGTGTCACATTAACCTTCAAATAGAATATGAAAGATAGAGTTACTACATGGACTCATTTCTTGTTCTAATTGGTTAGTTTTCGGTGACTTTGTTAGGCAAATTTCAATTCCTAGAATTAACCAAAGTAATTGTAAATAAGTTACTTGTCATGTCCTCTTTGCATTATAACTCTCAACTTTAACATCTTTCTTTAAAACCACATATTTACCAAAATGCCCTTGGGAACCTAACCCGGCCCCAATATTTTTTTAAAAATTACAACCTAGGCTTATCTTGAGTATTTTTAAGCACAGAATCCATTTTTGTCCTCAGATTAGGTTAATTCCAACTTAAATTATAGTTTTTCCCATAACAACCCTAACTTGGGGTTTTGAGGGGCAAAATTGTCATTTCTTAATTTGGAGCTGTTCACACTTTGCACTCAACATAAACCTCACATAGTTTTCCCTTTTGAACACCATGGAACCATTAGAATCATGAAATTCCAGCTTCTTTCCCTATTTCTAGCCTTGGCCGAAACTTACAGAAAGTTTGGGAAAATTGGATTTTTCTTAGTTTTAATCCTTAACTCACCTTGTTAATACTTGTTTCCATTGGTTTATTCATTCAATCACTATTTTAACATAATCAATGGAAATTTGCGCCGCATTTTCTCATAGAAAATGGACATCCTAAATTTACAAAAACACTAAAAACAGTCTAATAACCAGCTAGAATATAGTCACAACTCAATTTTCGGTAAGAATTTTAGAGTTTGAGTAACTTACCTCACTTCTTCTTCCTTCCACCTACTTGGCCGAATTATCAAGACTTTCTTTTTAGAGTTTTTGCTTGTTGAATGACTATTTCAAGAAGATAGGAAGGTTAAGGAGAGGTTCTTGTTACTATAACACAAGATTGTGTAGAGATTTCAGCATACTTACCGTATGTCAGAGCTCTGGACTCCTCCTTCATTTCCTCTTCACTTTGGTCGAATTAAGACCTTAAATAACTAAGGGGCAGAATTTTGTCCTCCTCCTCCTCCTTCCTTTTCACTTTGGGTGACTTAAGGCTGACTTAAGGCCTTAAATAACCAAGGGGCATAATTTTGTCCTTCCTCACTTTGGCCAACTTAAGGCCTTAAATAACCAAGGGGCAGAATTTCTCCTCCTCCTTCCTCTTCACTTTGGCTGACTTAAGGGCTGCAGAATTTTGTGGAGTTCTCTAATACCTCTAGGTGTCTTATTCTCATTGGTTGTTATTCCATTTAACCCACATGTCTTAATAAATATTTAATTATATAACCTTTCTATGAGCTCCATCTGTCCATGCCCTCTGTATTTATTCATAAGAATTTTCAGATTATATTTATTTGGTAAAATTGACCATTTTGCCCTTGCAAATTTTTTATTTATTTTTGCAATACTTGAGAAAATTGGCATAATTGTCACCAAATTTTGAAAATTTATATCTAATTGTATAGATATGAAATTGGAGTGGTTCCAAAAGTTATGTGACCCTTATTAAGTCAAGTTTTAGAAAAAAGTATAACCTTTAGCTAAGAAGCCCACCATTCCCGAAATTATTATTTTTGAAGTCTGCCCCTCGAAAAACGTCAAATTCACTGGAAAAAATTCATAAATTCATATCTACTTGTATACAACTCCAAAACTTTTATATGACCTATCAAATTAAAGCTTATCATGTCTACTTTCATTTTGAAAAGTTTCAGAATTTTTAAAGGTCATTTACTAATTTAATAGTGTCACACAATCCAACTACCTCATCAGAAAGTACACCAACTATTATGTATAACAACTATTTTGTTATGTGTGATTTTTATATCTTTGTTTTGCCACTTAACATACTCTTTTATCATAAAATATCATAATAGCTACATGTACTTAGTGACCAAAATTTAAGATATTACAAGAATAAAAAAGAAGCAATCCAATTGAAATTGACAAAGGATTTTAGGTATATAAAGCAAGTAATCCCTTTTAATTGAAAATGTTTGCTAGTTGTTGGAGGCTTTCTTAGAGACAGAGTTACCATGAAGATGCCAATGGGATAGAGGAGGGATAGGAGACTAGAGAAAAAATGGGTCTATGAGAGGTGAGATGACGTGAAAAGCAATGTGTCTCACAAAAAGGGGGAAAAAAAAGATAACAATCATTTGGAAGAGTTATAGATGTGGTGTTTTTTACCCTCTTTAAAAACTTTTATGTATATTTTTACCTCCAACAAAACATTATTGTGTCAGGTGCTCCTTCACTAAAAATTTGTTATCAAATTTACAACTTAACCCTTTAATTTATGTCTTTTTAACTTCTGTCGTTTTAGTAATTTAAATAATATGAAAAAGTGATACTAAGTACAACCATCTTATTTATCAACTATCATTTTTTTTATAAAATCTATTTTTTAAATATACATTCTTTCAAATCATTTTTATCACTTTTTTATTTTTTGGAAGTTATTCTATAAAAACTTTCCCTTTTATGCCAAATAATGCACATGCAACGGAGAAACATTAAAATCATGAAATTGGTGTTATAAATGGAGAAAGATTATTCTCTCCATATATACTCTAATAGTTCCATATGAAAAGATAT
Source organism: Albizia julibrissin (assembly GCA_037074505.1). Classification (NCBI taxonomy): domain Eukaryota; kingdom Viridiplantae; phylum Streptophyta; class Magnoliopsida; order Fabales; family Fabaceae; genus Albizia; species Albizia julibrissin. Next base: position 12,026,970 of record CM073480.1, on the reverse strand, counting down.
TTCTTCCTTATTAAATGTGTTCTTGAAGACCTCTGTTACTAATTTACTATTGCTCCTTCATCTTCTTTTTCATAGTTCTTTTCTCATTATTATAAAACAATGTTATGCCATTTTTTAAACTTCCAAGAGCATATTACACCAATTGAAATTTAATGATATCAGACTCGCTTGGCTAAAAACTTCAACGACAAATTTGCCATTTAACCTTTATTTGGTAACTAATAACAACTATTATTATTGCAAGTTGTTACAACCACCAAGTTTCAAATTCGAGGCACATCAAACTATCACATATTTTTAAAATAATTCTTAAATTTTCCACTTTTTAAAAATTAGCTATCTAACATTCAATACTACTGGAACATGCTCGATTATTGTCAGGCTCAATTTAAAATCAGCATTTTCAAAGACCATTTCAACATTCATATATACTCTAACATAACACCTGATACTGTTGCTATTATCCTTGGACAATTTATGACCTTACTAGCCATAAAGTGTATTGTCTATATATGATTTATTCAGTTATGACATCATGTAGTGACTCAAAGTATTTAGCAAACTTTTGCCTGAAAAAAGTAGTATTTTACAGACAAACTTGAAGTTCACAAAATTAGCAATGTGGACTTCCTAATTCACTGTATAATATATCATAAAATTAATATAGTAAAAGAATTTAATCCAAAAAAAAATCCCCTACATGAACAGAAACGAAAATTCCAGTGATTGAGTTGTATTTTTCCCTGTCTTTTGTAGATAACAAGTCAAACATTGGCTAGAGCAAGGAAATTCAATCTGCTCATCATTTTCAAGTGCCTGCTCATCATTTTGCTCTTGGTGTTGGGATGGTTGGTTGAAAGATTCCCAAAACTTTGAAAAAAGGAAAAAATTCGATTCACAATTTCATTTGAGTCATCAATTTGTAAGTCTCAACAATTAGTATCAAAGGTATTACACTGGTTGGACCAAAAAGTATCATCACATCAAACACCAATAAGAACCCAACAACAAAACCCACCATCCCTAACGCCATATTCTCCAAGACAACACTGAAATTCAATTCAGGACAAACTAACTGCCCCATAAACCAGAGTTAATCATGAGCTGAAAACCAGACTCAAAACACAAACTTACCAAATCCCAAATCCAGAGCCATCTGCATCCACTTGTTGAGAGCCAAAGCCTCGCTCGCACACAAAGAAGATAGAAAGTTGCATGAGAGGAGCAATTACTCAAATCCATGACATGTTCCAGCTTCTTTAGCCTTCCACATATAGAATTATCTGAACTAAAAAGTGCTAAAACAAAATATCTATAATACAATAAGATCTATGATCCAGGTTCTTCAATGAGCGTTGTCAATTGGTGTCAGACTCTCCACATGATTGAAACTAGGAAGACGAGGGTCACATTTGCATAAAGCAAGTATCTTAAATTCATCGGTATTTACATTGGGCAGAAGTATAACAACTTTTGGCTCATCATTCTCGGCTTCATGTTCAGTTTAAATCCAAGAAACTTTCAGATTGTAGCCATCATTTCAATATCGCATTTGTAGACAACTTTATCCCCCCAAATAATCGGGGAACGTCTGGACAGCGGAACCTACTATATTTCGTAGTCCAACTCCATCTACCTTTAGATGTACCTGTTTCATCCTCCATCACCCACAATTGATTATAATAAGATCTAGGGTCTCCACGCATAGTAATGTCAACAAATATGGCAGGTTTGTTATCATAAATTGTAAGCACTTTGGTTGCATAAGGGTCTAAAATGGGCATTGTTATGGATCTAAACACTTCTTTAGCTACATCAAATGAAACTATGAAATCCACATTTTCCCTCCCTATCCAAAATATAGTACCATTAGCAGAGACATATTCATGAAAAAGGATAACACCCTTCTAGTTCTTAAATCCTATTTCCTTCCATGAACCCTTGTTTAAGGAATACACTTCGACTCTATTAACTGTTAGTCAAAGCTATAAGCTCTCAAAATCTTGTAATCATTAACAATCTTGTAATCATTAACAATGAGACTAAACCCAAATCCTAAAATGCAGTTACCCTTAAAATCATCGATAGTTCTAGGGATCTGTCTCACCTCTCTAGTCACTGGATTCCACAACAAAAGTGAAGGAGGATATATACTAATTTCTTTGAATTTAACACAAAGCAAGCCATTACTAGAGCCGATGATTTTAGTAGACAACAAGGAATCGATCAAAGGTGGGTTCTGAAATTCACGGACTCGCTTCTTGTCATCGAGCGAACATAACTTTGAAGGAAACGAAAAAACTATGCGATCCGATTGTAAAAGAAGAGAAGGGCTATGATGAACGGAGTGGAGGCGGTGATCTGCAATGAAAGATGGAGTTTTAAAGAGATTTTTCCACTTTTTGCACACACATTGAAATCTGATTAGGGATTTGACTGGGATACGTTTGAGAACGCTTTCGATGATTTCTTCGGGAAGAAACGGTGTTTCGCCATCCTCGAACAGGTGCTCCCCACTAGTACTGGTGGAGGGTCAGGACTCAGGACATGAAGTAGTCTAGCGATTTGAACTTAACTAATAAAACGGGTCAGCCTGTGTTTTTTTTTTAAAAAAATATTTTTTTTATTTTTATTTTTTTTATTTATTGATATTATACTTTTTTTTAATAGTTAGAAAACCAATTTCATTTTTATTTTTTTTCCATCCACTCATATCACAAAAACATATAAATACATCTTTTTTAAATTTAATAATAGTAAAATAAATAAATATAATATAAAAAAATTTCAAATAAAAAAAATTAGGAAGTTGTTAAACATAACATTACAGAGAACTAAAAACACTGAGATCTAATTTATCTAAAAAGTATAAGAATTTTTTTAAATAGTTAAACGAGTCGGTCTGTTTAACTCTTGAGCTAAACGGGCTCAGATTTTTAGGCCCGAGGCCGTTTATTTTACTGGGTTTAGCCCGACCTATATTACTGGTACTAAACTTAACCTGTTTTTCAATAGTAATTTATTATATATGAATTAAATATATGAGAAGAGTGTTATCTTAATTTATATATATAATTATTTTTGAGTTTCTCAATCACCCAACCAAACACTTACTTGTTTGTTTGGAATAAATAATGATTGGAGTCTTTAAAAGCAACTTTTCAATAGTGATTTACGGTATACGAAGTAAGTATGTAAGAGAAGTATTATCTCGAATTATATACATAAACACTTTTAAAACTTTAAAAGCCATCCCAAATACACACCTATAAGCATGATGCAATTTAAGTGTGTTTTGAGATTCTCTTCACATATCTTGCCAGCGGGTTCTTAAGATAAATTTTTAATTATTTTAAATAATAACAATTACATAATAAAAAAATATTTAAATATTTATGTCATTTATTAAATCATATTTAATAATTATTATTAAATTTTAATTATCATTATTATTAAATATAATCATAAAAATGTGAACAACTTTATTGAAGAAATAAACTTAATTACATAATCTGGTATACTCCTAATAAAATAATTAAATTTTATATTTATTAATTTATTTTTTTTATTTAGATGTTAAATCTCATGATAATGATAAATATCATAATATGCTAAGTTTTATGTCATTCTTACATTCAGTTTCATTTATTTCTTTCGTTGAATATAACTTTATAAAATTCATATCCTTTTAGTAATTATATTCATAAGTGCTTTTAAAAAATTAAAAAAAAAATATTCAAACAGAAACCATAATTGATCACGACACTTTTAACTAATGTCACTTATGATAAATCACAATTATGATTGTCCATCGCATCTCCTTGTCGAATGGCCTGTTCTCCGTGGTCGGATCGGAATAGGTGATTAAATTCCCTCCCCTCTAATGGTTGGTGCTTATTCTATTTATTATGGTAGATTTTTTTTATTATATTTAATGTTATAATAATACTCTTATATATTATTAAATCTCAACCATTAAAATTTGATCTAACGGTAGAGACATTAAATGAAGAGAAAATTGTTTGTCAATGTTTTATAAGTCCTTAAATATTTTAATAATTTCTATGTTTTGTGAAAGATAATTTATTAGGTAAATTTCATAAAAAAAATAAAGATTTATTTTTTATGGAAAATCCCACAAAAAAATTTTAGAAATAGAAAATGACAAAATGATGTGTCGAATATTTATAATATCATAGATATGTTAATACCTGATTTATCTTTTTTCAAAATTTAAAGGAAATAATCTAAAAGCCCTTATATATATAGATAAATAATACCCCCACACCACTTTGTTTGCTAAAAGCATTGATGGCTATTGGGCCACCAATGCATTTCAATACATAGTAGGAAAACAAATATATATAACTTAACACTTTATTTTTGACTCAAAGAACATTTACAAGTTTTATAAAGGAATCACCACATTCGATAAAGTTAACTAAGGTTCTGAAATCTAGACCAGTTACTGAATTAGTTGGGATATTGGATCAAGGGTCAGTAAGTCATATTTGAGGCAAACTAAGGCTAACCTAAGGTTAGATGTAATATCCAAAAAAAAATTATTATAATAATATTATATTATTATAATATTATATTAATATTATTATATTATATTACAACGTGGGCAGCATGAAGGCTGCCCACGAGAATAATGATTTTGATGATGGAGGGAGTGGTTATCCACTCCCAACCACGTCCCTTCAATTTTTTTATAAAACCGCACAAGATGTGCGGTTTTATGAGAAAGAAGAGTTAGAAAAAGTGGGAGAGAACGATAAGAGAATAAGGAGCTTATTTAAGGTTTTCTGAAGTAAGTTATTTATCTTATAAGATTTTTTAAATAGCTAAAATAACTTATTTTCAGCAAATTTCTTTCATGAAAATTATTCCATGTATTTTTCTCTTTCTAATAAGGATAATATTGTACTGATTAGAGAAATATTTTAAGATTAGCATTTTGGACAAGTTTGAGTTTTGTTAGTATAAGGCTATAAAAATGTAGAAAATAATTAATAGTTAATTTTAATCTGTTTGTTTTTCTTATTTAGTTGGTATAATATTTTATAACGAATTTTCTATATAATTAGTCTATAAAATAATTCTATATAGGACTTTTTAACTTATTAAATGTGGGTTAAAAGCTTTATTTGAATTAATGAATGTATTACTGAAATTTTCATTGGTTTAGTTTTGAAATTTTAAGGACTAAACTGTCATTTTCGATATTTGAAGTACTGAACGGTCATTTCTAAAATTTAAACCCCAAACTGTTATTTTTCAGTTTTTAGAATATATTATATATTATTATTAAAAATTTGTATATAAGTTATAATTTTGATTATGTGGAATTTTGGAGAGTTATTAATGGGTAGTAAATTGATTGTGGTAGATTTATTTTGACGTTTATTTGAGCTCTTGGATTAGGAGCAGTGTGGTAATAAATAGCTTTGGCGAGAGGTAATATGATGTTTGTGAGTGATTTTAATTATGCAGATTTATAAATTTGGCTATTGATATGTGATGTGGTTTTGGAAAATATGTGGTTAATGAAATTGTCTTGTGGGACTTATTTTCATTGAGTAAATGACTAACAATATTATATCATATTAGTTGGTATTTATTTATGAGATTGGAAAGATCCTTTTTGATAATTATGAAATGATAATGACATGTCATAATCATATAATATGGATAAGATAGGGGATGGTGGATGTGGAATTAATGGGAGGTTACTCAAAGAGGAAATAAGGGGGTGAAATCTTGTACAAAAGAGGAAATAAGGTGGTGGACGTCCAGGTGCACACTGGTTAGTCCTTTGGCCCACTTGTATTCCGTAGGGCTATGACACCCCACTAATGTATTTAGAGGGAGAACCCATGGTCCGGTCTTGTGCTCTGTGGATTTTGGCCAATCCATATCACTTGATCGGTAAGCTTGTTGAGTTAGCTACCAGTCATATGGGTGAGTACTAGCCCATGGGTTCAGTCAGAGGAAATAAGGTCGAGAGGAAATAAGGGAGGAAAAAAAATAAATTATTATGTATTGACTCTTGTATACTTATATGGTAAATATGAGAATGAGAATATGATATTGTGAATTATTATGAAATTATTCGTATGGACAAGTGATATTTTAATAATGTTATACTTTTATAATTGTCCCACTTGGCACCTCACGGGCACATACTTGTATGCCCGATGAGATGGATTGCTGGTTACTGAGGCTTTTGTCTCACCCCGTTGATTTAACATTTTTCCCAGGTGATAGTTGTCGTGCGGGTCCATCAGGGAAGACTCCGGAAGCTTAAACTACTTCTGATAAAAGTAGTGCTTCCATCTTTTTAATATATGTTGGATTATTGTATAATGCCACATTAGGGCTCATCTTGCATACTCTGATCTATTTTCTGAGAACTTGATATATTATCTATATATTTTTAATTGCTTTTGATGATGTTAGAAGGCCTGTATGGCTTATGATGTGTTCTAAACTCGTGGATCCACAAATTGATCTGATAAGGATATTTTAATATCTCATGAGATACTATTCAGCAAGGAAAAATGGTTTTATTTTCCATGGTAAATTTTATAAACCATGGTAGAGTTTTCAAACAGTTAGTTAAACTCTTTTTCTACCATGGTTAAATTTTTAAGAGATGAGCTGTAATTTTTTCTACCATGGTAGCCTTTTGGAAAATTGAGTTATAAAAATAGGATTTTACAGTATTAAGGAAATGATTTTACATTAGACCGATAAGAAAGTGAAGATTTCAGAATTATTTATATGAAATTTTGAATAAAATATTAAAACAAGGTCAAACCATACAAAAATCGATCAAACCACACAAAAACCGATCAAACCAAGGTCACCTACCAGACCGGACCAGACCAGTTAGACCATCAATTGGCCAGTTTTCAACTCAAACTGGTCGGTCTGGTATACTTTTCAAACATATGGGTTATAACAACTTTCATTTTCCCAGGAAAAAAATTTACAAGTTTCATTAAAGAATTCACCACATTTAATTAAGTTTAAACAACTTTTGTATTCCCAGAAAAAAAATTCACACTATGAGATTATTCACAAGTTTTGTTAAGGAATTCACCGCATTTGATTAGGTTTTAACAATTTTTATTTTCTCATAAAAAGTTCACAAGTTGTTAAAATCTAATTAAATGCGGTGAATTTTTTAACGAAACTTGTGAATAACGTTATGACGTGAATTTTTTTGGGGAATACGAAGATTATTAAAATCTAATCAAATGTGGTCAATTTCTTAACGACTTTGTGAATGACCTGATAATGTAAATTTTTCTATGGGAAAATGAAAGTTGTTAACAACTAATAAAATATCATAAATTCCTTAATAAAATTTGTGAATGACATGATAGTGTGAATTTTTTACTTGATAAACAAAAGTTGTTAAAACCTGTGAATCGACAATTTTAAGCATATATTGGACTAATTATATATTTGTGTTGAACTAATTTAATCAATATGATATTAGACAAATTATATATTTATCCTAGGCTAAAAAAAACAAAACAAAAAACTTAATATAAGAATTTTTTTTAAAAAAAATAATCAGGAATGAAAATCATTTCCGAACCCTTCTCAGAATCAGGATCAGGAATGCCATTTCTCGATCTATTCTCATCCTGAGAACATCCTTAGTAACAAGCATAAATATACTTCACTCGTATCTAGGGTACAAGAACTAAAATTTAAGGATAATCAAAACGCAAAAGAAGTTGCAACGATGTATTTTCATGTTAGTGCCAATGATTGTGATAACGGTATTTTATTGTAACAGGAAGAAAATTATTTATATATTATTTTGGGTTAATATAACTTTTAGTCTGATTTTGGTTTTGGTCCCTTAAGTTTGAAATTGATAGTTTTGGTCTCTGAAGTTTAGCTCGATTTTGGTGTGTGGTCCCTCAAGTTTGAATCGGTGGTTTTGGTCCTTCAAATTTACTTCATTTATAACTGTTGGTCCCTCAAGCTAAGTTTGAAAAGGGCTTAATAACTTGAGGGATCAAAACCAAAATCGAACTAAAATTTAGGGACCAATAGTTATAAATGGAGTAAATTTGAGGGACCAAAACCACCGATTCAAACTTGAGGGACCAAACACCAAAATCGGGATAAACTTCAGGGACCAAAACCATCGATTTTAAACTTGAGGGACCAAACACCAAAATCGGACCAAACTTAAAGGACCAAAAGTTATAGAGAAAATGATAGAAAAATACCATTTGAACTTCAAAATCCAGTTGACAAATACGTTAATGGGATTAATAAGAATTATAATGCAATTAACAACTCATTTTATTGTTAAATGACCTATTTAGAATTTTGAAGTTTAAATGATATTTTTTTAGATTTTTCCAATTGTTATATTAACTCTATAATTTTTGAAATTTAGGAAAATTTTATGTAACAGGCACAAATATACTTCACCTGTATTTGGGGAACAAGAACTAAAATTTACACGAACTAAAAAGTACTTTTGAATTTTTAAACTGTACTTCTTCAGTCTTTAAAATAAGACATATTAACATAATTTAATTAGATTAAGAAAATTAGTTAAGTTAGTTAATATAATATATATTTTCTAAAACACCCTAGTCGTGTTCCTTAATTCTATCATTTCCTCTTCTCCTTGATTATTATTGAGGGAGTATCAATACGGTTTAACTAAAAAAATGTTGACAAATATAAAAAATATGTATCTTATTTAGGACCAAAATCAACTTTTCAAATATAATTTATATTAAGAATCAGAGGATTACTATGCTACAAGATATTGCCCTTACTATTTACACTTTACATACTTTTATTTTAGAGAACAACAAAAGTAATTTTACATGCATATTTTCCTACAAAATTTGTCATCTGATCTCTGTAGTTCACTTGCTAAAATACGCGATAAAATTAAATTTTCAAAAAGTCATGCAAGACATTTTATGTCACTGAATTCAAATTATTCACTGTATAAAAACTCGTTAACAAATACAGTAACCAAGTATGTCTTAAGGTAACTCTCCAAGTCAATCTTTAGTAAAAGTACATTTTATTTTTGCAATATACATAGAATTTAAAACTTTAATTAATCAAAAGTATAATTCCTTTTGAACCTTAGGATGTAAAGAGTTTTCGTTTTAGAAAATGTTTGGAATAGCGGTGGATAAAATGACTTATAACAATCAGGCTTATGAAAAAGTACGATTGGTTTAAGTGCGATTGTATATTGTGATTTATGTTTAGATTGAAAAATGTAAAAGTGCTTTTTGAAAAGTAAAGCTTGTTTGGATCTCATATTGCGTAAGTGCTTTTGTTGTATATGTAAGTAAAAAAAAATGAGTCCGAAGAACTATCGAAATGTAATGTAAATAATGTTTTACCAATATACACCAATTTTGACAACTAATAACATAACAAATACAATCATAAATTGCATGCAATTTCGTCCCTAATCATGTCTTGAATGTCATTAATTGTAGATGTAGATGTCCCAACATTATTGGTGTACAAAACATCATCCTCTACAGTTCTATCGGCATCACGACCCATATTCTTGTTGTCAGCTCCGTCAAAGTGAACGCCACATGAGAAATTTCTGCGAATAAAGTTGTGTATGATCATAGTTGCACAAACTAAGCGGACCTTCGTGTCGTAGTTATATTTTCGAATTTTTTCCAAAATAGCGAATCTACTCTTCGAGACTCTGAAAATCCTTTCTGTTGTAGACCTCAGACTAGAGTAGAAGAAATTGAAGGTCTTATTGTCATTTTGAAATACATGTTGACTCCTAAACTCCGGCACGTGATAACGCTCACGTTTGTAGGGGCTAAGATACCCTTCTCGCGTCGGATACCCAGCGTCAACCAAATAATATTTTCCTGCAAAAACCATAATTAATTGTACAAATGTGAGATTATTGAAAGTAAATAACGAATAAACTTGGGTTCTTTGGTACCATATGTTACCTGGAGGTGGATGAGGTAAATTCATGGCGGGATTTGACATAGCAGCGTGAAACACATGAGCGTTGTGTACAGATCCTTTCCAGCTCGCCAACACGAATGTGAAACACATATCCCAATCACATACTACCATCACATTTTGTGTCGGATAACCTTTTCTACCAATATACTTAACCCGCTCGGGATCACTGATGGCACACCTTATATGGGTTCCATTTATGACTCCTATTGCTTCGTTAAAGTATGGGTGATATCGTGAATCGCCGGAGATACGTAGGTGGCATTCACAGAATTAAGGATCCGTAGGTTTGATATTTTCCTCGGCCAAACGCAAGCAAGCATTAAGAACCCTATGCAATAGGCAGCTTACAGTTTCCCCTGAATGCTAGAAGAGTTCTTGCACTACCATATTTCTCATTCCGTGTCCAACTGTTACAAAAAACATGGCAACCATTTCTTCAACACCCACATGTTTCAAATCTTGTAGACCGTGTTCTATTAATTTAGTGCACAAGAGATAAAACACGTGGTTGTCAACTCTAAACATCTCCTGACAACGTCCGGTGGTGTCTGTCAAAATCTCCTGCACCCATAAATGGCCGGTATGATGACTTGTTCGACGCGGTTGTTTGCAAATGAACGGCACCCAATACAGACACAACAAAGAGGTAAGTTTTGCACACTCCATTAACTGTTCATCCAAAAGGGCTGCCAAGCGGGAGCCATCATCTTCTTCTTCCATCCAATTAGGCTTCAAAAAGAGCTAACTTGTACATGTTGGGCAAACTTAGGCAAGACAAAACATATTTGCACATCATAAAATACATATATTAACTACTAAATTTAACATACTATAAGTGATTTGGCATCCAACAAACTATTCATACAAGTTTCAAATTAAATAAACAGACATAAATCGTTCAACATCGATTGCTCCTAAAAATAGCTATCTGAAGTAACGGGATACGGTAAAACGCAACCAGTCCACCAACAACTCCTTATTCTTAGGAAACAACAAAGAAAAAGTGTCCCGTTTACTCTTAATTTTAGAAAGAAACTCGATGCACTGCAGTCAAAACGCAGGATCTTCATTAACTTGCTATAGGGATAGGAGGTTCGTAATGACACTATCAACGCTCCGTTCCTAACTGACACCGACAGCAGCAGCTCTATCCCTCGTAGCATCAGGGATGATACTGAATGCATCTGCAATCCAAGAGGCTGGTGGAGCTTTCAGCTTCTTCCTTTGAGTTTGACAAACCACCCGCTTCCTCTTGCCGGAACTTCCTGAGTCAGCAAGACCAGATGCATCGCTCTGGGATCCGACCCCCATGCCGGCCATGTTGTCCATCACTCCATTGCTGGGTGCCGGTTGCTGACCGAATGAGTCATCCTCACTATCCCCGGACCCTTCTTGTTCATCCATTAACGGGCAGTAGACATCTTCCGGCTCTATGTCATCTGTCTGTGTGGGCCGGGCTGATGGACAATAACTTCTACCCCCAGTAGCGTACACATCTTTGTATATGATCCTCAGTTCCGTCTCCCACTTCAACGGCGCTTTACGAAACTTTCTATAAGCCGGATTCTCCTACAGTCACATAAGTAAACAAAACCATTCAAAAAATAAGCAAAAACGGGAGCTGCTTTACTTGTTGTACGAGGTTGTTAAACGAAGATAACTTACATGACATTTCTGTTGCCACCACTGAGGCGTTGCGTCGATCACCCTCGTTTGAGGATCTACTCCCAGGCCAATCTCATTAAGCAACATTTCTCACGTTTGTAAATCCTTCCAAAGGATGTCGAATCTGTGTTTTAGTTGTTTTCTATCATACTCGTGGCCTGTCAGGGCGTTAAACATTGCCACAATAGCTTCCCACCCCTTCTTTGAGAACGACAAGCTATGCCATTCTTTTGCATAAATTTGGTCAATCATAGCATGTATAAAAACCTCAGTCGAGTCATTGTCCCATGCCGCTTTGTCAGTCATTTTTCTAAGAAAAAATTTGAAGGATAATTGACCATAACTTTGTAGGTAAGATACACACAAACAACCTAAGTATTGTTATGTTAACTATGTTTTAGCCATACAAGAAACCTAAATACGTCTGTGTAACTACAAAATGTTGCGCGGTATCACAAAATGGTAAATGAACAATACAATAGCTTTTAGCCTTACGAGAAACCTAATTGTTGCTATCTAATTTAAACTTACAAGTGAATTAGACACGTTATTTTTTACTTATCTACAAAACAACTTTCTTAACCCAAGGTAACACAATTACACATATGAGCAGCAATAAGTAATGTAGCAGACACCAAATTCTAAAGGACAAAAAAAAAAAACAGAAACTAGAAACTAAATTTAGCCTTACAAGAAACCTAATTGTTGCTATCTAATTTAAATATACTAGTGGATTTGGACATGTGATCTCTCACTTGTGTACAAAAAAGAAATACTAACCGAAGTTAACAAGTCAATCAATTCCTCCATCACATTTAACCTCTCATAAAGCCCCACTCCTCCCTAGCCCTCGATTTCTCCAAATGAAAATGTTAATAGCATCAGTGCAACCTATTTTTTTTCTATAAAAGCACACTAAATGCACACACCCATGTTTATGGTAACTCTTATCTCTACCGAAACATAAGTACAAGCTTAGTTAATACTGTTGTCAACAAAATTAGGTGGGCATACCACATACTGATAGTAATAAAATTGACGTGCAAACATACCTTTTATGAGGAGATCACTCTAATTTAAGGACGGACTGTCAATTACAAACCGGAAAGGTTGGTTTGAACCTGAAGCGCCCTCGGGATTTGTAATAGGGGATGGCCCAAATTTGATACGAACGTCAACTATAGGCAAAACCAATGGAATAGCAGTGCGATCCTTGCTCCAATTATGAAGTACAAATTCCGATACAAGACGGCATAGAATTTTAGATATGGGAATAAAACCAGAGTGACTAAATGATAGAGGAAAATATGACACAAAATAGAGCACAAGAGTATTTGGTCAGAATGGGGTTGCCTCATTAGGCTACAATAAGGGAACAATATAATCATGATTAAGGGTAGTTCAAATACTATGACAAAGGTGTGTCAATTACAATGAGTCGATTGTGCAATATAAGGCAGAATCCCAAGAATGATTAGTATTATTCCCCCTATTTCATGCTTTATTTTCTAGCTTTGCATAGTATGGACTAATTAATATTCATCCAAAGATGTGAGAGAATATATGTACACACACACAGTTAAACAAAAAGAACATGGCTATGCAGGAAAAGTGATCAAAATCACAAGGTATATCTCGTAAAGCTGTTATCTCAACATGAAACTTAAATGTCATTCCCCATTTGTGAACAAGAAAGATATTACATGGTCATTTCACAACAAGTAATGCACACAAATTCTAGGTTAGGCACAAATAAAATGTGAAATCTAATTAAGATTTAACTTGCTAGTTAAACCCACTTCTTAATAATAAACAACTCTGCCATGCCTATATATTTGATTCACTGTTATATGGTCCACTAATTCTCCGTATACCAATTAAGACTGAGAATGTATTATAGAGATCTTGCCAAAACCACCTAGCATTATGCATCTCATTAACCAGATCCAACATAAAAGGCTTATGTTCCTTGTTTGCTATATCAAAAATGGTTCTCACCAGTGCCGGCATGATGACCAAAGTAGGGGAAGAACATGTGACAAATGAAATATGCAAACCAAGCAACATTGACACATGATTTGAACCAATCCACCTAGAATGAATATCGGCCATTGACTGGAAAGCATAGATATGAATCAAGGAACCTTACCTACCACCAAGGAGGATTTCACCGGCGGTGACCACAAGAGGAAGAGGAACCACGTTAAGCTCGTTGGGGATGACGGACAGCACACCAGAAGGGAGATGGCCGGGGAGAGGGGCGCTCACGTCCAGCGACACTCGAGATTCCATACAAACCACAGAGGGAAGATGGAGACAGAGGGCACAGGCCATCGTCAGCTGCAGGAGTCGCCAGACAAGATGTCTGGAGCTGAAACAGAAACACAGCTGAACGGATCTACCACAGACGGAGTTCTTAACAGATTTGGCTGACGGCGATGGCAGGCCACACGTCCAACCGATGCAAATGCAATCAACTACTAATATGGCTTAGCTCACACGAGGCCATACCCGGAAGAAGCTGAGAGCTGGAGAACTGGTAGGTGAGATGTGGGGAAAGCCAGCTAAGACAATGCTTCAACGACCACGGGCACGACGGATTGGGGTAGCCAGACACCGGCAAAGGGGAAATAAATAATGCTCGGAGTTGTTGCTGGGCGACAGGCTTTTAGCACAAAGATTCGGAGAGAGAAAACTCAGGCACATGGCTACAGGAGAATTATTTGACAGTAACGGTAAAAAAAGGATCCAATGCACTTTTAAAGCACAGTGTCGTGTACGCTTATGATAAAAGCCCGATGACAGATTATTTTTAATCGGGCTTGTGAAGTGTAATTCGGCCAAACACTGAAAAACAAAATCCACGTTTTAATCGGGCTTGTGGCTTTTAAACGGGCTTAAATTCCCTCCTACCGCTGAAACAAACATCTTCTTACTTAATAAGTGTGCTTTTTGAGGCTTAAATTTGTGTTCTCTTTAATATGAGAGCAGAATTGCTTATCACCTCAACAAACATCACCCGAATAAAAGATTTTAGCCAAGTCGAAAAATGATCTAAAATATGAATTCATGATCAAATAAACTAAGCAAAGAACAAACAAGCATGAGAATAGAGTTTCTTTCTTCTTCTTTTTTAAATCAAAACATGAAAATAGAGTTTCATATTTCATCACACTTGTCCACTGATTATGTTTTTCCCATTCAATGCGGAAATTGTCTAGTTCATTTCATGTTCTTCATAATAAATTTTGGCATTTAAAGATTTTGTTCTCTAACAGGTTGCCAACGGAGTTCATAGCAAGAGGCATCCTCAAACCATAAAGGGATCTTCATCTAATCAAAACAAAACATAGAGTGTCTGAAGAATGCATCACTATTGAACCAAGAGAGTCTAAAATTCGCAATGAAAGTCAAGCAATTAAAATGCTAGGACCCTCCTATTCTTTATCAACAGAATAACAACAAATAATAGAAACGATGAGCAAATGGGATAACCTGGGTATTTTTTATATTACTTAACATTACAACAGCAACATAATAGGTGTAATTAACAGAAATAACCTAAAATTACCTTACCTCAAATACACTTGACAGAAAGCAGATAACAGTTCACAGAACAATAACCCTAAATCTAACTGAAAAGGAGGTTCTATATCCCAAAAAGCCATCTCTATCAGTAAACATTAATGATAGCCCATACCTTATGCTGCACCTAATCCGTACTTGCCTATCACTTCTCTACTCTTACGATTATGAACCTTGGGATGAGCCTCTTCACCACAGTTGTCACCCTTCTCTAAATCATTTTCCTTCCCAGATTTTTTGCTATAGGTCTTAGGAAACGATTCAAAGATCTTTTGTGAATCTTCATTTATATTGTTCCAAAAGCATTTTAAGGCGCTTTTCATCATCGGAGCCATTGATTTTATTGCGAACTGGTACAAGACTTTCTACATAATTCAAAATACCAAAACCAGAGCCATACTTGTTGACAACAAATCTCCTATATTTCCTGTTATATGCATCCGTAGTGAGATCGGTTAGAACAATATTTGCTTCAAAACCCTCCTTTTTAGGTTCAGGTGCACCAGGATATGCAGGCAAGAATTGGCTGACAAGTTCATTCTTCCAAATAGTTGCTGGACGCAACAAGAATGGGTGTTTGATACTATCTTTCTTAATCCACCTCTGTCTTCCCACCTCCATCACCCACAAATCAATCAAAGAAGATTCTTTGTCTCCAATGGTAGTGTGAGAAAGCAGAACAAGTTTATTCTCATGCACTTCAACACTATAGCGAGGTGAATCATCCAATTCAGGTGAAATAGGTAAGGGTATCAAGGCAAACACTTCCTTTGCTATGTCAAACGAAACTAACAAATGAACATCATTTTTACCCTTTTCCTCCCCATTTGAATTAACCCCAAACCAAAAGATAGCTCCATTAATAGTTTTACCATTTGAGGTAATAGCCACACCATCTAATAAGTTCCCAGATTCTACCTTCTTCCATGAAGATGTGCTTAATGAATAAACGCCCACTTGATGAACCAACAGCTTACTATTAGTAAAATCACTAATGAACACAACCTTGTAATCATTAACCATTGAACTAAAGCCAAATCCGATTTTGAACCTCTCACTCCCCAAACGAATATCCACCCCTCTCAACTCTCTAATCGCAGGATTCCACAATAGTACAATAGGAGTAGACTCATCGAGTCTGATGCAGAGTAAGCCATTGCTGGAATCGATATACGAAGCACGCAAAGGCAAGAGTTGGAACACAGATGGGATTTTAACTTCAAGGAATTTCATGTCCCGATCAGGCATATATAAGCGCAAAGGGTGAAAAAAGTCAATCCCTCCTAAGATAAGATAAGGGATTTGGTGACTGGAGTGACGGAGACGTTCATCGATGAAAGAAGGACTTTTGATGAGATTTTTCCAATATTTGCAGACAAGTTGAAATCGGATTAGGGATTTTACCGGAAGTCGTTTCAGAATGTTTATGATGATTTCTTCCGGAACATACGAATTGTCGCCTTCCATTTCCATATGCTTCAGCTTCATAGCTCTCGACTGAGTAGAAAACATCTCTCAGAGTCAGAGGAAGCGTTCGCGATCAATGGGGAATTCAAGAGCTTCTTGTGCAAAATTGTTTACTCGAGTTCTTGATATTTTATTTATTTTTTCTGTTTTTTTTTTTGTCAGTTCTTTTCCTTCTGTTTTGGTTTAACGCACCCTGTACATCCATGAACCAGAATAAGTGTTTTTTTTTTGGTTTTTATAAAAAAAAGCACTTATTAAAAATTTTAAAAAAATATGTGTTTTTATAGAAATGTAATTTTTTTGCCTAATATTGATAATAAGAATTTTGAAAATTCAAACAATTACAGCCCATTATCTCTATATAGAGCTGGGAATTATGGTTGGCCCTTGAAGGGCTAGAGCCTAAAAGGGCCGGCCCTACAGGACTCGAGGTAAGAAAAATTGTTCTTTTTCAAAACTCGGCTTGAGAACATGAGGGCCAGGGCCAGAAGCTATTTTCACAAAATTTAACTACACGTCTACACGCCTCATTCAATAAAACAAATACAGCTATTAATTCATAATTAAAGGGAAAAAAAATAATGTCTACAAATAACTCACAGTCTCATACAAAGTATAAAAAGGCAAGAAGCTAAACACTCTAAGCAATATGAGTATAATAACTATCATTTTCATCTTCTTCACCACTATTATCAATTTCAAGAAAATTTAATCGTGCTTCACTTTGAGTAGTAGGCTCTACTTGAGGGGTAAAAATATCAAGAATTTATTCTCTCACGTTATGAATACATCCATAATATTTATTTGCAATAAATAATAAATCAAAATGATAAATAACTCTATAACAACTATACAATATAAATAAATTACTAAATTACCATCATATGTGAAACTTTAGAGTAAATAAGAAATATCTAATGTATTTTTCTTATAAAATAAGAAATATCTTTTATAAATTTTTAATTTTTAGGATTCTTAATACAAGATATTCTTATGAAATTTAATTTTAAAAAAGATAATAACAACTAAATATTGGCAACATCATTAACAAAACATAAAAAATCAATAATATTATTATCATATAAATAATTTTAAAAAATAAAATATATATATAAGGGCCAGCCCGTTTAGGCCATCGGCCCTACATGCTGGCCCTTTTAGGTCCGCTTTCAGTTTTGAGGCTAAAATCTTAAACCCGGTCCTTATAAATTCAAGGCCTAAAAGGGCCGGCCCGACAGGCTCGGCCCGTTTTCCCAACTCTATCTACATAAGGATTATGTTTTTTGTATGATTAAAACGAGGGTGACCTATTTTATTAAGCTAATCTAAATTTGAATTTTAGTCAAACTCCTTATGACCAATTTAAAATAATGTCAACTTTCATTATATATATATATATAAGAGATGACTAAACAAATAGTTGTACTGCGAGTACTTTATAAATCGTTAAATATTTTTCTAAGAGGTAGAAAAATTGTTAGTTCGAGATTATCTACATAGACTCAAAATTTTATATGATTTTAAATTTAAGAAAATTGTATGTAACAAGTTTAAATATAACTCACTCACATTTTTTTTATAGGTTAAAGTGTAGTTTAGCTAGGGGTGAAAATAAGTTAGATAGCCTGTTAAGGGCCTGCGGCCTGACCTGTTAGTATAAAAGATCAATCCAAAACCTATTTCAAACATGTTTTCTTAACAGATTAGATCTAGGCTTATTATTAAGTCTTCTAGACCTATTAGGCCGTCTTTTTAAAATTAAAATAAGAAATTGTGAGGGTAAAACTGTAATTACCCCTTCTACGATGCCCTTAGTCCCCTCAATCCTCACAAGTCACTCAATCACTCTCCAATCTACCCTGTCTCCTGTTTGACGTTTCAACCACGGAGTCACACACACACTGCTTATCTTCATTCTTCAAAGCCCTAAGCCTTCTCTGACTCTGAATAGTCGCTCCTCTCTCCGTCCTCTCCTTCCTAACCTGAACCTCCGAATGTCACCATCCTCTCTTCTCTCCATCGGTCGTCCTTTCTTCGACTCACTGCGACTTGAACTCTCTCTTCCTCGGTGGGGAAACAGCGGCAGGAAGATCTCCAGCTCTAGTGAGTCCACTCTTCTCTTGTTGTTCGATTTGATCCTGTACTTCTGCGATTTGCTTTGTTCTGGTCCTTTAAGTGTCTGTTCTCAGTATTGAACACCATGCCAATGATGCTTCATGTTTCTCTGTTTCTTCTGGTCCTTTTAAGTTTTTTTTGCATCGCTTTTCCGTTTGTTTTTATTCTTTTGAGCTTCCCTAAAGCATTTTGTTTATTCTTTTTTATCTCTAGAGTTTGAGATTGGTGATACTTTTGGAACAAGAACAGCCGAATCTCATAGAAAAGCGCCATTGAACACAGTTTCTCTAATATTTGTTGACATGTTTGCTAAAGCCAGATATTTCTTAATCTTCCCAAACTTCTCCACATTTTGTTTGATTTATTGTAAATATTTCATTTAGCAAAATGCAAAATGAGAAGCATGATACTATCTGATTCACGTACGTGGTTTCTTTATAATGTTTTGCGTGTGCATTTACATTCGCAAACAAGTTTAATTTATATATTTCTAGTTCTCCTTCTCTTTTTGGTTCCACAAGTGAATATCATATGTTTCTTGTACATACTTCAAGGTTTTCTACTTTCATAAATTTTATTCAACATTTACTGCTTACCTTTATATTTGGTAGTTATGCTAACTCAGCATTAGAATCATTCTTTTAGTAAGATGAAATAGAAGTTGGCAGTTCATGTGTGACTGCCCATTTGATATCCTTGTTTGTTTGTTCTAATTTGATGGGTTTTGAAAAGTTTTGGAGCAATTTCAACACTAATTCACTAGGTTTTGAGATGGTTGTAAAGAATCTGAATTCATTTATGTAGGACCATTCAAATTTGATTCATTTATTTCTCTTGTTGATTTTATGTTGCTTTTTTCACTTAAACTAACAATACATTACTTTTTATGTTTCAGTTCTAGTTAATATCATTTCCGTCTAAGAGTGAAACAATGTTATATAGTTCAGTTCCTCCAAATGCTATTAAGGTCTATCAACAAGCACCAACAGATTCAAGAGAACAAACTAGTCAATAAACCAATGAAAAAAATGATGATGATGATGATATCATTAAGAAGAAGAGGCCAAGAACCTCAGCTATTTGGATGATTTTGATCAAGTTGAAAGTAATGATGGGCTCAAAGCTAAATGCAAGTATTGCAATAATTTATTTTCATACTCAGGGAAGGGGGTTAGTATTTCCTATCTATGGAGACATATCAAATTATGTTATTCAAGAAGGCTGCACGTTGCTGCAAAAAATAAGTAATCCACAATTCCATTTCAACATTCCAATTTAAACATTAATCCATTTCTAGCATCAGGTGCCATATATTCTAATGAGAAGATGATGTTGGAAATTATGTCATAGGGGCCGGTTATTGTACTTTGAACATTGTTATTCAATGAATTTCTCCATTTAGTTATCATATTATTCGCATGCTCATTGTGATAACTGTATACATGGATAATCATACTGGATGTCCTAAATGTCCTTGGTCGGTCATCTATGTGGGAACAAAGATGAAATAATGTCAGTTTGACTTTGATAAGGTATGAGATATGAATCAAAGTCTTAGGCACTTATAGGAGTATAAGGTGATGGACCGACCCGCTATGAGAAAGCTGCATAGATCAAGTCATAAGCTTATCTCATATATAACCACGTCATAATGCCTTTTGACCCCAGATCATCATGGATTCCTACATGAGAGTCACTAAGCTTTGATTTAGTCAAAAGTCACTTTTAACCAAGTGATGATAAATGCTACAATCGGGCTTAGTGGTTTTCATGCAGAGGAATGTGAATGGTCAAGATGGAATTTGTCCCTCACATTAGTAGAGAGATATTACTTGGCCCCTCGATGAGTGAGTTTGAGAAATGTATGGTCATACTACGATGGAAAGGAGTTTCTATTTCTATAATCAGACTACTTAGAGATTGAGAAAGTAATGGTTAGGAATAGGAGGATGACATTCTCCATGCCTTATCCTTGACCGAAATATCGTGTGACAAAAGGGACGTGATATGTTTATATGACAGATTGTATTGTATTATCGATCCTCATATGAATTGGGTAGTCATAATTCTTGCTAGAAGCCGCTTACGACTTGTGGGTTAGTATAGTCATTGGCCCACTGCCAACTTCGTATGGGTCTACAAGGTCGCACATAAGAATAGTCTAACATGAGCTATAATGTCCAAATTCATTGAATCTAAAATGCGTCTAAGATTCAATAAATACAATATTTAATCTAGGGTGGATGAATTATACACACACACTTACACATATTGTGTGAATATTTATTTGATAAATATTTATATGTTTGTGCATGTGTATATTTGGAAAAGAAAATTAATAATATTGTATATACACATCTGTATTTTTGAAATACATACATACATATATAATATATATTATTTGATAATATATAATAAATATATGATAATATTATATTATAGGGTAATATTATTACATTATGTATATATAAAGATATTATATGATAATATCTTAGATTTAATTTATAAAGATAAATTAAATCTAATTTGATTGGGTCTTTATTCTAATTAAATAAATATGTTAAATTAAAATTGTTGGACAAATTTAATTAAATCATGTTTATTTAATTAGCTTATCAAAACATAAGTGCTAATTGATATGATAAGGACTTTGAAATTAATTAAAATTAATTTTAAAAATCCAATATCCATCATAAAATAGATAATCATGACTAGTTATAAAATGTGAGAGTTAGAGTTTTCTAAAGATGATGAATAAAATAGAGAGCCACAAGAAAACTCTAGAAGGACATTGGAGGTGCTAGCACGCTGCTAGTGTTGGGTCTTATTCGTGTGGATACCAGTAGAGGGAGCTAATCTAAGTAGTTAGCTCATTAAGATTGAAACAGAAAAAGCTCAAAAAGGTATGACTCTTTCTAACTCGATTTAAATGATGTTGATAGATTTGCAATTGGGATTTAAAATTTTTCTGTTGTGTGTCTACCAATCCTAACAGATGAGGGAAATAATTGCTACTGCAATCATGGTGCATGAGCATCTGTTTAGCATTGTTGAGGATGAAGTTTATATGTAGGGCTTCCAATATGCTAATTTTGAATTTCAGAAATTTTCTCACAAGACTACAAAAAATGATTGTTTAGCCATATATGAAGCAGAGAAAAAATAATTAAAGGCCTTATTACAAGGTGTGAGTAACATTAATTTGACTACAAATATGTGGAAATCAAGTCATCAAGTGACTGAATACATAGTTATCATCGGGCATTTCATTGATGCGGGGTGGAATCTCCAAAAAAAGGATTTTGAGTTTTGTCAAAGTTCCTATCCCTAGTGAAGAATTAATGTGGCTTATGCTATTTTCAAGTATTTAAAGGTTTGGGGAATTGAAAACAAAGTGTTTTCTGTGTCAGTTGACAATGCTTCTTATAATTATTCTTGTTTAAAGGCTCTTCGAAACACCTTATCACTTATTAATTCATTGTCTTTGGGTGGTAACTTGTTTCATGTTAGATGTTTTGCACATATATTAAACTTGTTGGTGTAAGATGGACTTGGTAGAATTAAAGACATTATAAAGAATGTCTATGACAACATGAAATATATCAACTATAATGATTCAAGGTTAAAAGTATTATGTGATATTATTGAACAAAAAGTTTGAAGGAAAATAAGCTCATTCTCGATTGTCCAACAAGGTGAAATTTTACATATAGAATGTTATCTAATGCTTTGATGTTCAAGGTTTTCTTTCTCAATTATAAGGAAAGAGAACCACGTTACAACTATGCACTACATAAGAGGATTGGAAGAAGGTTGAAAAGATTTACAAACTTCTAGAAGTGTTTAATGTGCCACTCATGTCATATCAGGTAATGAGTATCCTACTATAAATTTGTATCTTCCTAAAGTTTAGAGAGTGAAACAAGTAATTAATAATGCCTTAGAAAATGGTGATTTCTTTATAGCAGAAATGACAGCCTCAATAAAAGAGAAATTTGATCAATATTGGAGGGAATGCAATATGGTAATGGCTCTGGCAAGTATTCTGGATTTCAGGTGCAAATTTATGTTATTAATTATTGCTTTCCTTTGACTTAATGTATGACTATGTTGCCGTGTATAAGGGAGATACAAGTAACAAAAGTGATAATGTTGGCAACTACTCTTCTCCTAATGTGCCTAGTTCTTCTTTAATTACTAGATTTGATCAAATCATGAACATTGTTCGTGAAAAGCAAGCAATTCCCCTTATAAAATCAAAGTTGGAAGTTTATCTTGAGGAGGTGTTTATTTTCCTGAGAGTAGTTCTAACTCCTTTAGTTTTTTGGAATGGTGGAAAAATAATAGCCTGAAGTATAATATTTTATTTAAGATGGCTGCTGACATACTAGCTATTCCAATTTCAACCATGGTATCAGACTTCACATTCAGTGCTGGAGGTAGTGTTATTAATGAATATCATTCTTAATTAAATGAAGAATCAATTGAAGCACTTATTTAAAGTGGGGATTAGCTTTGCAACAAGTACATTTTAAAAAAGAAACAAAAGATACAAATTTTGCATTGTTAAAATAATATAATTTCTTATACATATTACTTATTAAATTGTGTTATACTCTAATATTATACATTTGATTAATTTTTTTCAGGGTCTCCGAAGGAGAAGAAGAAATCATATTGAAGATTTCATGTGAATGTAAGAAGGTCTAGTGACTTTACATTAATTTAGTCTAAATTGGTAAACTTGTATTGAAAATTATTATATTTTTATATTTGGTTTCATGTTGTATTATATATGTTGGATCATTAGTAGTAATTTATGTAATTGGGCCTATTTTCAACCTACTTGAAGTGAGCTTGTTTTACGGTGAAGTTTATGGTCTATTAATCTGCTTAAAATCTTTTAAATCTCCTTAATAGGCCATTGTCAAGCCTGTGTACGAACAAGACTTATAAAATGACTCAAACCATCCTATTATAAAATATGTCTGGTCTAAGTCCACCTCTAAATTCACCCCTTGGTTTTTAACTTGTCACAATTTTTACCCTAAGAGATTTGTAGGCGCAATTTCTGTCCAATTAATATATAACTAAGTACTATTCCTCCAAGCCAACTCCTGACTCAGTGTATCTCCTGGCTCCAGAGACAAATTACTGTTCACAAGCCGATGGCCTATTACTCATGGCTTCGTGCAAGCTGTCCCTACAAGAAAGGGACCCTCGGCTAAGCCATCTTCCCTGCCTCTTGCTAAAAAATGTGCAAAAACTGATTGATCAATTTGAATTTTTAAACTTCCCACTTTGAACCTCCATACTTTCCTTATTTATAAATGCTTGAGCTCATGCCCACAGTCAAATGATGTTGTTTGTCTTCCCTTTGTCAGAACTGCCACTTTTTCACTGTACTCTTATTCCTGATGAGGCTCGTTCCCCATGGTCTTGGTCGTCCATAATTTTTGCCTCCCATTCCTTTTGCACAAACTGTACTCAATAGAGCTTCAACCTCTCTTAATCCCTTCTTCTCTTTATAAAACGTTATATTAAGTATTATCATTGATTGGCTTCATACATGCTCTGTTTTTTAGAGTTGCTCTGTTTCTTGAATCAAATATGAATAGCCAACTTTTAGTTCCAATTCTGCTATATGGAAATAAGATTCTTTTTGTAACCTTGCCTTTTTTTTTTGCATAGGGAGTGTGTTGAGATGTTGTCTTCGTTGTCATAGCCATCGCCATCCCCATTAGTGGAAGCACCAGAAGTGGAGGATGGGGAAGAGGAAGAGGGAGAGGGAGGTGGAGTGATCTGGTTTGTATTCCTTTTAGACGTCTCACATATATCACTGCATCATCTCTTTCACTCTCGTTTTGTCTCACATTCTGGTGTCTTTTCTCGATGCATATTGAACTTTCTACAAGCTTAGTTCGATGGCGTCTATCAAGAGAAGAATGAGAGATTAAGCTTTACTGTTGTCCGACAGATGTGTCTTCCACTGACGTTCAAGAAAAAAAATAAAGCAGAGCAGTTAGTATTTAGAGCAGCCATGGTTTTATCCTATGGTTATTATTTTGATTCTTTATCCAATAGTAATTTGGTAAATGTGTGGAAATTGAAATGAGCTCTTACAACAAAAAGCTGAATACGTTATCCCATGGGCACAATCAAATCCATCGCCTCTCTCAAATTAGATCCCAATGATAGTATTTTAATCAGATTTTTGATAATGGAATGATCATTTTCCCAAAATTTAGTCTTACGTTGAATTAAAAAATTCAGCAATATATTTTAAGTGGATTTATAGAACACAAAAATTTTCCCTTCAAACTTATAAGAAAGAGTTAAAAACAAAGTGTTAATTTTTTGTCATATGTTCTTAATAAAAAAACCCTGTAAATAACAAATTAAATTTTGACACTTTGCATTTGTTAGGTTTTTTTAAATCTTTTTTCCATATTAATTTTTTTTTATATTCAATTTTTATCATAACCAATGTGGTCAGAATGCTTTTTTCACATTGAAATGAAATAAACGCATGGGAAGATGCAAAAAATTAACAAGCCATGGTCTTATCCTATGGTTATTATTTTGATTCTTTATCCAATGGTTATTTGGTAAATGTGTGAAAATTAAAATGAGCTCTTACAACAAAAAGCTAAATACATTATCCCATGGCCACAATGAAATCTATTGCCTCTCTCAAATTGGATCCGAATGATATCATTTTAATAATATTTTTGATAATGGATTGGTAATTTTTCCAAAATTCATTCTTACGTGAAATAAAAAAAAATCAGCAATATATTTCTGCAAATATCCTGCAAAAAATGTTACGGTTAAGTTAAGTTGCAATATCAGCGTTCCTGTGAGTTGCCACGTTGAGGACATATGTAATGCTGAAAATCAATTTAATGTAGAAAAAATTAGTGAAGTTCCTTACAATAAGAAGTCCAGATCATGAATAAGAATAGGCTGTTAGCATTTAGGTCCCTGTAGATCACAATTGTACAATTTTGCTCCTTCTGTAAGGCTAAATTTTCTCCTACAAACAACAATTATTTTTAAGTTTACACAATACAAGAGATTCAGAGTAATTCATTTTATAATGAAAATAGAAGCACATTAACTTATACTTTATTTATGGCCCAAATTCCTACTGCATACACTTGCTTTCTACAATTTTATGTTTATTTGGTTCTGGTAAAAAAATTCAGATAGTTGTGGCTAACAAATGTTGTTCATATAGTATGTCTAATGAAATAAGTACATTAAGACATGCCTTTTACGTTTTGTAAAATTACACATGTTCCTCAAGCAAAGTATTACAAGAATATAGAGTTTAACTTTGAGTTGGAAGAGGAGGAGCAAAACCTTTCAGCTGACTCTAAGACAGAGAACATGTAAGGTTACAACCACACCAGTGATCTCTGTTCTTCAATCTACTGTTTAATATGAATCAATGCCATTATGTTTAATTATACATTTCTTTTATCTAATATATCATCCATCATACGATGCAGAAGACAACCAAGATGCAGTAAATTTTCCTCCTAATCAGTCTGCCTTTCAAGATACTTCAAGATACTACTTAGACAAAATGGGAAGAGTTTGAATGAATTTAATGGACTTCCAATACGAAAAGAAATGCTATCAATTGATGTAACAAACCACATGATACTACAAGAGTTGAGTTATGATTGTGAAGCTCTAAAGATACATGCAACTTAACTTTTAAATGATCTGAACCAAGACCAGAGGAATGTATATGACAATGTCATGGCTGCTTTGTATTTAGGTAATGGTGGTTTATTCTTTGTTTATGGATATGGAGGCACTGGAAAAACATTCTTGTAGAACGCATTATATCATCATTGCTATTAAAAGGAGATATAGTCGTTACAGTTGCATCAAGCGGGATTGCTGCCACATTATTGCCCTCGAGAAGGACAGCTCATTCTAAGTTTACAATCCCTATACAAATTACAGAATCTTCTATATGTTCAATTTGACAAAATTAACCATTAGCAAATCTCATTAAACAAACTAAGTTAATTATTTGGGATGAGACACCTATGGTGCAACGGTATTGCATTGAAGTATTTGATAGAAGTTTGAAGGATATCATGCAGTGTTGTGCACCTTTTGGAGGCAAGTGTATTGTAATAGGTGGTGATTTCAGGTAAATCCTTCCTGTCATTCCCAAACAAACTAGAGCAGCTATAGTTAATGCCTGCATAAGTTCCTCACACTTATGACATTATTGGACAGTCTTTCATTTGACACGAAACATGAGGCTTAATTCCTCCAATAACCCCAGTGTCAATAAGAGAATCGAATAGTTTTCAAAATGGTTGTTAGATGTTGGTGATGGGAATTTAGGTGACTCTGTTGATGGGGTTGCAGATATTGAAATACCCAACGAATTGTTGATACCTTCATCCAATGATGCAATTAATGCCGTTGTGCAAGCAATATATCCCAACATAATGGGCAACTTGACAGTGAATGAGTACTCTCGCTCCAACTATTAAGATGGTCGGCAAAATGAATGATCATATGTGTTCCATGCTTCCAGGTGAAGAATATGAATTCCTCAATTGTGATACTATATGCAAGTCAACAGCAGACCCTGATGGTTTTGACAACCTCTACACAACAGAATTTCTGAACACAATCACTTCCTTTGGTTTACCACCACACAAGCTTATTCTCAAAGTTGGTGCCCCTATTATGTTGCTCAGGAACATAGATCAAGCAGCCGGATTATGCAACGAAACAAGTCTAAGAGTGTCTATGATAGGGAAGAAAGTAATTGAAGCAATTACTCTGAATGGATCAAGGCCAAATGAAAAGGTACTCATCCATAGAATGAACTTGAACCTTCTGAATCTATATGGCCATTTCTCATGTAAAGGAGACAATTCCCAACAATACTATCATTTGCCATGACAATTAACAAGAGTCAAGGACAATCATTATGTCATGTGGGATTATACCTTTCAAAGCCTGTCTTCACACATGGGCAACTTTATGTGGTATTGTCTAGAGTAAGAAGCATGGAAGGTTTAAAGATTATGTTGGAAGAAAAACCAACTGCAGGCAAAGCAACAATTAAAAATGTAGTTTACAAGGAGGTTTTCTGGAATGTAGATGCAATTGCTTAAGATGTCGTCCATCTACTGGTTTCATTTATTCTGTTAGGTACTCTTTATTCTTAATGTTAATGATGACTATCTGTCCATCCTTTAATTGTCCATTTAAGTTTCAATTAGCATTTGGTGATTGTATTGTGTATTTTTAATTGTCCATGGTGAATATGAAATTGAATGTGTTGTTTGAATGTTAGACGTTTGTTCTTTTCATTTATAGAGATGTTGTTACTAATAAAGTAAATGCTCCCGTGCAACGCACGGGTAGCACATGCTTGTTGTTTTTAAAATCATTACCATATAGGATGCAAACAATAGTGGCAGGTATCCCTAAATAATATAACTCATTGCTACGTAGGCTCCCTCCCTCGTACGACCATCTCATTGTCGTCACTCCCCAATGCCATCTCTGCAACCTCCTCCCCAATCTGGAGGTTATTCGTGACCGGAGTTTATGGAGGAGTAGCGGCGGTGGCGAATCCAGCCTGTAGCATCTGCGATGAAGGAGTTTCAGTTGGGGTTTGAATCCTGTAAGACAAGTTCTGGACTTGATATGCAGACTCCATTGGAACTTGATTGAGTGAGAAATAAGCTTTACCTCTGCTTCTCTATGCTTCCTAAAGGTACACGATGGAATGGTGATGAGGGCGTCAGAGAAAGGGAAGAGAGAGTCATAAAAAAGGTGAGATGAACTCAACGGCACTGTTAATAGACGTACATAAGGGGGAAGATTATCTACATAGACTCAAAATTTTATGGAATTTATTATTAATTTTTAAAGGTTAAGAAAATTATTTAAATATGATTTTAAATTTAAGAAAATTTTATATAACAAGCTTTAATAATAAAAATACTTCACTGGTATAGAGTTACAGGAACTAAAATTTAAAGATAACCAAAACTCAAAAGAAGATGCAATGATGTATTTTCTTGTTATTATCAATAATTAGCTTATGCTTCTCCGTGCGTTGCACATGTGTTTGTGCTTGTAGAACAATTTTATGCTAAATTATTTGATTTTGCTGGACATAAATCCTTGTGCACAATACATTACATTAATCTTAATTATATATAACATATGTAGATTGGGACAATAAATATAATATTAATAGTCCTACTATTACTAATTAACATTTCTAAAGATTTATTGATACACAGCATTTCTTATAGTCCTCTTGGCCTCACTGTCATTATAACCAAGCCCTCTATGCTTTTAATTGTGGACAATGCAATATATAACTACCCATGTGTAGAGACAGGTTTACAAAGCTACAATCCAATATATCGTAAAGATTGGTCTTGACTTTTATTGATAGTCATAATAAATAAAATAGTTATTGGGAATTGTCACCGTTGCATTCGGAATGACCATCGACTCTCAGAAGGATTCATATCCATTCTATGAATGAGCACTATCTAATTTGAATGTGACTCATTTAAAGTGATGACCTCAATAACCGTCATCCCCAATTAAGTTATGCGAAGGCGGATTCTGTTGCATAATCCTGATGACTGATCAATGTTCCTAAGCAACATAATCAGTGCAGTGTAATTAAAATTGACGAAAATTAAAATTTTTAATGCAACGCAGTATGTTTTAGTGAGTAAGAAAGAAAAATTTATAAGTAAGGAAAATAAGTTTTGGGTTACCTCCTAAATAGTCGTCTTCTTTAACATCTTTAGCTATGTACAAATCAAACCAATTGAATTTTTTTCAGTTTTTTGTTTTTTTGGTTTAGAACTTACATGTTGGTTCCTCAAACGTGATGACAGTTTTCAAAGTATTGAGTACACTGTCATTATACTTTTCAATTTTAGTGTGATTCAAATTTTTGAATTTTGAAACTAAAATTGAAACTAAAATTTTTGAATTTGAATTTTGAAAAGCATGACTATGGAAGCATAGTGTGATGAAAATTTGGATTTGAATTTAGAGATGACAATGTGATTCCTTCCAATTTTAGTGTGATTCAAATTCAATTTCAAGATTGAGAGTATGCAACAATATAGATGCAGAGAGTTTGCAACAAAATTTCGTCAACATCTATAAAAGTCTTCACTATTTGATTAGATGGTCCATTAGAGAGTGTTGAATTATTTCTAAAGTCATATGTGGCCCCCATATTTTCTTTCAACTGCCAAGCTTGATATCCTTCTTTAATAATCCCCTCAGTTGTCATTTGACTTTTAATTTAAAGATAAACATCTATTGGGCTTTCAACATTAGACTTGTGGACCACTACTTCACTTTTTGACCTAACTTTTGAATCTATTTGTTTTTTTTTCAAGAGTATTCTCATGTGATTTAAGGGAGTGTGATTGTTGGCTTGATTGAGTAATATTATCACAAAGGGGATCACGAGACATGCTCTGCAATATATTAACATCACCATCATCATGATTAATCTCATGTAGAGCCAAAAACTTTAACCCTTTGAAACTAGCATTTTGACCGTCGTGAGAATCAAGCCAAGATTCACGACCAAGTTTCACTCCCGACGCTCCTAATCAAATAGTGAGGCAAAAATATTAGTGAGCATGTGTGGAATATTTGAGAGGGAATTAGACCACATCAAAATCAATACCTTTTTTACCAAGGAAAATTAAAAAGAATACCAAAAAGAAATTGAAGAAAAAGAGAATTAGGAGACAAAAAAGCAAAAGGTGACTAATTCGATTTGAAAAAAAAAAGGTGATAGAGAGCGGTTGAACCTTAAAAAAAAGGAGGAGGACTTAAGTGTGCTGTTTTTTTAAAAAGAAAAAACGGAGAGTGAGGACGAAAAGGAGATATTCATTGGACTATTCATTAGCATCATCATCGCGAAAAAAAATGTGGGGGCAGAGGGACCAGTAGAGAATGCCGTCAGTGAACTCGTCGACGCTTGGAGCTAGAGAGCTGAAGGAGGCAATTGGGTCTCTTTCCTTGGTGAGCAGTGGTAGAGGATTTCATCTTCTTTGTCAAAGCTTGGAAGAGCTATGAGAAAGAGAAAGGAGATCCAGAAGAACCCAGGTTAACTCATCTTATGATTTATTGGCAAGGTAAGTTTGAGAAAATACAGAACAAAAATCCAAATACAGAACAAAAAGAACTTCTTGTAAGAGAGAGGAGAAGACGGATAATGGATATAGATGAAGAAAAATGGAAAATTTGAGTACGGGAGAGGGAAAGAATGAGGAAGCATAAGTGATAAGAGAGAGAGGAAGTTTTTTTTTTCTTTATTAAGTACAAGAATTAATAACCACAACAGCCTTTTGCAAAGGTAAATGTAAAAAATTTGAATTTGAATTTGAATTGTAATATTAGAATCAAATTTATTTAAGGAGACATGGCTTACACATAACCCAATGCGTGGCATAAATGGCTTTTGAACGATGATCGGGGAAGATATATGGCATAAATGGATTATGAACAGTGATAAGGGAAAGAGTTTATATATATATATATATATATATATATTGATTGTGATAACAGTATTTAAAAACATAGAGTGCTCTTGAATCTATTTGTTTTTTTTTCAAGAGTATTCTCATGTGATCTAAGGGAGTGTGATTGTTGGCTTGATTGAGTAATATTATCACAGAGGGGATCACGAGACATGCTCTGCAATATATTAACATCACCATCATCATGATTAATCTCATGTAGAGCCAAAAACTTTAACCCTTTGAAACTAGCATTTTGACCGTCGTGAGAATCAAGCCAAGATTCACGACCAAGTTTCACTCCCGACGCTCCTAATCAAATAGTGAGGCAAAAATATTAGTGAGCATGTGTGGAATATTTGAGAGGGAATTAGACCACATCAAAATCAATACCTTTTTTACCAAGGAAAATTAAAAAGAATACCAAAAAGAAATTGAAGAAAAAGAGAATTAGGAGACCAAAAAGCAAAAGGTGACTAATTCGATTTGAAAAAAAAAAGGTGATAGAGAGCGGTTGAACCTTAAAAAAAAGGAGGAGGACTTAAGTGTGCTGTTTTTTTAAAAAGAAAAAACGGAGAGTGAGGACGAAAAGGAGATATTCATTGGACTATTCATTAGCATCATCATCGCGAAAAAAAATGTGGGGGCAGAGGGACCAGTAGAGAATGCCGTCAGTGAACTCGTCGACGCTTGGAGCTAGAGAGCTGAAGGAGGCAATTGGGTCTCTTTCCTTGGTGAGCAGTGGTAGAGGATTTCATCTTCTTTGTCAAAGCTTGGAAGAGCTATGAGAAAGAGAAAGGAGATCCAGAAGAACCCAGGTTAACTCATCTTATGATTTATTGGCAAGGTAAGTTTGAGAAAATACAGAACAAAAATCCAAATACAGAACAAAAAGAACTTCTTGTAAGAGAGAGGAGAAGACGGATAATGGATATAGATGAAGAAAAATGGAAAATTTGAGTACGGGAGAGGGAAAGAATGAGGAAGCATAAGTGATAAGAGAGAGAGGAAGTTTTTTTTTTCTTTATTAAGTACAAGAATTAATAACCACAACAGCCTTTTGCAAAGGTAAATGTAAAAAATTTGAATTTGAATTTGAATTGTAATATTAGAATCAAATTTATTTAAGGAGACATGGCTTACACATAACCCAATGCGTGGCATAAATGGCTTTTGAACGATGATCGGGGAAGATATATGGCATAAATGGATTATGAACAGTGATAAGGGAAAGAGTTATATATATATATATATATATATATATATATATATATATATTGATTGTGATAACAGTATTTAAAAACATAGAGTGCTCTTGAATCTATTTGTTTTTTTTTCAAGAGTATTCTCATGTGATCTAAGGGAGTGTGATTGTTGGCTTGATTGAGTAATATTATCACAGAGGGGATCACGAGACATGCTCTGCAATATATTAACGTCACCATCATCATGATTAATCTCATGTAGAGCCAAAAACTTTAACCCTTTGAAACTAGCATTTTGACCGTCGTGAGAATCAAGCCAAGATTCACGACCAAGTTTCACTCCCGACGCTCCTAATCAAATAGTGAGGCAAAAATATTAGTGAGCATGTGTGGAATATTTGAGAGGGAATTAGACCACATCAAAATCAATACCTTTTTTACCAAGGAAAATTAAAAAGAATACCAAAAAGAAATTGAAGAAAAAGAGAATTAGGAGACCAAAAAGCAAAAGGTGACTAATTCGATTTGAAAAAAAAAAGGTGATAGAGAGCGGTTGAACCTTAAAAAAAAGGAGGAGGACTTAAGTGTGCTGTTTTTTTAAAAAGAAAAAACGGAGAGTGAGGACGAAAAGGAGATATTCATTGGACTATTCATTAGCATCATCATCGCGAAAAAAAATGTGGGGGCAGAGGGACCAGTAGAGAATGCCGTCAGTGAACTCGTCGACGCTTGGAGCTAGAGAGCTGAAGGAGGCAATTGGGTCTCTTTCCTTGGTGAGCAGTGGTAGAGGATTTCATCTTCTTTGTCAAAGCTTGGAAGAGCTATGAGAAAGAGAAAGGAGATCCAGAAGAACCCAGGTTAACTCATCTTATGATTTATTGGCAAGGTAAGTTTGAGAAAATACAGAACAAAAATCCAAATACAGAACAAAAAGAACTTCTTGTAAGAGAGAGGAGAAGACGGATAATGGATATAGATGAAGAAAAATGGAAAATTTGAGTACGGGAGAGGGAAAGAATGAGGAAGCATAAGTGATAAGAGAGAGAGGAAGTTTTTTTTTTCTTTATTAAGTACAAGAATTAATAACCACAACAGCCTTTTGCAAAGGTAAATGTAAAAAATTTGAATTTGAATTTGAATTGTAATATTAGAATCAAATTTATTTAAGGAGACATGGCTTACACATAACCCAATGCGTGGCATAAATGGCTTTTGAACGATGATCGGGGAAGATATATGGCATAAATGGATTATGAACAGTGATAAGGGAAAGAGTTTATATATATATATATATATATATATATATATATATATATATATATATTGATTGTGATAACAGTATTTAAAAACATAGAGTGCTCTTGAATCTATTTGTTTTTTTTTCAAGAGTATTCTCATGTGATCTAAGGGAGTGTGATTGTTGGCTTGATTGAGTAATATTATCACAGAGGGGATCACGAGACATGCTCTGCAATATATTAACATCACCATCATCATGATTAATCTCATGTAGAGCCAAAAACTTTAACCCTTTGAAACTAGCATTTTGACCGTCGTGAGAATCAAGCCAAGATTCACGACCAAGTTTCACTCCCGACGCTCCTAATCAAATAGTGAGGCAAAAATATTAGTGAGCATGTGTGGAATATTTGAGAGGGAATTAGACCACATCAAAATCAATACCTTTTTTACCAAGGAAAATTAAAAAGAATACCAAAAAGAAATTGAAGAAAAAGAGAATTAGGAGACCAAAAAGCAAAAGGTGACTAATTCGATTTGAAAAAAAAAAGGTGATAGAGAGCGGTTCAACCTTAAAAAAAAGGAGGAGGACTTAAGTGTGCTGTTTTTTTAAAAAGAAAAAACGGAGAGTGAGGACGAAAAGGAGATATTCATTGGACTATTCATTAGCATCATTATCGCGAAAAAAAATGTGGGGGCAGAGGGACCAGTAGAGAATGCCGTCAGTGAACTCGTCGACGCTTGGAGCTAGAGAGCTGAAGGAGGCAATTGGGTCTCTTTCCTTGGTGAGCAGTGGTAGAGGATTTCATCTTCTTTGTCAAAGCTTGGAAGAGCTATGAGAAAGAGAAAGGAGATCCAGAAGAACCCAGGTTAACTCATCTTATGATTTATTGGCAAGGTAAGTTTGAGAAAATACAGAACAAAAATCCAAATACAGAACAAAAAGAACTTCTTGTAAGAGAGAGGAGAAGACGGATAATGGATATAGATGAAGAAAAATGGAAAATTTGAGTACGGGAGAGGGAAAGAATGAGGAAGCATAAGTGATAAGAGAGAGAGGAAGTTTTTTTTTTCTTTATTAAGTACAAGAATTAATAACCACAACAGCCTTTTGCAAAGGTAAATGTAAAAAATTTGAATTTGAATTTGAATTGTAATATTAGAATCAAATTTATTTAAGGAGACATGACTTACACATAACCCAATGCGTGGCATAAATGGCTTTTGAACGATGATCGGGGAAGATATATGGCATAAATGGATTATGAACAGTGATAAGGGAAAGAGTTATATATATATATATATATATATATATATATATATATATATATATATATATATATATTGATTGTGATAACAGTATTTAAAAACATAGAGTGCTCTTGAATCTATTTGTTTTTTTTTCAAGAGTATTCTCATGTGATCTAAGGGAGTGTGATTGTTGGCTTGATTGAGTAATATTATCACAGAGGGGATCACGAGACATGCTCTGCAATATATTAACATCACCATCATCATGATTAATCTCATGTAGAGCCAAAAACTTTAACCCTTTGAAACTAGCATTTTGACCGTCGTGAGAATCAAGCCAAGATTCACGACCAAGTTTCACTCCCGACGCTCCTAATCAAATAGTGAGGCAAAAATATTAGTGAGCATGTGTGGAATATTTGAGAGGGAATTAGACCACATCAAAATCAATACCTTTTTTACCAAGGAAAATTAAAAAGAATACCAAAAAGAAATTGAAGAAAAAGAGAATTAGGAGACCAAAAAGCAAAAGGTGACTAATTCGATTTGAAAAAAAAAAGGTGATAGAGAGCGGTTGAACCTTAAAAAAAAGGAGGAGGACTTAAGTGTGCTGTTTTTTTAAAAAGAAAAAACGGAGAGTGAGGACGAAAAGGAGATATTCATTGGACTATTCATTAGCATCATCATCGCGAAAAAAAATGTGGGGGCAGAGGGACCAGTAGAGAATGCCGTCAGTGAACTCGTCGACGCTTGGAGCTAGAGAGCTGAAGGAGGCAATTGGGTCTCTTTCCTTGGTGAGCAGTGGTAGAGGATTTCATCTTCTTTGTCAAAGCTTGGAAGAGCTATGAGAAAGAGAAAGGAGATCCAGAAGAACCCAGGTTAACTCATCTTATGATTTATTGGCAAGGTAAGTTTGAGAAAATACAGAACAAAAATCCAAATACAGAACAAAAAGAACTTCTTGTAAGAGAGAGGAGAAGACGGATAATGGATATAGATGAAGAAAAATGGAAAATTTGAGTACGGGAGAGGGAAAGAATGAGGAAGCATAAGTGATAAGAGAGAGAGGAAGTTTTTTTTTTCTTTATTAAGTACAAGAATTAATAACCACAACAGCCTTTTGCAAAGGTAAATGTAAAAAATTTGAATTTGAATTTGAATTGTAATATTAGAATCAAATTTATTTAAGGAGACATGGCTTACACATAACCCAATGCGTGGCATAAATGGCTTTTGAACGATGATCGGGGAAGATATATGGCATAAATGGATTATGAACAGTGATAAGGGAAAGAGTTATATATATATATATATATATATATATATATATATATATATATATATATATATATATATATATATTGATTGTGATAACAGTATTTAAAAACATAGAGTGCTCTTGAATCTATTTGTTTTTTTTTCAAGAGTATTCTCATGTGATCTAAGGGAGTGTGATTGTTGGCTTGATTGAGTAATATTATCACAGAGGGGATCACGAGACATGCTCTGCAATATATTAACATCACCATCATCATGATTAATCTCATGTAGAGCCAAAAACTTTAACCCTTTGAAACTAGCATTTTGACCGTCGTGAGAATCAAGCCAAGATTCACGACCAAGTTTCACTCCCGACGCTCCTAATCAAATAGT
Organism: Albizia julibrissin; assembly: GCA_037074505.1. Lineage (NCBI taxonomy): Eukaryota > Viridiplantae > Streptophyta > Magnoliopsida > Fabales > Fabaceae > Albizia > Albizia julibrissin. The sequence continues at coordinate 11,990,210 of CM073480.1, read as the reverse complement.
GAGGCAAAAATATTAGTGAGCATGTGTGGAATATTTGAGAGGGAATTAGACCACATCAAAATCAATACCTTTTTTACCAAGGAAAATTAAAAAGAATACCAAAAAGAAATTGAAGAAAAAGAGAATTAGGAGACCAAAAAGCAAAAGGTGACTAATTCGATTTGAAAAAAAAAAGGTGATAGAGAGCGGTTGAACCTTAAAAAAAAGGAGGAGGACTTAAGTATGCTGTTTTTTTAAAAAGAAAAAACGGAGAGTGAGGACGAAAAGGAGATATTCATTGGACTATTCATTAGCATCATCATCGCGAAAAAAAATGTGGGGGCAGAGGGACCAGTAGAGAATGCCGTCAGTGAACTCGTCGACGCTTGGAGCTAGAGAGCTGAAGGAGGCAATTGGGTCTCTTTCCTTGGTGAGCAGTGGTAGAGGATTTCATCTTCTTTGTCAAAGCTTGGAAGAGCTATGAGAAAGAGAAAGGAGATCCAGAAGAACCCAGGTTAACTCATCTTATGATTTATTGGCAAGGTAAGTTTGAGAAAATACAGAACAAAAATCCAAATACAGAACAAAAAGAACTTCTTGTAAGAGAGAGGAGAAGACGGATAATGGATATAGATGAAGAAAAATGGAAAATTTGAGTACGGGAGAGGGAAAGAATGAGGAAGCATAAGTGATAAGAGAGAGAGGAAGTTTTTTTTTTCTTTATTAAGTACAAGAATTAATAACCACAACAGCCTTTTGCAAAGGTAAATGTAAAAAATTTGAATTTGAATTTGAATTGTAATATTAGAATCAAATTTATTTAAGGAGACATGGCTTACACATAACCCAATGCGTGGCATAAATGGCTTTTGAACGATGATCGGGGAAGATATATGGCATAAATGGATTATGAACAGTGATAAGGGAAAGAGTTTATATATATATATATATATATATATATATATATATATATATATATTGATTGTGATAACAGTATTTAAAAACATAGAGTGCTCTTGAATCTATTTGTTTTTTTTTCAAGAGTATTCTCATGTGATCTAAGGGAGTGTGATTGTTGGCTTGATTGAGTAATATTATCACAAAGGGGATCACGAGACATGCTCTGCAATATATTAACATCACCATCATCATGATTAATCTCATGTAGAGCCAAAAACTTTAACCCTTTGAAACTAGCATTTTGACCGTCGTGAGAATCAAGCCAAGATTCACGACCAAGTTTCACTCCCGACGCTCCTAATCAAATAGTGAGGCAAAAATATTAGTGAGCATGTGTGGAATATTTGAGAGGGAATTAGACCACATCAAAATCAATACCTTTTTTACCAAGGAAAATTAAAAAGAATACCAAAAAGAAATTGAAGAAAAAGAGAATTAGGAGACCAAAAAGCAAAAGGTGACTAATTCGATTTGAAAAAAAAAAAGGTGATAGAGAGCGGTTGAACCTTAAAAAAAAGGAGGAGGACTTAAGTGTGCTGTTTTTTTAAAAAGAAAAAACGGAGAGTGAGGACGAAAAGGAGATATTCATTGGACTATTCATTAGCATCATCATCGCGAAAAAAAATGTGGGGGCAGAGGGACCAGTAGAGAATGCCGTCAGTGAACTCGTCGACGCTTGGAGCTAGAGAGCTGAAGGAGGCAATTGGGTCTCTTTCCTTGGTGAGCAGTGGTAGAGGATTTCATCTTCTTTGTCAAAGCTTGGAAGAGCTATGAGAAAGAGAAAGGAGATCCAGAAGAACCCAGGTTAACTCATCTTATGATTTATTGGCAAGGTAAGTTTGAGAAAATACAGAACAAAAATCCAAATACAGAACAAAAAGAACTTCTTGTAAGAGAGAGGAGAAGACGGATAATGGATATAGATGAAGAAAAATGGAAAATTTGAGTACGGGAGAGGGAAAGAATGAGGAAGCATAAGTGATAAGAGAGAGAGGAAGTTTTTTTTTTCTTTATTAAGTACAAGAATTAATAACCACAACAGCCTTTTGCAAAGGTAAATGTAAAAAATTTGAATTTGAATTTGAATTGTAATATTAGAATCAAATTTATTTAAGGAGACATGGCTTACACATAACCCAATGCGTGGCATAAATGGCTTTTGAACGATGATCGGGGAAGATATATGGCATAAATGGATTATGAACAGTGATAAGGGAAAGAGTTTATATATATATATATATATATATATATATATTGATTGTGATAACAGTATTTAAAAACATAGAGTGCTCTTGAATCTATTTGTTTTTTTTTCAAGAGTATTCTCATGTGATCTAAGGGAGTGTGATTGTTGGCTTGATTGAGTAATATTATCACAGAGGGGATCACGAGACATGCTCTGCAATATATTAACATCACCATCATCATGATTAATCTCATGTAGAGCCAAAAACTTTAACCCTTTGAAACTAGCATTTTGACCGTCGTGAGAATCAAGCCAAGATTCACGACCAAGTTTCACTCCCGACGCTCCTAATCAAATAGTGAGGCAAAAATATTAGTGAGCATGTGTGGAATATTTGAGAGGGAATTAGACCACATCAAAATCAATACCTTTTTTACCAAGGAAAATTAAAAAGAATACCAAAAAGAAATTGAAGAAAAAGAGAATTAGGAGACCAAAAAGCAAAAGGTGACTAATTCGATTTGAAAAAAAAAAGGTGATAGAGAGCGGTTGAACCTTAAAAAAAAGGAGGAGGACTTAAGTGTGCTGTTTTTTTAAAAAGAAAAAACGGAGAGTGAGGACGAAAAGGAGATATTCATTGGACTATTCATTAGCATCATCATCGCGAAAAAAAATGTGGGGGCAGAGGGACCAGTAGAGAATGCCGTCAGTGAACTCGTCGACGCTTGGAGCTAGAGAGCTGAAGGAGGCAATTGGGTCTCTTTCCTTGGTGAGCAGTGGTAGAGGATTTCATCTTCTTTGTCAAAGCTTGGAAGAGCTATGAGAAAGAGAAAGGAGATCCAGAAGAACCCAGGTTAACTCATCTTATGATTTATTGGCAAGGTAAGTTTGAGAAAATACAGAACAAAAATCCAAATACAGAACAAAAAGAACTTCTTGTAAGAGAGAGGAGAAGACGGATAATGGATATAGATGAAGAAAAATGGAAAATTTGAGTACGGGAGAGGGAAAGAATGAGGAAGCATAAGTGATAAGAGAGAGAGGAAGTTTTTTTTTTCTTTATTAAGTACAAGAATTAATAACCACAACAGCCTTTTGCAAAGGTAAATGTAAAAAATTTGAATTTGAATTTGAATTGTAATATTAGAATCAAATTTATTTAAGGAGACATGGCTTACACATAACCCAATGCGTGGCATAAATGGCTTTTGAACGATGATCGGGGAAGATATATGGCATAAATGGATTATGAACAGTGATAAGGGAAAGAGTTTATATATATATATATATATATATATATATATATATATATATATATATTGATTGTGATAACAGTATTTAAAAACATAGAGTGCTCTTGAATCTATTTGTTTTTTTTTCAAGAGTATTCTCATGTGATCTAAGGGAGTGTGATTGTTGGCTTGATTGAGTAATATTATCACAGAGGGGATCACGAGACATGCTCTGCAATATATTAACATCACCATCATCATGATTAATCTCATGTAGAGCCAAAAACTTTAACCCTTTGAAACTAGCATTTTGACCGTCGTGAGAATCAAGCCAAGATTCACGACCAAGTTTCACTCCCGACGCTCCTAATCAAATAGTGAGGCAAAAATATTAGTGAGCATGTGTGGAATATTTGAGAGGGAATTAGACCACATCAAAATCAATACCTTTTTTACCAAGGAAAATTAAAAAGAATACCAAAAAGAAATTGAAGAAAAAGAGAATTAGGAGACCAAAAAGCAAAAGGTGACTAATTCGATTTGAAAAAAAAAAGGTGATAGAGAGCGGTTGAACCTTAAAAAAAAGGAGGAGGACTTAAGTGTGCTGTTTTTTTAAAAAGAAAAAACGGAGAGTGAGGACGAAAAGGAGATATTCATTGGACTATTCATTAGCATCATCATCGCGAAAAAAAATGTGGGGGCAGAGGGACCAGTAGAGAATGCCGTCAGTGAACTCGTCGACGCTTGGAGCTAGAGAGCTGAAGGAGGCAATTGGGTCTCTTTCCTTGGTGAGCAGTGGTAGAGGATTTCATCTTCTTTGTCAAAGCTTGGAAGAGCTATGAGAAAGAGAAAGGAGATCCAGAAGAACCCAGGTTAACTCATCTTATGATTTATTGGCAAGGTAAGTTTGAGAAAATACAGAACAAAAATCCAAATACAGAACAAAAAGAACTTCTTGTAAGAGAGAGGAGAAGACGGATAATGGATATAGATGAAGAAAAATGGAAAATTTGAGTACGGGAGAGGGAAAGAATGAGGAAGCATAAGTGATAAGAGAGAGAGGAAGTTTTTTTTTTCTTTATTAAGTACAAGAATTAATAACCACAACAGCCTTTTGCAAAGGTAAATGTAAAAAATTTGAATTTGAATTTGAATTGTAATATTAGAATCAAATTTATTTAAGGAGACATGGCTTACACATAACCCAATGCGTGGCATAAATGGCTTTTGAACGATGATCGGGGAAGATATATGGCATAAATGGATTATGAACAGTGATAAGGGAAAGAGTTTATATATATATATATATATATATATATATATATATATTGATTGTGATAACAGTATTTAAAAACATAGAGTGCTCTTGAATCTATTTGTTTTTTTTTCAAGAGTATTCTCATGTGATCTAAGGGAGTGTGATTGTTGGCTTGATTGAGTAATATTATCACAAAGGGGATCACGAGACATGCTCTGCAATATATTAACATCACCATCATCATGATTAATCTCATGTAGAGCCAAAAACTTTAACCCTTTGAAACTAGCATTTTGACCGTCGTGAGAATCAAGCCAAGATTCACGACCAAGTTTCACTCCCGATGCTCCTAATCAAATAGTGAGGCAAAAATATTGGTGAGCATGTGTGGAATATTTGAGAGGGAATTAGACCACATCAAAATCAATACCTTTTTTACCAAGGAAAATTAAAAAGAATACCAAAAAGAAATTGAAGAAAAAGAGAATTAGGAGACCAAAAAGCAAAAGGTGACTAATTCGATTTGAAAAAAAAAGGTGATAGAGAGCGGTTGAACCTTAAAAAAAAGGAGGAGGACTTAAGTGTGCTGTTTTTTTAAAAAGAAAAAACGGAGAGTGAGGACGAAAAGGAGATATTCATTGGACTATTCATTAGCATCATCATCGCGAAAAAAAATGTGGGGGCAGAGGGACCAGTAGAGAATGCCGTCAGTGAACTCGTCGACGCTTGGAGCTAGAGAGCTGAAGGAGGCAATTGGGTCTCTTTCCTTGGTGAGCAGTGGTAGAGGATTTCATCTTCTTTGTCAAAGCTTGGAAGAGCTATGAGAAAGAGAAAGGAGATCCAGAAGAACCCAGGTTAACTCATCTTATGATTTATTGGCAAGGTAAGTTTGAGAAAATACAGAACAAAAATCCAAATACAGAACAAAAAGAACTTCTTGTAAGAGAGAGGAGAAGACGGATAATGGATATAGATGAAGAAAAATGGAAAATTTGAGTACGGGAGAGGGAAAGAATGAGGAAGCATAAGTGATAAGAGAGAGAGGAAGTTTTTTTTTTCTTTATTAAGTACAAGAATTAATAACCACAACAGCCTTTTGCAAAGGTAAATGTAAAAAATTTGAATTTGAATTGTAATATTAGAATCAAATTTATTTAAGGAGACATGGCTTACACATAACCCAATGCGTGGCATAAATGGCTTTTGAACGATGATCGGGGAAGATATATGGCATAAATGGATTATGAACAGTGATAAGGGAAAGAGTTTATATATATATATATATATATATATATTGATTGTGATAACAGTATTTAAAAACATAGAGTGCTCTTGAATCTATTTGTTTTTTTTTCAAGAGTATTCTCATGTGATCTAAGGGAGTGTGATTGTTGGCTTGATTGAGTAATATTATCACAGAGGGGATCACGAGACATGCTCTGCAATATATTAACATCACCATCATCATGATTAATCTCATGTAGAGCCAAAAACTTTAACCCTTTGAAACTAGCATTTTGACCGTCGTGAGAATCAAGCCAAGATTCACGACCAAGTTTCACTCCCGACGCTCCTAATCAAATAGTGAGGCAAAAATATTAGTGAGCATGTGTGGAATATTTGAGAGGGAATTAGACCACATCAAAATCAATACCTTTTTTACCAAGGAAAATTAAAAAGAATACCAAAAAGAAATTGAAGAAAAAGAGAATTAGGAGACCAAAAAGCAAAAGGTGACTAATTCGATTTGAAAAAAAAAAAGGTGATAGAGAGCGGTTGAACCTTAAAAAAAAGGAGGAGGACTTAAGTGTGCTGTTTTTTTAAAAAGAAAAAACGGAGAGTGAGGACGAAAAGGAGATATTCATTGGACTATTCATTAGCATCATCATCGCGAAAAAAAATGTGGGGGCAGAGGGACCAGTAGAGAATGCCGTCAGTGAACTCGTCGACGCTTGGAGCTAGAGAGCTGAAGGAGGCAATTGGGTCTCTTTCCTTGGTGAGCAGTGGTAGAGGATTTCATCTTCTTTGTCAAAGCTTGGAAGAGCTATGAGAAAGAGAAAGGAGATCCAGAAGAACCCAGGTTAACTCATCTTATGATTTATTGGCAAGGTAAGTTTGAGAAAATACAGAACAAAAATCCAAATACAGAACAAAAAGAACTTCTTGTAAGAGAGAGGAGAAGACGGATAATGGATATAGATGAAGAAAAATGGAAAATTTGAGTACGGGAGAGGGAAAGAATGAGGAAGCATAAGTGATAAGAGAGAGAGGAAGTTTTTTTTTTCTTTATTAAGTACAAGAATTAATAACCACAACAGCCTTTTGCAAAGGTAAATGTAAAAAATTTGAATTTGAATTTGAATTGTAATATTAGAATCAAATTTATTTAAGGAGACATGGCTTACACATAACCCAATGCGTGGCATAAATGGCTTTTGAACGATGATCGGGGAAGATATATGGCATAAATGGATTATGAACAGTGATAAGGGAAAGAGTTATATATATATATATATATATATATATATATATATATATTGATTGTGATAACAGTATTTAAAAACATAGAGTGCTCTTGAATCTATTTGTTTTTTTTTCAAGAGTATTCTCATGTGATCTAAGGGAGTGTGATTGTTGGCTTGATTGAGTAATATTATCACAGAGGGGATCACGAGACATGCTCTGCAATATATTAACATCACCATCATCATGATTAATCTCATGTAGAGCCAAAAACTTTAACCCTTTGAAACTAGCATTTTGACCGTCGTGAGAATCAAGCCAAGATTCACGACCAAGTTTCACTCCCGACGCTCCTAATCAAATAGTGAGGCAAAAATATTAGTGAGCATGTGTGGAATATTTGAGAGGGAATTAGACCACATCAAAATCAATACCTTTTTTACCAAGGAAAATTAAAAAGAATACCAAAAAGAAATTGAAGAAAAAGAGAATTAGGAGACCAAAAAGCAAAAGGTGACTAATTCGATTTGAAAAAAAAAAAGGTGATAGAGAGCGGTTGAACCTTAAAAAAAAGGAGGAGGACTTAAGTGTGCTGTTTTTTTAAAAAGAAAAAACGGAGAGTGAGGACGAAAAGGAGATATTCATTGGACTATTCATTAGCATCATCATCGCGAAAAAAAATGTGGGGGCAGAGGGACCAGTAGAGAATGCCGTCAGTGAACTCGTCGACGCTTGGAGCTAGAGAGCTGAAGGAGGCAATTGGGTCTCTTTCCTTGGTGAGCAGTGGTAGAGGATTTCATCTTCTTTGTCAAAGCTTGGAAGAGCTATGAGAAAGAGAAAGGAGATCCAGAAGAACCCAGGTTAACTCATCTTATGATTTATTGGCAAGGTAAGTTTGAGAAAATACAGAACAAAAATCCAAATACAGAACAAAAAGAACTTCTTGTAAGAGAGAGGAGAAGACGGATAATGGATATAGATGAAGAAAAATGGAAAATTTGAGTACGGGAGAGGGAAAGAATGAGGAAGCATAAGTGATAAGAGAGAGAGGAAGTTTTTTTTTTCTTTATTAAGTACAAGAATTAATAACCACAACAGCCTTTTGCAAAGGTAAATGTAAAAAATTTGAATTTGAATTTGAATTGTAATATTAGAATCAAATTTATTTAAGGAGACATGGCTTACACATAACCCAATGCGTGGCATAAATGGCTTTTGAACGATGATCGGGGAAGATATATGGCATAAATGGATTATGAACAGTGATAAGGGAAAGAGTTTATATATATATATATATATATATATTGATTGTGATAACAGTATTTAAAAACATAGAGTGCTCTTGAATCTATTTGTTTTTTTTTCAAGAGTATTCTCATGTGATCTAAGGGAGTGTGATTGTTGGCTTGATTGAGTAATATTATCACAAAGGGGATCACGAGACATGCTCTGCAATATATTAACATCACCATCATCATGATTAATCTCATGTAGAGCCAAAAACTTTAACCCTTTGAAACTAGCATTTTGACCGTCGTGAGAATCAAGCCAAGATTCACGACCAAGTTTCACTCCCGATGCTCCTAATCAAATAGTGAGGCAAAAATATTGGTGAGCATGTGTGGAATATTTGAGAGGGAATTAGACCACATCAAAATCAATACCTTTTTTACCAAGGAAAATTAAAAAGAATACCAAAAAGAAATTGAAGAAAAAGAGAATTAGGAGACCAAAAAGCAAAAGGTGACTAATTCGATTTGAAAAAAAAAGGTGATAGAGAGCGGTTGAACCTTAAAAAAAAGGAGGAGGACTTAAGTGTGCTGTTTTTTTAAAAAGAAAAAACGGAGAGTGAGGACGAAAAGGAGATATTCATTGGACTATTCATTAGCATCATCATCGCGAAAAAAAATGTGGGGGCAGAGGGACCAGTAGAGAATGCCGTCAGTGAACTCGTCGACGCTTGGAGCTAGAGAGCTGAAGGAGGCAATTGGGTCTCTTTCCTTGGTGAGCAGTGGTAGAGGATTTCATCTTCTTTGTCAAAGCTTGGAAGAGCTATGAGAAAGAGAAAGGAGATCCAGAAGAACCCAGGTTAACTCATCTTATGATTTATTGGCAAGGTAAGTTTGAGAAAATACAGAACAAAAATCCAAATACAGAACAAAAAGAACTTCTTGTAAGAGAGAGGAGAAGACGGATAATGGATATAGATGAAGAAAAATGGAAAATTTGAGTACGGGAGAGGGAAAGAATGAGGAAGCATAAGTGATAAGAGAGAGAGGAAGTTTTTTTTTCTTTATTAAGTACAAGAATTAATAACCACAACAGCCTTTTGCAAAGGTAAATGTAAAAAATTTGAATTTGAATTTGAATTGTAATATTAGAATCAAATTTATTTAAGGAGACATGGCTTACACATAACCCAATGCGTGGCATAAATGGCTTTTGAACGATGATCGGGGAAGATATATGGCATAAATGGATTATGAACAGTGATAAGGGAAAGAGTTTATATATATATATATATATATTGATTGTGATAACAGTATTTAAAAACATAGAGTGCTCTTGAATCTATTTGTTTTTTTTTCAAGAGTATTCTCATGTGATCTAAGGGAGTGTGATTGTTGGCTTGATTGAGTAATATTATCACAGAGGGGATCACGAGACATGCTCTGCAATATATTAACATCACCATCATCATGATTAATCTCATGTAGAGCCAAAAACTTTAACCCTTTGAAACTAGCATTTTGACCGTCGTGAGAATCAAGCCAAGATTCACGACCAAGTTTCACTCCCGACGCTCCTAATCAAATAGTGAGGCAAAAATATTAGTGAGCATGTGTGGAATATTTGAGAGGGAATTAGACCACATCAAAATCAATACCTTTTTTACCAAGGAAAATTAAAAAGAATACCAAAAAGAAATTGAAGAAAAAGAGAATTAGGAGACCAAAAAGCAAAAGGTGACTAATTCGATTTGAAAAAAAAAAAGGTGATAGAGAGCGGTTGAACCTTAAAAAAAAGGAGGAGGACTTAAGTGTGCTGTTTTTTTAAAAAGAAAAAACGGAGAGTGAGGACGAAAAGGAGATATTCATTGGACTATTCATTAGCATCATCATCGCGAAAAAAAATGTGGGGGCAGAGGGACCAGTAGAGAATGCCGTCAGTGAACTCGTCGACGCTTGGAGCTAGAGAGCTGAAGGAGGCAATTGGGTCTCTTTCCTTGGTGAGCAGTGGTAGAGGATTTCATCTTCTTTGTCAAAGCTTGGAAGAGCTATGAGAAAGAGAAAGGAGATCCAGAAGAACCCAGGTTAACTCATCTTATGATTTATTGGCAAGGTAAGTTTGAGAAAATACAGAACAAAAATCCAAATACAGAACAAAAAGAACTTCTTGTAAGAGAGAGGAGAAGACGGATAATGGATATAGATGAAGAAAAATGGAAAATTTGAGTACGGGAGAGGGAAAGAATGAGGAAGCATAAGTGATAAGAGAGAGAGGAAGTTTTTTTTTTCTTTATTAAGTACAAGAATTAATAACCACAACAGCCTTTTGCAAAGGTAAATGTAAAAAATTTGAATTTGAATTTGAATTGTAATATTAGAATCAAATTTATTTAAGGAGACATGGCTTACACATAACCCAATGCGTGGCATAAATGGCTTTTGAACGATGATCGGGGAAGATATATGGCATAAATGGATTATGAACAGTGATAAGGGAAAGAGTTTATATATATATATATATTGATTGTGATAACAGTATTTAAAAACATAGAGTGCTCTTGAATCTATTTGTTTTTTTTTCAAGAGTATTCTCATGTGATCTAAGGGAGTGTGATTGTTGGCTTGATTGAGTAATATTATCACAGAGGGGATCACGAGACATGCTCTGCATTATATTAACATCACCATCATCATGATTAATCTCATGTAGAGCCAAAAACTTTAACCCTTTGAAACTAGCATTTTGACCGTCGTGAGAATCAAGCCAAGATTCACGACCAAGTTTCACTCCCGACGCTCCTAATCAAATAGTGAGGCAAAAATATTAGTGAGCATGTGTGGAATATTTGAGAGGGAATTAGACCACATCAAAATCAATACCTTTTTTACCAAGGAAAATTAAAAAGAATACCAAAAAGAAATTGAAGAAAAAGAGAATTAGGAGACCAAAAAGCAAAAGGTGACTAATTCGATTTGAAAAAAAAAAAGGTGATAGAGAGCGGTTGAACCTTAAAAAAAAGGAGGAGGACTTAAGTGTGCTGTTTTTTTAAAAAGAAAAAACGGAGAGTGAGGACGAAAAGGAGATATTCATTGGACTATTCATTAGCATCATCATCGCGAAAAAAAATGTGGGGGCAGAGGGACCAGTAGAGAATGCCGTCAGTGAACTCGTCGACGCTTGGAGCTAGAGAGCTGAAGGAGGCAATTGGGTCTCTTTCCTTGGTGAGCAGTGGTAGAGGATTTCATCTTCTTTGTCAAAGCTTGGAAGAGCTATGAGAAAGAGAAAGGAGATCCAGAAGAACCCAGGTTAACTCATCTTATGATTTATTGGCAAGGTAAGTTTGAGAAAATACAGAACAAAAATCCAAATACAGAACAAAAAGAACTTCTTGTAAGAGAGAGGAGAAGACGGATAATGGATATAGATGAAGAAAAATGGAAAATTTGAGTACGGGAGAGGGAAAGAATGAGGAAGCATAAGTGATAAGAGAGAGAGGAAGTTTTTTTTTTCTTTATTAAGTACAAGAATTAATAACCACAACAGCCTTTTGCAAAGGTAAATGTAAAAAATTTGAATTTGAATTTGAATTGTAATATTAGAATCAAATTTATTTAAGGAGACATGGCTTACACATAACCCAATGCGTGGCATAAATGGCTTTTGAACGATGATCGGGGAAGATATATGGCATAAATGGATTATGAACAGTGATAAGGGAAAGAGTTTATATATATATATATATATATTGATTGTGATAACAGTATTTAAAAACATAGAGTGCTCTTGAATCTATTTGTTTTTTTTTCAAGAGTATTCTCATGTGATCTAAGGGAGTGTGATTGTTGGCTTGATTGAGTAATATTATCACAGAGGGGATCACGAGACATGCTCTGCAATATATTAACATCACCATCATCATGATTAATCTCATGTAGAGCCAAAAACTTTAACCCTTTGAAACTAGCATTTTGACCGTCGTGAGAATCAAGCCAAGATTCACGACCAAGTTTCACTCCCGACGCTCCTAATCAAATAGTGAGGCAAAAATATTAGTGAGCATGTGTGGAATATTTGAGAGGGAATTAGACCACATCAAAATCAATACCTTTTTTACCAAGGAAAATTAAAAAGAATACCAAAAAGAAATTGAAGAAAAAGAGAATTAGGAGACCAAAAAGCAAAAGGTGACTAATTCGATTTGAAAAAAAAAAAGGTGATAGAGAGCGGTTGAACCTTAAAAAAAAGGAGGAGGACTTAAGTGTGCTGTTTTTTTAAAAAGAAAAAACGGAGAGTGAGGACGAAAAGGAGATATTCATTGGACTATTCATTAGCATCATCATCGCGAAAAAAAATGTGGGGGCAGAGGGACCAGTAGAGAATGCCGTCAGTGAACTCGTCGACGCTTGGAGCTAGAGAGCTGAAGGAGGCAATTGGGTCTCTTTCCTTGGTGAGCAGTGGTAGAGGATTTCATCTTCTTTGTCAAAGCTTGGAAGAGCTATGAGAAAGAGAAAGGAGATCCAGAAGAACCCAGGTTAACTCATCTTATGATTTATTGGCAAGGTAAGTTTGAGAAAATACAGAACAAAAATCCAAATACAGAACAAAAAGAACTTCTTGTAAGAGAGAGGAGAAGACGGATAATGGATATAGATGAAGAAAAATGGAAAATTTGAGTACGGGAGAGGGAAAGAATGAGGAAGCATAAGTGATAAGAGAGAGAGGAAGTTTTTTTTTTCTTTATTAAGTACAAGAATTAATAACCACAACAGCCTTTTGCAAAGGTAAATGTAAAAAATTTGAATTTGAATTTGAATTGTAATATTAGAATCAAATTTATTTAAGGAGACATGGCTTACACATAACCCAATGCGTGGCATAAATGGCTTTTGAACGATGATCGGGGAAGATATATGGCATAAATGGATTATGAACAGTGATAAGGGAAAGAGTATATATATATATATATATATATATATATATATATATATATATATATATATTGATTGTGATAACAGTATTTAAAAACATAGAGTGCTCTTGAATCTATTTGTTTTTTTTTCAAGAGTATTCTCATGTGATCTAAGGGAGTGTGATTGTTGGCTTGATTGAGTAATATTATCACAGAGGGGATCACGAGACATGCTCTGCAATATATTAACATCACCATCATCATGATTAATCTCATGTAGAGCCAAAAACTTTAACCCTTTGAAACTAGCATTTTGACCGTCGTGAGAATCAAGCCAAGATTCACGACCAAGTTTCACTCCCGACGCTCCTAATCAAATAGTGAGGCAAAAATATTAGTGAGCATGTGTGGAATATTTGAGAGGGAATTAGACCACATCAAAATCAATACCTTTTTTACCAAGGAAAATTAAAAAGAATACCAAAAAGAAATTGAAGAAAAAGAGAATTAGGAGACCAAAAAGCAAAAGGTGACTAATTCGATTTGAAAAAAAAAAGGTGATAGAGAGCGGTTGAACCTTAAAAAAAAGGAGGAGGACTTAAGTATGCTGTTTTTTTAAAAAGAAAAAACGGAGAGTGAGGACGAAAAGGAGATATTCATTGGACTATTCATTAGCATCATCATCGCGAAAAAAAATGTGGGGGCAGAGGGACCAGTAGAGAATGCCGTCAGTGAACTCGTCGACGCTTGGAGCTAGAGAGCTGAAGGAGGCAATTGGGTCTCTTTCCTTGGTGAGCAGTGGTAGAGGATTTCATCTTCTTTGTCAAAGCTTGGAAGAGCTATGAGAAAGAGAAAGGAGATCCAGAAGAACCCAGGTTAACTCATCTTATGATTTATTGGCAAGGTAAGTTTGAGAAAATACAGAACAAAAATCCAAATACAGAACAAAAAGAACTTCTTGTAAGAGAGAGGAGAAGACGGATAATGGATATAGATGAAGAAAAATGGAAAATTTGAGTACGGGAGAGGGAAAGAATGAGGAAGCATAAGTGATAAGAGAGAGAGGAAGTTTTTTTTTTCTTTATTAAGTACAAGAATTAATAACCACAACAGCCTTTTGCAAAGGTAAATGTAAAAAATTTGAATTTGAATTTGAATTGTAATATTAGAATCAAATTTATTTAAGGAGACATGGCTTACACATAACCCAATGCGTGGCATAAATGGCTTTTGAACGATGATCGGGGAAGATATATGGCATAAATGGATTATGAACAGTGATAAGGGAAAGAGTTTATATATATATATATTGATTGTGATAACAGTATTTAAAAACATAGAGTGCTCTTGAATCTATTTGTTTTTTTTTCAAGAGTATTCTCATGTGATCTAAGGGAGTGTGATTGTTGGCTTGATTGAGTAATATTATCACAGAGGGGATCACGAGACATGCTCTGCATTATATTAACATCACCATCATCATGATTAATCTCATGTAGAGCCAAAAACTTTAACCCTTTGAAACTAGCATTTTGACCGTCGTGAGAATCAAGCCAAGATTCACGACCAAGTTTCACTCCCGACGCTCCTAATCAAATAGTGAGGCAAAAATATTGGTGAGCATGTGTGGAATATTTGAGAGGGAATTAGACCACATCAAAATCAATACCTTTTTTACCAAGGAAAATTAAAAAGAATACCAAAAAGAAATTGAAGAAAAAGAGAATTAGGAGACCAAAAAGCAAAAGGTGACTAATTCGATTTGAAAAAAAAAAAAGGTGATAGAGAGCGGTTGAACCTTAAAAAAAAGGAGGAGGACTTAAGTGTGCTGTTTTTTTAAAAAGAAAAAACGGAGAGTGAGGACGAAAAGGAGATATTCATTGGACTATTCATTAGCATCATCATCGCGAAAAAAAATGTGGGGGCAGAGGGACCAGTAGAGAATGCCGTCAGTGAACTCGTCGACGCTTGGAGCTAGAGAGCTGAAGGAGGCAATTGGGTCTCTTTCCTTGGTGAGCAGTGGTAGAGGATTTCATCTTCTTTGTCAAAGCTTGGAAGAGCTATGAGAAAGAGAAAGGAGATCCAGAAGAACCCAGGTTAACTCATCTTATGATTTATTGGCAAGGTAAGTTTGAGAAAATACAGAACAAAAATCCAAATACAGAACAAAAAGAACTTCTTGTAAGAGAGAGGAGAAGACGGATAATGGATATAGATGAAGAAAAATGGAAAATTTGAGTACGGGAGAGGGAAAGAATGAGGAAGCATAAGTGATAAGAGAGAGAGGAAGTTTTTTTTTTCTTTATTAAGTACAAGAATTAATAACCACAACAGCCTTTTGCAAAGGTAAATGTAAAAAATTTGAATTTGAATTTGAATTGTAATATTAGAATCAAATTTATTTAAGGAGACATGGCTTACACATAACCCAATGCGTGGCATAAATGGCTTTTAAACGATGATCGGGGAAGATATATGGCATAAATGGATTATGAACAGTGATAAGGGAAAGAGTTTATATATATATATATATATATTGATTGTGATAACAGTATTTAAAAACATAGAGTGCTCTTGAATCTATTTGTTTTTTTTTCAAGAGTATTCTCATGTGATCTAAGGGAGTGTGATTGTTGGCTTGATTGAGTAATATTATCACAGAGGGGATCACGAGACATGCTCTGCAATATATTAACATCACCATCATCATGATTAATCTCATGTAGAGCCAAAAACTTTAACCCTTTGAAACTAGCATTTTGACCGTCGTGAGAATCAAGCCAAGATTCACGACCAAGTTTCACTCCCGACGCTCCTAATCAAATAGTGAGGCAAAAATATTAGTGAGCATGTGTGGAATATTTGAGAGGGAATTAGACCACATCAAAATCAATACCTTTTTTACCAAGGAAAATTAAAAAGAATACCAAAAAGAAATTGAAGAAAAAGAGAATTAGGAGACCAAAAAGCAAAAGGTGACTAATTCGATTTGAAAAAAAAAAAGGTGATAGAGAGCGGTTGAACCTTAAAAAAAAGGAGGAGGACTTAAGTGTGCTGTTTTTTTAAAAAGAAAAAACGGAGAGTGAGGACGAAAAGGAGATATTCATTGGACTATTCATTAGCATCATCATCGCGAAAAAAAATGTGGGGGCAGAGGGACCAGTAGAGAATGCCGTCAGTGAACTCGTCGACGCTTGGAGCTAGAGAGCTGAAGGAGGCAATTGGGTCTCTTTCCTTGGTGAGCAGTGGTAGAGGATTTCATCTTCTTTGTCAAAGCTTGGAAGAGCTATGAGAAAGAGAAAGGAGATCCAGAAGAACCCAGGTTAACTCATCTTATGATTTATTGGCAAGGTAAGTTTGAGAAAATACAGAACAAAAATCCAAATACAGAACAAAAAGAACTTCTTGTAAGAGAGAGGAGAAGACGGATAATGGATATAGATGAAGAAAAATGGAAAATTTGAGTACGGGAGAGGGAAAGAATGAGGAAGCATAAGTGATAAGAGAGAGAGGAAGTTTTTTTTTTCTTTATTAAGTACAAGAATTAATAACCACAACAGCCTTTTGCAAAGGTAAATGTAAAAAATTTGAATTTGAATTTGAATTGTAATATTAGAATCAAATTTATTTAAGGAGACATGGCTTACACATAACCCAATGCGTGGCATAAATGGCTTTTGAACGATGATCGGGGAAGATATATGGCATAAATGGATTATGAACAGTGATAAGGGAAAGAGTTTATATATATATATATATATATATATATATATATATATATATATATTGATTGTGATAACAGTATTTAAAAACATAGAGTGCTCTTGAGTTTTTAAGTTGCGGTATGCTCTGCAAAATTGCCCTTAAATGTTTACTCTTTACATAATTTTATTTTTTAAAAAAACAAAAAGTGATTTTACATACATATTTTCTTAGTGCCCACAAAATTAGTCAAATTAGTCATCCCAACTTTGAAGTTCACTATCTAAAGTATTCGACAAAATTAAATTTTCAAGAAATCAGGTAAGAGATTACACGAGTATTTGATAAAAGTATTCATTGTACGGTAACCAAACATGTCTAAGATAACTCTAGAGGTTCATGTTTAGTAAAAGTACATTTTAGTTTGTAATATACATAGAATTTAAAATTTTAATTAAACAATAGTGTAATCCTTTTTAAACAGTAGGATGCAAAGAATTTTTGTTTTACTCAAAAAATACGTTTTTCAATATTTAAATTTGTATTCTCTTCTATATAAGATTGAAATAGCTTATCATCTCAACAAATATTTCTTGAGGTAGAATTTAAGACTTTAGCCACAACAAAAAATATCTAAAATATGAATTCATAGCCAAATAATCTAAGTACGAACAAGAGTGAAAATAGACCTTCATTACACTTGTCCCCTGATTTTTTTTCCCTTTAATGTGGAATTTGTCTAGTTCATTTCATGTTCTTCCATTATAAATTTTGGCATTTAGAGATATTGTTCTCTCACAGATTGCGAACAGACGTCATCGTAAGAGGTATCCTCAAAACATAAAGGGATTTTCATCTAATCAAAACATGAAAGTATCGGAAGAATGCATCACTATTGAACCAAGAGAGTCTAAAATTCTCAATGCAAGTCAAGCAATTAAAATGCTAGGACACTGCAATTCTTTATCAACAGAATAACAACAAATAATAGAAACAGTGAGCAAATGGGATAGCCTGGGTTTTTTATATTACTTAACATTACAACAGCAACATAAAAGGTGTAATTAAAAGAAATTACCTAAAAGTACCTCACCCCAAATACACTGGACAGAAAGCAGATAACAGTTAACAGAACAATAGCCCTAAATCTATCTGAAAAGGAGGTTCTAAATCATTTCGCTTCTCAGATATTTTGCTATAAGTCTTAGGAAATGATTAAAAAAATCTTATGTTAATCTTATTTTATATTGTTTCGTGGAGCCATTGATTTTATTGCCAACTGGTACAAGGCTTTCTACATAACTGAAAATATCAAAACCAAAGCCATACTTACTGACAACAAACCTCCTATATTCCCTCTTATATTCATCCGTAGTGAGATTGGCCAGAACAATATTTGCTTCAAAAACCCTATATTCCCTCTTAGGTTCAGGTGCATCAGGATATGCAAGCCAGCATTGGCAGACAATTTCATTCTTCCAAATAGTTGCTGGACGCAACAAGAATGGGTGTTTGATACTATCTTTCTTAATCCACCTGTGTCTTCCCACCTCCATCACCCACAAATCAATCAAAGAAGATTCTTTGTTTCCAATGGTAGTGTGAGAAAGCAAAGCAAGTTTATTCTCATGCACAGAAAGCCTACAGCGAAATAAATCATGCTTAGGGTCTGAAATAGGTAAAGGTATCAAGGCAAACACTTCCCTTGCTATGTCATATGAAACTAAAAAATGAACATCATTTTTACCCTCTTCCTTCCCATTTGACTGAACCCCAAACCAAAAGATAGCTCCATTAATAGTTTTACCGCTTGAGTTAATAGCTACACCATCTAATAAGTTCCCACATTCCACCTCCTTCCATGAAGATGTGCTTAATGAATAAACGTCCACTTGATGGACCAAAACCAGAGTACTGTTAGTAAAAGCACTAATGAACACAACCTTGTAATCATTAACCATTGAACTAAAGCCAAATCCCATTTTGAGATTCTCATCCTCCAAACGAATCCTCACCTGTCTGAACTCTCTAATCGCAGGATTCCACAATATTACAACAGGAGCAGACTCATGGATTCTGATACAGAGTAAGCCATTGCTGGAATCGATATACGTAGCACGCCAGAGACAGAACACAGATGGGATTTGAACTTCGAGGAATTTCATGTCTCGATCAGGCATATATAAGTGCAAAGGGTAATTCGTGTTGATTCCTCCTAAAAGAAGATAAGGGTTTTGATGATCGGAGTGACGGAGATGTTCATCGATGAAAGAAGGACTTTTGATGAGATTTTTCCAATATTTGCAGACAAGTTGAAATCGGATTAGGGATTTTACAGAAATTCGTTTCAGAATTTGTCTGATGATTTCTTCTGGAACATACGGATTGTCGCCTTCCATCTCCGCCTGCTTCAGCTTCATAGTGCTCGAATGAAACATCTCTCGAGTCAAAGGAAGCTTCCGCGATCAATTGGGGCTTCGGAAGCTGCTGATAAAAAAAGAGTTGACTCACGCTCTTAATATTTACTTTATTTTTTTCTGTTCACCCCCCCCCCCTTTAGTTTGATGTCCTCTTTGTATTTCCATTTAACAGAACGAGTCTGTGCATCCCGTGCGACGGACTGTTTTTGCCTTATGCATATTATTACTATTAAACTTTACTAAGTAATATTTTTCCTTTCTAAATCTTATACATCTGTACTGCAAAATAATTCGCATATACACATACATTTGTGTGTTATCATCATTACATCTCATGCACTTGTTCACCACTAAATATTGTAAAGTAAGAAATGACTTTGAAAGTAAATACACTTATAACTAACAAAAGTATAATTACACGTCTATATTTCTAAACACTTCCTTGTACACAACATTCTTTGTCGTTCTATTTGACCTAGAGTCTTCTGTTCCCACCACAATCTTAAGTCCATCCATACTTCTCACTCTCGAGAGGGCAACATATAGTTGGCCGTGAGTGAAAACTGGTTTTGAGAGATACAATCCAACATGACGTAAAGATTGTCCTTGACTTTTGTTGATTGTCATAGCAAATGAAAGTGTAATTGGGAATTGCCTTCGTTGCATGCGAAATGGCCATCTAGATTCAGAAGGATTCATGTCCATTCTATGTATCAAGACCTTGTCATTTGGCTTTGAACCATTTAATATGATTGCCTCAATAACCTTCTTCCCTACCATAGTTACTCGAAGGCGGGTTCCATTGCACAATCCAGATGCCTGATCAATGTTTCTTAATAACATGATAGGTGTACCAACTTTTAAGATAAGCTTATGAAGGGGTAAACCAGAAGAAGTTATTGTGTTCAGGAATTCAGTTGTGTACAGATTATCAAAAGTGTCAGAATCTTCAGTTGACTTACATACTGAGTCACAACTTAGGAACTCGAACTGCTATCCTGGTAGCATGGAACACATATGATCATTGATCTTTGCAACCATTTCAATTGTTGGGGCTAGAATCGCTCTTTCATTGAAGTATTCATTCGATGTTAAATTGTCAAGGAGGTCTTCATATGTTGTTTGTATGATTGCATGCATTGGATTATTGCAATTTCCAATCAAAACTTCATTTGGTATTTTTACATCTGCAACACCATCAATCGAATCTCCTAAATTGCCATCACCAACATCTAGTAACCATTTTGAGAACCATTCGATTTTTCGGTTCATATTGGGGTCATTTGTTTGTTTAAGGCGCATGTTTTTTGTCAACCTGAAAATTGTGCAATGTTGCCATAAGTGAGAAGAAGTTATACATGCATTAACTATAGTTGCCCTTGTACCTTTGGGAATCACGGGAAGTATTTGCCTAAAATCACCACCCATAATAATGCATTTACCTCCAAATGGCAAGTTAGAATGCATTATATCCTTAAGAGTTCTGTCAAAGGCTTCTACACAGTAACGTTGAACCATAGGGGCCTCATCCCAGATAATCAACTTTGTGCTCTTAATTAGGTTTGCTAGTGCTGAGTTTTGCCAAATCGAACAAATTGAGAACTCTGTAACTTGAATTGGTATTGAAAACCTTGAATGTGCTGTTCTTCCTGAGGGTAGTAGTGTCGCTGCTATTCCACTTGATGCAACAGTTAGTACAATATCCCCTTTTGAATGGAGACTTGACGCCAATGCATTCCATAAGAAGGTTTTGCCGGTACCTCCATACCCATAGACAAAGAAGAAACCTCCATAAGGTAATTGCAATGATGCCATTACTTTGTCATATACATACCTTTGCTCTGAATTTAGTTACCTCAGCAATGACTCTGATTGTGATCTCAAAGACTCTTTGTCGTACCTCAACTCTTGTAGAATTAAATGGTTGTTAGTGTCAATGATTGGTATTTCTTTTGGAATTGGAAGTGTGGTAAAGTCATGCAAACTCTTGCCATTTTGACGAAGGAGGGCATCAATTTCTCTGAGCGTAGCTTGTTCTTTTTCACTCGTTGGTATGTGGATACCTGTAAATTTGTTTGGAGGCCAACTATAAGAAAAAAATTATCATAATAACTTATGTCAAGGATATGAAAGGAATTACAAAATAAGATATTTGTTCATATAAAATGACCTGAGTTTGTTTGAGAAATGTAGAACATATCTTCTGAAAGCAATTTAGATGTTTCTGTCCAGACATAATCAGGACGTTGCAAGGAACCACACAGCAACATTGTGACAAATAACTTCCGTAAAGAATGTCCAGATGCCCAAAAAGATGCTTCTTCAATTACAGAGACATTCTCTATCGTCATCTAATAAACCACGTGCAAAACAGGCCTCCTTGAAGGTTTTGTATATAACTCCATCAACTGTTTTAACCTGATCAAAAGATGATGGTCCGCAAACTTGTGTTAAAAGAACACGAAGGTAATAGAGTTCGCCAGCTGATAGTAAGACATGAGCCATTCTACCGACAGAGAGTTCTCTTTCCCTTCTCTTCCATTGCCGCTTATCCTTTTGATATACATAATGATTGGGGAATTCTGAGTAAGTCAATGTTTGAGCAAGAGTGTCATTTGTATTAATTTTCATCCATGATAGAAATTGTGATTCACAAATTCGCGGCTTATTAATCAACTCAGAAACATCCTCAGTACTTGCATAAATAACAAATTGTTGATTTGGGAGGTGAAAACTTAGTCTCTCCACATAAGGGTATCTATGGTGGATAGAAAACCCAAAAATTCGCCATGATGCTTCGCATGCTGAAATATAACGACAATTATAATATTGTTGTATCTCGTCTATGACTTCTCTACCAGTGCCATCATGACTGTTATCAAACAATCCAACCACAACTCTATCGTTCCCTTTACTGATATACTTGAATAAGTATTTAATAGCAGTTGAATGATTACATTTTTCAACATTTATGTGTGCATGAAACATCTGTAACAGAATTGGATTATAGGGAACAACATACCGGTTGTCTAGAGGAACCCCTTTTAATTGAATTGTCCGTCCATCATCCCTTCATCGATATGTTGGGAAACCATCTACATCTATTGTAGTATGTTCAACAAATCTCTTTGGGAAATACTTGCTGCATTTCTTATCTTTCATGCATGGAGCATTCGACTTGGTTGGTCCACAAGGTCCATGGATCATGAACCTCTTAACTAACTCATACAACTGTAGTGAAGAATCCTCATTTGGAATTTCCGCTGAAATCATATTGTCAATTGATTCTGCATCAGATGGCTTGTCTTTTCCTTCTAGAAATAGGAGGATATGGGCATGAGGCAAACCTCTTTTTTGGAACTCAATAGTGTAGATCTCTATGCCATATAAAGGATAATGTAATTGTTAGTATAAAGCATCGATATTTCGTCAGTCAAACATTTGTAAACCAAAACCATGATTGTAGATATAAGTAAATATTATACCTGCACGAATTTTGCCAAATATCTTTTTATTTTTCAATGTCTTCATCAATGAGGCCAACTTCATTTGAAAAATCCTAGATAGTTGATGCGGGCAATCTGAAGGATGTAGATTAAGTTGCTCACAATATCTAGTAATTTCAGGCCAAGCTGGATTGCATGTGAAAGTGATGAATAGATAAGGGTAGCCAATAGTTCTGCATATTGTCATTGCATCTTGGTAATTTCTTATCATATATCTTGCCCCTCCAGTGAATGATGGTGGGAGTATAATTCGTTTCCCTATGGAAGAAGCATCTGTCTCTCCACTTATTAACGCATCTGACAATCCTTGGTATAAATCAGCTCTTAGCTCCTTTTGGTGAGTTCTAATCCACAATAATCTTTGTGACTCAATCATAGTGTACCCATCAACAATGAACTGTTGGAGCAACCTCGAAGCATGTTGTAATAAAGAGAGCTCATTTTCCCTAATCATTAATATGTAACTAAGGAACTCACGAATGCTAACCCTTTTACGTGTCTTTGTTATGATCAATGTCTCCTCTCTATGCTGAATGTCATCCCTATAACCATCTTCGCCAAATGGGAATAGTATTGGGTATTGAAGAGGTAGATAAGAAGGATGTAATTCATTGATTCTTTCAAGTTTTCCTGTGTGTGTTTCCAAAATGATAGATCTAACACCAAAATCGATATCTATGTCACCAACAATTAATGCTGCAACTTCTGATGCAGTTGGTAAATTATATGTTCGCCCATCGTGATGTCTACTACCAATCAAACACATCTTAAATGTAGTTGGAGATGAATTGGATAGCATATTCGAGGCCAAACGAAATTGTTGGACAAATGGATTTATCTCATCCAATTGGTTCTTTATTTGATCAACAATAAGTGGGTCAATTGAATCCTCCTTTTGATGCTTGCTGCATGCAAGAAAAAATAACTTTCAACCAAATTCAAAGAAGATGATTAATAAAGGCATAATATTGTTTGATAATTATATAGTTGACTACCTCACTGCTGCAATTCGGTTGTAAACTTCATTCTTAGTGTCATAATATAGAGCTGAGAGAATACAGGTCTAGCACCTTCAGGTGGTAATAAAGAGCCAATAGTATGGTAATTAATCCCTGATAATACAAATGTGTATGGTCCACCACCAGAATTCATTGAATGATAAATTTTGCCTCCCATTGATGTGAATGAGAACATGTTATTATACTGTCTAATGTTTGCATGGAAATTGCGTGAAAATGCAGATTCCTTGTTGAGAAATAGATTTTGAAATAAGAGTGGAGGCATTGCTAGCAGAGGAAGAACAACCTTGCCTTTCAAGCAACATAGTGAAAATATATCTACATTTGTTTGTTTCCTATCCTTCTTGACTCTTTCATTGAACCACATTTTTGCATGGCAAAACTTGCATATATAGATTAAGCCACCTTCATCTGTCCATGTATTTTTGTTAGTCTTCATGAACAACAGTTAAATAATGGCCGAGTGATGTAAGTTAAAAATCTTGTATTGTCATATTGATAATGCAATTGAGAAATACAAACCTTGATATGAAATTTCTTCAGATCCATTTCCTCTTAGTAGGCCATTCTTTGGTTGTTTATCCCCTATCGATTCATCTTCAATATCATCTGGTAAGGAAACATAAATGATTACATAAATTCATTTAGCCATGACTTTAGCGTACATAATGCCATTTAATCACAAAATATATTGTTCGTGTAAAACGTATTAAGAAATGATAATAACCTTCACTATCTGCTTCACTATCATGCCATTGTTCCTCCTCAACATTGATCTCTATGTTCTTGTAATGTGCTTCTTGTTGAACAACTTCATTAGAAGAACATTTAATACAATGTCAAATAACTATAATTGGTGGGAAAAAAGTACAGATTAATAGAGGAATAGGGACTTAGGTGAAGCGAATAAGGGTATAATGTGGAAAAATAACAAAAAACATCTATATAGTATATTACATGTTCCTTTTGTCATTATATTATAGTAAAAAAATTTTATATACCTAATAGACAATGCTAATATTTAACGACCAAGACAGGCCAGCTTATATTGATATCAACATGTGAAATTAAACTATGCTAATTAAGTCCAACTTATCATTGAATATCATTTCATACAAAAGATAAAGCAAATAAAGTATGTGGAACCTAAGAGCATGCATACCAATGGTAGTGGAGGCAGACAATATATGTTGTGTAATAGAACTTTCACTTTGCTTTGTAGTCGCAGATCTTTTATTGTTGATATTAGTAGTAGAATCTTCATTTAGTTCAATCCCTCTAAACCTTGCAGACTTGCGTTTCCATACATGCTTGAAATGGTCATTGTTAGCAGCATCTGAAATGGAAAAGATGCAGGTTACTCAATTTAGTATGAGAAGATATCTGTGTGTCATGCTATAGCTAAGTTTATCCTCATTAGTTCATATATGTTAAATGGGTAAAGTAAACATACCTTCAAAATGTGTAGGTATGTTTGACTGAACACTGTTTGTATCCTTTAAAGCAGAAGCTCTTGTTGCTCTTTGTCGACCATTCCTTCTAGCTTCAGAAGGCTTAGTCTGTACTAATGATGGTTGAGTGAACATAGCATCAAACAATGATGGTGTATTTTCTTGAGACCCAGAAATACTTCTTCCAATACAGGAGAAGGGTGGAATGACATTAGAAGTCTCATTTGTACTGGTCATGAGGTTGCAATTGTTAAAGATAATAATCCAATAGTATTATTTTTGTCTTACTTTGTTCATAATATTACATTATGTAATATTCCCTCTAAGGACTTCTTCCTTGCTAATAATATGTATAGTAGGGATGCATGAATTAAATTAGTTAGACAACTATTATTTAGAGAATAGAATTGCAATTTATCAAGGAGCTATACGAAGTGGCGCTAAAATAAGTGATTGTACCCATGGAGATATAGTAGTTGTTCAAATATAACGTAGATTAAAATGAACGTCATAACTGACAGCGAAAATTCAAAAACAAATTACTTGTTTAAAGATATTCCTAATTTGCACACAAATCGGAGTTGACATAAAGGCACAAAAAGTACAGGTTGAAGGGAAATATTTCAACATTGACAAAATAATTGAAACATAAGGACTAAAATACAATATCACTACTTCTCTTGCTTTAGAATCTTAGTAAGTCTTCCATCCTGACTTGGGTTGGCCAATAGTTGGGAATGGTTTGCAGAATGCTCCTTAGTTCCACCCCTCTTCATGTAGCTCCTTCTCTTGCCTTTTTATAGTTGGTTGGGTGACATGCTCAGTTATGTTAGGGAGAGTATCATCATCCACATCTATAGTATCTTGAGCAATATGATTAGAAGCTGGTACAACCAATTCATTAACAACATCATTGGTCTCTTTACATGCTTGAGATGCAAACCTATTATCCTATTTAGAGAAATTGAACAATTTAGAATATAAAAGTAGCATGTAATAAGTAGTAAAATTTTTAAAGATTACTGGAATAACCTGATCTGGTTCAAGCATAGTTAACCCAACCTCCTGTAAAGTAAAGTTATTAGAGTAATTTCCAAAATTTTGTAATTATTAGTTACTATTAATTGCCATCATAGGCAAATGGAAATCGAGCATAACCTCAACAGAGACAACATCAAACTGACTGATTAAGTCCTCGCATACAGTAAATTCAACTGCAGAAATGCTTGATCCTGGAAATTTTTTATTATAATCATTGATTTTGAGCTTGAGCAACAACTTCTTCCCAATCGGATTATCTAGAGATTTCGGAAAGCCATCGTTACGCTTGCCCTAGATGTATAAACAATTTTAGAAATTATAGAACTAACAACTGATTAACAGGATATAACAGAGAATATATTAAGACAATATGCCTCAGGAAGAGTCAATTTTAGCTGTGAGGCAGTTGTATCCATTAATTGCATTGCAAGCTTGTCCCAAAATATGACAGAAGTGGAACCACTTTCATCTTTGACAATATAGTGTAGCTTCATCCTATATAAATATAGATATCAGTAACGTTAGAATATAAGGAACTACAATATATAACACTATGATGGCTCATATGAAATAGTGAAGTTTGGAAATATACTTAGGCTCAAAGGACTGACGATCTGATGAATTAGTAGGGGATTTACAGGTAGGACAAAACAATGGACTATTAGGATTATTCTCATCCTTATGTTTTGCTTTTACAGAACACTTGGTACACCCATTGTAGCTCCACCCATATTTTGATTCAAATTTGACAATCTCACAATTCAGCACAAAAGTAGCTCCCTGAGATAGAGAATCACTTATAAGCAATGAACATTGAAATACTTAGTAACACTATATATGTTACTCACAGATGGTTGGTCTCCAATATTTGCAATGTCAAGCTTGTTTTGAGTGTGAAGAGAGTCATTTCCAGAAATATGGCTTGTTTGTGTAGGCATTGACTGAGTTGGTATAGTTGGTAAAGGTGAACTTCGATCTTTGGCACTAAAACATGAGAATAAAAGACCACAATGAATGTTTTTTATAAAGTGATTACTTTATTGTCTTGTATAGTTATCAAACCTTTGAATTAAGTCCTCAACCTCTTTCATTGCAGGGTTGAAATAAACCCTTGTGACAATGAAAGAGTTGGATAGTTGACGATTCTCTACAGTAACATGAGAAGAATATTAATTGATAAGCAAATACATATAAAAGTGGTATTTGTTATAACTAAACAATGGTAATGTATAACAAAATCCAAGGATAACAAAGAAGAAAAAGCATTACTATCTTTAGTCCAACCAAGCTTAGCTAGATTCAAGAGGACTACAACTGGAGTGTCATTATTTTCCAGCTGAGCAATATAAGTATCTGAAGCACAATTGTCAAACAAAACACACTCTATCTCGTTTTCCCTAAAAAGTAACATGTGTAATCACTTATAGTGGAACACTAATAAGAATGAAACAAATATGAGAGTATAAGAGTATATATGCATTACTCAACATCGGACAATATCATCCTGAGCCAGTGTTTTGTCTTATTATCCTTTTGTTGCTCTTCAAGAGAACCAATACACTTAACAAAAGCAAGGACATCTGTATATATACGTCTATATAACTTTTATTGCTTAAATACATATGCAAAATAACAAATACAACCCAACAAAGAGCAATGATATATTTGAGTGAACCCAAACTTATAACAATCAGATTAAGCTAATTAAAGTAAAAGTAAATATGTGATGATATTGAAAAAACTGTCAGGAAATCCAATACCAAATAGATGAGTAATATCCTCGTCATCTGGAAGACTCAAAATTTCAGTTATAGATTTAAATGAATAAGAGAAGAGTGGCAGGATAGCATGCTTTTCCATTATAGATGTATGAGTTGTGAAAGTGAGCTTATATGGATGAGTTGTTGGCCTGTATTTAAAATTGTTTGATAAGACAACGAAATTTTCGAATTCATAAATATTCCCTTCTTTAATGAACTCGCAAAATCTGTTATGCATGGACTTGATTAGCACACTGGCTTGAATCTTGGTCCCATGTGTGAGAATGTATCAAGGATGAGTAAACTATTGAAGATAGTATTTAATATGTAAAATGAGACCTAAAATAAAATAGTCATACCTGAGCATCAACCAACAACAGAGAAACACAACAAAGTTCGTTTGGATCGGATTTCTGATATACATTCCACTTGCGTAAAACTCTAACTACAATGGTTCAGAGGTCAGATCCATCATGAATATCGGTAAGCAATGTTGAGCTAGACATGGTGGAGTTGGAGAAAGTGAGTATGAGAGGGAAGGGAATATGCTTTAGACGAATATGTTATGATGATGGGTGGTAAAGGGGTTAATTAGAACTCATCAGGAATCATTTTATGGATCTATTATAGAGACCTATGTCCATATATATATGGGACTATGAGACCTTGTAGAAGAAGAAGAAGAGATAAAAAGAATTATTATTATGCGGTGAAAGAGATAATATAATAATATATAATATATAATAATATAATAATAATAATATAATATCCCACAACAATAAATATGGCAACCCAAACAGCTCTCATCCTCACACCGACAAAACCCATACCAATATTATGTGTATCTTTGAAAAGCCATCCCCTTTATAAATCATTTCCCAACTTTCTACTGTTTTTTTCCATTTTCTTTTTTGTGCAATTATTTAACGATGAAATTATGTATCCCTTAACTTTATGTTATTTTAAATAAATCAATTTAAACTTTCAAACTTTTCAACGAATATCCCTAAACTATTACATTTATGCAAATAACTCCCTTACTAATAGTTTTGTTCATTAGTTTTAACTCATATTATTAAAGTTTAATCTCTCTACTGTGTATAAAATATCTCAAGGCTGTGCCTTTTGATTGTTGTAGGTGACTTTTATTTATAAACCAACAAAATGGGTTACGTATGGTGCCAAATAATAATGGTGAGTAATAAGAAATTAATTAAGTTATTCTCAGTTTTTGTGAGTAAATGGTAAAAAAAATATCAATGAATGGAACCTGAGTTAGCGTGTGGTCCAAAAGGAATAGTCCTATTTGTGGACAAATGGAAAAAAGAAAATTTGAATAAAAATAGTTGATGGAGACAATGATACTTTAATTTTAGAATTATATTCTCAGGGGATGCACTAACTTATGTTTTGTTGGCTTATGTGTCAAACATTGTTGAAGAGA
This sequence comes from Albizia julibrissin, assembly GCA_037074505.1. NCBI lineage: Eukaryota > Viridiplantae > Streptophyta > Magnoliopsida > Fabales > Fabaceae > Albizia > Albizia julibrissin. Next base: position 11,960,650 of record CM073480.1, on the reverse strand, counting down.
ATCTGAGCTAAGCAAAAGATGGATTATAATGGTGGGTATAGTACAATGATGGTCTTAAGCATAATAATTAAAGAGTAGTGGAAAAAAATATCAATGAATGGAACCTGAGTTAGTGTGTGGTCCAAACGGAATGTCTTGTTTGTGGGCAAATGGAAAAAAGAAAATTCGAATAAAAATAGTTGATGGAGACAATGATACTTTAATTTTAGAATTATATTATCAGGGGATGCACTAACTTATGTTTTGTTGGCTTATGCGTCAAACATTGTTGAAGAGAATCTGAGCTAAGCAAAAGATAAATTATAATGATGGGTATAGTACAATGATGGTCTAAGCATAATAATTAAAGAGTAGTGGAAAAAAAATATCAATGAATGGAACCTGAGTTAGCGTGTGATCCAAAAGGAATAGTCCTATTTGTGGATAAATGGAAAAAATAAAAGTCAAATAGAAATAGTTGATGGAGACAATGAGACTTTAATTTTAACTTGTGTTTTGTTGGCGTGTTGAAGAGAATCTGAGCTAAGCAAAAGATGGATTATAATGATGGGTATAGTACAATGATGGTCCTAAGCATAATAATTAAAGAGTAGTAGTCATAATTATTACTGTTCATTAAACAATGCAAACACTAACTTGTGCTTTGTCGGCTTATGCGTCAAACATTGTTGAAGAGAATCTAAGAGTTAAGCAAAAGATAGATTATAATGGTGGGTATACTGCAAGGATGGTCCTAAGCACAAAGGGTACTTTTCTGTAATTTACGCCGATATAAGGCCAGAAAAATCAGTTGCATAGGTGGAAGACGTGTTTTTTGGACTAAATCGGAAATTTAGGAATTGAGGGTACTATTCTATAATTTATTGATTCATGGAAAAAGTCCATATAGTCAATAAAAATTTATGGAAAAAATAATGACTTCAAAAAGACAACGTAGGAATAATATTAGAAAAAAACTGAGAGGACTGAGAAATGAGTAGTATAACAATAATTGTTTCAAATTTGTCCAAACTACTTTTCCTTCAGTAAGTGCATGTAAGAGAGTGAAGGTACATGTTATTTACCCAGAAGAGTGAAAATAATAACTTTAAAAAGACAGCATGGGAATAAGAGCGTGTCTACATCATAGAGCATCAAAGTTTTAATGGAAAAAAATGTGATCGGATAATTTTAATAGCCAACAAAATCAATTTGAGATTTTAAACTTTTAGTGATAAATTTCACAAGAAAAACAATTGGGATGGGTAAACTTAGGTGAAGAAAAGTAGGTAAACTTGTGTTTAGTTGGCTTATACATTAAACATTGTTGAAGAGAATCTAAAAGCTAAGCAAAAGGTGGCTTATAATGGTGGGTATAGTACAAGGATGGACCTACGCATAGTAATTAAAGAGTAGTAGTCATAATTATTATTGTTCATAAGAGCAATGGTCATTAAACAATGCAAACACTAACTTGTGTTTTGTCGACTTATGCATCAAACATTTTTAAAGAGGATCAAAGAGCTAAGCAAAAGATGGATTATAATGATGGGTATAGTATAAGGATGGTCCTAAGCACAAGGGGTACTTTTCTTTAATTTACGCTAATATAAGGCCAGAAAAATCAGTTGTATAGGTGAAAGACGGGTTTTTGGACTAAACCGGCAATTTACGAATTGAGGGTACTGTTCTATAATTTACTTATTCATGAAAAAAGTCCATATAGTCAATAAAAATTTAAGGAAAAAATAATGACTTCAAAAAGACAACGTAGGAATAAGATTGAAAAAAAAATAAGAGAACTAAGAAATGAGTAGTATAACAATAATTGTTTCAAATTTGTCTAAACTACTTTTTCTTCAGTAAGTGCATGTGAGAGAGTGAAGGTACATGTTATTTGCCCAGAAGAGTGGAAATAATTACTTTAAAAAGATAGCATGAGAATAAGAGCGTTCCTACATGATGGAGCATCAAAGTTTTAATGAAAAAAAATGTGATTGGATAATTTTTATAGTCAACAAAATCAATTTGAGATTTTAAACTTTTAGTGATAAATTTCCCAAGCAAAACAATTGGGATGGGTAAACTTAGGTGAAGAAAAGTAGGTAAAAATAAAAGTCCAAGAATTCTAAAAACATATCGATAATGCTCATTTAGAATTTAGAAGTTAAGATGAAAAGAAACCATACAATTAATAAAATGCGTCTCAAGAGTTAAGAATAACTCTTTACTCTGTCATCTTTACACACCCCATGCATCTAATAGTTTTACTATCTAATAGATAAATTAAGGCCTTTTTTTTACAATTGAAGAGTTGTATCTGGACCTTGCTTCTGTAGAGTGTTATCTGGATCCTGCTTCTGAAAGTTATCTGAAAATTGCCCACCTATTTGCCTGACTAATAGAACTGGTTTAGGTGCGTAGGTTTGCAATTGATCAATCAGCTGGTCAGCAGTTGGCGCAGAAATTATGGTCTGACGAGTTGCTTGGGGTATGAATCCTGTTTCCACAGCACGATCAAAAAAAGACAACAGATCATCATAAAAATCATTAACATTTAACAATCCTAATGGCTTTTTGTGAAAGTTTAGTTTAGCCCAATAAGCAACGCTAGAAATCTCATCTAACGTTTTTAAACCACCGGGTAGAGCGATAAAAGCGTCAGCAGCATAGAACATACGTCCCATTCGTTCAGGTAAGCTTGAAACCTGTAACTCTTGCCCTAAGAAAAAGAAGTGATCTTCCAATTCCTTCACCCTTACACTTAAACCCTTACTACCGTTAATGGTTGCAGGAATAGCTACATATCCCCTTAGGCCTTGAATTCCTCCCCCGTATATAAAGTTGATCTTTCTAGCAGCTAATGCATTTCCAAGGTCTCTTGCTGCAGGTACAAATTGTTCATCCTTTCCTGAATCAGTTTCACCAAAAATGCAGATAGATTTAAATCTACATTTTAGGGTGATACCCTTTCTCTCTTTTTTTCTGTCAGACATTTTTGTGTTTAGAAGTAGAAAAATGCATATTTATACTACTAACACAACAACTTGAAGATCATGCAAATCATGGTTTTTTTTCAAATAAATTTGAAATGAAATAGCTGACAACGTCTATCTCTCTTTGCCAATTTTAAATGATGAAAACTTACATCATGACGTGTGGAAGTGTAAATGCCATGTTTTGTGGCTTTAGAACCATTCCCATGACTTCATCATGACGAGTCCCACTTGCTCTCTCTTTTCAGTCTCTGCTTTCGTTTAGTCAAAAAACTTCATGAGAAAGTAATATATATATATATATATATATATATATATATATATATATATTGAATGATTACTAATTTTATAAAATCCTCTGAACTTTGAATAGTTGTAGATAAGTTATTAAACTTTGATTATTTACAAATAACCCCCGATATTTCAAAATTTAAATTTAATTTTTATAAAATGTTAATTTATAATATTAAATCACATATCATTACTTTCTATCATTTAAATAAAATTATTACATTTTTTACTACTATTTATTAATTGAAATAGTTATTTTGTATGGAAAAAGTTAGAAGAATAATACTTAAAAAATGCAAAATAAGCATTGAACCTCTAATTAAAAAAGTGCATTAAAGTTTGGCTTGCATTCATAATTAATTTCACAATTGGTAGGTTTTAAAGCAAGTGATATGTACATTATAAAATAAATGTTGAATTAAATAAATAAAGAAAGAGGGAAATTAAAATAGAATAATGATTACTGGACACCAAATCAAAGTTGGAGCCAGTGAGATATACAATATAATAAAGGGTAAAGATTTTTGAGTAATAATAAAATGTTGATATGAATGATAACGGAGGGTTAGACAAGACAAATGTCGGCAAAGTGGTTTTGTGTTATTTTAATATTTGGATATGAGACCAAATGTCCCTAAACTAAAGTAGGAAAGTTTTGAAAAAAAACTTGTAAAATAGGTGTACATATACTTTGAAACACGTGGTTAAGCTTAGAAAAAAAGTCCATGATTTCTTGGTTTGTGTGATAACTAAATATTTTTAAGTAATATTTAATATAGGAAAAACACAACATGCCTAAACATATTTTGATAAAATATTTCTCTTCAGTATAGATATATGTGTCAGACACAAATGCTAGAAATGTAAAGTGCTACAATATAATAAAGTGTGAAGATTTTTTTAGTAATATTTAATCAAAGAAAAAGACAATATGACTGAACATATCTTAAAGAAATATTAGCTTCATGATTTTGAACTATAGAATAATTAGAAATTTTAATTTCTTTGTAACAAACTAAAAAACTTATAAAAACAAACAAAAAATTATGATATTTGTTTTTTGTCCAAGTCAGAAGCAAACGAAAATATCAAATGTAAATTGTAAGAAAATAATTGCAATAATTGATGTTGGCAACCCATTAATATTGTTGAACACTATGAGAGCAACATTTCGTCCATAATAATTGATGTTAGAGGACTTTTGTCAAAAGCATACTTTAGCTTTCACATTATTAAACTCATAATGATTAAACAAAGAAGACATATATCACGCGTTAGACAATATGATGATGTAGGCACATGATTTTGAAAAGATAGATCTTGACTCATATCACGCGTTATCATGTGAGACGGCCATGTATGAATTCCCATATTCTCATAATAAAATTACTACTATTTCGCTAGCAAAATAATTATTTACGTATATATAAATACTCACAATAACAAATAAAGAATAAAATATTACATTCATATAAAAAAATTTGATGTCATTACTTATCATTATAACAAAATAAAATAATATGTGCTTTATAAATTGAATTATAGGAGTAAATAACAATAATAATAAAAATCCTTAATTTCTAATATAAAAGTTACAATACCATAAATTATAAATTATAATATCTATAATAATTTTCCTTTTTCGATATATATATAAGGCATATTAACGCTAAGTTTTGCTTTTGTTCTTTTTTATTGTCCTTTACTAAATTTAATTTTCTTATATTTTACCTTCAATTTATGCAAATAAATCATTTTTTTATTTTATAAGTTCGACTTATTCAATAACTTTGCTTTTAAGAAACTAATGCTCCTCCTTCTTTCTTTTTAGCTTATTTTTATTTGCTTGTCAACTTTGAGTTGTATTTATATTTAGGTAACTACAGTGAATTATATAGTAAGTGTCGACTTCATGGTGTTAATTGATGACTCCCCACTTTTAATAGAATTTAAAATATATTTTGGTATATTTAGGGAGACATTAGTGGTAAATTAAAGGGATTTATTTGAGATTTTGATAAGATATCGATTTAGCACATTATTTAAAGGATCTTATTGTAAATGTCATGCTTTATACCGCAAGTTAGGAAATGATTTATATCACAACCTGTCAAAGTTAAATTAATTGCAAAAGACAAACATATAGATATTAAATTTACATAGGATAAAACAGTAAGGTGACATTTTCCCCTCTTTTTGAGGTAAGGATGATGACCAATATTCAAAGCATCACGAAAGCCATCACACCAATTTATTTCATGCACATGGTATTGTGTAAGAATTGGGTTTTTAAAGCTGCCAAAGGACACACCTAAACATCATTAAATGAGCCAAATACCGTCAGATATAAATAAAAGATAATTCATGCACTTGAAGGATCTAACATAGATTATCATATCACTTAGGAAAAATTGGCAAAGTTGAGAAGCCTATATTAATTAAACTTTTTTATTATCGACATAATGCTTTTTGAATAATAATGCTAATTAAATTTTTTTATTATCTACATAATGCTTATCATGTTTAATTATAATTTTGTTGCACAATTTTTTCTATTGGAGATAATTAATTTTCACAATAGAGAAGATATTGGATTCTCTATGCACTGCCCTAAGCATTTTTTTTTTATCCTTAAAATAACTTTTTAGAAAGGACTCACATCGTGCAATATTGTAATTCTTAGAAGACAAAAATGCAATCAAGTGTATGGTTTGTGGTTCCCTAAATGATAATGAGAGAAGTAATGTTTACATGATCACAAAGACTTTACTGGCAAAGTATGAGCAGAAATGGTTGCTACTTTTGCTGAAAGTTACTGACGAGGTAGCCTATGGAATTATTTTTCTCACTGTAATTTTCTCTTTTTTTTCTTGAACGTAAGACATTAGTTAAAAAAAATTTCATAATTACCTCTATTACTTTACTTCATTATCATATCAAATTAATTTGTCAATAGGTAATTATTATAAGTAATGAGAGTTATCTATAAAAGTGTTTCGTGCACGCATCTTTTAATTTTTTTTCTTGACCGTCAAATACTACCTTATCTATTCACGCTACCCTATATGCTGTCATTTGTTAAAAGTTGTAAGTATAATTTAATAAAGCATCAATAGCTCTTTTTCACCAAGTGGAATCCAAAGAAAATTTTTAAAAACCACCTGATCCTAAAAGCAAACTGTCTTATTTATAAGAGCTTAATAACAGAATTACACAATTTAATAAAGCAGTTAAAGTTAGTAAACAATAATAAGATGAAACAAAGACATAAAATTAATAAGATGCGTCTCAAGAGTTAAGAATAACTCTTTACTCTGTCATCTTTACACACCTTATGCATCTAATGGTTTTACTAACTAACTATCTAATGGAGAAATTAGGGTTTTTTTTTACAACCAAAGAGTGGTATCTGGATTCTGTTAAAGATTGGCATCTGGATTCTGCTTCTATGAATCTCGGATTTGCTTCTGATCCAATTTTCTTATAAGCTGGCAAACAGGATCTCCTAATGTCATATCTTCAAGACAATAGCGCTCTTTTTCTTTATTGAATAACTTCATTAAATCAAGAAGAATACCATGAACTTCACCACTAGGATGCGTCTCAAGAGTCTGCATAATATCATCCAGTGACTCCTTACTCAGTACATCCTTTATGAATTGAATCTTATCTTCTCGATTTATAGAAATCATACCTTTATTCCGACAATTTTTATCACATATCCACCTTGCACATTTATGGCAGACCTTCATCCTTTGAGCTCTTCTCTTTTTGGAGTAAGAACTTCTTCCCATTCCTGGCATAGGTTTAATAAATGATTCATAAATCTCACCCGCTAGACGTACCTTAGCTTCAATGATCCAGCGTATATCCTCATGAAGGCCCAAACGTTTGAATGTCTTCATTCTTTCAAGTCGATAGATATAAATCTTTCTAAGAACATCTTTGGGAAGAGTTGGGAACTTATTTTTAAGCTTTGCAAGAAATTCCTCCATGAAAATGATGAAAAGTAAAATGTGTAACGCAGTGTAGTGTGCTTCAGCGAGTAGGAAAGAAAGAGTAATGAGCAAGGAAAATTTTTTTAGGTTGGCTCCTTATTTATTTGCAATGTCCATCTCTCTCTACCTAAGGCAAATTATGAAAATTTACATCATGACGTGTGAGAATGTAATTGCCATGTTTTATAGTTAATTCAATTTCAGATAATGGTCAAAAAAAGAAAATTTTCTAATGTGATAATTAATCATCTGATCCATATTGTCATGGCCAAAGAATTTATAAAATCAAAGTACTTTACAAAATGTAATTAATTGACTTAGTGAGTACATGATAAAAATATATATGATAAGTTCTTATTTTTAATCTATTTGAGATGTATTTTGTTCTAATTGTGAAATTATCAATTCAATCCATCCCTTAAATATTTTTCGCCAAGGAATATATAAAATCAAAGTACTTTAGAAAATGTAATTAATTGACTTAGTGAGTAAATGATAAAAATATATATGATAAGTTCCAATTTTTAATCCATTTGAGATATATTTTGTTCTAATTGTGGAGTTATCAATCCAATCCATCCCTTAGATATTTTTCCACATTTGGACATCCCTAATTGGCTGCATATCCACGCCAGCTTTCACACATTCTCTAGATTTTTCCAAATTCAACTTTATCCAATGTTTGAATTAGATTTTTTAAAAGTTATTTCACCTATGAAAAGATGTTTGAATTAGTAAAAATATTTTTCTTTGAATTAGAACATCACAGAGAATCCAATGTTTAGGGATGAGAACTATTTAGGTAATATTTTAGGGATGAAAAGACTTTATTCATTGGTTATTCGTGCTTGAATTAAAAGATCATAGAGAATCCAATGTCCTTTCTATTGTGAAGATTAATCATCTACTCCATATTGTCATGACCAAAGAATTTAGAAATTGAAAGGAATAAACAAAATGTAATTAATTGACTTAGTGAGTCAATAATAAAAATATATATGATAACTCCCCATTTTTAATATATTTGAAATATATTTTGATATAATTATGGATATATCAATGCTAATTCTTGCATATATAATTATAAATATTTTACTTTAAATTAAAAGCTAATTAAAAAAATTAAATAATGAAAATTGGAAAAAAGATCAGAGAAAAAATTAGTTGTTATTATTATGGTTAACATTACATTCCATTTAAATTTTATTTTCTTCCAAGGATATATTCAGATCAGGTTGCCATACATTTTGCATAAGAGGCAAGAAAAATCAGTTCTAGAGGGGAAAGACGGTGATTTTAGGATTTTTAGACCAAACTGGCAAAAGGTGAAATTCGGGGTCGTTTTCTGTAATTAACGCTGATATGAGGCAAGAAAAAACATTGCCACAGGTGACGGTGATTTTCGGATTTTTGGACTAAAGTGGTAATTTAGAAATTCAGGGTTATGTTCTATAATTTACACTTATGTGTTCTTCACTGAAAGAAAAGGCTAATATTACAGAAAAATACGCTTACTTCTGTAAAAATTTCTATATAGCCACATATTGAATTTTTTTCCAACTTAGTCTTTGTGCATGATTACTTTTTGGCCTGCCACCTCCAACTTTCTAAAATATTGTATAATTTAAATCAATATGTTATAGCACCTCTATTAAAAATAAACCCAATAATATATCAGTATTAATATTATCTAGAAATTCATCATTATTTCTTTATTATAAAAATAATCATGTATTAAGTTGATAATTTACTAATTATTAATGAGAGTTATTTATGCAGTTTTGGAATTTTTTTTATTAGATTTTATTATTATAAAAATAGTCTTAGACTTGCAAATCCTATTAATTACAAATTTACAATGAAAAAGTGAATTATCACCACAAAAAGACATCTTCGGCTGCAACGGCTGGCCCGAAGCCTGAGGATGAATTTGGCATACGAACAATAACAGTTGTGAGTGTAAAAAGGAAGAGTATTTAATGATATATTGATAAATGTTATTATCATAAATGTAAATTATCAATGGATAAATCAACTTTATATGTGAAACCTAATAATCCATACTTAAAAACCCGTTTAATTTAAAATAGATCAGATAATCACATCATTAAATTAATTCTAGTCTAATTATATTTACACTCGTTCAGTTAACACCCATTAAAGTAATTTCATTTTTTGAAAAATTATTACAAATTATTCTTTAATATAGAAAATTTCTTTTTACTCCAGAAAATTTACCTCTTCAATAATAACTACAAACTAAAATTATATATTATGTTTCTATGTTATTCAAATTTATTGGGATATTATTCCATTTAATTCCCAATTTATATTATTGAGGTTTGAAGATAAGGTAATAAAGTAAATTGAATTTAAAAATAAACATTAAATCATAAACTAAATTTGATTGAATATGAAAATAGACATAAACTCATGAATCATAAACCATAGTTACCTAATAGACATTTGGAGGATATAAAAGCTACCTATATTTACGCACAAGAATGTCCAAAGAAACCCAAAAACTTTCTCTTTGATGATTGCGGATCTCTAATTATTTTCTACCGCTTAGAAATCTCAGAATCTCGGTTTATTAGTTTATTAGTGTAATAAATTATATTAATAATATATTAATGTGAGCTAATTTTGACTTAATTTCATATTATGAATTTAATCTTCAAGGAAAAAAAATATTCTATGATTTTATATGTACACTTTGAAGTATTTCATATGGGAGCATCGTTAATTAACAAAAGAAAGAAAAAAAAAAGTGATCATATTTTAATGATAACGTAATAAAGTAAATTGAATTTGAAAAAAAGAGTATGGGATGAAATTGTGATTACTGAGATATCAATACCCAAAAAATTAAAATTATGATATTACTAATTGGGATATTAAAAATTAAAAATAATTCCAAAATTATGAATCATAAATCATAATCATGTAATAAACATTTTCCAAAAGTACCTAAGAATTCCATTTTTCAATTTGGTTTAATAACTTCTAAAGTAAAATACATTGATTACCCATGTGTTTTACCTAAATTACACAAACCTTCCATCTATTTTAAGAATATATAGGTCTCCCTTAAAATTAAAATATATGTTATAAAAACCTTCCTTATATATTTAAAATTTCATTTTTATCCACCCAATTGTTAGTTGACTATTAAATTTGATTATTAAATATTTTCTTTGATCAAAATACCCATCTTTCAACAAATGAATAAACATTTATATTTGGCTAAAAATATTTTTTTTATAAAATAAAATAATTCTCATACATATCTGTTCAAAATTTCCAATTTATTATAAAATTTATTAATTTTATTATATTATAAAATTTTAAATTTTTTATCATATTTATTGAAACTTATTTATTTAGTGTTCTTTTAAATGACTAAAAACATATTTCTTTCTTTTTTTTTATTGAAAACATATTTGAAAGGCATATTTTTATTCACCATATGTTATTAATAATGTAAATTTTAGATATTATATAATTTATATTAATTTTAAATTTTTATTTTAAATGCATTTTTTCACAAACATTTATAAACATGTTTATTTAAGTATGTGTCTATTAAAAGAATTAGTCCATTTTTTCTGCTTGCAAGTATGATTCGCAATGGATCACAATAGAATTTAGAGCCTTCCATGATTCTCCATGAATGTGTAATAAATCAATCAAAACTTGATATTCTTATTTTTAAAAGAAGATGTATACGTAATTTTCTTCAATTTTTAATTTTGCATCTTTGTACTTTTTTTGTTAAATATTTTAATTTTACTCTTTTACCACCAACTTTAATAAAGTTAGCATTGTTAGCATTGTTAGCTTTTGTACAAAATCCAATTATGCTAACAGAGTAACAGTAAAATCAAAAGATTTAATAAGGAGAAGAAAAACCCACAAGTACTAAATCAAAAATTGAAGAAAAACTATAGGTACCTATTAAGTTTTCCCAATTCTTAAATAAACAGCCCACGCATCAATATTTTCCCGAAAATTCATTCAATCAGGCATTATTACCAAATGGAATGCCCAAAAGCTTCATTTTATATTCCCAGTCAAAAATGGATATTTTAACTGGATTCTCCTGTTTCTGCTGAAAATTTTACCATATTTAATTTCATACAACATCTGTTTTTTGAAATTTCCATCTCAGCCAAGCATAGAACCAAGATATTGAAACTGATTCAAATGTAATTACTGGAAAACTTGCAATTAATTTGATGAACTAAACAACAAGAACTCAGTGTTTGAATTGCCTCTAGTACATTTCACAAGACCCCACACGCGCGCGATCGCGCGTGGAGATCTTCATCCAATAAAAACAAAGAATATCTGAAAAATGTATCACTAATAAAACCAAGAGTCCAGTTTCTATGGAAATCAAGGAGCCAACATGTTAGGACATGCAACTCTTTGTCAACATAATAATAACAAATAATAGTAGGAACAAGCCAGCAAGTAGGATTAACTTGAGTTTATTTGCATTGATATAATTAAATAGTATAATAGTTAGGTATGTTTGGAATAACGATTAGAATTTCCAATTATGCTTTTCAATCGGTTTATGAGGTAGCTTTTACGATTTACGAGGTAGCTTTTACAATCTACAAGGTAAATATGTGAAGATGTGAAGGAGTTTTGTCTCAGTTCAGAATACTAAGAGCAATCTGATTCTAGCCAAAGCCCTTACCCCAAATACACCCAAGTTCAGGCTGATAATCACAGAAGAATAAATCACACATTTATAATTAACAGAACAAGTAACCTGCCAAGTAGTGGTTTTGGCTTTCAGGAGGGCAGATCCCCCAAACCTTAACTTCACTCAACATTGACATAGCCTATCGTTAACAACTATTATCTCTGAAGAATCAATTGACTTTTTTTTTTTTTAAAGATTGAACAACCTAAATAAGTTTCACTAAAGTATTTGTTCACCACCTCTTTTTACCCTTATGAAGCTTCAGATAAGTCTCTAAACCACTGTTGTTAACCTTCACTAAATCATTGCCCTTCCCAAATCCCTGCTAAAGGTCTTGGGAAATTATTTATGAACTTTTGTAAATCTCCAGCTATATCATAACATATATTGCAAAAGCATGAAAAAGCAAATTTTGGTCAGCAGTAATGAAAGATGACATAATGATAAGAAATCTTACCACAGAATGAAACCTGATAAAGGAATCTTCGCACATAATGACAAGAAATCTATTTCAAAGTGATAAAGTGAAGAAGGGCATTCAGATATTTATTTTCCCAAGCTTACATATAAATATCAGACAACGGTGAAGTCAGAGCATTAACTATAGAAGTTAAAGCATATATTTAATCTAAACTTGAATCTGAAAATTTTCAAAAGTCCCAGCAATGCAGAATTGCAGACGTCTAAAGTTTCTAATTTTTGGCATTCAGAACAATTTCCAGGTATGTCGATTCCCCTCCCTACTTAACATTATTATTGCTAATAAAGCTGGTTCAGAAATTAATTATCAGCAGTTTTTAGTTTCACTTTCATGACTGTTATCGACATGATTACAACTAATAATTCATAAATGTTATGCCAGGTTTTTTCATCAATGTATAAAAGATTGTATCAAGTTGATAATTCTAATTCCAAATAAATAGAAAATGTTGTAAGGTGATGTTGAACATTAAAAAGTAAAACTCAGCAACATCAGAAGACATTAAACAAATTGAAGGCTTTTCAAGATGAGCAACTAAACAAATCCATAACCTACCCTAAGAGATTTGTTTTGATACACTACAAACATTTGATATTGAATGTTTGCATTTACTATGCTAGACAATCTCTAAAGGGTATCAAGCCTTATGGGTACAAAATGCTCTAAACTGTTGCGAATTCTTTTCCAGCTAAATAGCTAAATTATTTGAAATCTAGTCTCAATTTTTCAATGTAATTAATACTAAATGTCATCATACTTTTGACGTTTGGGAATGTACTTGTACTTGATCCCAACCGGTACAAGACTCTCAACATAATTCAAAACATCATAACCAGAGCCATACTTACGAATTGAAACCCTCTTTGATTCATTAGTAGTGGGATTGACCATAACAATATTTCGTGCACCATTCTTCACCATAGTAGGTGCAGCTGCACTAATGCGCCGAGGTGATACAAAATGGCATACAATTTCATTCCTCCATATAGTCCCCGGAAGTAATGAGTACGGATGACTAATACTATATTTCTTAGTCCAACTCCATCTTTCCTTGGACACACCAGTATTCTCCTCCATCACCCACATATTAATCAAAGAAGATTCATGGTCTCCAGTGGCAGAGTCAGAAAGTAGAGCAAGTTTATTCTCATGCACAGTAAGTCTATTGCTAAATGAATCCTGATATGGAGGGGCTAAAATAGGTAACGGCATCAACGTAGATACTTCCGTAGCTATGTCATATGAAACTAGCAAGTAAAGACGATTCCCATCTTCCACATTTAGCTTAAGTCCAAACCAATAGATAGCCTCATTAATAGATTCACCCCTAGGTTGAATATCTACCCCATCTAAGTTACCACATTTTACTTCCTTCCATAACCCTGTGCTTAATGAATAAACTTCCACTTCATTATTCAGGTCATTGCGACGATGAGAACCGCCAATAATCACAATCTTATAATCATTAACAATTGAACTGAATCCAAATCCTATTCTTTTACTCCAACGCTTATTCTCAGCCAAGGGCACAAGTCTTACCTCTCTAATAGCAGGATTCCACAATCTGAAGGGATGATTGTTATCTTTACATACGACACAGAGCAATCCATTGCTAGAATAGATGATCGGACAATTCCACATGACATGGGCCGGAGGTAAGGTTTGAACTTCAACTAATTGCATCGTCTCGCCATCGGTACAAATCGTCTCATAGCCTTGAAAAAGAAGACGAGGGCTTTGATGACTGGATTGGAGATGTTCTCTGATGAAAGATGGGGTCTTTAAGAGATCTTTCCAATCCTTGCAGACACATTGAAATCGGATTAGGGTTTTCACCGGAAGTCGTGAGAGAATGTTTCTGATAATTTCTGGGGGAAGAAATGGGCTGCCTCCATCCATAACCATCTGCTTCCCAGAGCTCGATCGGGAAGAACGGATCTCTCCGGAAACCCTTCGCTCAGGAAGCCATTTTTGAGATAGACTTGGAACGAAAAAGTTTTGCAATTGTATTTCTATTTTTTTTTGTCAGAATCCTATTTTTATTTTTAATTACAGACTATATACTCATGAGATCCGAGATAGAATGCCTTTTTTGTGGGAGGAAAAATATAGTACCTTTTTTATTTATAAAACCAACTCAAATTTAATTTTCAAACAAATTTCATGCCATTAAACTTATGTCAAAATAATCTAATTTTAAATAAGGCCCAAAAATCTCTAATTTAAAATAATAAGATTTTATTGTGAAATGTGATTTTCCATTTATGGGTTAAAGGGCGAATTTGTTTTTGAAATTGGCACGGAGGGGCACTTTTTCCTCTGAAATTTTTTACGGAGTAATTTTCTCCTGAAAGTATTAAATCTAGAATAATTTTACCTCAACTATTATCATAGTTAAAATGACGTGAACGACCAATTTAACATATTCAATTAACTAATAGTCACACTTAACTGAGATAAGGTCATAACAAAATGACTCCAAATTTAACACTTCAAGGATAAAAATGTCTTTCTATGATAACTAACAAAATTACGGGTAAAATAATTTTGTGTCACCCTACAACAAATAAAATAATCATTACTCAAAAGTCAAAATCTTAAATACAATTAAATTAGCCTAAACAAATATAATTAAATTCGCCTGAACAAATCCTAAATATAACTGGAGTGGCCAGAGATTTTACTTGTTCATAACAATGTGTAGATCCTTTTTCTTAGGAGAAGTTTTGGGATGACTGAAATTAAGTCACTCTCATAGGAGCTGAATAAGAAATTTTCTCCCCTTTTCTTATTGGATCTTCTTTTTAAATTTGGTGTTATTTTGATAATTTTTTTGTTCCAATCTTTTTAACTGGCTTTTAGGTCTCAATTCAGCGTGTCAAATGCATCACATTTATCATGAACTTCCAAAATTAGAGGATAACCATGAAAACTGGCAATGATACTATTTTTGTTCTTTAATATAAGAGTTAAATATGATATCTCAATCTATATAGTCTTACAAACTTATAATTTTTTTAAAATATTTATATTAATTGCACACATTAAGAGATTTCTATCCCAATATAATTATGATGAAAGATAATATTTTAAGAAACTAACCTATATTGATTACAAATAACTAATATAAATTAATTTTTTTAATTTATCTAAATTAATTAACTAACTCTTATATATTTAAAGACCGGAGCTAATATATTTTCCGGGTTATCGACAATAATTGTAATAACTCTAGTTCATTGGGGGTTAATATACTTTACAATATAAAAAAACTTGGAGATCCATGATGAGATATTTAATTATTTAGTATTTATTTATTTTCATGTACCCCTTCTGACATTATCTCCACTATCTCTCTCTTCCCTATATTTTATTTTATTTTCATTTAATTATTTTTCATAATTAGTTATTAAGATAAATAATTTATCAGGGTTTCATTTTTATGGCAAAGTCATTGGATTGTTGACTATTTGGGCTATCAGCTCTCTCTTCCTCTGTCTCCTCTTCTGTTCTCTTCACTCTATTTCCTCCTATTCAGTTCTTCTCTCTCTCTCTCTCTCTACATTTTACATCAATCCAATTTTTAAAATTGAGTGTGATATTAATTTTTAAGAATTGTCATTACAAGTGCAAGCCCAAATTAAAATTCAAAGGCGCACCTTTATAAATAATTTAAAAAAAACTCGGCATTGTCAACAAAAGAGCGAATAAAAATGCTTATAAAGGGGATGTTTGGTTTAGCTTATACTTATATATAAGTCCGATTCACGTAAATCAAAACAAAACTCCTTTACATATTTACCTCGTAGACCGTAAAAGTTATCTCATATACCGTAAATCACGATTAAAAAACACTTTTAGAAGTTCCAATCGTTATTACAAACACCCTTAAAGCCATTTTTGCAGGATAGAATATGTTCATACACAACACAACAAATGTCAAACCCCCTTAATATTCTGATATTGCTATATAATAAATGCGTCGTTCAGATGACATACAGAAATAGTGAAACTATACTGATAATAAGTACTTACTAATATTACAGAAAATCCTCATATAGGTTGAAAAATATATATAGAGTACAAAAGAAATAAATTCCACAACTAAAGATAATCAGATGTAACTCCTGGTTAGGACCGGACCTTCAATCGCTAGTAATTACGGTTTTGCCCTTAGAGCCGCTGTCCTTTGCTGGAATATTTTTAGATGTTGAAAAAGGGTGAGATTCGAATGAATCTCAGTAGTAATATACAATCAGTCATATAAAATGCGATAAATAAATATGCAATGCACCATGATATGTAAAATGCTAACTCATGTTGTATGCATACTGTCCAAGGCCAAACGACTGTTTGCAACCCCGGCTAAACTCGTGTCCATGGTCAAACGATATGTTTAGACCCTGGCTTATTTGCGTGTTGTGCCACAGGCACTGTCATGTTACAGAAAATGGAATACACAACATATAAATAATCACATAGTGCATGAATGAAAGAATTACTACCTGGGTCCTTTTCCAGTCCAACTGTTTATCCAAAACTTTTTCTTCGGCTCGGGCTTTTACCAGTTCCTATATATTAAAATTAACAAGTAATTGGTTATTACTTGTATTACTACTATCTTTAATCATATTCTGCTGATTATCTCAGTTTCAGTGGCTTATACACTATATAATTTTGCAAAGTGTAATTTTACTATTCTTCAGCAAATTGACAGATTTTTCAGTTAACTTTGAAAAATCATAACTAATTCTAGAAAAATCGAAATTGACTGGGTCCAAAGCCTACATGAAGCTATTGAAATATATTTTCATGAAAAAATATCAAAATCTGCCCAGATGTACCATATTACTCCCAGAATTTCCCGAAATACCCCTATTCCAGATTAGTCTCCAGAAACATAGCATGACTTTGAAAATATATATCTCCTAATATACTTGTCCAAAAATTATGTTCTACTCGTCAAATTAAAGCTATGAATGTCTACTTTAAATATGGAAAGTTTCATAATTTTTTGTCAAGGTTTGATTTTTCAAACGTTCGACACAAACAATCTGTTTTCCAGAAACACAGTTTGAGAAAAACTGACTTCAAAAATTCATATCTCTTAGTGTACTAATCCAATTAACACAAACTATATATAAAATTAAAGCTAAGACTATGTACTTCAATTCTGAAAATTTTCATGGCCATTGGAAAAGATTACATAATTCAAAAACACCACGAAATCAACTACTAGAATCTGGACGTTCAGGATTGCACCTGTTTCTAAACACATCTTTCAAAAATCATAACTTCCTCTAAAAATATCCAAATGATACATTCTACCACTCATTTTAAAGCTTGTTATGTCTAATTTCTCCATGTAAAGTTTCGTAAATAATGGATGTGATTTGGTTGGTCATAAAGCCACACGAAACTGACGGACTCTGATAAATGTTAGTTTTGACAGTCTAACTTCAAAAATTAATAACTTATTCATTTTGACACCAAATTGAGCTCTTCTTGATTCTATTTCATACTAAACATCCTAAAATTTCCATATAAAAAAACCAGATGAAAAATACATCTGTAGCCTCCGTTTGAGCTTATGAAAGTTTCTAATAAAAACTCTGTTTTCCGACAACCAAAACAGAGTTGATAAAACTCACATGCAACCATGATTTTGGACTCTAATCTCAAAGATTTTGACTCTACATACTCCTAAACATGTTCCTTGAGTTTTGGGACGTGTTTACAGAAGAAAAGGAATCGAAAATCTCATGTAAAACGGACACAAACTTGCTGGTTTTGGTATTTTACGGTGCAAAACGTTGTTGGTGACTTCTCTTGATTCCAGCAGCAAAACAACCCAGAAAATAGCCACAAATCCAATGGAAATTCAAGGTTAAAGTAGAAGAAACTAACCTATATCAGATTATAGGCTTACATGTAGGATTTGAAGCTTCTTCTTCCTTCCTCTCTCTCTCTCTATTTTCTGCTGTTATGTTTTCTGTTTCGTTTGTTTTTCATCAGCAGATGAGTTGCAAGAATGAAGATATAAGAGAGTGTTTTATTTGTTGGTTAATGAGGTGATGGACGTGTATGTGTGTTGGCCGAATAGAAGAGGGAAATGATAATGGTGTAGGTGTGAATATGTGTGTGGTACATGTGTTTCTTTTGTCAAAGAGGAGGCTGTACGTAGGTGTGTGCTGTCCATGAAACCTCCAAGTGTCCAAATGAATAGGTAGGTGTGTGCTTGTGTTGTGCAAATGAGGAGGGAAAGAAGAGAAGAGAAGGAGTACGTGTCTTCTCATGCATCCAAAGAAGAAAGCCACCTGTTATGTGTGTATGTGTCTCTTGTGTTAGTCAATTTTTTTTAAATACATATAGGTATATTTTTATCCTATTAATTACACACACTATGTCCTAATTTTTCCCTTTGTCAAATTTAAGTTTCCTTAAATTTTGTAGATTCCAAAATTGAGCTTACTATCTAATTTCCATAAATTAATCCTTACATTAAATTTTTTGGATGTTACAACAAAGCCATCCATAACTCTAAAAAAAAGCTGATAATTAGCCTCAAATACAACCTAATGAAATCCCAATTGCATTTTGCAAAGTGAGACTAGGGTAAAAATTAATTAGTATAATATGATTTATATTTAGATATGTTTTTGCAAAACACTCATTTCAGGTTTTGTAACCTTGAAAGTTCTAAAATATGACTTTAGGTCTAACTTTTTGGAATAGCAATTAGAACAAACCAAAAGTGCTTTTCAATCGTGATTTACGGTATACGAGGTAGGTTTTATGATATACGAGATAAGTATGTGGATGAGTTTTGTCTCGATTTACATGAATTGGGCTTACAAAATAAGCCAAGCTATGCCAAACAAAGTGAAAGGGACTAGTCCTTCATAACGTGGTGAATCAAGGTTCGAATCTCCGTTGAAAAAAGTGCCTATATTTAATGTCTGACCATGTCTCGAATAAGATTACCTCCAATAAGTGTATACTTGTAGAAAAAGTTCTAACTTTAACTTTTGGGAGAAAAAATTCATCTGAACCCGATGCCAATACAAATATAATTTTTGGGAGGCTTTTGGGGTCATAAAAGCCTATCCCAATATGCAGGTAACATTTGGGAGAAATAGGGTTTCAATATTACTAAATAATACTACATTCAGTTCTTAATATAAGATTTTGTCAATTAATTTAGGAAGATTAAAGAAACTAAATAAATCACCTAATTATAACATTCAGTTCTTAATATATGATCTCTCTGGATATTTATATGTATCATTAGATTATATATCAGTTTATAAGTCAAGCAGATTAGGTTGGAAAAAACGATAAATATAAATACTTAATATTATTTTATCTAACTTTCTTAATCTCTCCAAATTAATCAATTAGGTTTTATATTAAGTTAAGGAGTTAGGATCACAAAAAAAAAAGAAGAAATCACAGTAACAATTAACACAACAATAACCAAATCTGTCCCAAATCTTAACCTCACTGAAAAAGACACAACTGATCTTCTGACCCCAAATACCAAAAAGCTATCATTAATCACCAATCAAACGCTTACACTGCCCATACCTCTGCTTGAACTAATCTTTGCTTGTCCAACACCTCAATACCATTATGAATATGAAACTTGGGATAAGTCTCTTGAAAAGGCATGAAACAACAATTTTGGTGAGAAGAGTGGTTATGGTTAATTGTGATTAAAGAATACACATGGACAAGAAATCTTTGCACAAATATTGAAATTTGATTAGGCATCTTATAAATAGCTTTTCAAAACCGTCTAAAATAATATTATGGGATAGAAAATCCTTATCATGATCCAATACCATCTATTTCCTAGTTCTTGAGGTAAGAGAGTACATTTCAGACAAGAAAGTCTAAAAATGGTTTGTTATCATGGCCATTACAATTTGCTTCGTCATGCTCAATCATGAAGAACGCTCAGAGGAATGTCTCTGATCAATGGGACCATTAGGGGTTCTTCTTTTGTAGGAAGAATCTGCTGCGTCGCATTCTTT
Source organism: Albizia julibrissin (assembly GCA_037074505.1). NCBI lineage: Eukaryota > Viridiplantae > Streptophyta > Magnoliopsida > Fabales > Fabaceae > Albizia > Albizia julibrissin. The sequence continues at coordinate 11,940,152 of CM073480.1, read as the reverse complement.
AATGCTTTGGTTCTATTTTAATTTTAATATAAAATTAATTTTATTTGAAAAATCCCTTTTTGTATTGATTTTTGCCGGTATGTACCTGAGTATGAATATGTATTAAATCGTTAGGATTTTTTTTAACCTGAAGAAAATTATCATTACAAGGAAAAGGGATTACAAACACTAGAGAAGCAACAAGACCTACAAAATGGCTAAGAAACATCTTAATTCGAAGACACAAACCTAAAACAGAGTTAAAACAAAAACAAACACAGCCTATACCCACTGGAAATTTAAATTTAACCTTTTTCGTTATCAAATTTCCAATCTCTAATATCTTATTCAAGAAAAAAAAAGAGAGTTCAATATCAAATGCCCCTCATTTGTAATTCGAATGTCTCTCCTACTATTTAGCCAGGTTGATGATAAAAATAATCAGGTTAGCTAAAAAAATATTAAATTTAATTAGAATCGAACGAAATTGAAGATTTTAAATATATTTATCTATTATTTATTTTTGTAGCATATTTATCTCCATCAAACTCTTCTGGTGGGGATCAATGGATCATAATGTGAGCGAGTAAAACATATCTTTTTTTTTTGACTGAAACCACCTCTTTTTGTTTCTTATGATCTTGTAGGTGTTATTACTTTCTTTTCTCATTAACATTACGGTTATGAAACATGGGATAAGACTCTTGATCACAGCTGATTTTGGTTGAGGTCAATTGTGATGAAAGAAAACATATATGGACAACAAATCTTTGCACAAAGATTGCAATTTGAAGAGGTATCTGGTATTTTACAAGTATATCCTTTCAAAACTCTCTAAAATAATCCTTATAATGATCCAAAACATATGTATGGGTATAAAGGACATTCAGATAAGGAAGTCAAAAAATTTATGTTATCAAGGCACCAAGAGGGAAGCAGAAAATAAAACTCTATGATGAATGAGATTGAAAGGATTTGAGGACAAAAAATTAACAGAGACTTTGTACTCTGAACTTCCCAGCAAAACTCATAGCAGATATTCTTTCAACCCATTCATGATCTAAAGGCACACAGCCTTTTGTTAGGTGGAAAACTGCTATATTTAAAAATCATTGGCATATTACATAGACAAAATGTCACCAAAAACCCACAAATAATAAGCCAAATTATATATTCATCTTTGAAAGGAAGCTGAACAACCTAATATTGAGTAAGAAAAGATCAAACAGCAAGAAAGAAATATTATAGTGACTAAAATCTACTTCAGTTATTACATGTTTTTGCTCTTTTAATTGAATTAGAAAACTTTAAAAGCAAGGCTGAAATTAGTCACAACATGGGAAATCCTGTTTTGGCTCATTACATGCCTTTCCTTTTGAGTTGAATTGTAAATTTCATTATTCAACTGGTAAACTATGGACCCAAAGCCCTTCTTGAATTACCTCAAGGCTTATCCTCCCTTGGATGCCAATTAGTAGTGAGATTGAACAAAAGTAGGACCAATTTTGCTTCATCATTCTCCACTTAACAGTTAATATAACTAATGACTCTAGACCTTATCCAAAAATTGGCAAAAGACTTTCTGCATATTGGAACTTAAAGCCACTGCCAAAGCCACCGCCACAGCTGATGATATCAAACGTCTTCAATCCATTGGTAGAGAGATATCTAACAGAGCAATTTCTAGTTTATCATTCCACTGAAAACCTTCCTTTTCAATAACTTGACAAACGATTTGATTCATCCAAATAGTCAATGGACGTGCCAATAATAGAATGGGACAATTATATATCTTAACCCAATATGCATCTATTAAGGATTCAGAGCCTTGAATAAGGGAAATGGAAAGCACAGCAAGTTTGTTCTCATACACAACAAACCCTGATCTTAATGTTGGTGCATCTGGGGTAGGTATCAAAGAAAACTATTCATTTGCTATATCAAATGAAACTATCACCTCATAAACTGTAGCGCCAACCCAAAAGATACCTGGCTCCCACCGAACCCCAAACCAAAAGATAGCTCCATTGAAAGTGATTTGCTTACAAATAAAACCTAAGTTTTGTATCCCAAATTCTACTTCCTTCCATGATCCTGATCTTAATGAATACACGTCAACATCCACAATCTCATGATTAGACTCACGAGTTAACACTATCTTGTAATCATTAACAATTGGACTGAAGCCAAATCCTACTTCGAAACGGAGATTTACAACTTTTATATTCGGGGGCACTTGTTGAAACTCCCTAGTCGCTGGATTCAACAAGAAAATCTACCTTCAGTTATTAAATGTTTTGAAGAGATTTAGACAGAAGAATGTTGTTTTTCATTCATATATTCAAAGAACGAGGAGTGATTACATTTATAGGAAAACATCTAATCTGATTTTTGAATCTAGCCTACATTTTCTGACTATCTTTCTACCTATAATCTTTGACTAAGAAACGCATGGCCTACAATTACTGATTGCGGTGCCTGTGATTATGGGATCCTATGATTACGGGATTCTACACTCCCCCTCAAGTTGGACTATAGATATCTATCATGTTCAACTTGCCAATAAGATATTCAAATTTGTCGCTAGGTAGTCCTTTAGTGAGAGCATCTACAGTCTGTTCCTTGGATGGTATATATCGTAGTTCAATGATGCCTTCATCGACCTTTTCCTTTATGAAATGTCTGTCTATCTCAACATGTTTGGTTCTGTCATGTTGAACTGGATTATGGGCAATATTGATTACAGCCATGTTATCATAGTAGACGTTGATTGGAAAATCTATGCATTTCTTTATATCTTCAAGAACACGTTTTATCCATATACCTTCACAAATCCCCAGTGATACAGCTCGATATTCAGCTTCGGCACTGCTTCTTGCAACTACACTTTGCTTTTTGCTTCTCCATGTGACCAAGTTGCCCCATATATACGTACAGTATCCTGATGTGGATTTTCTGCCATCTTGATCACCTGCCCAATCTGCATCTGTAAACAATTCTAAATTTCTCTTGTTAGTCTTTTTGAACAGTAAGCCATGTCCTGGAGACCCCTTCAAATAACGAAGAATTCGGTATACTTCGTTCAGATGCTTCTGTGTAGGATTATGGGAGTGTTGACTGACCATACTAACAGCAAATGCAATGTCAGGCCTAGTATGAGATAAATATATTAGTTTACCCACCATTCGTTGATAGTTACCTATATCCACAGCTTTACCAAGGTCTGCTTCTTCATTTATTTTGTCAACCCGAATAGGTGTATTACTAGGTCTGCATCCCGTCATTCATGTTTCCTTTAAAAGGTCTAGTATATACTTTCTTTGGGAAATGTAGATACCTCCTTTTGACCGAGCAACTTCCATTCCAAGAAAGTATTTCATCTCTCCAAGATCTTTGACTTGGAATTCTTGTGTGAGGATTCTCTTGATTTGTTTGATTTCTGCCTCATCATCTCCAGTTATGATTATATCATCAACATACACTGCTAGAATAGCCATCTTTCCTTTGGATCGCTCTGCCCCTGAGTGTACCCATTTCTCTTAAGGACCCGAGTGAATCTTTCAAACCAAGCACGTGGAGATTGCTTTAATCCATATAACGACTTCTTGAGCTTGCAGACTTAACTTTCTTTCTTTCCTGGGAACCCAGGAGGTAACTTCATATATACCTCTTCCTTGAGTTCTCCGTTGAGGAAAGCATTTTTTACATCGAGCTGCTGCAGATCCCAATCTAGATTAACAACAATTGATAGGAGGATTCTGATTGTATTTAACTTGGCTACTGGTGCAAAAGTTTCAGTATAATCTTCTTCATAAACTTGCGTGAAACCTTTTGCAACCAGCCTAGCTTTGTATTTTTCAAGAGTTCCATCTGCTTTATACTTAGGAGTGAATACCCATTTACACCCAACAGGCTTCTTTCCTTGTGGTAGATCCATTACGTCCCATGTCTTATTACACTTGAGAGCTTCCATTTCTTCTAAGACAGCTTGCCTCCATTCAGGTATAGCCATGGCTTCGTCAATTGTATTTGGTACCCTGATACTGTCAAGATGAGAGACGAATGCCTTGTATTTAGATGAAATAGCTTTATAAGACACGAACTTATCAATAGGATATCGAGTGCATGATCTAGGCATCCTAGGATTTTTCCTTGTTGCAATAGGAAGATCTAGGTCAGAGGTTTCTGTTACCACTATTTCTTCTTCTTGACCTGCCTTCGGTTCTGATTCTTGGTGAGTGCTAGTAGCTTGTGGTTCATTACCTTTTTTGTCTCGTCGTATGTAGATATTGTTGAGAATCGTACACGCAGCGGAAAAATTAACCCTTTAAAAACCTCGAATCCCAATCGTGGATCTATCAAAGACGTCTAAATCGAGTAGTTAGAATAGTACCTTTATGTTTCTTGTGCTTTCGATCTATAGGAGTCAACACCTCTGGTCGCCTCCCTCTACCGGTATCCACACGAACAAGACCCAATTCGGCAGCGTGCTAGCGCCTCCAAGATGCCTCTCTAGGGTTTCTCGCGGCTCTCCAAGTTCTCTGTACGGCCTAGGGTTCTCTAACCCTTCAAATTATATATCTGATGTGGGCCGTATAGGAATCTCAAAATTAATCTTAATTAATTTGAAATTCAAATTAAATCAAATAAATCTGATTTGATTAAATCTGTCAAACAGATTTAATTTATCATATTCATTTAATTTAATTAAAGAGCCAATAGATTTAATTTATCTTTATAAATTAAATCTAAGATATGATATCTTTATTAGCTTTAATTATTTAATTTATCAAATAAATTAAATATAAAACTAACATCTTATAATAATATTATAATCTATATATATTATTATTATATTTTTTCGAATATATATATATATATATATATATATATATATATATATATATATATATATATATATAATTCATCCACCCTAGATCAAATATTATATTCATTGAATCTTAGACATATCTTAGATTCAATGAATCTGGACATCATAGCTCGTGTTGGGCTATTCTTGTGTGCGACCCTGTAGGCCCACATGAAGTTGGCAGTGGGCCAAAACTATTCTAGCCCACAAGTCGCAAGCGGCCTCTAGCAAGACATTGCGACTACCCAATTCACATGAGGATCGATGATACGATGCAACCTTTCATACAACCATGTCACGTCCCTTTTTGTCACACGATATTTCGGTCAAGGATGAGGCATGGACAACGTCATCCTCCTGTTCCTGACCATCACTTTCCCGATTCCTGAGTAGCCTGAAATTAGAAATGGAAACTCCTTCCCATTACAATATGGCCATACATTTCTCAGACTCACTCATCGAGGGGCCCAGTAATATCTCTCACTAATGTGAGGGACAAATTCCATCTTGATCACTCATATTCCTCTTCATGAAAACTCCTAAGCCCGATTGTAGCCTTTATCATCACCCGGTTAAAGGTGACTTTTGACTAGGTCAAAACTTAGCAAGTTTCATGCAGGAATCTATGATGATCTCAGGTCAGAGGGCTCTGCGACATGATTATATGTATGAGATAAGCTTATGACTTAATCCATGCAACTTTCTCATAGCGGGTCGGTCCAGCACCTTATACTCCTATAAGTGCCTAAGACATTGATTTGTATCTCTATACCTCATCAAAGTCATACTGGTCTTATTTCATCTTTGCTCCCGCATAGATAATTGACCAGGGACATTTAGGATAATCTTTATAGTTCATCCAAGGATACAATTATCATAGTAAACATGCAAATGATATGATAACAATAAGGAGAAATTCTTAAATAACAATAATGTTTAAGGTACAATGATTGGCCCTTAGGGCACAATTTCCAACAGATATTACCCCACCTTTTTGTGTCTCCCTCTTGAATTAGCACTTTATCAGGGATATCAAGGTTATCAGGAATCTCAGGGGTATCAGTAGTAGTTTCTGTTTGGACAAGAGGAGTACAAATGGTGATTGTTTGGTCATCTTTTGTCTGAAATTCACTGGTATCGTTCTCCCCCTGAATTGCAGACAGGACATAATAGGGAGTGGTTTCGTGAAAGGTGACATCACGTGTGACAAACAAACGTTTAGAGATCAGTTCATAACACTTGTACCCTTTTTGGGAATTGGAATAGCCGAGGAAGATACACCGAAGAGCCTTAGGATCAAGTTTGTTGGTGTGATGGAGGTGAACATAGGATGTGCATCCAAATACCCGAAGTGGCAAAGTGTTTTCAAGGTATGGGAGGTTATAGTATTTATGAAGGAGTTGAAGTGGTGTTTTGTAAGATAATGGTCGGCTTGGCATTCGATTAATGAGGAATGTAGCAGTAAGGACAGCATCATCCCAATGATATTTAGGGACATTACTACTAAACATGATAGCTCTAGCAGTTTCAAGGATGTGGCGATTTTTCCTTTCAGCAATTCCATTTTGCTGGGGTGTATTGGGACAAGTACTTTTGTGAACAATATCATTTTCAGTAAGGAAGGTAGATAAAGCTTGATTAAAGTATTCAGTCCCGTTATCAGTGTGGAGGATTTGGATTTGGGTTTGAAACTGGGTTCGAATCATATTATGGAAGATAAGAAATGTTTGATACACCTCTGTTTTATCTTTCAACAGATAGACCCAACTGACACGGGTATGGTCATCAATGAATGTGATAAACCATTTAGACTTTGATCTGTTAGGTGTGCGTGATGGTTCCCATAAGTCACTGTAAATTATGGAAAAAGGTTTTGATGCTTGGTATGGGATTTTTGGAAATGAAGTGCGATGATGTTTGGCTTTTTCACATGAATCACAATGAAAATCAGAGGCAATTTTATTAGAAGCAAGAGATGGGAACATTTGTAACATGTAATTGAAATTTGGATGTCCTAAACGTTTGTGCCATAATTCAAAGTTACTAGTCCTAGGGAGAGACACAGTATTGCAAGAGTTAATCATACGACTATTACTTTCAAAGTAATAAAGACCATCAAGTTCTTTCGCATTCCCAATCATCGTCCCCGTCAGCAGATCCTGAAAAAGACAGTAAGTAGCAAAGAAATTAGCCTGACATCGTTCATTATCAGTGACTTTGCTTACTGATAATAAATTACACTTCAATTGCGGGACATGTAAAACAGAGTGAAGAGTAAGTGCAGCAGAGATTTTGACAGAACCGATTCCAATTACAACAGATTCAGAGTCATCTGCAATCCGCACAGTCATTCCCTTTGTGATAGGAGTATAGGTTGAGAAAAGAGCTTTGTTATCAGTCATATGATCGGAGGCACCTGAGTCAACAATCCAACAATGGCTTGTACATAGTTCTTTTATCACAGCTAAAGTTTGAAAGAAATTACCTCTTCTGACTACTGAAGCAGTAGGCTGTTTTGTAGTCTGTAGGGTTGCTAGCATTTCCATTATTTTATTCAGCTGGTCATTTTGGGATGATTCTTTAGAAGTTTCTGCTACATATCCTCTCCCTTTTCCTTTTCTAGGCTTCCAGTCAGCAGGTTTTCCATGTAGAACCCAACAAGTATCTTTTGTGTGCCCTTGTTTTTTACAATGATTACAGAATGGGCGGTCTCTAGAACCCTTTGATTCCATAGATCGAACAGCAAGTGCGGAGACCTCAGAAATAGTAGTAGGATTATTAGAATTGTGAAGCATTGATTTACGCCTATCTTCTTCATTACGCAAAATAGTATAGACTTCACGAACAGATGGTAAAGGTTCTTGACTGAGAATCCGAGCTCGAACATCATCATAAATCACATTAAGACCAGTCAATAATTCATATACTCTCTCTTCTTCTTTCTCTTTACGATCTTCTTTAGCATCTGCTCCATAATGATGAGTTTTATTCCTTAGAGCATCAAATTCTTGCTAAAGTGCTGATTTTTCAAGATAATAATCATCAAGTGGCATGTGATCTTGTTTCAGTTGCCATAGCTTCTTCTTAACATCAAATATGCGGGACCTATTTCCCACAGGACTGTATGTCTCACGAAGGGCTTCCCAAATTTCCTGGGCTGAAGGGAGATACATGAAGCTCTTCTTAATAGAGGATGACATTGCATTGATTAACCAAGAGGATACCAATGCATTTTCAGACTTCCATTTGCGAAACTCCTTGAGTTCCGATGTTGGGGGCATTTTAGCATCTCCAGTTATATATTCAAGTTTATCCCGTCCATCAAGGGCAAGAATCATAGATTGAGACCATTCCCGATAATTGTCACTTGTCAATTTTTCAGAGACAAGGAGAACAGTGGATATATCATTAGAACCAGATCGAGGCATAGAGGAAGAGGCTTCAGAAATTGTAGATATACTTGCATTTTTTTTTAACTCAAAAACTGTTTAAATTTTTTTCTTGGAGCCTAACCGTAGAGAAAAGAAGAAGAAAAAATTTGCAGCCCAATTGAATTGAAGAAGCAGATGTCGAGTGCGAGACTGAGATGGTGAGTGAGACGATGGTGGAGGTACTGAACCGTGACAGAGTCGATCGAGAAAGAGTGACACCACCGAGTCTGACTGGTGCCGTCGAGTGAAACCGCCGCCAGTGACAGAGCGCCACTGCTGCCGTCGTGAGTTATCAAATTCGGACCCTCGGATGCTGCGACTGCAAGAAAGATCAGCACCGACTGACGTTGAATAGTATTAAGGTGTGAACTCGCCGAAAATCAGACACTACCGGCGAGGATGCACGCTTCTGGTTCTGGTTCTGACGGTGGAGAACTCAGAAAACACGTTGAGGATGAACGCTTCTGGTTCTAGTTCTGACGGTGGAGAACTCAGAAAATGAGTTGAAGCGTTGAAGATGAATGCTGAGTGACGCCGATGCTGGTTCTGACACAGATGGAGAACGCAGAGGACGGATGAATGCTGAGTGCGGATGCTGAAGACCAGAGGATTACGCGTTTGAAGATGAACGCTGAGTGACGCCGATGCTTCTGAAATCTGAGACGTAATGGATGTAATTGACGCACTTAGGATCCTGGTACAAGTTTCAGTTCCTAATTTGTCTATTCTCTCCTATCGCTTTGATACCATGAAGAGATTTAGACAAAAGAATGTTGTTTTTCATTCATGTATTCAAAGAACGAGGAGTGATTACATTTATAGGAAAACATCTAATCTGATTTTTGAATCTAGCCTACATTTTATGACTATCTTTCTACCTATAATCTTTGACTAAGAAACGCATGGCCTACAATTACTGATTGCGGTGCCTGTGATTACGGGATCCTATGATTACGGGATTCTACATGTTTCTGCTCTTTTAAGTGAATTTGAGGGGTTTAAAAGCAAGAATAAAATTAGTCATAACATGGTTATTCATGTTTTTTTCTCATTAAATGCCTTTCCTTTTGAGTTGAATTGATGTACTATTTGAAACTGAACCATATGTTATAGTAGACAAAGTAGCAAGAGATAATCTTCTTGTGGCACCTTTTTGTCTGAATAGGTACATGCTTTAATCTTCTTCTTAAGATTTGTGTTTTCAGGGGGGGGAACAAGAATGCGAACTTCACAAGTTAAGAAAAAGACAATTTTGTTGCAGAGTGGAGAAGAAATATGATCGCAGATTGCATAATAGTAAGATCTTTTCAATCTCTATACAATGGCTTGAACCTTATGTGTCTTGTTTTCTTTCCTTGGGAATGATATAAAATATCATTGGGATATTATTACATGGACAACAAATCCAACCTAATCCATACACCAATAACTAAATTATATATCCATCTGCGAAATTCATATATGAGTCAAATAAAGATGGAAACATCTTGTGCTAAATAAAGTTGATCATTCTAAGTAACTTCTTCAAAGGCTATCAAGGATAACTAGTAGGGTCATTAGTAGTGAGATTGAACAAAAGTAAGACCAATTTTGCTTCATTCTTCTCCACTTAACGGTTAATATCTCTAATGACTCTAGACCTTATCCAAAAATTAGCACAAGACTTTATGCATGTTGGACAATAAAGCCACTTCCAATGTCTACACCACATCTGATATCAAACCTCTTCAATTCATTGGTAGAGATATTTAACAGAGCCAATTCTAGTTTATCATTCCACCATAGACCTTCATTTTCATTTGCATGATAAATGATTTGATTCATCCAAATAGTGAATGGACGTGCCAAGAATAGAATGAGACAACTATATTTCTTAACCCAAGATGCATCTATATCATCCTCCGTCACCTACAAGTTAATCAAAGATTCAGATCCTTGAGTAGGAGAAAAAGATAGCACAAGAAGTTTGTTCTAATAGTACACAGCAAACCTAGATCTAGATGTTAGAGGTAGCCAAGAAAACACTTCATTTGCTATATTAAATGAGGGTCTATTTGAAAACATGTTCCGTGGAAAAAAAAAACTCAATTGGAGCTATCAAAAACTCCAAAGCCCATTTGACATATTGAGAGCCCGTTTGGCAACGCGTGAGCTCTCACTGAGATTTTAGAAGAAAAAAGGAGCTTTTGTAAGAAGCTCCCTTTTTTAGCTTCTACCACCGAGTTGGATGAGCTTGCTTCAGAGATCTTGAAAAAGTATTTGCATTCTGATTCTTTTCCTTCATGTGTGGGTCCCCTTATAATTAACCACTATGAATGGTTATAAATTTGTTTCTCAAGTTAACTTTACATGGGAGGTTCTAACCCAACCATTTGAGTGCTAATCAAAGTTATGTACACCCAAATCTCATTAGATCTAAGTTGTCGAAATTTGATTCAGATAATTCAGATCTAATATTTTTCAGTTGATGATTTTTAAGTTAAAAAAAATTCATTTTTTTTAAAAAATAATAGTTAAGAGATTACATTTGTTTTATATTCTATATCGATTAAAATAATTCTTTAAAAAATTAAGAAAAAAATAAATGATAAGATTTGTATGTTTATTAAATTTTTCATATATAGCATTATGATTGAAATATATAGTTACATTTTTCTAATTAGGTACATTAATGTATTTTTCTTCTTTTTCAATAAGAGCTTGTTTGGAATAGCGGTTGAAAATTTTATAAGTGCTTATGAATTGTAATTCACGGATTACGAAGTAACTTTTACGGTTTACGAGGTAGCTTTTACGGTCTACGAGGTGCTTTTACGGTCTACGAGGTGCTTTCACGGTCTACGAGATAAATATGTGGAGGAGATTTATCTCGATTTACTTGAATCGGGCTTATATAATAAGCCCGATTGAAATAAGTGAAGCCAAACAGCCTCTAATACTTGAACGATTTTAATTATTAAAAATTTTATTTACATTTTTTCACATCAATTATAATAATATATACAAACAAAATATATATATATATATATATATATATATATATATATTATTCAATAATATTGATATCATTTTCAATTATTTTTTATTTAAATAAACTTTTCAAACACACCAAAATAACACTAAAACATCATAAGTACTTGTATTTGGCTCCCGCCCCAACCCTAGCCAAAAGATAGCTCCATTGACAGTGATTTGGTGAGAGAAAAGACCTACGTTTTGTTTCCCAAATTCTACTTCCACGATCCTGATCTTATTGAAAAGGTATTTGAGAAATTGATCAAAGGGACTTTGCCAACCTTATGGAATTGCAACTTGCAATCAAGTAACCATAGGCCATACCGTTGGAAAAGCAGAGAAGAGTTTTAATGGGTGGAGTGGCGAAGGTGCTCAGAGATGAATGATGAGATTTCTCCAATGTTGAAGTAGGGACTTTATTGGAAGTCGCATCAGAATGTTTCTGATCATTTCTTAGGGAAGAAACAGCATGTTGCCGGCCATTACACTCTGCTTCATCGTGCTCGCTCGTGAAAAACGAAGAAGGAATCTCTCAGGAGAAGGGAGAGAGCCTTCGAACCAATGGGACGATTAAGAATCTATTGCCGCGCTTTCTTATATAGACGGTATACTAGAAGTATTTCTCTTTTTTTAAGACTTTTTTTTTTTAACCAAAATGAAGCAGTAATCAATCAATCAAGCATTAACTACTGTATCCTTAAAATCTGGTAAAATCTCATTTATTACTAAATAGGTCGGTTTGCATTTATCTGTTATATTTAGATTCTTAAACGATAGAATTTATTAGTGCATTAATATCTCAAATAATACTATAATAATTTCCTTTTTTATTTTTTTGAAAATATCTAATTAAATAAACATATATCTCAATTAATGTTCATAACATTACAAATAATTTAAAATCATATTGTTTAATATCTCTTCATTTATGTAATTGTTCCAAATCATTTAAAATGTGATTAACATTCATATTAATGCAAAAAATGAAGAAATTTAAAAGCTAATGTTACATCATTGAAATACTTCATTATGTGATATTTGTCTTAATATCTTTCTTAATAATTCATCATTTCTTAGTACTCAGATATTAATAGAATACTTTATCATTATAAAATTTAAATTTAAAAGGGTTAACTGTTGAAGTCATGACTTTGATTTCATTCACAATTCAAATGAAAAATAAATGTTGAGGTAATAGTTCACTTTAATTTCATCGTTTTTTCAAAATATCATATTTGACAATCTGATTTTATTATTTTACACAATATTTGATTTTATCTCAACTAACAATGTCGCAATCACTTTATTTATACAATAATATCCCAATGTCGTACTATTTAATTTTTTTTAATGCTATTAATGAGACATTGGGACTATTTCATGTTTATTTTTTTCCTAGTTAAAATATAAAATTTATTTCATAATTCACTAATAACATTACCAAACAAAACAATACAAAACAAATGTAAACTATCATTCTATAACAATAAGGGGTTTCTCCCCTTGCGTTGCACATCGCAATGTGTGTTGTATGATGTTAATTTTGAAATATGTTTTTGAATTAGTCTTGCCATTATTATCAGATATATGTGGCTTTGTTATTGTCCATGTTATATTTAGGATGTTGATTTGTAGTTATTTGTTGGTGGTTCTTTTTCATCTATGTTTTTGTTTATTTTAATTTTTTCAAGATAGCAGTTTAATGAAGTTTAATAATATTATTTCTTTTGATACGTGGTATTAGGAAGCTTGGTACTAAAACTTCTTCAATCACACTCCCTTATAGGGATGCATCTTTGCTGTCTAGATGTCCCACAAACCACTATTATGGCCTTGTTTGATACATGGTATTAAGACTCTTGGTATTGATATTACCCATATTGTGATATTTGATATGATAGACTTTGGATAGCTTGGGATTTGGTCTTGGAGATATATCCTTGTACTTATAATCTTTGATCAAGTTTGTCTCCCTTTGCTTCTCTAATAATCTCTATTCACCTTCTTTGTCTGCTTCCTTTGTTGTCTGACCTCCGTTTTGCACTGTCCCCCTCTTTATTTGTTCCTTTTTCTACCTTCCTCCCTCCATTATCTATAGTCTCTTTAGTAGCTGGTGCAGACCCTGTTCAGTGGATCTTACAGCGGTTGATGGGACGATCTCTTTAAGGTCATGTTAATTATCGCTTTTCTGTCACCCCTAAAGATTGAACACTTGCCTTGAGGGTGCCGGTCATAGTTTCTTACCAACTTGACCGGACGCCTGTTGGTGTAAAAAGATTGTTTGTATGTGTGGAAAAATGTAAATCACACCATCATGCTACTTACAAATAAATGGCCAATGATGTATATTAATTAATTTTTAATTATTAAGTTTTCAAAACACGACATTTATAAAGGAATGTGAAAGATTACAACCAAATGTGAGGGAGGATTGAAACTCATGGTATTCAATAGTAATTAATTAATATTATTATTGACTCAAATTAATAAATTGTTTTTTTTCTCTATGCGCATTAATTATAGGTGTTTAATCTTCCTTTCTTCCTTAACAGTATTTATCCCAATATGACCTTTTATCCCATCTAAACGGTTTTGAAAACCAATTCAACATTTGAGCAGTAAAATCTATTAAAAAAATTAATGCCCTTAATAAATGATGCGTTATCACATGTTGCAAGTTAACACCGTTATTGAAACCGTTTCTACACATTTTCTAGTAATATAACAGATTACAGACAGATACATTCTCCGCCGTTATAGCATTTTAATACACTCCCACCCACCGTGGGAACCAAACCTGCCATTAAACATTTTATTAGTAGAGACGTTAATTGAAACGCCACCTTGGCTTGAATTAATCGCTATATGGGGGTCATCAAGGTTCTACTCATTGAATGCTTTTCCTTTTAAGTTGAATTGTGGATTTTAGCTGTTGGCCAAAAAAAAAAAAAAAAGAATTATGGATTTTAGTATTCAAGTGGTAATATGGACACAAAGCCCTTGATGGATTATCTTAAGCCGAATCCTCCCTTGAATATGAAGAATTAGTATCAGAGCGTTGTGCAGAGGAGACAAACTCAGGTTACCAATGAGAAATATTTAGTCTTTTTCTTATTATTTGAGCTAACTCGTTGAATAGCTAGGTACATGCTTTAATAATCTTCTTAAGGTTTGTGTTTTCAGGAAAAAAGAACAAGAATGAGAAGTTCATGAATTTTCTTTCAATTTCTACAGACAAGGTTTTTATGGAAGTCAAGCACACAGTTGTAACACCTGGGGAAGAAAAAGACAATTTTGTTGCAGAGGGTGGAGAAACATGATAGCAGAAAGCCAGAAAGCATATAATAATATCTTTTCAATCTCTGTACAATGACTTGTGAATGATTAAAAAATAATTGGTATATTATTATAGAGACAATAAATCCAACCTAATCCATACACCAATAACCAAATTATTATATATCCATCTTCCAAAGAGAAATGAAGAGCAAAATTCATAAATGAGTCAAATAAAGGGAGAAACATCTTGTGCTAAATAACTTCTTCAAAGGCCATTAGGGATAACGAGAAGAGTTATTAGTAGTGAGATTGAACAAAAGCATGAACAATTTAGCTTCATCGTTCTCCACATAACAGTTAATATCACTAATGACTCTATACCTTATCGAAAATTTGGCAAAGACTTTCTGCATGTTGTTGAATAAAGCCACTGCCACCGCCACCGCCAATGACACCGCCACCGCCACCGCCAATGACACCGCCATATCCGATGATATCAAACGTCTTCCATTCCTCGGCAGAGATATTTAACAGAGCAATTTTTAGTTCACGATTCCACCCTAAATGTTTAGTTTCAATAACATGACAAACAATTTGATTCATCCAAATAGCCAATGGATGTACCAAGAATGGAACGTGATAACTAAATTTCTTAACCCAAGATGCATCTATACCATCCTCCATCACCCACAATTTAATCAAGGATTCAGAGGCTTCAATCACAGCAAGTTTGTTCTCATACACAACAAGGCTAAATCTTGATGTTGGAGCAGGCGGATCAGGGAAAGGTATTAAAGAAAACACTTCATTTGCTATATCAAATGAAACTATCGAATCATAATATGTACCTGGCTTCCACCGAACCCCATGCCAAAAGATAGCTCCATTGACAATGATTTGCTGAGAAATAAGACCTATGTTTCCTATCCCATATTCTACTTCCTTCCATGAACCTGATCTTAATGAATACACCTGAGCACGCGTAAACCCATTATTAGACTTATAAGTTAACACTATCTTGTAATCTTCAACAATTGGACTGAAGCCAAATCCTATTTCGAAACGGAGATCTACAACTTTTGTGTTCGAGGGCACTTGTCGAAGCTCTCTAGTCGCTGGATTCCACAAGAAAATGTCGGGAGAGGGTGTAGGATACCTAATGACATGAAAACAGAGCAGGCCATTGCTGGAAGCTATGATTAACGGAGAGGTAAAAGGGACTTTGCCAATCTTATGGAATTGCATCTTGCAGTCAAGCAACCATAGGCCATTCCGTCGGAAAAGAAGACAAGGGTTTTGCTGGGTGGAGTGACGGAGGTGCTCAGAGATGAAATATGGGGTCTTGATGAGATCTCTCCAATTTTTGCACACACATCGAAATCGGAGTAGGGACTTCACCGGAAGTCGCATCAGAATGTTTCTGATCATTTCTTCGGGAAGAAACGGCACGTCGCCGGCCATCACACTCTGCTTCATCCTGCTCGATTGTGAAAGACGAAAGGATCTCTCAAGAGCGAAAGCCTACGAATCAATGGATAATTAAGAATCTGTTGCGAGACTTAGGTCGCATTCTTGTGCTTTATAACTATATTTTACTGAAAATTTTATTTTAGGAATAAAAATGCGTTTTTATATTGATGAACAATTATTAAATCGTTAGAAATTAAAATAATTACCAACGAAATATTCTTTTATTTTTTAAACATTTAACGCCATTATCATATAAAACAAATTTTAAGTTTAACTTTTTTAATTTGATTTCCAATTTCAAATTTCTCTCCTGTTTTTTTGGGTCAAAGATTCAAATGTCTCTCAGGCTAATTAATTAGTTTGATCACAAAAATAATTAGGTTAACTAAAAAATCAAATCAAATCCTTGATCAAATTAAAAAACTAACAAAATATTAAATTTAATTTTACATTCAGAAGAAATTGAACATTTTAAAAATATTTATATATCATTTATTTGTGTTAATAGCATTTTTGTAATTTTTATTAGGGAGAATCCCATTTAAATCCATTTGAAATAACCAAATCTAAATTCAGATTTACACTTTTAATAAATCTTTAATTGAGTCAAGAAGCCTCATTAGAAAATATTGTTAAAAAAACTATAATGCCACTCTCATCATATCATGAATCATTAAAAAAAATAAAATGGTAAGGCGAATTAGGATTTTTAATGGACAGAATTAGAGAAGAGAAGAAATAAAGTCAATTAAGACCGTCAAAGGGTAAATTTTGGGAATTTCTTTTTAACCCTAATATATAGAATCTAGTTAGTGTTGATGGAATAATTGAAAGCGTCAACATAACAATAAATATGCTAATATGGGAAAAATATCCTAAAAAATAAGAGAAATTGATTTTATTATAATAATAAATAATTATTAAAGTTCATACTTCCAGTTTGATGTGATTGAAAGAAAATAACGAAGAAGGCCATAATTGATGAGTTATTGACATGGTGTTTTTACTCGTGTACAATGTTTGAATTTTGATGTTTGTTGCTTTGTCATGGTGGGAGAGGAGTCCGATGGAAATATAGATTTTATTAATAAAAAAATAATGAGACAAAAATGAACCCAAAAAAATAGTAGAACACATTGATAAAATCAACTAATTCAAAAATCTCTAATGAACCTTCTTGGCCTAATCAAGGAACTTGAATATGGATTTGGCTATTTCAAATATATTTAAATGGGATTTTCCTTTTTTATTATGTGAAATTTTTTTAATATTTCACAAAATTTCATGTTTCAAATCAATAAGTTCATTAAAAAAATTACTTTTTTTTTGGGAGTGAAAGAGTATTGAAAAGAAAAATTCATTGTTATTTAAAAATTATACTTAATATGAGTTATTTAAAACTCCAGGCAAGATACTACTAACCCACTTATACTTTGATTATGTGATTTTTTTTAATATTTCATAAACTTTCAAGTTCCATACCAATAAATTTATTAAGAAAATTACTTTTTTTCTGGGAGTGAAGGAGTATTGAATAAAAAATTCATGTTATCTTAAAAAACATGTATAATATGAGTTATTTAAAACTCCAGGCAATATACCGCCAACCCACGTATACTTTGATGATTATAACAAAAGTTGAATATATATTGTACTTAAAATTTTTAATTTAATAATTAAATTAAGTAAATATGTCTTATATTAAGGACCAGATGTTCAAATAAAATTTAACTAATTATATTTAAGGATCGAAAGAAATATTAATTAATTTTTTTAATTACCTGTTTTTTTTTATAATTACCTATTTCTTATAAAAACTTCACTAAAATATGAAAGCTTGTTGTATGGAAATAAAATATAGTAAAATTTCACTGCACCCTCTTTGTAGCTATTTTATATCCAAGAGCCACCAAAACTTTATGAGGCTTTACTCCACCGCTAGGAGTAAACTGAAATTAAGTATTTTTGGCTGAAAAGACATATATACCCTTGTCTTATATATGGCTAAGATGGTTTTGTAAATTTCCACATATGTCTTGTAAGTAACATATATTTTTGTGAATATGCTCCTTATCTTGTATATAGTCGAGATAATATTATAATTTCATTTATTTATGTTATAAATAAGTATATTTGACTTGTAAATTTTTATATATTTCTTGTAAATAATCATGTTTAACTGGTAAAGTAAGAACACAATTATCTTTTCACCCACAAATTTTAATTTTAGTTTAGTCCTAAGGGGTGTAGTAATATTTTAGAAAGTTTTAGGGGTTATATGATATTAAATGTTTACAGAGAGGATGCAGTGAAATTTCCCATAAAACATAACTGAACCAAATACAAATTAGTCCCAAAGCCCACAGTGTAGGCCACTAGCTTTAAGATATATTCTGACTGTATTTTTTCGGTTTTTCATATAAAATATATTTAGAAATTTGATATTAATCTTAAATATAAGATAAAAAGTTTTTTTGTTAATATTTTTCTAATTTACCCCAATCAAAGCTTCCTTAAAGATAAGAGGTAAGGAGAAAATTAAAGAAGATGATTAGGATATTTTATAAAATACATGTCTTATTAACTAACTTAATCAACTTCTTTAATCTAATAACATTAGGTAAATATTCCTTATATTAAAATCCGAAGAAGTAATTCATTAGCCAAAACCCATGTTTACAATTAATTAAAAACTTTAAGATGTGTTCTGCCCAACAACATCACACACACACCCAAAACAATTTAATAAAAGTATTCATTCCCTTGTACCCAAATATATATTTATATATATATTCACTCATCCTTTTCAAGTTCTTCTAAAATAATAAAAGTAGGGCTCAAAATTTTTTTAATACAGTAATTTAGTTATGTCAGATTCAAATATTATCTATCTTAATTAGAATTCCTCTCTTAAATATATTTTCTACATTCATATAGACTTAAACTTTAAATGTAGTACTTAAATCGCTGAAACTCTTTTTATTAGGACCAACCCTGACTGATAAACAAGGGCTCAAAATTTAATCATAAAAAATCATTCAAATTATAGGAATAATTTACAACCTAGCAGATTCTCATCTTACTTTTTTTATGAAAGATCTAAAAATTTAAATCTAAAATAAAATTGAACGTTCTTTAAACTCTTTTTCTTGAACTTATTG
Source organism: Albizia julibrissin (assembly GCA_037074505.1). Taxonomy (NCBI): domain Eukaryota; kingdom Viridiplantae; phylum Streptophyta; class Magnoliopsida; order Fabales; family Fabaceae; genus Albizia; species Albizia julibrissin. Next base: position 11,920,947 of record CM073480.1, on the reverse strand, counting down.
TTCCTTCAACCTTTAATCAAAGATTTCATCGTATATTCCTCTTTAATTTCTCCTTTCTTCTCTTCTCCATACAATCTTCTTCTCTTTAACCCAAGTAAATTAATATAAACAAAATTCAATACTACATCCAAGTTATTAATTCAAGCATGAGAAAAATATTAATAACATATATAAAAGAACTATTATATATTACGCATACGTGTTGCTTTCCTATTCCTCAAAACTAAATATGAACTAACAAAAACTACTTGTGCAAACCAATGTATTTAATTCATTTCTCCTCCACTATTCTTCCCTTTCATGATATGAAGAAAATCATAGATACACTATGTAAACAAGAATCTCAAATCATGTACACAGTAGGAACAACATTATATGTTTCTTTAAACAACAAAACTGATTTAAGATTTTAAAGTTTAAGTAGTATCTTTTTACCTTTTTCCCTTGTACTTTCAACCTTCAATCATGGATCTCCCATATTCCTCTTCTTTCTTCTTTCTTCTCTCCTCCATATCATTTTCTCTATAAGTCAAATAAATTTATATAAACAAATTCAATTTTACATCCTAGTTATTAATTCATGCATGATATAAACATTACTACCTCCAAGCTTTAACATAAAAGTCATTGATTTTTATTTAGAGAGATTAAGAAATCTAAATAAGTCATATTAAAATATTTATATTTATTATTTTATTTTTAAATTAATTTATTTAACTTATAAATTAATATATAATATAATAATATATAATATATAATATCATTAAACTATTTATTTCACTCCATTAACCTCTTAAAAAAAAATCAAATGGTTGTCATATTAAAGACCGCAAGAAGTAACAACACATACAAGAATTATTATCCTGCAAACGTTTTACTTTCCTATTGTTCAAAACTGAAAACATGTACGAACAAAAACTACTTGTGCAGACCAGTGTACTTGATTCATTTCTCCTTCACTTTTCTTCCCTTTCATGATACGAACAGCTACGTAAACCAAAAAACCTCTAATTATGCACACACTAGCACTATTATAAAAAATATATTAAATAATATTTATTTTTAAAAATATTATGAGAAAGCATCATAAAAGAAAGTTATAACGCTTTTTAAATTTATAAAAGTGTCATATCTTGTTGTTTTTTTTAAAAAATAACTTTTTATGGCACTTCCTTAAGAAAGCGTCATAAGAAGTATTTTTTTTAAAAAAAATAATTTTACGTAATTTTTTATTTTTCCTAATGAATTCTGTATTTTACAATATAAATCCATAGCTAAATGAAAAAAACCAAACCAAAATGAAATAGCTTCAAACAAATAACCAATTCATAAAATCACTACATATCATAGTTAAATTAATTAGTTGTATTACAAGCCAACAAAAATATAAATTTTATAATTATTTTACTCATGCAACTCACCAATAAAAATTACTATAGCAGCTAAAAATTATACATATTTTCACATATACAATCTATATCTAGTAACATGTAATATCATCTCAATTAATTTCAACATATAAAATTGAGAATAATTTTTTAGATTTCATAATAAATTAAATATAAAAGACATTGAGCAAATTAAACTAATAACAACTAATAAAATTATAATTGTAAGTTCAAAAATTAAAAAAAATTACAATTTATAGAAAGTCTAATAAGAGTTGCAACTTCAAGTAAATACCTAGGAAAAAAATTATAAGTACACATAAAACTATAAGCTAAGATTCATGGTAGATTTCTAAACTTAAAAAAAAAAAGGAAACTATAGTGCCAATCGACGAAAGCTTCTGAATTAAAAAAATTGTTTACAAGGAGTTTCTGTAGGAGGAGACAAGAAAAAAAAAAGGTGAGCGACCAAGCTTTGTAGTGCTAACCGAAGTGGGGACCAAATGTTGAAGAAATATAGAGGAGGAAGAGACAAGAAACCAAAAAAAAGTGGGGGACTAAGGAAGTTTTTACACTTGCCACTGTAAAAATAGAGAGGAGCAAGTGGGGACAATGCCATTGGTTGTTGGTGAAAATAGAGATAAAGGAGTGAGGATGAAGTATTTAGATGATATTGCAAATTTAGATGTGAAGATGATGTCGCAGGGATAGATCTAGAGATGAAAAAGGGCTTTGGCTAGCTAGGCAAGCACCGTAGCTGACCCTTTTTTTTTTTTTTAAAAAAAAAAGATAAGGTAGTTGGAAGTAGGGCACAAAAAAAAAACGGTTTCTTATAGAGCTTGCTAATGAAGTGCTGTAGGAAGTTTTTTATGGGTGGGGCATAAAAAACAAGGGGGTTCCAATGGTGATTCTTATAGGAAGTTATCATTCTTACAGCCTAGCGAATTGTAATAAGAAGATTTTTTTTTAAAAAAAATAATTTTACATAATTTTTTCTTTTTCCTAATGAACCCTATATTTTATAGTATAAATCCACAACTAACAAATAAAACTAAACTAAAATCAAACCAAACTATAATGAAATAAATCTAAACAAATAACTAATTCATAAAATATCATAACTAAATTAATTGTTTGCATTACAAGTAAACAAAAATACAAAAAGAAAAAGGGTTTTAAGCAGGAAAAAAATAAAGGACAGACAAGCAAGCGTAATAGTTGACCCTTTATTTATTTATTTATTTTAAAAAGGTGGGGGCAAGCTTCCTATAGCGCTTCCTAAAAAAGTGCTATAAGAAGGACATCACTAAATTCTTCTTTTATAGGAATGTAAGAATAAAAGTATATATCCCCATATTTGATAGAAAACTAAAACTTCTATAATACAGAGAGGCCAAATCCAGCTTAAAACATCTAGTAGTTTATTGTCTACATCCATTAGCTAGTTAGCTTCTCTAAAGGGCTTCAAGGATTATAGGAGCATAACGATCTCAACTGAAGAGCTCATTTCTACCAAAAGTATTTAAGCAAAATAAATATGAGCAACAATGTGCTAACAAAAACTTAGGGTCAAAACTCTTCAAATATATGTTGACAATTAGTAAAAGACTATCATTGGCCAAAAGCAAACATCTCTAGCTTGTTTGTAGTCAGATAGAACAAAGACATCCACTTCACGTCTAAAGTATCATTAACAAGTCCAAAACCTACATAAAACCAACCTATTCTTTTTATGTGCGATGTACTACTTAATTTAGTTGCGCATTGATCATTATAAATAACTTCTGCAAAGGCCATCAAGGATTACAAGTAAAGTCATTAGTAGAGAGACTGAACAAAAGTAGAACAAATTTTGCTTCATCATTCTCCACTTAACAGTTAATCACTGATGACTCTACACCTTATACAAATATCATACACAATTTCTATCCTCTAAATGGCACAGGACTTTCTGGATGGTGGAAAAAAAGCCACTACCACTACCACCACCACATTCGCTGATATTAAACATCTTCAATTAACTAGTAGATATATTTATTAAACTAATATTTTGTTCATGATTCCAATATTGATGTTCATTTTCACTAACCAGAAGCCATTTCGTTGGAAAAGAAGAGACGTGTTTTGATGGGTGGAGTGGCGGAAGTGCTCAGAGATGAAAGATGGGGTCTTGATGAGATTTCTCCAATGTTTGGAGACACATTGAGATTGGATTAGAGATTTTACCAAAAGTCGCATCGGAATGTTTTTGATGATTTCTTCGAGAAGAAACGACATGTCACTGGCCGTTGCAACCTGCTTCATCACACTCAATTGTGAAGAACAAACAAGGGATCACTTAGAGGAAAGCCTTCAAATCAATGGGATGTTTGGGGATTCTTCTGTAGGAAGATTTTGCTGCGTAGCATTTTTATGCTTTATATTTCTATTTTTGTTGAAAGATTCATTTTTTTTATTGATTTTTGCCGGTATGAATAAGTATTATTAAATTGTTAGAAATTAAAATAAGAGAAAATTCTATAAAAATATAGTCAAAATTAACAAAGGACAAAATGGTACGGTCAATTCCTAAGATCCTAAATTAGAGCAATAGTAGGAATCTGGGATTTGAAATCTTGAGCAAATGACGATAATACTCTCAATTGAGTTTAAAAAAACAAATGGCCAAAATTGTGTTTTGATTTTCTATAAGGGCGATGGGGTGGTCGGCGCAGCTAGATTGGAAGGGAAGGACAATGTGGGTGAGGGAAGAAGACGAAATGAAAATGAACTGTTAATGTAGAAGTTGGTGTTATTAATTGAGAGGGAGGTGGTGTAATTAGCCCTCCAACTATTACCTTCCTCTACAGGAAGCCGCTGAAGCTCGCCGAAGAGACCGTTGTTCCCTTCCTCTTCTTCACTCAGCCACCAGCCATCCACTACCGTCACCCACCTTTCAAATCGAAACACTGTCGGCCAAACCCACATTCCCTCTTCACTGACCCGTGGTTCCCTTCCTCTTCTTCCCTCACTCACATCATCCTTCCCTTCCAATCTCGCCTCTCCAACCACCCTATCGCCACCTTCAGAAAATTAAAACGCGATTTTGGCCATTTATTGTTTTAAACTCAATTGAGGGCATTATTGTCTTTCGTTCAAGATTTCGAATTCCAGATTCCTACTTTTGCTTTAATTTGGGATTTTAGAAATTGATTGCACCATTTTGTCTTTTGTTAATTTTGACTGTATTTTTCTAAAATTTTCCCTTAAAATAATAATAGACTAAATATTATTTTTTTATTGTGTAAATATTCTTCAAATTGTTAAATATATATTTCCATCACCATAAAATAAATTTATGAGAGAATGATAGAAAAATAACTTTAAAATTGTAGAATCCTAAATCAGATATTTTCTATAAAATGAGCTATAAATTGTTTATCTAGTATCATCATTACTTTATCAATTTTTGTAATGAACTTGATTTAAGATTTTACAATTTAAAAAAAAATTTGTCACTTTCTTTTTAAAGTTCAACTTTTTTGTTACATTAGATTTTCAATCTCTCATCCCATATCAGCCCTGGGGGAATTTCAATATCAAATGTGTTGGTAATTCAAACTTCTCTCCTACTATTTAGGTTGACCAGAAAAAACAATAAGGTAAGCTAAAAAATATTAAATTTAATTAAAATACAGAGAAATTGAATATTTTAAAAATAAAACTTGAATGACCAAAATCTCTATTTTAAAATTTGAAGGACTAAAAATAATATGAGAGTAAACCTGAGCAATCATATATTATATCAATCTTTGGTTGTAGGCTAAATTATACCAATCTTTAAATTTTATGTCAGTTGCATATAACCCTTGATATTTTAAAGTTTAAATTTAACCCCTCTGAGCTTTCATTTTTTAAATATTAACCCCATGATATTAAGTATTATCTTTTAAAAAGAAAATGTCACGTCAGATTATAAGATGACACATTACATCTTGTGAAAATTACTAATTTTATAAAACCTCCTGAACTTTGATCAGTTGCAAAGAACCCTCTTAAACTTTGATTAGTTATAAATAACTCTATTGATATTTCAAAATGTAAATTTAACTCCCTTAAAATTTTGATTTATAATAGTTAAACCACATGCACCTGCTTTTAACATTTTAATAAATTTATTAAGATTTTTACTATTATTTATTAATTAAAATAGTTCTTTGTATGTCAAAAACTAAAAGAATAATATTTAAAAAAAATATAAAGATAGACGTTGAACCTCTTATTCAAGAAAAAATATGCATTACTAATAAAAATTTAATAAGGGCAAAAGCTATTCTCTCACGCAAATTTAATATTTAAACTATTAATGTTCAATCATCGTAAGAATATATTTAACACAAATGATGATATTTTTATACTATCAATGTTCAATTATCACAAAAAAATAAGTAAATGTTATACAAATGGTAATATTTTTATTTTTATATTTTTAAATAATATTCTTTTAATTTTTTCTATGTAAGAAAACTATTTCAATTAACAAATGATAGTAAAAAGTTAAAAAAATTATTAAAATGAAAAAAGTAACAATATGAGATTTAATATTATAAATCAAATTTTAAGAGAATTAAATTTAAATTTTGAAACATCAAGAAAGTTATTTGTAACTTATCAAAGTTTAAGACGTTATATATTACTGTTCAAAGTTCAGGAGCATTTATGAAAGGATGAAGGTGTAAAAATAGCAACAAAATATTGCACTATGTGCATCAAACACAATTAACTATTTTTTAGTGTAAAACTAGACATCAACAATATTTTTAGGTGTAAAAATATATATAATCAATTTATTCAGGAGCAAATATAGCAACAATGTTAACCCAAGTTAATTTCCATTACTTTTTACATTGTGGGTCTCATCAATCTTATCACTCTATATTATTTTAATATATTTTTATAATAGTTAATGTGCAAATTTAGTAACCAACTATTTTCTTATAGGCACACAACACAATTAACTATTTTTAGGTGTAAAAGTAAACAAACAATTTATATAAGAGCGGATATAGCAACGTCCTTAAAGAAACTTAACTTTCGTTATTTTTTGTATTATGGGTTCCACTGGTTTTTTCACTCTCAATTATTTTAATATATTTCTAAAAGGGTTAAGTTGAAAATTTAGAAATGAAGTATTTCCCTATGGGCACCAACATAATTATTTTTCATAAAAGCATTTATAAGACATGAGCATTTACATAAGGGCATTTACTTTTTTTTTTATAAGATAATTTAAAAGACAAATAAAGAGATTTAAAAGAATATAGTGAGTTAAAAAAATTTTACTGCACCCCACCCCATTTGGTCAAATAAAAGTTAGGTTTTGTCAGTGAAAAGATAAATATGAGCATTTATAAGATAAATATATGTATGACCAAAATCTTTTAACTCCTCATATTCTTTTAAATCTCTTTATTTGTCTTGTAAATCCCTTTATTTGTTTTGTAAATGCTCTTATAAAAAAAATAAAGTAAGATCTTTAACGTAAATGCTCCAGTATAAATGCTCATATTTATCTTGTAAATGTTTCTGTGAAAAATAATTGTGTTAGGTGCCCATAAAGAAATAGTTCATTATTAAATTTACACCTTAGCCATTCTAAAAATATATTAAAATAATAGAGTGATAAGACCGGTAGGATTCACAGTGCAAAAAGTAACGGAAGTTAACTTAGGTTAATAGCATTACAATATGTACTCCCAGATAAATTGATTATGTCTACTTCTACACCCAGAAATATTGTTGATGTCTAGTTTTGCACATAAAAATAGTTTATTGTATTAGGCGCACATAGTGAAATAGTTTGTTGTTACTTTTGCATCTTAACCCTTTTATGAAATTAGTAATTTACACAGGATACCACGTGCCATCTTATAATCTAACGAGACATTTTATGTTAAAAAGATAATGGTCACTTAACGACAGGATGTTAATAATTTAAGGGGTTATATACAATAGTTCAAAGTTCAGGGGCATTTTGTGAAATTAGTAATTTACATAGGATATCACATATCATCTTATAATCTAACGTGGAATTTTTTGTTAAAAAGATAACGTTCACTTAATGATATGGGGTTAATAGTTAAAAAATGAAAAGCTACGAGGTTAAATTTAAACTTTAAAACATCAAGCACCTTGCTATTAAGTTATCGACAGAAGTTAACACCTCAGATTAATGAGAATGATCATGTGTATGTAGGAGAGAATGTAGATAACAATGCAAAACCAACAAAGGATGATGTAAGAGAGGAACTACGTGCGAAAGTTGTATTTGATTTCTAAATTATATTTTATATAACCAATTGTTACCATATAACTTATCATTGGTTGCTCTAAACTTATTCTTAATTTTTATATAATTTGTCATTAGTTACTCTAAATTTATCATTAGAGGCAAAATTGTACCTTTCATAATTAAAATGAATGGCATTCGGTTCCTTGAGACTTCCCTATAATTTAAAAATTTTCAAAGGAACTTGTTGTAATTAATTTGATTCTTCGAGATCCTGTTGCAATTTTTTTTTAAAAAAAACCCCTTATTCCACATATCTTCAAAACCAATAACGATTTTTCCCGGCTTTCTGTATTGCATGGTGAACGCTATCTTTCACTCAAAAAAGAAAAAGCTATTATCATTCATTGTTCCCAAAGTGACTGGATAGTGTAGCTTCATCATTTCCCTCCTCTGACTAATCTTGTCTCTTTTTAGGTAAGGCCCTTTCCCTCTCGTACAACAAATTTTATTATTCACTAAAAAGTTGCCAATATTAATTACTATTACGCTGCTTTTGGTTCAAGTTTCCGGCGGAGATTAATTGATAAAAGAGAGTGGGAGATGTGTTTTGAGTTGATCGTAGAGGTGCTCACGGAAATATGCACCAAGCGCATAAATTTTTCATAACCTTGACATTGGGACGGTGATCATGTGTTTGTTCTTTTAATCCTAAAATGGCATTTTTAATAAATATATAATTATCATAAAATTATTAATATAGAGAGATGTCATATAGGATGGTACGGAAGATTCCATGTCATTCTCATTAGTATGAGGTGGCAGCTTCTCTCCGTAAAATCAACGGCAAAGTGCTTTATGTAAAAAATTAAAATGTTAAGGAGATTAAATATAAATTTTAAAATATTAAAAAAAATTATATGCAACTACCCTAAAGTTTAATACTAAATTTATAGATTTTAGCCTAAATTAAATAATCATCACTCAAAATGTTAAATATACTGTGTGTTTGAAAACTCTCCAAACCATGGTTTCAAACCATAACTTGCGTAAATCGAAATAAAATTCTTCTCACAAACTTACTTCGTAAATCGTAAAAGTTATTCTTAAAAACTAATCCAAACACACACATTTTCTCTATTCTCAAAAGCTAATCCAAATACACACTCATCACAGAATTCTAAATATAACTAAAAAGTGGCGAGAGATTAATAGTTGCATGTGATCAATAGTTACTTCAAATTACAACTCTTTTTTTTTAATCATAATTCAATTCATTTCATTTACTTTTCTCCTTAAACCCAAAATTGCACACTCCTCTCAATATATATATTTTGCCAGCACTCCTCTCAATATCATTATCACATGCGCTTATAAAATTAGACGAGAAGTGTCAATGATATATTTTTCTCGTTATTGACAATAACTGCAATAAAACTAGTTTATTGTGCATTGATACACAATACAGTATAAAAAACTTGGATGATCCAAGTTTTAAATTGTAAGGGCCTGTTTGGTACACTGGAATTGGTTTTGATGGATATAGAAATGGAAATGGAAATGGAAATGGATATGGATATGGAAATGGAAATGTGGTTTAAAAGTGTGTTTGGTATGTACATGGAATTCAAATATTATTTTTATTTAATATTTATATTTAAAATGTAAAACTACCAATATGCTAATCTAAGAAAGTGGAATGAGATAAAATCATTGTTACTAAACCCGGACCGGACAGATTTTTTTTAATAAAAAATTATTTTTATTTTTTTAAAAAAAAATTCATATTAATAAGACTAAAATATTCAATTTCTCACCGGTTTAACCCTGATTTAGCTCCAGTCTGACCCACTAACCTTTGACCTAATACTTTGACTGCTCCAGTTAGTTTTTTTTTAATAAAAAATTATTTTTATTTTTTTAAAAAAAGAAATTTCATATTAATAAGCCTAAAATATTCAATTTTTCACCGGTTTGGCCCTGGTTTAGCTTCGGTTTAACTCCGATCTGACCCACTAACCCTTAACCCAGTACCCTGACCTAGATTTAGGTACATGGAATTGCAAATCTTTGCTTTTTAGGTGGAAGCCAATTTGATGGAATTGGAGAGATTTGGCTTCCACATGGAATTGCAAAAATTTCCAATTCCATCATACCAAACAAACTTAAGCATGGAATTGATTTCCAATTCCAATCCCCCCAATTCCATCATACCAAACATGCCCTAAGTGTAGTTTGATATTAATTTTTAAGAAATGTCACTACAAGTTGCAACCGCAACTTTATTTAAAAATTATGTCTGACACTTCATTTATTCCCTTATATCAAAAAAATCATATGATGAATGAAAATACTTTTTTGATTGGTAACTGCTACTTATATAGTATTATCATCCTAATTAATATGATATGGCAGTAACATAGCTCTTCAGTAAAATATGGCATCCAATACATCTTTTTTTTTCAAGTAAAAAAAAAAGATGCATTAGGCGCCGTATCTTTTATTAATTTATAGGCTTTAAAACTCAAGAATTAACAAAAAAAAAGCTTGGTATAATTAGTAGATGGTTGAATCCTTAAAACATGATATTCTAGGTTCAAACTAGGCCGTGTGCATGGAAAAGATTTTGCTGAGACACAAAACTCATTTCAGTGGTCTATACACCTCTCGAGAATTATTCTCTAGCTATCATCGGTAAGGAGATACCGTCTAGATTCTAACAAAAAAAAAAGACCTTCAAGAATTGATCATTCTTAGTATTCTAGTAATATTCTCCCTGGTAATGAACAAGAGGAATTCTTCCTTCTTTTGTCATTGTCTCAATATAAATGTGTTCACATGGCTATTCAATTCGAAAAGAGGAACAAAATCAATGCACCCTTTTGATCCTCGATGCTTTCGTGCTTTTTAAAAATGGATTCATGGCTCGAGACTCCTATAAGAAAGGAACCCTCTCACGGTATGTACGGTTTTTATCTCCCCAAACTTCTGTTGTGTGGATTATAATGTGATTGAGCAAAGATATGGATAAGAAATCTTTATTGGAATTAGATGAGGTATCTTACAAGCAGATTTTCAAAACGGTCTAAAATGATATTGTGGGATACAAGGTCATTGTCTTGATCCAAAATATATGGGTAAGAACTAAGAACTACATTCAGTTAGGGAAGTCAAACAATTGTCTGTTATCCAAGCCATTAGGGGGGGGGATAAGAGTCTAAAAGAAGAAATTGAAAGGAAAAGCACAAAAAATTTATGTTTTGAGGGCACGAAGAGGGAAGTAGGAAATAAAAAACATGAAACGAGATTGAATGGGCATGGGGAAAAATTTACAGGGACTTTGTTCTCTGAAATTCCCAACAAAACTCACAGCAAATATTTTTCTAAAGATCCAGAGGCGCACAGCGTTTAACCTATTTAGATAAAACTGCTGTATTTAAAAATCATTGGTATATTACCTGGACAAAATGTCACCAAAAATCCACAAAAACCATCAGCTACATTGTATATATTGATCTTTGAAAGAAAACTGAACAACTTAATATTGAGTAAGACAAGATCAAAAAACAAGAAAGAAATATTACAGGGACTAAAATCTACCTTCAGTTATTAATTGTTTCTGCTCTTTTAAGTGATGAATTAGAAGACTTTAAAAGTAAGGATGATATTAGTCACAACATGGGTAATCATGTTTCTGCTCATTAAATGATATAAAATTATTGGTATATTGTTACATGGACAACAAATCCAACCTAATCCATACACCAATAACTAAATTATATATCCATCTTCCAAACAGAAATGAAGAGCAAAATTCATAAATGAGTCAAATAAAGATAGAAACATCTTGTACTAAATAAAGTTGTTCAATCTAAATAACTTCTACAAAGGCCATCAAGGATAACGAGTAGAGTCATTATTAGTGAGATTGAACAAAAGTAGAACCAATATTGCTTCATCAGTCTCCACTTAATAGTTAATGTTACTAATGACTGTAGACCTTATCCAAAAATTGGCAAAAGACTTTCTGCATATTGGAATTTAAAGCCACCGCCACAGCCACCGCCACAGCTGCTGATATCATTCATCTTCAATTCATTGGTAGAGATATTTAACAGAGCAATTTCTAGTTTACGATTCCACCTTAGAGCTTCATTTTCAATAACATGACGAACGATTTGATCCGTCCATATAGTCAATGGACGTGGCAAGAGTGGAATGGGACAACTACATTTCTTAACCCAAGATGCATATATATGTACCATTCTCCATCAGCCACAAATTAATTAAGGATTCAGAATAGGAGAAAAAGAAAGCACAGCAAGTTTGTTCTTATACATAACAAACCCTGATCTTGATGTTGGTGCATCTGGGTTAAGTATCAAAGAAAACACTTCATTTGCTATATCAAATGAAACTATCAAATCATAAGTACCAGTATCTGGCTCCCAAGCCCCAAACCAAAAGATAGGTCCATCCCTCCTAGCCCCAAACTAAAAGATAGCTCCATTGACAGTGATTTGGTGAGAAATAGGACCTACGTTTTCTATCCCAAATTCTATTTCCTTCCATGATCCTGATCTTAATGAATACACTTCAACATGCACAGTACGTTTAAACTGATAGGATAACACTATCTTGTAATTATTAACAATTGGACTGAAGCCAAATACCTTTCGTATTTGGGGGCACTTGCGTGAGTGCTCTAGCGGCTGGATTCCACAATAAAATGTTTGGAGAAAATCTACCATACCTATAGACATCAAAACAGAGCAAGCCATTGCTAGAACCTACAATTAATGGAAAGGTATTTAAGTAATCGATCGAAGGGACTTTGCCAACCTTATGAAATTGCATCTTGCAATCAAGCGACCATAGGCCATTCCGTTGGAAAAGAAGACAAGGGTTTTGATGAGATTTCTCCAATGTTTGCACACACATCGAAATCGGAGTAGGGACTTTACCGGAAGTCGCATCAGAATGTTACTCATAATTTCTTCAGGAAGAAATACCATGTCGCCGGCCATTACACACTGCTTTATCGTGCTCGATTGTGAAAAACGAAGGGAGAAAGCTCCCGCAACAATGGGGCAATTATGAACCTGTTGCGTCGCATTCTTATGCTTTAATTTATATTTCTTACTTGAAAATTAATTTTATGAATAAAAATCCGTCTTCTGCCAGTATGAATAATTATGGTAAATCTTTAGAATTTAAAATGATGACAGGCTAAATATTCTTTAAATTGTTTCTGACAAGAAATATTCTTTAAATTGTTACATATTTCAACTCAAATGTAATTTTGCGAAATTCAATCAGTTAAAAAAAATATTCAAAATTAATTACATAAATATTAAAGTAATTAAATGATATATCAAAATAAATTTGCAAAATTACCATATGCAAAGATAGCTAAAATTGATTTTCCTATATTCAAACAATTGAAATGGCCCAGAGAGATAATTGATCAAATATTTGATGAAATAAGTAGCCCACAAAGATAATTGATCAAATATTTGATAAAATAAGTGGCCCACAAATAGGACTGTGCTTGGGACAAGACAGGATTGAGAAATCTCAATCCCGATCCTAATCCTGAGAAGTGTTTGGGAAAGAAATTGTTTCCTGATCCCAATCTTAAGAATTTCCCGAGTTCGGGATCTAGAATTTCTTGAGTTCCCAGAAAAAACAGATGTGCGTACCAAAAAGAGGCCATGCATTATTTTTTGTCTGTTCCTTGCCTTTGCCAGATCATATATATATAAGAATAAACAAGAAACAAAAGAAAAGAAAAAGAAAAAAAACAGCAAGTCACTTAGCTGCAAAAATCTACTCAACAATGAATAATAATGACAATAACCAGTGACTTGCAAAGTTCAAAGTAAAAACAATTGATGCGGAAACCTTGCAATGATAACTCAAAATGCAATTAAAGAAGCATCCATACAATTTCAGTGAAGAATTGAACAGCATAAATGTCCATTCTTTCTCCTAAGACAAGCCACCATTGAGACTCAAACTATACTATCCCTAAGATATGATAAATTGGACCTGTTTTGACTGACCTCATACAATATTATATAGATGCACATTGATCATTCTAAATAACTTCTTCAAAGGGCATCAAGATTACAAGTACAGTCATTAATAGAGATTAAGCAAAAATAGGCCAAATTTTGCTTCATCATTCTCCACTTAACAGTTTAATATCACTGATGACTCAGGACCTTACACAAATATTGTACACAATTTCTTTCCTCCAATTGGCGCAAGACTTTCTGCATGGTCGTAAATAAAGCCACTGCCATTGCCCCTGCCACATTTGCTGATATTAAACGCTTTCAATTCATTGGTAGAGATATTTAACAAAGTAATTTTTTGTTCATGGTTGCACTCTTGATGTTCATGTTCACTACCATAACAAACAATTTGATTCATCCAAATAGTCACCGGGCGTACCACACTTGGAATGAGACAGCTACTATATTTCTTAGCCCAAGATGCACCTGAACCATCCTCCATTGCCCACAATTCAATCAAAGATGAGTCTTGAGTCGGAAAAAAAGAAAGCACAGCAAGTTTGTTCTCATACATGGTAAGCAGCCTATTCGGTGAAGTAGACCAATCAGGTGTTGACAGCAAAGTAAACACTTCAGTTGCTATGTTAAATGAAACTATTGCATCGTAAAAAGCATCTGTGTCTGGATTCCACCCAAACCCTTTCCAAAACATAGCTCCATTAACAGTGACGCTTTCATAACCAAGACCTCCGTTTTCTATCCCAAATTCTACTTTCTTCCACGATCCTGAGCTTAATGAATACACTACAATAAGCACAATCTTATAAGGACAATCAGATTCATAAGTTAACACTATCTTGTAATCATTAACAACGGGACTGAAGCCAAATCCTATACTGAAAGGGAGCTCTCCACCTGTCGTATTTGGGGGCAACTGTCTGACCTCTCTAGTAGCTGGATTCCACAATAACAGGGAAGGATAAAATTCAGAATCCGTATCGACCTCAACACAGAGCAAGCCATTGCTGGAACCGACGATTTCAAAGGTATTCGAGGAATCGATCAAAGGCTCAACGTCAAGTTTATGAAGTTGCATCTTGCAATCAAGATGCCATAAGCCATTCCGTTGGAGAAGAAGAGAAGGGTTTTGATGAGTGGAGTGGTGGAAATGATCAGAGATGAAAGATGAGGTTTTGATGAGATTTCTCCAATGTTTGCACACGCATCGGGATCGGATTAGGGTTTTTACCGGAAGTCGCATCAGAATGTTTCTGATGATTTCTTCGGGAAGAAACGGTATGTCCTCGGCCATTACAATCCTCCGCTTCATCGTGCTCGATTGGGAAGAACGAAGAAGGGATCTTCAGAGGAAAGCCCTCCGATCAATGGTCTGATTCATCTGCAGGAAGAATCTGTTGGCGTCGCATTCGTGGGCTTTATATTTCCATTTTACTGAAAAATTAATTTTATGAATAAAAATCAGTTTTAAAATAATTACAGAGTACAGACTGAATATTCTTTAAATTGTTAAACATATATCGCCTGCTATTATCATAAAACAAATTTAAAGTTGGGCAAATTTCAGAGAAAAATAAAGTCAAAATTAAGAAAAGATAAAATGGTGCAGTCAATTTCTAAAATCTCAAATCAGAGCAGCCGTAGGAATCTGGGATTGAAATGTTGAGAGAAAGTCAATAATGCTCTCAATTTAGTGAGAGAAAAAAGAACAGAGACAAGGCCGAAATTAAATTAGTTAGCTAAAGAGGAAGTGAGAAACGAAAAACTTAGGAAGGGAAGGGGGCGAAGAGCTCGGTGCGGTGATTGGAAGGGAATGACGGTCTCTTGATCGAGTTTCGACAGCGAGCTAGGGAGTTAGAAGGTGGTAACTGAGAAACAAGAAACCTAAAAGGAGAAGGGGGCGAAGGGCTCAGGGCAGCAATTGAAAGGAAACGGCGGTCTTTTGACTAAGCTTAAGCAACGTGCAGTGGAAGCAAGTTGTGAAAATAGAAAGCCATGTAGTTAATGTTGAATATTGTATTGTTAATATAAATACATGTGTTGTTATTGGGCATCAAACTTGTTACTTTCCCAATTTGTTCCTACAAAAATGTTAAACAACCCATTCTACATTAATGACTTAACTTCCTTAGTTAACATTTTCATAGGGAAAAATTGGAAAGTATCAAGTTGGATGGCCAACAACAACTCCTGTCATTTTATTAATAACACCATATTCTACATTAACGACTTGATTTCCTTAGTTAACACCTTCATAAGGAAAAATGGGAAAGTATCAAGTTGGATGATTAATAACAACTCTTATCGCTTTATTAACAATACAAGATTCTATATTAATGACTTAACTTCCTTGTTTAACATCTTCGTATAAAAAAATGGGAAAGTATTAAGTTGGATGGCCAATAACAACTCTTATCGCTTTATTAACAACACAAGATTCTACATTAACAACTTTATTTCCTTGTTTAACATCTTCATAAGCAATAATGAGAAAGTAACAAGTTGAGTATGTAATAACAACACTTCTAGCTTTATTAACAACATTAGGTTCTATATTAACGACTGAACTTTCTTGTTTAACATCTTCATAGGAATAAATTGGGAAAGTAACAAGTTCGATGCCCAATAACAACACATCTCACTTTATTAACAACATCAAGTTCTATATTAACGACTACACTTTCTTGTTTAACATTTTCATTGGAACAAATTGGGAAAGTAACAAATTTGATGCCCAATAACAACACATGTCTTTATATTAACAACACGATATTCAACATTAACAACATGGCTTTCTACTTTCTCAACTTGCTATATTTATCAGATGTTGTCTCATGACAGTCTACAAAATGGTATCAAACTCCGTCGCACGCTGCTGAAGCTCGGTCACAGGAACAAATTAGGAAAGTAAGAAGTTTGATGCTCAATAATAACACATGTCTCTATATTAACAACACAATATTCAACATTAATGGCATGACTTTCTGCTTTCATAACTTGCTATCAATAATAAAAAAATCGGACCGGACCGACCATCAGCCCGATCCGGTTCGCTAAAAAATCGGTTAATCGCTCAAACCGGTCGCGACTCGGCCAACCCGGCGGGTCGCGCGGGTTGGCCGGGTCGCATATTTTTTTTCCTTTGCCCCAAAATGACGTTGTTTTGGGGCTTTTGGGTCGGGTGATCCACGCCCTACCCGACCCGACCACACCAGCATTTCCCCTCAGCTCGCGAACTCAGCATCTCAGTCTCAAGTCTCAGCATCTCAGCGAGTCAGCACTCAGCATCATCGATCTCCCTCTCCTCCATTTGTCCGACATCAAAGATCAAACCGCTCACCGAATCTAAGCTAGTGAATCAGAAACCGGTAGGCTCGCGGTTCCGATTCCTGATTTCAGCTCGCGATTCCGATCCCGGAGCTCCAGAACAAGAACCAGCTGTGAAGTCGGCAAAGTCGAACAAGAACCAGGCTTTCAGCGTGTTTCATTGTGTGTATCATCGTCTTCCTTCTTCTTTCGGTATGATCTATGATTTCATTGTTGTTTAACTGCTCGTATTGCCGCATTGCTCATATCCCTTGATTTCATTGTTGTTTAACTGGTTCGCTTTAGCTGTTTTGTTTTCGCTTGAACCTATATTTACATTCTGACTTATTGGACGCTTTTATTTCAAATGGACTCCTTCAATTTTTTTTTCTGTCTCGTCGGCATGCAAAGGAGTCCAGTCAGTCCACTAATGATTTATTACACTGTGGGTTCCTTTGGCTCAGAATACAAATTAAATTCGTTTATGTTTTTCTAAGCCCCAATAGTTTGCAATTGCTATAACTTGGATCTGGTCTTTTAAAATATAGAATGTAATATTTTAGAGTATAAAAGATGAAGCTTCAAATCCCAAAGTTAACGAACCCTCCATGCATGTATATATATATGTGTGTTGACAATTCAACAATGTGATTAGTTTTCTCTTGTTTTAATATATGTGTAATTAGAAGGATTGTTTTGTGTAATGGAAGAGTATTTGAAATATGAAAGTATTTTAGTATTCATGTCTGGTTCATGTTGTTTAAGCTTCATGAATTTATCTCCTCATGAGGCAAAACTCCATGAATTCAACTTCAGTGTGAAGCATCTTCTTCCCTTAATAATTCAAACCAGAGTCCTTTCTTCACACTTTGTTTTTGGTTATTTATTTGAATTGATTTCTTTGTTGCTATTTACTTTCTCCAAGGATGGATCTGTCAAGTTCCGGAAATGAGAATGTCACCATTTCTACTCCCTCTTCCAATGTCAATTCTAATCCTATTGATAATCCTACTTCCACTACCTCATTACGTGGCAAAACTGACCCAGCATGGGCACATGTTGCCTACAAGAAAGAAGGGACACGAAATGTATACACATGTCTTCACTGTGGTAATAGCTATAGAGAAGGTGGCATAAACAGGCTGACGCAACATCTGGCTGGTGTTGTAGGTCAAATTACTTCTTGTAAAAAAGTTCCAGTTGATGTGCGTCATCGAATGACAGAGTCTTTGAAAGAACATACAAAGAAAAAGGAAATTGAGGATATAAGAGAAGATGGCGTTGAAGAAGAGGAGGTTAATAGTGAAACTAAGAAGAGGAAACATCCTAGTATAGTAGATAAATATTTTCCTCCTAGGACAACTTCTAGAGCTCAACCAACCATAAAGAGTGACTTAGCATCGAAAGAAGCACAACACAATGTGAAGATGCTTATTGCTGAATGGGCCATAGTGAACTGCATTCCATTTAAAGCATTAGAGTTATAGATTTTGATTGAACTTTGAAGAACTAACTTGTTATTAGTAATGACTTTTGAATTATGAATTATGGTTATTTTGTTATTGTCAATTAAATTATAATATTTTAATATGACCGGTTCGACCATCGGTCTAACCCCGGTTGAACCATTGACCCTTGAACCAGTGCTGTGACTAGTTCATTGACCGGTCCGGTTTTTTGTTCCTTGCTTGCTATATTTATCAGATGCTGTCTCATGACAGTCTGCAAAATGGTGTCCAACTCTGCCGCGTGCCACTGAAGCTTAGTCAAAAGATCGTCATTTCCTTCTAATCGCCACGTCGAGCCCTTTACCCTCTTCCCCTCCGAGGTTCCTCGTTTCTCATTTACCACCTTCCAATTCCACCACTCGCTACCGAAACATGGTCAAGAGACTGTCATTCCCTTTCAATTGACGCACTGAGCCCTTCGCCCCCTTCCCCTCCTAGCTTCATCATTTTTCACTTCATCTTTAGCCAACTGATTCAATTTTAGACTTACCTCTGTTCTTTTCTCTCTCACCAAACTAAGGGTTATCGACTTTCTCTCAACATTTCAAATTCCATATTCCTACAACTGCTCTGATTTGGGATTTTAGGAATTGACCACATCATTTTATCATTTCTTAATTTTGACTGTATTTTTCTGAAATTTTCCCTTTAAAGTTTAACTTTTTTTTATCAGATTTTCATACTCTGATATCTTATTTAATGGGGGAAAAGGATTTTGACACTTGCTAGTAATTCAAGGGTCTCTCGTATTATTAGATTGAACATTTTTAAAATATTTATCTACTGTGTTAATGTTATTTTTAAGTATTTCACAATTTTTCCAAATCTTAGAGCAATAAGATTATAAAAAAATTACTTCTTTTTTGGCTTGAAGTATTGAATAAAAGAATTCATACAATTTTAAATTATAGATTATGCCAGTTATTTCAAACTTTAAGCAAGATAGTAACCCATGTATACTTGAATGATAACAAAAGTTTAGCATACATAAGTGATTTACAAGAAAAAAGACTCCAATTTTTTTGAAGTGTTCTGAAAATAAAATTTTGAAAACTCAATGCAAACAAAACAACACGAAAAAAATTCATTAACCGAAACCCATCTTTACAAATAATAAGAACAATTTTTTTTTTTTGGGTGGGATTCAATCCCCTTTTAAAATAGTTGATTTATCCATCTTCTCCAATATGCATTAGTGAAGAGGCAGCAGGGTAACCAAGAGGGACCACTCCCTCCCATGTTTCTATATTTTTAAGGTTCCTTTCCTTTATTTTCCAAACATTTTACTAATGTATTTTATTCATCAAGTAGAAGAAAAACTGAGGAATGATTGTTTGCTTTTAGTGGGGTTCTTTTCTTTTTTGTTTTGGGCGTAGTTTTGCTATGTAAAGTTCAAGATTACTTTAATGGAACTTCATTTGGTTATGCAATTGTCTAATGTAGTATTGTTTTTCCCCCCTCTCATTTTCGTTAACTTAAGAGGAGGAAACATATGATTTCAAACTTAAGGTACTAAAACCAAAGTGAAAACAAATTCGAGGGGTCAAAACCAAAATAAAGACAAACCCAAGGGACCAAAGATTGTACTTATAGACTAAAGATTATACTAACCCTTAATAAAAATATTCACTCATTCATCTTCTTCCAGTGTTAACATAACAAGGACTCAACTTTTAATTGTCAAAAGTATCAATCAAATCCATTCATAATTCAAAGTTTCACAACTAAAACGTTAAGAGCCCTTCATACAATTCTTAGCATAATCAAAACCAAATAAGCTCCTAACGTTATGGGAATAATGCATAAATGGGCATCCAATGAACCACACAGAATAAGGAAGTGGAGCCACATCTTGCTCTTGGATATAAAAACCATAGATATGCTATGTAAACATAAAAACCCCAAATTATGCGCACACGAGGAACAAAATTATATATCCACATATTTGATAGAACTTAAATACAACTTAAAATATCTGATAGTCAAATGTCTACATTCGTCGTTTTAGTGCTTGTCTAAAATAGCGGTTGAAATCTTTAAAAGTAGCTTTTCAATTGTGATTTACGGTATTTGAGGTACGTATGTGAGAGGAGTTTTATCTTGATTTACATGAATAAGTACTTTTGGTAGTCCTAAACATAATCCCAAACAAGCTTTTAGATGACTTGTCTAGAGGGCATTCAAGGACTAGAGGCATATAATCATCTCAATTGAAGGGCTAATTTTGACAAAAGTGTTTACACAATAAATACGAGGTACCATGTGCTAATTAAGATTTAGGGTCAAGGCCCTTCAAATATATGTTGCCAATTGGTTCCAGGTAGCTGTGCAAGAAAAATACCATTTCCATCACATGTAGATCGAATCTACAGTCCAGATTCCTAACTAAATACATCACATGTATCATTAACTTACAAAATAAGCGGATAATCATGAGAAGTGGCCAATGATAATCTTCTAACACTGCCATACCTCTGCTTGCACTGATCCTTGCTTGTGTCCCACCTCATTACCGTTACAGTGATGAAACTTGGGATGTGTCTCTTGATCACAGTTGTTAGCCTTTGCAAAAGCATGAAAAATCAAATTTTGGTGAGCAGAGTGGTTTAGGTCAATTGTGATGAAAGAAAGCACATGGACAAGAAATCTTTGCACAAACATTGAAATTTGATGAGGTATCTTAGAAGCAGTCGTTTAAAACTATCTAAAATACCAACGGGATTAGGTCTAGCGAAAGAGCTAGTCCCTTACAACGTAACAAACCAAGGTTTAAATCCCCACTGGGAGAGGTACCCATATTTAGTATCCGACGGTACCTCGAATATGATTGCCTCTAATAAAAAGATACATATGCTTAGTGCAAGGGCAAAAAAAAACTGTCAAACAATGTTACTGTGGAATACAAAATCCTTGTCGTGATCCAATACATATGGGTAAGAAGGACATTGAGATAAGGAAGTCCAAAAAATTGATTGTTTTTGAATAATATTGCATATCATTACTTGAAAAAAAACAAAATACAATCAATAGACACGTACCCTAAACCTCTTTCATCAACTCCCACCTCATACCTACTAGATGGAGGTTGATCAGAGATACAAAAACTACCCTCTGTTGTGAGAGAGTTTAGCTAACTGATATGCTAAAGTAAGGTTTTCTCTGGGAGTATGATACAAAAGAACCTGCCAATCTCCATGCACACAAAAGTCTAACCTCAACCACAACATTCTTGAAAGGGTGATCAGCGTCAACAAAACTCAGCAAATGTTCTTCTAAGTTCTAATCCATTAATGATCTAAATAGAAGGCACACAGCCTTTTGTAAGGTGGAAAACTATTTACATAAACCGATGTATTTTAAAATCTTTGGTATATTACTTGGACAAATGTCGCCAAAAATCCACAAACCATCAGCTAAATTATATATATTCATCTTTGAAAGAAAACTGAACAACCTATTAGAATTCAGCTAATCTAATCTCTTATCTGCGATTTACTGCTTGAAATTGAACCTTATGTTATAGTTGGCAAAGTTGCAAGTGATAATCTTCTTGTGAGACCTTTTTGTCTGTATAGGTACATGCTTTAATCTTCTTTTTAATAGTGTTTTCAGAAAAGAATAATAAGAATGAGAACTTAAGTAGCAATTTTCTTTCAATGACTTCTGCAGACAAGTTTTCATTCAAGTCAAGCACTGAAGAGAGAGACCCTTTTATTACAGAGAGTGGAGAAGGAGAACTATGATGGCAGATACAGTCATAA
Source organism: Albizia julibrissin (assembly GCA_037074505.1). Taxonomy (NCBI): domain Eukaryota; kingdom Viridiplantae; phylum Streptophyta; class Magnoliopsida; order Fabales; family Fabaceae; genus Albizia; species Albizia julibrissin. Next base: position 11,898,678 of record CM073480.1, on the reverse strand, counting down.
TAAGATATTTTCAATCTCTGTAATTTGAACCTGATGTATGATCTTTTCTTACCTAGTGAATGAAATAAATTTATTGGTATATATCTCATCATCAAAAGATAAATGAACAGCAAAATTCATAAATGAGTCAAATAAAGTTAGAGATACACCTGGTACTATATATAGGTGTGCGTTGATCATTCTAAATAACTTCTTCAAAGGGTGCCAAGGATTACAAGTACATCCACCAGTAGTGAGAGTGAACAGAAGTTGAACATATTTTGTTTAATCATTCTCCACTTAACGGTTAATATCACTAATGACTCAAGACCATGTACAAAAACAATTCTTTCCTCAAATTGGCACAAGACTTTCTGCATAGCTGAATCCGGCATTGCCACTTCCACATTTGCTGAGATCAAATGTCTTCAACTCATTGCTAGAGATATTTAACAGGCTAAGTTTATATTTTATATACCTTTGATGTTCATTTTCACTAGCAAAAGCACAATCCCCAACAATTTGATTCATCCAAACAGTCACTGGCTGTACCAAGCGTGGAAATAGACAGCTACTACATTTATTAGCCCAATGTGCACCTCTACTATCCTCCATCACCCACAATTCAATCAAAGATTCAGAGTCTTCCATCTCAGAAAAACAGAGCATAGCAAGTTCGTTCTCATACACAGTAAGCATAGGTCTTGGAATTGAACAATCAAGTGTTATCAAAGTAAACACTTCATTTGCTATGTCAAATGGAGCTATCACATTGTAAAAACTATCTACTGTACCATCCTTCGAACTAAACCTAAACCAAAACATAGCTCCGTTAACAGTGACGCTTCCATCAAAAAGTGCTACGTTTTCTATTTCAAATTCTAATTCCTTCCATGATTCTGAGCTTAATGAATAAGCTACAACATGCAAAATGGCAAGAGGACGAGCAAAATAAATTATCACTATCTTGTAATCATTATCAATTGGACTGAAGCCAAATCCCACATCGAAAAACAGCTGTGCATCTAAAGGGAGGGGAAGAACTTTCCTGTTTGGAGGCAACTGTCTGACCTCCCTAGTAGCTGGGTTCCACAATAAAAGGGATGGAGAAAATACAGAATCCGGATCGACGTCAACACAGAGTAAACCATTGCTGCAACCGACGATTTGAAAGGTAGTCGAGGAATCAATGAAAGGTGCATTCTCTACTTCATGGAGTTCCATCTTGCAATCAAGCAACCATAAGTCATAACGTCGTTGTAAAAGAAGAGAAGGGTTTTGATGGGTACTGGAGTGGTGGAGGTGGTCAGAGATGAACGATGGGGTTCTGATAAGATTTTTCCAATGTTTACACACACATCCAGATCGGATTAGGGACTTTACCGGAAGTCGTTTGAGAATGTTTCTAATGATTTCTTCAGGAAGAAACGGCAGGTCGCCGGCCATTACAATCTGCTTCATCGCGCTCGATTGCCAAGAACAAACGAGGGATCACTCTGAGCGAGGCCTTCCGATCAATGGGACTATCTGCAGGAAGAACCTATCGTGTCGCATTCTTATGCTTTATATTTCTATTTTCCTTGAAAAATCCGTTTTCCTAATGATTTTTGAGAAAATTCTAAAAAAAATATTTTTTAAACTTTAAAATCCTGTTGAAAAAATTGTTAATTGGATTAATAAGAATGATAATGTAATGATAAAATATTTTATTGTTAAATCACCTATTTAAGATTTTAAAATTTAAATGATATTTTTTTAAAATTTTTTTTTGATTTTTTCTGATATAGATAAGTATTAATTAATTCGACCTCCCATTAACGGTAAACAAATTTAAAGTTTAACTTTTTCGGCGTATAAAAAAAAATTTTAACTTTTTTTGTTATGAGCTTTCCAATCTCTAATCTCTTGTTTGGGGGAATAAGATTTCAATGTCAAATGCGTTAGTAATTTAAATGTCTCACCTACTAGGTTGATCATTAAAAAAAAAAAAAAGTTGATCATAAAATAATTAGGTTAGCTAAAAAAATATTAAATTTAATTAGAATAGAACGAAATCAAAAATTTTAAAAACATTTATCTATTATTTATTTGTGTAGCATTTTTCTCAAGTTATAAAGTAATAAGTTTAGGCTAAAATGTAAATAACTTCCATTAACTTTATATCAGTCACATATAATCCCTTTATTTTTAAAAGTTTAAAGCCAACACCCAAAACTTTCATATTTTGACCACTAACCATTGAAACTAATGGAATATGTGCCATGTCATAGTAGTTCGGATGACTTGACAAATTACATGAAATTTTAATTATTTCATTGATTAAACACATAGTTTTGTCTAAGGGGTAATTTACCTTTTTTATTAATTTCAATCCCTAATTTCCTACTTTCACTTTTAATGCAATTGTCCACCTCCCTAAGCTCAAAACCTGCCAAGGCAACCTGAACGACAAGCCAATTAAAACAAGTGATGCCTTGATGGTGCTTACTCTAGAGCTGAGAATAAGTGTGTCTGTGGGGGGACTATTCGTAATGCTTGTGGAACGTTCCTTAAAGGGTTCATACATCCCATTGAACATGGGGATGAGTTGTCTGCGGAAATCTGGGCTTGCCTTTTGGGGCTTAAATCAGCATGGGCGATGGGTTTCAGGAAAGTATGGTTAGAAATGGATTCTACTGAGTGTCTTGAGTTGATTACAAATGAACAGAGCATTAATCATAGTGATTTTGGCATCCTTACTGAAGTTAAAAACATGCTTCATATGGATTGGGTGACGAAGGTTACTTACATGCCGAGGTTTTGTAATTCCGCGGCAGATTACCTAGCAAAAAGAGGTCTTGAGTCAAGATGGGGATTTCATGAAATTTATCAGCCTTCTGAGGACTTACAGATGATTCTTTGTCAGGATTGTAATGGGTATAATAATCCCATAGGTGCTATCTGAGATGTCCCAATTATATCAAAAAAAAAAAAAACAAGTGATGCCTTTTTGTCTACTTAGGTTGTCTATACAAGGCGGACCTGGGCAATTCCCATGTAAATATAAGAAGTTATAAAATCCCTCAGAAGCAACAGAACCATAAGGTGAAAAAAGTTCATGATGGTGCCAGATGATGAGATTGGATACTGCGGTTTGACATGGATATGAGGTTTTCAAACCAAACAGATGGTTTATCGCTAACCTTTTGTTCAACTTTCTGGTTTTCACAGTTTGACGAAGTGATCCGGGGGGGGGGGGGGAAGGATCAATGCTAGTAAACGAATTTAATTAGTGAACGGGGAAAATTAGGGATTGAAATTGATAAAAGGGTTAAGGAATAAAAATAACCTTCAATTTTTATTAAAATGACAACAGTAACCATAAGTTATTTTTTTGAAGTAAAAGTACAGTTAGGGTCAAACTGTTAAATACAACTAACTTTCATCTATTACAATAGGAAAAATTAATCTTTTATCTCTTAAAGTTGTTACTTACTTGTAACTCAGTTCCTGAAGTTTGACTTGGTATAACTCAGCCTCAGAACTTTTGATTCGCTTGCAACTCAATTCCTGATGTTTCTTATTCATCCTATGTGACCCAAAAAAAAAAAGTTAAAATACTTTTAAAATACCTTTAGACAAAATCATGTGTTTAATTAATGAAATAATAAAAAGGGAGAATTTCAGTTATCCCCTAAGGATGTGACAATTTCAGTCAACCCCCAAAACTTTTTGAAACTTCACTCCACCCCCTTTGAGTCAATTGAAATTAAGTTTTGATGGTAAAAAGATAATGATGCTCATGCCTTATTTATCTTGTAAATTGTCTTATTTACCTTATAAATGGCCAAAATGTTTTCAATTTATTAGGTTATTTTGAATCCATTTACTTTTTTTTATAAATATCTTTATTTATCTTATAAATGCTCTTCGAGAAAAAGAGTGAAAGAAGGACATTATTGTCTTTTCACTTATAAAACTTAATTTCATTTTGACTTACGGGGTGCAGTGAAGTTTCAAAAAGTTTCGGAGGTTAACTGAAATTATGTTATATCCTTGAAGGTTCAATAAAAAGTTCCCTAATAAAATATCCATGTAATTTGCTAAGTCATCCTAATTAATATGGCATGGCACATATTTTGTTAGATTTAAAGGTTTTTTTTTTATCAGCAAGGTTAGTGGTCAAAATATAGAAGTTCAGGGTGTTGGTTTTAAATTTTTAAACCTATACAATTGGCCTAGAGAGGAGTTATTTATATTTTAACCATAAGTTTATAAAAATAGTTACTTCTTTTTTTGGCTAAGACAGGAAGAGTATTTAATAAAATATTCAACCTTCAATGATCGATCTTTTTCAAGTGTTTCCAAAACAAGGGCTCAAAAAAAAAAGGGCTCAACGTTTTTTTTGGATACCGTAAAACACAACTCATTACATATCAACATCCAACCCGAGAACATTAATAAGAAAATATGTGAGAGCTCAGATAAATTAAATGACTATTTAGATTAATGATAAAAATAACTTTTTAATATAATTTATAATATATAAAAAATATTTTATTTTAATTTATATAAACATATTTTTCCAACGTTTTTTTAAGCATGCCTTGAACCTTCAGCACACCCTCACGCTTTATTTGCGGAAAGATCAGCTACCATGTTCGCTTCACTATGACACCTGTCCACAGTGGCTTCCCAACCCTGACCAATGGCACTTTGACACACTATTAATCTGCCTCGAACATAGAGAAACGATTGCCTGTACCTGTGACAGAATCTGAACAACCCATATCACTTTGCATTAGACGGGCAGACTGGACATATTGAGCAATCTTTAATGATAAAAAATGGTTAATATAAGTTTTAGTTTTTGAAGTTTGATCTAATTTTAATTTTAGTTTTTTAAATTTAAAATTAGTGATTTTAATTTTTAAAGTTTGGCATGATTTTAGTTTTGGTTTCTCAAATTTACTCTAAATGACACGTTTGGTTCAATTACATAGGAGAAGATTATATGTAATCCTGTTACAATAAGTTGATTACAGCATTTTGTTGAGCTTATTATAATATAAAGAGGATTACACTTTCTATGACTCATTAATCAGGATGTAGGGATCCTATAATCAAGTGGAAAAAACAATATTATCATTATAATTTTTAAAATTGACCATATTACCCACAAATAACCTTACTTATCTACCATATCCACACTATCGTGTCGATGAAAAAAAAACGTTGCCGCTAATCTTCATCGCTGCTACAGTCGTGGGTAGGGTTTTCTATGGCTGATGAATGGAAGTCATCACCACTTGATCATCTTCGTCGCTGCTTTATCGTGTGGTAAGTCTTTTCTTGGTGTATAAAGATTGTTAGATTTGTTTTTTTGGTGTAGGTCGCTGTTCATGACATCTCTGTTGCTATTTTACCACGTGGACTAGGTCAAAGAGAAAGATTAGAAGGTGATTGAATTTGAGGGTTTGAAGAAGGATTTTGATTCAACGGAGGTTGGGTCCATCGGGTTTGAGGAGGATTTTGAGCAACAGTGGTTGTGTCGCTGTTCATCTCTCTCCTGCGTTTTTTTCTGGTTTTCTGCCTTTTCTTTTTTTGAATGGATTCCCAGACTGCTAATTCTGAAGTCTCTTACCCCATATCTTCATATGAAGGAATTATGGGCTTGTCGGCCAATCTAGACTACTCACCAAAAGCCGGAGTCCGAACGTGTTGTATCTAAAACAAGAATTGCCGTAGACCCTAAAGAAGATAGAGGCGATAGTCGAATATACTTTGATAACGATAAAACAAAAGAGAAAGACACATACCATGATGTATTCAGCTCAAACTTCCTCCTTAGCAATAATATATCATGTGACCTCATCCTAATTGAAATCACTTAGTTCGAGAATAGACTTTGAAGTTGTATGCTGCTTCCTCAATACTGAATACTGATTTTTGAGTTGTTCCTTATCCCATTTTAGACCTGTCTTGCTGTAAAATTCATCACAAATATATTTCCAAACCTTCTTGTTAAAAGAATTGCTATGTTTATTCCCTTTATGCACTTGATCAATCATCAGGTCTACAAGTATCTTAGTGAGTGATGCAGTCCACCTAGCCCTTGACTGTTGATCCTGCTGCTGAGTTGGAAGTCTTCTTGATCTTGTAACTCGGCCTACCATCTACCATTTAACAAACAAAAAATGCCCATCAGAGAGGGATATATGTGCACGTATAAAGAGTTACCGATAGCTTCAAGATGACTGCACATTCGAGAACCAAAATAGTGTGGCAGCCGAATCAATACATTGGTTGATGGAAGTGAAAAGGGAATCCAGAATCCAGACAAAGCCCTAAAACACAAAGAAGCATTAGCACAGCCACGAGGAGGAGATTGAAGAAAGGGAAGGAGTCAAGAGTAAATTCCTACCTTTCTTAGATCCACTCTGCGATACTCTCAACAATTTTATTTCCTTTCCTTCCCCTTTAGAGTAAAAACAAATGTTTCAGAGTAACTATAGTGATTCTTGATGGTGAAATTTAGGCACTAAATTAATGTAGTTTAATCATCATGTAATTTGGTTGTGTTTAATTTTTGGTAACCAAGACTGTGGTTTGCACATGTCATAGTTAGGTATTGCTTATTTATTAACATTCTTTTTTTTGTTAGGTACATTTAGATATGGATGAAGAGCAACAACAAATCATTCTTCATTCAATGTCAAGCTACTTAATGATTGTTTATGCTATTCTAAAAATGTTTCATGATATGATATTTAGTGTGGCTATATATGGCACTAGACATATACAAGGCCGGACTTATAGCCTTGATTTCTACAAGAAAAGAAGGCACCTTAAGGAGATGTTGTATGGTAGTGATGTAACTTGTTTCAACCAAACTAGGATGTATAGAGCTACATTTTTTTTTTTTGACTTTGTAACATGTTAGAGACTATAGCTGGTCTTAAACCAACTTGACATATGTTAGTGGACGAGCAAGTTGCAATCTTCTTGCATATACTTGCTCATTATGTCAAAAATAGAGTTATTCAGTTTGAGTGTGGAAGGTCAGGAGAAATCATAAGTCGATATTTTAAGATAGTTTTAAAAGCAGTTATCCACCTCCAAAGTGAGCTATTTAAAAAACATGAGCCAATTCTTAAAGATTCAACTGATGAGAGGTGGAAGCGGTTTAAGGTAAACATAAATCTCATCCGTCCATATTTTCAAGTGAAGGTTTTATTTTTTAATTTTACTTATTGATGAATAAATGTAGGGCTGCCTTGATGCACTTGATGAAACTCATATAAAGATTCAAGTTCCTGTAGAAATAAAGGGTAGGTATTGGAATATAAAGAGTGACATAACTACCAATGTTCTTGGAGTTTGCACTGCAAAATGTGAATTTATATTTGTCTTTCCGGGCTGGGAAGGATCTGCAGCAAATAGCATAGTGTTGAGGGATGCTATCATAAGACCAAATGGTTTCAAAGTACCTCAAGGTATGAATTTAAGCTTTGTTTTGTATAATTTGATATACTTCATGTGTTTTAATAGTAGTAATATGTTATGTGTAGGGAATTATTATTTGGTTGATGCAGGATATACAAATTGTGAAGGCTTCCTTGCTTTCTATGGAGGACAACGATACTACTTAAGCGAGTGGCGTAATGGAAGACATCCAGAATCTCCACAAGAATGTTTTAACATGCGATATTCATCTGCTAGGAATGTCATTGAACGTGCATTCAGGATCTTAAAAATGTGATGGGAAATATTGAGGGGCCCATCATATTATTCCACTCGTACTCAAAACAGATATATAGTTGCTTGTTGTCTATTGCATAATCTCATTATGCAAGACAATATGGATGATGACCCTATTGTGGCTAAATTTGATTCAATAGACTGATCAAATCCTTAAGATGACAATAATCCCATATTAACCATGGAACCATCAAATGCTTGGAGTGCTTTTTGGGAGAATATAGCTAAAGAAATGTTTGATGCTTTTAGGGCTCATAGGACTAATAGATAATGTTTGTCAATAATTGTCTGCATAGGACATGTATTCTTGATATTTGAATACGTACTTATATGACTATATTGTCTCTCATGGCTAGAATTGATTATGTTTTGTTTGACTCTATTTGCTACTATGATTTTGATGTCTATTATTGTTTATGTGGTGTTTAACTCTATCTTACACTTGCATTACTTGTGTTATACTCCTCTGGTCCAATTGTATGACTATTATTGGTCTTTATTTATTTATTTATTTATTTTACTTTTGTATGCATAGAATGAAAATACAAAAGGATAATAGTAAAGGAAGTAAGCATGTCTGGAGCAACCAAGAAAATAGCTTGTTAGTTGAATGCTTGGTACAGCTAAAAACCTAGGGATAGTTTGTCACAGATACCAGGTTTAGTACAGGGTATTTAAAAAAGCAAGAGGAGATGCTTGAGGTGAAGCTTCCAGGTTGTGGCTTAAGGTTGAGAGCATTGAAGAAAAATTGGCGGATTGTATATGATATGGTTCAAAATAGAAACACTTCCGGACTTCTGGTTTTGGACGGGATCTAGACAAGAAGTGTGTGACAGCTGAAGATCATGTTTAGGCTGAATATGCGAAGGTAGTGGTGTGTTATAAGTTGTTATTAATGTTTACTAATAATGATGCTTAAATTATTACATCATTCTATTTATTTTTAATTCTCAGGTTAATAAAGATGCTGGAAATTTCAGAAATAAGTGTTTACCCCACTTTGAATAGCTATCATATGTTTGGGCTAAGGATCATGCGGCAGGAATGGGAGCAGAGGTGCCTGCATCTCTAGGTGAAGATGATGAAGAAGATGCTAGAGTTGAAGCTAAAGTCAATGCTAAAAAAGTACTAAATACAAATACAAATTTTGTTGTATTTGACCAAAAGCCTTTGCAATCAAATGATGTCCATTCATCATCAAAACAGAAGAGAAGGAGTAGCCGCGATGCTGCAGAGTTGCTTGTTGAAGCATTGAAGGAATCTTCTGCCAATTTATGTAAGGGAATTTGCAGAAATGCAAAAGGATTCAAGAAGAATTGGTCCTATTAACTTAAATAGGGCTAAGGAAATATATAGGCAACTTATGAAAATACAAGGTTGACGTGGAGTGATATAAACAAGGCTCATGTGAAAATTATCGAGTCTCCTTTACTAGTGGTTGTATTCTCAATAATCCCTGAAAATGAAATAGGTGATTGGGTGCATAGCCTTCTCGAATAGCTATGTAGCACCTTTATTTGCTTCTTTTAATTTCTATTTTGGATAATGTCGACGAAATGGGTCTTTGGGTACATACCCTTCTAAAGTAGCTATGTAGCACCTTTAATTGCTTCTTTTTATTTCTATTTTGGTCAATGTAGATATCATCTCAACATTTTTTGTGATTTAAATTTCTAAAAACATGATTTAACTTATTGGTTCTTATGCATGGATTTATATATTGGCTTATTGACTTAGTTTCAATTTATATAAAATTTTTACTTTTTGTTATATAATACACACAATAAAAAATTATTAATAAACACGTATTATACTTCAATTTAATATTATATACGTGTGAGCACGATTCACCTTATATAGGTTGTTAAATTAATAAAATTTTTATTATACATATGACCAAGGAGTAATTTTGTCTTTTAATTGATTATTATAAGTGTGAATAGGGTTATTATACATACTTGGTGAAATAATAGATAATTTCAAGTCATTATGCACATATATATGTAGGTAGGGGTAATTTTTCCTTTTCACGTATTATTATCATGTATTTCCTTATTCCATATAATCCAACCAAACGTTTTCATGCTTATGCATCATCTTTCCCTAATGACAAACCAAACGAATTCATCTAATCATCATTATATTACATTGCATTACATTACCTCCGATTCTGTGAATTAAACGGGCATTTTGTTTATAGTTGTTGGTGCCTCAAGTTTAGGGTAACATATCAAGTCAATTTCTAACTTGAGAGGCCAAAATCAAAATCAGGCCAAACTTCATAGACCAAAAACACCGATTTCAAACTTGAGGGATCAAAATCAAAATCAAAATCAAAATCGGGTCAAACTTCAGGGACCAAAAGTTATATTAATCCATAAAAAAATATCAACTTTTAATTAATAGTGATATTACAAAATGAAAAAGATACTTAAATTCAACTTAAATTTTAAAATCTTAAATTAGTTTTGTTGATAATAAGAGTAATGATATTGATAAAAAGAATATAGTAATTGACAATTCAGATTTTTAGAAAATTATTTATTTGAAATTTTAAAATTCAAGTAGTATTTAAGTGTGTTTTTTTTTATTACAAATCACTTTGACAAATTCAATATTTCAACTTTGGTATCAATACATTATTACATATGAATTAGTTGAAATTCGAAAATAACGTGCATCCTTCTTTTGAATTGTGTTCCCATCAAAGAGCTGAATTGAGAACGTCATTATTAACGGAGTTAATTTTATTTGTTTGTTTGTTTATTTATTTTAATGTTTTCTTTTTTATGGAAATTTTAATGTCTTCCCAAGATATTAGGCCAAGCATGAGCTACACGAAGAGAATATTTTTCCCATGTTCCATCTTAAATGAACCTTATGGTATTTGGAAATGAAAATAAAATAAGCCAGACACAAATAAAACTAGTATTAGCTATCGTCCCCTACTCTTAATGTTTCCTTCCCTTTCTCTTTGACTTCATTACTCATCCCAACTTTTAAATTGAAATATAAGTAGTTCGGTTTTGATATTTTAAAAAAATATTAATTAAATATTAAATTATTAAAAAATGATAAATAAATTCAAAAATTACCAAATTTTAGTTATGGTAATTTAAACTTGCAATAAAAAAAACATGTATAATGAATATTCTTATAAAATATTAATTTTAAACTGTTTAAATTTTAATTTAAAGATTAAAATGTGTAGTTTTTTTTTTTTTAAATCCAATCCCTTCCGGTCTAAAAAGACCTTTTTTGATTGGCCTAAATGACCCCCTTTTTATGACATCTTTTTAGCTCGTTCATGGTCCTTGGCACTTTTATACATTTTGTGAAGACGGATGGATGATCATAATGTACCATAGGAAATCTTCATTCTTTTTGTCATTGTATCGTGCGTTTATATGTCTTGGTTTGAAAGAATATTAATAAAAAATTCATGTTATTTAAAAGAATTAACATAATCTTTGATTCTTCAAGTTTATCTTTATTTTGATTTTAATTTCTTAAGTTTTAAATCATAGGTTTTGATCTTTCATGTTTCATTTTGTTTAAAATATTAGTCTTTATAACTCAATAAGAATCTAGATCATTTTGTCTCTAGAGGAACCAAAACCTATAATTTGAAATTTGAGAGATCAAAATCAAAATTAAGATAAATTTAAGACATCAAAAATGATATTAACCCTATTTAAAAAGTATATATAATGAGTTATTTAAAACTTTAGGCAAGATACCACTAACCCCCGGTATACTTTGATGATGATAGCAAAAGTTTAGTGTATATTAATTAAATTTTTTATATATTATTAATTACTCTTTCCAATCCTAAATATAAGATAACGTTGACTTTTTTTAATGTAAGATTAAGGAAGCTAAATAAGTTACTTAATTATATCATATGTTGTATATCCTTAAATTATTTATTAGTTTATAAATTAGACAAAAGAACTTAGAGAAAAATGACAAATATAAATATTTTAAAGTAATTTAATTAACTTTCTTAATATTTTAAAAAAAATTAACTCTATTTTATATTTAATAAAGAAAGAGTAAACTCTTTAATTACCTATTTATTATGAAAACTTCACAAAAATATGAAATCGTTAGAGAAATAAAACATTCGGGACCCATAATGTACAAATTAGTCTGCCCAAAGCGTAGACCACAAGCTTTAAGATGTATTCTGCGTATATAATTCATTAACCAAAACCCATGTTTACAATTAATCGAAAACTTTAAGATGTGTTCTACACGATAATAATATTGTAAAACTCATGAATTGATTATCTAAATTTATTATTTTTATGTTTTTACCTCACAAAATTATTTCAAGTCACTCTTAAACTAATAATAGTTGTAAACTTAATCAGACTCACGTGTTCACACGTTAAGTTCACTCTTAAATCATGCTAACTTTTTCGATTTGATCATGTTCAGTGTTTTATTTATGAATTTTTTTTAATTTTTGTTGTTGAGGAAGATGAATTATGAATAAATTCAATTTCAATTATTTGAATTTAAAATATATTTAAATCAAGTTATCATTTTTTATATTTTAATTATTTAATTATATATTATGCTTTTGGAAAAAAATTATACATTATTAGTACTTATTAAACTTTTATGAGTTTACCATTCGAATTTACAATACATTTTTATATTACTGTCATTAGTTTACTTAAACTTGTGAATTTATCCATCTATCAACAACACCACACAAGAAGACAATTTAATTAAACTATCTAATTGGAATAATTGAAATAATTCTCCTAAAAATATTTTCTACATTTTCTACGTTCACATGATCTCAAACTTAAAATCTCTTACTTAAATGGTCAATACTCCTTACAAAATAGCCGACGCTGATTGATAAACAAGGGCTCAATCTTTAATCATAAAAAATATCAATCAAATTATGGGAATAATTTATAAACAGGTAACCAATGTGCCACTCAATAGAAGGAAGTGGAGTCACATAGCTCATTCTTCAAACGCCTTGTCTTAAAACCTAGCAGATTCCCCATTTACTCTTTTACAAGAGGTCTAATAAAAATTTAAATCTAAGATAAAATTGAACGTTCTTTGATCCCTTTTTCTTAAACGTATTGTTCTTTCAACCTTCAATCAAGGATTTCTTCTCATATCTTCTCTTCTCCAAATCATCTCCTCCTTAACTCAAACAAATTGATATAAACAAAATTCAGTTCTACATCCAAGCTATTAATTCAAGCATTAGATAAATATTAATAACTTTAAGAACTATGATCATGCAAACTTCTAATTTCCTATATTCAAAACTAAACATGTACCAACAAAAACTACTTGTGCAAACCAATGTATTTAATTCATTTCTCCTTTATTTTTCTTTCCATTCATGATATGAAGAAAATCATCGATATACTATGTAAACAGAAAACCTCAAATTATGCACGCACTAGGAGCAAAACTATATATCCCCATATTTGATAGAAAACCAAAAATTCTATGATACAGATAGGTCAAATACAGCCTAAAACATCTGGTAGTTGAATGTCTACATCCATTAGCTAGATAACTTCTCTAAAAGGCATCAAGGATTATAGGGCTCATTTCTCCCAAAAGTATTTAAACAGAATAAATATGAGCTACAATGCAGTAACAAAAATTTAGGGTCAATAACTCTTCAAATATATGTTGATGATTGGTACAAGACTATCATCCGCCAAAAGCAAATATCTCAAGTTTGTTAGTAGTCAGATAGAACAAAGACATCCACTTCACATCCAAAATATCATTAACAAGTCCAAACCATACATAAAACTGAACCTATTCTTTTTATGTGCAATGTACTACATGAATCTGAACCAAATGTCGTAGTTGACGAAGTTGCGAGAGATAATCTTCTTGTGGCACCTTTTTGTCTGAATAGGTACATACTTTAATATTATTCTTTTGATCTGTGTTTTCAGGGGGGGGGGGGAGATTGAGAATGAGAACTTCATAAGTTACGAAGCAATTTTCTTTTAATGACTTCTGCAGACAAGTTTTCATGAAAGTCAAGCACTGAAGAATAAGACCATTTTGTTACAGGGTGGAGGAGAACTATGATGGCAGATACCATAATAGTAACATCTTTTCAATCTCTGCACTATGATTTGGACCCACCTGATGTGTCAACTTCTCTTCCCTGGGAATGATATAAAATCATTGATATATTATTACATGGACAACAAATCCAAGCTAATCCATACACCAATAACTAAATTATATATCCATCTATAGAAGAGAAATGAACAGAAAAATTCATAAATGAATCAAATAAAGTTAGAAACACACCTGGTAATGAATATAGACGCATATTAATCATTCTAAATAACTTCTTCAAAGGGCATCAAGATTACAGGTACAGTCATTAATAGGGATTAAACAAAAATAGAACAAATTTTGCTTCATCATTCTCCACTTAACAGTTTAATATCACTGATGACTTAGGACCTTATACAAATATTGTACACAATTTCTTTCCTCCAATTGGCACAAGACTTTCTGCATGGTCGTAAATACAGACACTGCCATCGCCCCCGCCATATTTGCTGATATTAAACGCCTTCAATTCATTGGTAGAGATATTTAACAGAGTAATTTTTTGTTCATGATCGCACTCTTGATGTTCATTTTCACTACCATCACAAACAATTTGATTCATCCAAATAGTCACCGGACGTACCACACTTGGAATGAGACAACTACTATATTTCTTAGCCCATGATAAACCTGAACCATCCTCCATCACCCACAATTCAATCACACATTCAGAGCCTTGACTCGCAAAACAAGAAAGCACAGCAAGTTTGTTCTCATACATGGTAAGCCTAGATTTTGAAGCAGACCAACAAGGTGTTGGTATGAAAGTAAGCACTTCATTTGCTATGTCAAATGAAACCATTGCATAGCAAGAGGTATCTGTGTCTGGATCCCACCCAAGCCCATTCCAAAATATAGTTCCATTCATAGCGACGCTTTCATAACCAAGAGTGGCGCTATCATAACTAACACCTACATCTTCAATACCAACGTTTACTTTCTTCCATGATCCTGAGCTTAATGAATACACTACAACAAGCGGAAGCTCATCAGGAGGATCAGAATGATAAGTTATCACTATCTTGTAATCATTAACAACTGGACTAAAGCCAAACCCTATATTGAAAGGGAGATCTGCACCTTTCGTATTTGGGGGCACCTGTCTGACCTCTCTAGTAGCTGGATTCCACAATAGAAGGGAAGGATAAGATCCAGAATCCGTATCGACCTCAACACAGAGCAAGCCATTGCTGGAACCGACGATTCGAAAGGCTTTAGAGGAATCGATCAAAGGCGCAATGTCAACTTTATGTACTTGCATGTTGCAATCAAGATGCCATAAGCCATTCCGTTGGAAAAGAAGAGAAGGATTTTGATGAGTGGAGTGGTGGAGATGCTCAGAGATGAAAGATGGGGTCTTGATGAGATTTCTCCAATGTTTGCAGACACATCGGGATCGGATTAGGGTTTTAACCGGAAGTCGCATGAGAATGTTTCTGATGATTTCTTGGGGAAGAAACGGCATGTCACCGGCCACTACAATCCGCTTCATCAAGCTCGATTGTGAAGAACGAAGAAGCGATCTTCAGAGGAAAGCCTTCAATCAATGGTCGGATAAAACAATACTTTCTCTTAGGGCTTAGTTTATCACCATACTTTCTCAACAGATTTGTTTGTTTTTAAAAATTGGGCACTCACTGTCTTTGAAAATGTAGTTAAGAATAGTGATGAAGGCATATTTCTTCTGGATTTATGAGGTTGGATAGCTTAGCAAGGCAGATCCTTTGTGTATTTCATGCATTATCAATTTTTACCAAGTTGAGTTTTGTCAGTTTTCGTTAGATGTTTGTGGCCACAAAGGATGGTATCATAATCAGCTAAAAATATTTGGGTTAATAACTATGGAATTAGACCCAATTTCTAAATCTCTAATTGTGTCATATAACTTAATTTATAATTTTTTAAGTTTAATAATCAAAATTATAATTTGATTAATTCAACCGTCTTTTAATAGGATTTTCCCTAAAACAAACAAATATTCATCTATATATACAATATAATTTTTTTAAAAAAAAATATACTATTTGTCGAAATAAAATTATTCAAATTTGTATATATCCTAAATAATTACAACAAATATTTTTGTTCAATAAAGATATTATATAAATATAATTCTAAATCAATATGTACAATATAATTTTCTTTAACAAAGCTGTATATAAAATTATTCAAATTTGTATATATCCTATATATTTGCATCAAATATTTTTATCCAACAAAGATATTATGTAAATATAAGAATATAATGAGTGGACTTGTTATTCTATTTCATCAAAAACCTTCCCATGTAGTGGCTGGGGAATTTCACTTGTTCCATGTCTCTGATGTTGGTTCAATATGCAAGACAAAGAAATCAATTGTACATTCTTCTAAAGTGATTTAATGAATATTGATGTGCCTATTCCATTTTTAAATCACATATTAAATCATGGGGTAAATTTCGTTGGTAATTAATTAATACACTAATAATCATAATTAAGAACCAGAGAGTAAAAAGATAATGAATTAACAGACAGAGGTGATTTAGGAAAGAAGATATGACTTTGAGAGGGTAATGTGGTCATTTAACAACATTCAGAAAAATCCCTAATTAAATCTCTCAACCTATTCAAGAATTTGTTAAAAATGGAGGCTTAAATTTAAATTTTTGTATTTCAACTAGATTTATATAGTATTATCCCTTGTTATTATTAGAGATTTTCCTCAATTTTCCCTATTTAGATATTTTAAATTGCATTTGAATAAAATATAATACATAATGCATCGGTTGGTATTTGGCTATTTTAAAATTTATTTGAATAAAATACAATGACCCTTTTCAGTTTTGTTAGGATTCCCAAGATATATCTCCTCTACTTTTAAAACCTTCACTTTAGTTCAATTATTAATTCCATATATTAAATATTTTTTTCATACATGTTTATATTTAATAAGGATGATGTGATATTAAGAATTAATTCGATAATGAAGTCTAGTATAATTAATAAAAATAATATTTTTATAGGAAAAATAATATTCAAAATCATTTAAATTTTATAACAAATTCAATGTTTCTAACTTTTCTTCTCAATTTGTATAAATTAGTTAGAAATAGTTTATGTTTGAGATGTGAGAGAGTATGTTACATCATTATTTTTATATAAAAAAAGAGTACGTTCCATAACTCTTTTGAATTGTGTCCCTAATAAAAAGCTGAATTCCTAATAAAGAGCTGAATTGAGAACGCCATTAAACGAGTTAGATTTTATTTATATATTTATTTTAACGTTTTCTGAAGATAAAACGTCAAGCTTGGGGTATAGCAACTAGCAAGAGAACTTTTTTCCCATGTTTCTTCTCAAATGATCCTTATGGTATTTGGAAATGAAAATAAACGTTGTGATATAAAGAAATGGATCAAGTGGGATCTTAATATGAAAACGAAGGTTTCTACATAAATCAAACTAGCTTCTCTTACTTTTCTTCCTACTCAGACAATTGGCGCACAGGCTTCTACATAATTGAAAATAACATCAACACAGTTATATTTGCAGGCACATGAAATATCAGGAATTCATTCTTAGTAGTGAGATTTGAATAGAGATAAAATAGTTTTTGCTCCATTTTCACTATACAATCAAATTCAATACAAAAACTCTCCTGCCTATTTAGTGTTAGGTATGTGCTTCAAGAATTCTTCCACATTGGGAGCCACAAAAAATCAACTTGCAAGTTTGAACAAATAAGTACTACGCCGAGTCTGTTTGAATTAGATTTTAGAATATGGTTTCTGGAGAAAAAATGATAAAAAATAATTTTACAGAATTTATTGAGAGAATATATTTTGTTGGGGAAAAAGCGATATCGATATACTTTTGGGCCACAAAGGATCATATCACATAAAACACAAAAGGGAACACAACATTTACAATATAATAAAGCTACACGGAAGATAGTTGCGCACACAGTTTGGCTAGACTTGCTGGGCGCCCTGCTCATTTTTTGACCCACCTATGATCATCTACCATCATGTCTTAGAATGGTGGTATATGATGAAAGTCGTTCCTCGATCCAATTATTTCTGATGCAATCCTTTATTTATTAACGAAGTATATATTTTGGTCCAGAAAACCAAGGAAACAGAAAGAAAAGAACCTAAACACCAAACAGAATCAAACCAAACCAAACCAAACAAAACAACAACCCTACACATCTTATCTTCAACAATAAGGGATGCTGTTAAAAAAAACAATAAGGAATGACTAACAATGAAGGTGGGAGATTTGAATCCCATCCAAAAGGGCCTACCTTCATAAAAGACCCCCTTGAAAGCTAATCCGTTGCAAGGTTCAACTAATTTCAGGACCCAAACACAGCTACAATCCAAGCCAATATTGTAGAGCACATTATTCTCCAAGTTAGCACTGCAATGCCATCCAGAAAAAGCTACCCCACAAACAACAGAGTTAATTAATCGAAAGCTAACAATCAGACTCAAACACAACCTCATCAAATACCAAATCTAGAGCCAACTTCATCCCTTTCATGAGACTTGAGAGCCATAGCATCACACATGAAGATAGCATTTGAATGAAAGGAACAACTACACAAATTCATAACCTTCCCCTCATACTTTCTGGAAATAGACAGTGAGATACCGTAAAAAAAAAAAAAGTAATCGTAGCAAATGGTATCCTCACATATAAAAGGATCATCATTCAACCCGAACACACAATATATATCTGAAGAATGTATCACATTGATTGAACAAAGAGTCAAGATTTTAAGGACGACAAGCAATCAATACTTGATGAAAGATGGTGCATTGAAAAGATTTTCTTCATCCTTCGCATGATGAACAGTAAAATTCACAAATGAGTCAAATAAAGTTAGAAACACTCCTGGTGCTAATATAGATGCGCATTGATCATTCTAAATAACTTCTTTAAAGGGCATCAAGATTACAGGTGCAGTCATTAATAGGGATTACGCGAAAACAGGAAAAATTTTGCTTCATCATTCTCCACTTAACAGTTTAATATCACTGATGACTCTGGACCTTATACAAATATTGTACACAATTTCTTTCCTCCAATTGGCACAAGACTTTCTGCATGGTCGTAAATAAAGCCACTGCCATTGCCCCCGCCACATTTGCTGATATCAACTGCCTTCAATTCATTGGTAGAGATATTTAACAGAGTAATTTTTTGTTCATGATCACACTCTTGATGTTCATTTTCACTACCATAACAGACAATTTGATTCATCCAAATAGTCACTGGACGTACCACACAAGGAATGAGACAGCTACTATATTTCTTAGCCCAAGATGCACCTGAACCATCCTCCATCACCCACAATTCAATCAAAGATTCAGAGTCTTGAGTCGGAAAAAAAGAAAGCACAGCAAGTTTGTTCTCATACATGGTAAGCCTAGATGTTGAAGCAGACCAATCAGGTGTTCGTATCAAAGAAAACACTTCATTTGCTATGTCAAATGAAACTATTGCATAGTAAAAAGTATCTGTGTCTGGATTCCACCCAAGCCCACTCCAAAACATAGTTCCATTCACAGTGACGCTTTCATAACTAAGACCTACATTTTTAACCCCAAATTCTACTTTCTTCCATGTTCCTGAGCTTAATGAATACACTACAACATGCGGAACCTCATAAGGACAATCAGAATCATAAGTTATCACTATCTTGTAATCATTAACAACTGGACTAAAGCCAAACCCTATATTGAAAGGGAGATCTGCACCTTTCGTATTTGGGGGCACCTGTCTGACCTCTCTAGTAGCTGGATTCCACAATAGAAGGGAAGGATCAAATCCAGAATTAGTATCGGCGTCAACGCAGAGAAAGCCATTGCTGGAACCGACGATTCGAAAGGTATTCAAGGAATCGATCAAAGGTGCAATGTCAACTTTATGGACTTGCATCTTGGAATCAAGATGCCATAAGCCATTCCGTTGGAAAAGAAGAGAAGCATTTTGATGAGTGGAGTGGTGGAGATGCTCAGAGATGAAAAATGGGGTCTTGATAAGATTTCTCCAATGTTTGCACACACATCGGGATCGGATTAGGGTTTTCACCGGAAGTCGCATCAGAATGTTTCTGATGATTTCTTCGGGAAGACACGGCATGTCGCCGGCCACTACAATCTGCTTCATCGAGCTCGATTGTGAAGAACGAAGACGCGGTCTTCAGAGGAAAGCCCTTCTTCAATCAAAGGTCTGATTCTTCTGTGAGAAGAATCTGTTGGCGTGCTTTATGCTCGTATTTCTATTTTACTGAAAAGTTGGTTTTATGACTAAAAATCAGTTTTTGTATTTTTGCCCGTATGAATTATTATTAAATGCTTTAAATCGTTAGAAATTAAAATAATTAGAGACCGAATATTCCTTAAATTGTTAAACATTTATCGCCTGCTATTATGTTAAAACAAATTTAAAGTTTAACTTTTTTATCAGATTTCAAAACTCTGATATCTTCTTTAAAGAAAAAAGGATTTTGCCATTTGTTAGTAATTCAAGGGTCTCTTAGACAGAAAAAAAAAAGGTAATTCAAGGGTCTCTCGTATTATTAGGTTGATCATAAAAATTATTAGGGTGGCTGAAAATATTAAATTTAATTGGATTTCAATATCAAATGTCTCTCATATTATTTGGTTGAACGTTTTTAAAATATTTATCTATTCTGTTAATGTTATTTTTTTAGTATTTCAAAATTTTTCCAAATCTTACAGTGATGATATTACAAAAAAAAATTACTTATTTTTTGGCTTGAAGTATTGAATGAAAAAAATTCATATTTTAAGAAAGATAGTAACCCATGCATAATTAAATGATAACAAAAGTTTTGTATACATTAATTGATTTACAATAAAAAAGACTCAAAATTTCTTTTGAACGAGACCTAAATTTTTGGATTTTGATGAGTAACACCCAATTTTTTAAAATGCTTATTTAATTTACAAAAAATATAATATTGTTCTGAAAATAAAATTTTGAAAACTCAAGACAAACAAAACAACACTAAAAAATTCATAACCAAAAACCAACTTTACAATTAATATGAACAAACTTTTTTGGATTCAATCCCCTTTAGCGTAGATGATAAACTTTTTGGTCCATCTTCTCCAATATGCATTAGTGAAGAGGCAGCAAGGTAACCAAGAGGGGCCACTCCCTCCTATGTTTCTATATTTTCTAAGGTTCTTTTCTTCCTTTGTTTTTCAAACACTTGAATGATGTACTAGTTTTGCACCTCAATCATGTATGATGGAATCATCAAAGATTCAACTTTTCTCTATGTGTTGATATTAATAATGACTTATTATTTCAATGAAGAATTTATTATTCAGATACTTCATTCATCATGAAGTAAGAGAAAAACTAATGAACTATCATTTACTTTTTTATCGAAGCTGCAATTGGTAACACAAAGTATTTGATGTAGTGTTGTTTAGCCACTTAAGGTACTGCATATTAGTTTAATAAAAAGGTTGATACATTCTTTAACTTTTCAAGTTTACTCACATTTTGATTAACTTAAGTGACCAAAACATACTATTTGAAATATAATAGACCAAAATCAAAATAAAAACAAACTAAAGAGATCAAAGATTTTACTAACTCTTAATAAAAATACTCACTCCCTCATCTTCTTCAAGTGTTTACATAACAAGGACCCAACTTTTAATTGTCAAAAGGATCAATCAAATCCATTCATAATTCAAGCCAAAGTCTTTTCAAACCTAATCCGTGAAGAGCTAGTCATATAATTCATAGCATAATCAAAACCAAACAAGCTCCAAAGTTCTGAGAAAAAAGAGTATAAATGGGCATCCAATGATCCACATCTTGCTCTTGTACAGATCTATAAATCTAAATATAAGGAACTAAGTATCAAACCCTATTTGAGCTACTTTTAGCCAATTGTTCTTCCAACCTTATGCAAGGATTTCTTCCCAAATTCCTCTTATTTCTCCTTTCTTCTCTTCTTTTTCATATCATATCCTCTGCTTTCCTTCCCTTCCCTTTCATGATATGAAAAAACCATAGACATGCTATTTAAACATAAAAACCCCAGATTATGCCCACACGAGTAACAAAATTATATATCCACATATTTGATAGAAAACCGAAAATTCTAGTATTATAGATAGGTCAAATACAACTTAAAACATCTGGTAGTCAAATGTCTACATTCATCATTTCAGATGACTTCTCTAGAGGGTATCAAGAACTATAGGCGCACAATCATCTCAATTGAAGGGCTCATTAATAACAAAACAAAAGTGCTTAAAAGAAAGAAATATGAGGTACAATGTGCTAATTAAGATTTAGGGTCAAGGCCCTTCAAATATATTTTTCCAATTGGTTCCAGGTAGCTGCGCAAGAAAAATACCATCTCCATCGCTACATCTCTGCCAAAAGCAAATGTCTTGAGTGCGTTAGTAGTTATATAAAACAAAGACAACAATTTAGTATTTGCTTCATCATTCTCCACTTCAAATCCAATATCATCAACAAGTCAAACCCTACATGGACACTGCAATCGATTTCATCCCTCCAACTGGTACCAAGCTTTCTGCATAATTGAAAATATGTTCACAACGATAGCCAATATCAACCATCTTACGTTCATTAGCAGTGATATTGCATAAAGTACTGATATTGCATATAGCAATTTCCTTGCGTACTTCAAACTCCGCACGTTCAGTTTCAGTAATGAGACTGCTTACATTCCCATCACAAACAACTTCATTTCTCCAAATAATCACGGGACGTCCCAAGCATAAAAAGGGACCGCCAATATATTTTTTAACCCAACCCCACCTCTCCTTGGATGCATACGTACCCTCATCCATCACCCATAAATCAATCAAAGAAGATCCAAAGACTTGATCTGCAGGGGAAGAAATCATTGCAAGTTTGCTCTCATACACAGCAAGCCTACAACTTGAAATAGAGCCTAAATCAGGCGTTGGCATTATGCCAAACACTTCCATTGCCATGTCAAATGAAATTATCACATCATAACCATCACCATTATCCCCAACCTGCCTTGTTCCAAACCAAAACATTTTTCCATTAGCAGTGACAGGGTCAGACTTAAGAAGTATGCCTTCCAAGATCCCACATTCTACTTCCTTCCAAGATCCAGAGCTTAAAGAATACACTTTCACTCGATTCATCTTAGAATTAGACTTAGGACAATAAATCATAACTATCTTGTGATCATCATCAACTGGACTGAAACCAAACCCTATGAAGAAATGACATTGAACCCGAGTAGTAGTTCTGGGCACCCACCTGACCTCCCTAATAGCAGGATTCCACAATAAAAAAGGATGAGAATATAGATTATCATCATCCTTATTGATTTCAACACAAAGCAACCCATTGGTGGACCCGACAACCCTAGCAAAGAGCCTACCACCATCCATGGAATCAATCAAACGTGCCTCTTCGATTTCACGGACTTGCATTTCACAATTGAGCAAACGTAAGTGCAAAGGCCTACTTTGTAGGACAAGAAGAGAAGGGTTTTGATGAGTGGAGTGGTGGAGGTGGTCAGCGATAAAAGATGGGTTTTTGGAGAGATTTTTCCAATGCTTGCAAACACATTGAAATCGGATTAGAGATTTTACCGGAAGTCGTTTGAGAATGTTTCTGATGAGTTCGTCGGGAAGAATTGGTGCGCCTCCGTCGCCATCGCCGTCCATAACCACCAGCTTCATGGTGCTTGCCGCCGAGAAGGACATATTTCTGTGAGGAAGGCCTCCGATTAGAGTCGCAAATTCGATTGCTGAAATGTAAAATAGCGTCCGACTTTTATACTCCTAATTTACTAGAGGTTAATTTTTTTCACTCACCAATGAAAAAGAAAAGGAGAAAAATTCTTTTATCAATGATGCATGGGCTTTTTCTTCGTACCAATATTTTAAAAGCTGAATGGAATGTTAAATGATTAAATGGGGAAGTTAGTGAGTAATATTTCGAACGATTGAATCGGTTGAACTGTGGTCAGACTGCAGACATAATAATTATATATATATATAAAATAAATAAAATATCAAACTATTTAATAACTTTAAAATTTAAAATAAACTTGAATATTTCAGTTTTATGAGGAGTTTACAAGCTTACATGATGAAAACTTTCAAAATCATTGAAAATAATGTAACTAAATATACTTAACACTTTATATTAATTAGTTTACATAAAAATATGTAAATAAAATTTAAATAATAAAATTTTAAACATAAATTTTCCCTGGATCCTAAATATAAATATAAAAAAATTAATTTTTTAAAAAAATGTTAAGAAAGATAATTAAATTACCTTAAAATACTTATATCTACTATTTTTTCTCTAAACTGTTTTTTTAACTCATAAAATAATATATAATCTAATAATACATAACATATAATATAATTAAGTAACTTATTTAATTTTTTTTAATCTATCTATAAAAACCAGTTATATCTTATATTTAAAGTATGGGTATGGGAGTATATAAAAAATATAAAATCAGATCTTTTCTCCACTTGTGGACTGTGTGGGCGAGATTAGGGGAAACCCCTTACCGAATGTGCTGAGTATTGAAGTGTGATGGTTGAATGCATTAAATGGAATTTATTACTTTTTACGGTGTGCACGACAATTTTTGTCTCTCAATATTTTAAACCATCATATGTTTGAGATGTTAGAGAGTATGTTACATCATTATTCTTATTAAAAAAAAAAGAGTATGTTCCATCATTATTTTGAATTGTGTCCCTAATGAAGAGCTGAATTGAGAACGCCATTAAATGAGTTAAATTTTATTTGTTTGTTTGTTTGTTGTAACGTTTTCTGAAGATATAAAGTCAAGCTTTGGGTATAGCAACTAGCACGAGAACATTTTCCCCATGTTTCTTCTTAAATGATCCTTATGGTATTTGGAAATAAAGGTATTTTGGCAATGAAAATAAACGTTGTGATGCAACGAAATGGATCAAGTGGTACCTTAATATGAAAACGAAGGTTTCTGCATAAATCAAAACTAGCTTCTCTTACTTTTCTTCCTACTCAGCCAATTGGTGCACAGACTTCTCCATAATTGTAAATACCATCAACACACAGTTATATTTGCGGGCACATGAAATATCAGGAATTCATTCTTAGAAGTGAGATTTGAATAGACATAAAATAGTTTTTGCTCCATTTTCACTATACATTCAAATTTAATACAAAAACTCTCCTGCCTATTTAGAATTACAGTATGATACTTGTCTGTCACAAACAATCCATTTTACAATCTACAAACCACTCCCCATGATCCATTTCCGCTTATAAGCATTCCTAAAATGTAATGACACACTTCCAAAGGCTTTCACTTTTCTTCCCAAGTGTCTGCTCATTATCTTGCATGTCAGTGTTAGGTATGTGCTTCAGGAATTCTTCCACATTGGGAGCCACAAAAAATCAACTCGCAAGTTTGAACAGACAAGTACTATACCCATTTTGTTTGAATTAGCTTTTAGCTTCCGGGAAAAAAAATGATAAAAAATAATTTTACAGAATTTATTGAGAGAATATATTTTGTTGGGAAAAAAGCAATATTGATATACTTTTGGGCCGAAAAGGATCATACCACATAAAACACAAAAGAGAACAAAACATTTACAATATAAAAAAGCCACAGGGCAAATAGTTGTGCTCACAATTTAGCTAGACTTGCTAGGTGCCCTGCTCATTTTTTGACCCACCTATGATCGTCTACCATCATGTCTTAGAATGGTGGTAAATGATGAAAGTCGTTCCTCCATGCAATCATTTCTGATGCAATCCTTTATTTATTAACGAAGTGTATATTTTTGTCCAGAAAAAACAAGAAAACAGAGACAAAAGAACCTAGACACCAAACAGAATCAGACCAAACCAAACAAAACAACAACCCTACACATCTCATCTTCAACAATAAGGGATGCTGTTAAGAAAACAAACAATAACGAATAACTAAAAAAGAAGGTGGGAGATTTGAATCCCATCCAAAAAGGCCTACCTTCATAAAAGACCCCCTTGAAAGCTAATTCGTTGCAAGGTTCAACTGACCTCAGGACCCAAACACAGCTACAATCCAAGCCAATATTGTAGAGCACATTATTCTCCAAGTTAGCACTGCAATGCCATCCAGAAAAAGCTACCCCACAAACAACAGAGTTAATTAATCGAAAGCTAACAACCAGACTCAAACACAACCTCATCAAATACCAAATCTAGAGCCAACTTCATCCCTTTCTTGAGAGCCAAAGCATCACACATGAAGATAGCATTTGAATGAAAGGAACAACTACACAAATTCATAACCTTCCCCTCATACTTTCTGGAAATAGACAGTGAGATACCGTAAAAAAAAAAAAAGTAATCGTAGCAAATGGTATCCTCACATATAAAAGGATCATCATTCAACCCGAACACACAATATATATCTGAAGAATGTATCACATTGATTGAACAAAGAGTCAAGATTTTAAGGACGACAAGCAATCAATACTTGATGAAAGATGGTGCATTGAAAAGATTTTCTTCATCCTTCGCATGATGAACAGTAAAATTCACAAATGAGTCAAATAAAGTTAGAAACACTCCTGGTGCTAATATAGATGCGCATTGATCATTCTAAATAACTTCTTTAAAGGGCATCAAGATTACAGGTGCAGTCATTAATAGGGATTACGCGAAAACAGGAAAAATTTTGCTTCATCATTCTCCACTTAACAGTTTAATATCACTGATGACTCTGGACCTTATACAAATATTGTACACAATTTCTTTCCTCCAATTGGCACAAGACTTTCTGCATGGTCGTAAATAAAGCCACTGCCATTGCCCCCGCCACATTTGCTGATATCAACTGCCTTCAATTCATTGGTAGAGATATTTAACAGAGTAATTTTTTGTTCATGATCACACTCTTGATGTTCATTTTCACTACCATAACAGACAATTTGATTCATCCAAATAGTCACTGGACGTACCACACAAGGAATGAGACAGCTACTATATTTCTTAGCCCAAGATGCACCTGGACCATCCTCCATCGCCCACAATTCAATCAAAGATTCAGAGTCTTGAGTCGCAAAAAAAGAAAGCACAGCAAGTTTGTTCTCATACATGGTAAGCCTAGATGTTGAAGTAGACCAATCAGGTGTTCGTATCAAAGAAAACACTTCATTTGCTATGTCAAATGAAACTATTGCATAGTAAAAAGTATCTGTGTCTGGATTCCACGCAAGCCCACTCCAAAACATAGTTCCATTCACAGTAACGCTTTCATAACTAAGACCTACATTTTTAACCCCAAATTCTACTTTCTTCCATGTTCCTGAGCTTAATGAATACACTACAACATGCGGAACCTCATAAGGACAATCAGAATCATAAGTTATCACTATCTTGTAATCATTAACAACTGGACTAAAGCCAAACCCTATATTGAAAGGGAGATCTGCACCTTTCGTATTTGGGGGCACCTGTCTGACCTCTCTAGTAGCTGGATTCCACAATAAAAGGGAAGGATCAAATCCAGAATTAGTGTCGGCGTCAACGCAGAGAAAGCCATTGCTGGAACCGACGATTCGAAAGGCATTCAAGGAATCGACCAAAGGTGCAATGTCAACTTTATGGACTTGCATCTTGGAATCAAGATGCCATAAGCCATTCCGTTGGAAAAGAAGAGAAGGATTTTGATGAGTGGAGTGGTGGAGATGCTCAGAGATGAAAGATGGGGTCTTCATGAGATTTCTCCAATGTTTGCAGACACATCGGGATCGGATTAGGGTTTTCACCGGAAGTCGCATCAGAATGTTTCTGATGATTTCTTCGGGAAGACACGGCATGTCGCCGGCCACTACAATCTGCTTCATCGAGCTCGATTGTGAAGAACGAAGGCGGTCTTCAGAGGAAAGCCCTTCAATCAAAGGTCTGATTCTTCTGTGAGAAGAATCTGTTTGGCGTCACGTTCTTGTGCGTTATACTCGTATTTCTATTTTACTGAAAAGTTGGTTTTATGACTAAAAATCAGTTTTTTATATATATTAATTATGAGGTTGTTCGGCATTGCTTTTATGAATCGGGTTTATTATATAAGCCCGATTCACATAAATCGAGATAAATCTTCTCCATATATTTATCTCATAGACCGTAAAAGCTACCTCGTAGACCGTAAAAGTTACTTTGTATCCGTGAATCACAATTCATAAACACTTATGGAGCTTCCATAAGTCATTCCAAACAGCCTCTATGTAGTTGTCTATTAACTCATATTTAGGTTAACTTACTCTTCCAATTAATATGATCTATAAGATAATATATTTAATGTAGTGGTGTGACTGTAGCAGTGGAGCACTGTAGCAAATAGAAAATTACTGTAGGCCCAGTTTGGTACGTGTCACTGAATTTTGATGGATTTGAACTGGGACTGGGATTGAGATTGATGCTTTAAAAATATGTTTGGTACGAAGTAATAGTTGGAGGGAATAATTTCATTAATCTTATTTAATAAATAATCACTAATTATGTCATTAGCGAAAAAAAACAGAGAGAGTGATTATGCAATGTTTTGAAACCCGGACCGGTCGTTGAACCGGTCAGGGTACTCGATTAAGGGTCAGTGGGTTAGATCAGAGTAAAACTGGAGCTAAATCGAGGCAAAATAGGTGAAAAATTGAATATTTTAGGTTTATTAATATGAAATTCTAAAAGAAAATTAAAAAAAAAACTTAATTTTTAAAAAATGGTGGATTGGACCAGTTTCCGGACCGGACAGGTTTTACGGGATTGGCCGGTTCCTGGTCTGAACCGGTCGGTCCGGTCTGAGTTTCAAAACCCTATGATTATATGAGAGTAATGGATTCTTGGTTAAAATCAGAAGTTATTTTTGTCCAAAAAATATTTTAATTAAGGATATTATTGTCTCTACAGTTTTACAGTACAGGGATTGAAAACACAATACCAGGGGGGAGGTGGTTTTGTAGCAATCTCACTTTCGTGATACTCTCAATCCATAGTTATCTGTAGTCTCTCATACCAAATGATATATTTTGACTCAATCCCTGATCCAATCTCTGTCCCTACCCCACAATGTCTCATACCAAACAGGGCCGTAGTAGTGGGAAAGCACTGTAGCACACGTGAAGGCACTGTAGCAAACAATGGGAAATTACTATAGCAGCACGAAATTTACTGTTATGGGTACTGTAGCAGCCGAATTTTCCTATAAATAGAGACTTTTGGTTTTGTATTTTTAGACACTTGAATAAAGAGCCTCTCTCTCTCTCATTTCTATCTCTAGAATTTCTCCCTTTTACTATTTTATTATTGTCAATATTTTTATAACACGTTATCTGCACGAAGCTCTACCAAAGGTATGATCTTCTTATGGTTTATTTGACAATCTCATATATATTGTTTTACTGTATATTTATTTAATAGATTTGGGATAATCTGAGCCACTATATGGAATTAAGAAATATATCTTTACTGATTGTTATAAACATCAGGTTCCTTGGTTAAAATTAGATATCACTATCGTTCTTATTATATCTTAGATATATCCTTTATACATTCATTTATATTATTATTATTATTTGTAATTATATGACCAAAAGTCATATTATTTGGATTTTTATGATATGGCCAGAAGCTATATCCTTATAATCTCCTATTATATGACCATAAGTAATATCTATACGATTTCTTATTATAAGGCGAGAAGCCATATATACACCTTTTTATCTTTTAACTTATTGTAAAGCCGGAAGCCATATTCAACTTTTATTTATCCAGAAGATAAATAGTAAGATGCCATATATATTTAATTCCTTATCATGAGATTAATTGGCCTGAAGCCATGAGAACTAAATGGCCCGAAGCCATAAAAGTTTTAATTTTCTTATCTTGCCTTATTAATTTATTTCTTGTTTTTACATATTTACTGTTATTTTAGTTTATGATATTATATTGTGTTTTTATATTTCATATTTTTAATTATTCTTATTTATTTCTTTAACTAGTCTGAACTATGTCAAACATTGCAAAACTAGAATTTGTAGCCTTGGATATTACTAGAAAAAATTCTTTATCTTGAATGCTAGATATGGAAATCCACCTAAATGCTCATGGTCTAGAAGACACAATAAAAAAAAAGGGAATTAGGCATTCAATCAGGAAAATGTCAAATCCATAATTTTTCTACGCCACCATTTACATGAGAGTTTAAAAATTGAATATTTAACAATGAAAGTCACATGTACCAGCTGTTAATGCTCCTATTAAAATTGATGTCTCTGAAGGACAATCTACTATAGATAAATTTAAAGCATGCCTGAAACGTGGCAAACCTATCGGTTCTAAAGATAGAAATCCTCAAAAAAGAAAAGGAGCAAAGAATATAGATGGTCAAATTGAGGATAATCAAGAAAAGTTAATAGCTCCAGAAAAGTCATCTCCTGAAGAGTTATTATCTCCAGTAAAGATATCTCTAGAAGAGAATGTTGTAGTCTCAGAAGAGACCCAGGTACCTAATATATATGAAAATAATGAGATCTCAATAAATTATATTGTAAATGGAATCCGATGGGATCGAAATAATGTCAACGTTGACGACACATTTGCTTATCATGTAGCAAATGATGTAATAAATAATAATGAGGATCATGAGTCAAAATCCATTAGCGAATGCCAACAAAGAAAAGATTGACTCCTATGGAAAGATGTCATTAATACAGAATTAAAATTATTAGAAAAACGAAAAGTATTAGGACCTGTAGTCTTTATACCTAAAAATGTAAAACCAGTTATATGCAAATGGGTCTTTGTACGAAAAAGAAATGAAAAGGGAGAAATAACAAGATATAAGGCACGTCTTGTAGCCCAAGGCTTTACACAAAGACCTGACATTGATTTTGAAGAAACGTATATAACTGTAGTGGATGCGACTACTTTTCGTTATTTAATTAGCCTAGCAGTAAGAGAAAGGCTTGATCTGCATTTAATAGATGTTGTGACTGCCTATTTATATGGGTCACTTGACAATGATATATATATGAAAGTTCCTGAAGGATTTAAGGTGCCAGAAGCATGCAATTTAGGTTCTCGAGGACAATACTCAATTAAATTAAATAAGTCCATGTATGACCTGAAGCAATCAAGGCGCATGTGGTATAATCGTCTTAATGAATATATGTTGAAAGAAGGATTAAAAAAATGATTCAATATGGCCATGCATTTTTATAAAAAGATCTAATAGTGAATTTGCTATAATTGTTGTTTATGTTGATGATATCAACATTATTGGAACTTCTGAAGAGCTCTAAAAGGCAATTCATTGTTTGAAGAAAGAATTTGAGATGAAAGATTTGGGAAAAACAAAATTTTGTCTTGGATTACAGATTGGGTATCTTAAAAATGAGATCTTTATATATCAAGAAACTTATACAAGAAAGGTCCTAAAGAGATTTTATATGGATAAATCTCACCCATTATGTACCCCAATGATTGTAAGGTCTTTGGAGCCGGATAAAGATCCATTTCGACCTCGGGTAATGAGTAAAGAAGGTGATGAAGAACTAATTGGTCTAGAAGTACCATACCTTAGTGCCATTGGAGCACTAATGTATCTTGCTAATCATACACGTCCTGATATATCATTTGCTGTTAATTTATTAGCAAGATATAGTTCTTCACCAACACGAAGACATTGAAATGGAGTAAAACATATTTTTTGTTATCTGAGAGGCACTATAGACATGGGGTTATACTAATCAAATGTATCTAAACATAAACTGGTAGGTTATGCAGATGCTGGATTTTTATCCGATCCACATGATGGTAACTCACAAACATGCTATTTGTTCACATGTGGAAGTACAACTATTTCATGGCGATCAATGAAACAGACTATATCAGCGACATCATCCAATCATGCAGAAATTTTAGCAATACATGAAGCAAGTCAAGAATGTGTGTGGTTGAGGTCAATAATATATCATATATGAACAACTTGTCATTTATCTTTAGACAAAATGGCACCAACAGTTCTATGTAAAGATAATACTGCATGCATTACTTAACTTAAGGAATGTTTTATCAAGGGAGATAGAACGAAACATATTTCACCAAAATTTTTCTTTACTCTTGATCTTCAAAAAGATGGTGAAATAGATGTCCAGCAAATTAGTTCAAGTGAAAATCTAGCAGATTTATTCACAAAGTCACTTCCGGGTACAATATTTGAAAAACTTGTCTAAGACATTGGCCTTCGAAGACTAAAATATATCAATTGATGTTGTCAAGAGGGGGAGCTGATACACGCTGTACTCTTTTTCCCTTATTTAGATTTTATCCCACTGGGTTTTCCTAGAAATGTTTTTAATGAGGCAACACTGGAAAGTGTATCAATAAATGATGTACTTTTTTCTTTGACTATGTTTTTATCCCAATGGGTTTTTCCTAGTTAAAGTTTTTAATGAGGCACATTCATATTAAACATCTAAGGGGGAGTGTTATGAATATTAATTATGTGGATGTCTATTAGCTCATATCCAGGTCAACTTGCTCTTGCAATGAATGTGATCTATAAGATAATATTTTTAATGTAGTAGTGGGATTACTATAGCAAATGAAAAATCACTGTAGCAGTGGGAAAGCCTGTAGCACACATGAAGGCACTGTAGCAGACAAGGGAAATTACTGCAGCAGCATGGAAATTTACTATTATGGGTTATTGTAACAGCCAAATTTTCTTATAAATAGAGACTTTTGGTTTTGTATTATTAGACACTTGAATGAAGAATCTCTCTCTCATTTCTATCTTTAGAATTTCTCCCTTTTACTATCTTATTGTTAATATTTTTATAACAGATTTTGTATTTTTGCCCATATGAATTATTATTAAATGCTTTAAATCGTTAGAAATTAAAATAATTAGAGACTGAATATTCCTTAAATTGTTAAACATTTATCGCCTGCTATTATCTTAAAACAAATTTAAAGTTTAAAATCCTTTGTTAGTAATTCAAGGGTCTCTCAGACAAAAAAAAAAAAAACGTAATTCAAGGGTCTCTCGTATTATTAGGTTGATCATGAAAATAATTAGGGTGGCTAAAAATATTAAATTTAATTGGATTTCAATATCAAATGTCTCTCGTATTATTAGGTTGAACATTTTTAAAATATTTATGTATTATCTTAATGTTATTTTTTTAGTATTTCAAAATTTTTCCAAATCCTACAGTGATAAGATTACCAAAAAAAAAATTACGTCTTTTTTGGCTGGAAGTATTGAATAAAAAAATTCATATTTTAAGAAAGATAGTAACCGACGTAAACTTAAATGATAACGAAAGTTTAGTACACATTAATTGATTTACAATAAAAAAGACTCGAAATTTCTTTTAAACGAGGCTCTAAATTTTTGGATTTTGATGAGTAACACCCAATTTTTTAAAATGCTTATTTACCTTACAAAAAAATATAATATTGTTCTGAAAATAAAATTTTGAAAACTCAAGACAAACAAAACAACACTAAAAAATTCATTAACCGAAACCCATCTTTACAATTAATATCAACAAACTTTTTTGATAAACTGTTTGGTCCATCTTCTCCAATATGCCTTAGTGAAGAGATAGCAAGGTAACCAAGAGGGGCCACTCCCCCCTATGTTTCTATATTTTTAAGGTGTTTTTCTTCCTTTGTTTTTCAAACAATTCAATGGTCTACACATTTTGCACCTTAATCATGTATGATGGTATTATCAAAGATTCGACTTTTCTCTATAATTCGTTATAGGTTACAGAAACAAAGAGAAGATGTGTACAAACGAGATCTCATGTGTGTTGATATTAATAGTTACTTATTATTTCAATGAATAATTTATTATTCAGATACCTTATTAGTCATTAAACACGAGAAAAACTAATGAACGATCATTTGTTTTTTTCTTGTGAATGATTGTTTGCTTTAATTGGCCTCTTTTGTTTCCCTTATTTGTAGTTTTGTTATGTCAAGTTAATTATTATTTTAACGAAGCTACATTTGGTAACACAAGTATCTGATGTAGTATTGTTCAGCCACTTAAGATACTTCATGTTAGTCTAATAAAAAGGTAATACAGTCTTTAACTTTTCAAGTTTACTCACATTTTGGTTAACTTAAGTGACCAAAACATACGATTTGAAATATAAGGAGCCAAAATCAAAATAAGAACAAATTTAAAAGACCAAAGATTTTACTAACTCTTAATAAAAATACTCACTCATTCATCTTCTTCAAGTGTTTACATAACAAGGACCCAACTTTTAATTGTCAAAAGATCAATCAAATCCATTCATAATTCAAGCAAAGTTTTTTCAAACCTAAAACGTGAAGAGCTAGTCATATAATTCATAGTATAATCAAAACCAAACAAGCTCCTAAAGTTATGGGAAAAAAGTATAAATGGGCTTCCAATGATCCACATCTTGCTCTTGTACATATCTATAAATCTAAATATAAGGAACTAAATATCAAACCCTATTTGAGCTCTTTTAGACCAATTGTTCTTCCAACCTTAAAGCAAGGATTTCTTCCCATATTCCTCTTCTTTCTCCTTTCTTCTCTTCTTCTACATATCATATCCTCTGCTTTCCTTTCCTTCCCTTTCATGATATGAAAAAACCATAGACATGCTATTTAAACATAAAAACCCCAGATTATGCCCACACGAGTAACAAAATTACATATCCACATATTTGATAGAAAACCGAAAATTATACCATTATAGATAGGTCAAATACAACTTAAAACATCTGGTAGTCAAATGTCTACATTCATCATTTTAGATGACTTCTCTAGAGGGCATCAAGGACTACAGGCGCATAATCATCTCAATTGAAGGGCTCATTAATAACAAAAGTGCTTAAACGAAATAAATATGAGGTACAATGTGCTAATTAAGATTTAGGATCAAGGGCCTTCAAATATATTTTGCCAATTGGTTCCAGGTAGCTGCGCAAGAAAAATACCATCTCCATCGCTATAACTCTGCCAAAAGCAAATGTCTCAAGTATGATAGTAGTTATATAAAACAGAGACAACAATTTAATATTTGCTTCATCATTCTCCACTTCAAATCCAATATCATCAACAAGTCAAACCCTACATAGACAACGCAAACGATTTCATCCCTCCCACTGGTACCAAGCTTTCTGCATAACTGACAATATGTTCACAACGATAGCCAATATCAACCATCTTACGTTCATTAGTAGTGATATTGCATAAAGCAATTTCCTTGCGTCCTTCAAACTCCATATGTTCAGTTTCAGCAATGAGACTGCTTACAATCCCATCACAAACAACTTCATTTCTCCAAATAATCACGGGACGTCCCAAACATAAAAAGGGACCGCCAATATATTTTTTAAACCAACCCCAACTCACCGTGGATGCATACGCACCCTCATCCATCACCCATAAATCAATCAAAGAAGATCCAAAGACTTGATCTGCAGGGGAAGAAATCATTGCAAGTTTGCTCTCATACACAGCAAGCCTACAACTTGAAATAGAGCCTAAATCAGGCGTTGGCATTATGCCAAACACTTCCATTGCCATGTCAAATGAAATTATCACATCATAACCATCACCGTTATCCCCAACCTGCCTTGTTCCAAACCAAAACATTTTTCCATTAGCAGTGACAGGGTCAGACTTAAGAAGTATGCCTTCCAAGATCCCACATTCTACTTCCTTCCAAGATCCAGAGCTTAAAGAATACACTTTCACTCGATTCATCTTAGAATTAGACTTAGGACAATAAATCATAACTATCCTGTGATCATCATCAACTGGACTGAAACCAAACCCTACGAAGAAATAACATTGAACCTGAGTAATAGTTCTGGGCACCCACCTGACCTCCCTAATAGCAGGATTCCACAGTAAAAAGGGATCAGAATATGGATTATCATCATACTTATTGATTTCAACACAAAGCAACCCATTGGAGGACCCGACAACCCTAGCAAAGAGCCTACCACAATCCATGGAATCAATCAAACGCGCCTCTTCGATTTCGTGGACTTGCATTTCACAATTGAGTAAACGTAAGTGCAAAGGCCTACTTTGTAGGACAAGAAGAGAAGGTTTTTGATGAGTGGAGTGGTGGAGGTGGTCAGCGATAAAAGATGGGGTTTTGAAGAGATTTTTCCAATGCTTGCAAACACATTGAAATCGGATTAGAGATTTTACCGGAAGTCGTTTGAGAATGTTTCTGATGAGTTCGTCGGGAAGAATTGGTGGGCCTCCGTCGCCATCGCCGTCGATAACCACCAGCTTCATGGTGCCTGCCGCCGAGAAGGACATATTTGTCCGCGGAAGGCCTCCGGTTAGAGTCGCAAATTCGATTGCTGAAATGTACAATGGGGTCCAACTTTTATATTCCTATTTTACTAGACGTTAATTTTTTTCACTCACCGATGAAAAAAAGAAAAAAAATTATTTTATCAATAAAGTTTTTTTTTTCCCAACCAATGTTTTAAAAAAAGGGGATTGGATGTTAAACTGGAAATGATACTAAACCGTGATTTAAATGGTCGGACGGTTGAATTTTTCGGTTAAAATAATTCTAAAAAAATAATATTATATATATATATATATATATATATATATATATATAAATAATGTATGTAAAATATCAAAGTAATTAATAACTTTAAAATTTAAAATAAACTTGAATATTTCAGTTTTACGGGGAGTTAACAAGCTTACATGATGATAATAATATCTCGCAACTTTCAAAATCATTGAAAATAATATAACTAAATATACTTAACACTTTATATTAATTAGTTGACATAAAAATATGTAAATAAAATTTTAAATATAAATTATTCCCTCTAGTCTTAAATATAAAAAAATTGAATTTTTTTAAAAATATTAAGAAAGATAATTAAATCACTTTAAAATAATTATATTTATTATTTTTTTTCTAAATTATTTTTGTAACTCATAAAATAATATATAATCTAATAATATATAATATATAATATGATTAATTATCTTGTTTAATTTTTTAATCTTTTTAAAAAATCAGTTATATATTTAAAAGGAGTATATAAAAAATGTAAAATAAGAACCTTTTCTCTGCTTGTGGACTGTGTGGGTGAGATTTTTTTTGGGGGGGGGGGGGGACCTTCACTGAATGTGCTGAAGTGCTGAATGCATTAAATGAAATTTATTGTGGCGCGCAAGACAACTTTTCTCTCTTAGTATTTTAAACCATTAGATGAACATCTTTTTTTTTTTATCTAAATGCTCCAACTAAAGCAAGAAGCAACCTCTTCTCTCTCTCAATAATTTTAAACCATTTGATGAACATCTTCTTTTTTCAGATCTAAACGCTATCAAAAAGCAACTTTCATTTTTCTCCTTCGTGGTGGTCGCTGCCTGAAATGTCGGTGGATTTGAGTGTTCCCAGTTCTATTATTCCCCTCCTGTTATATTATTCATCTTCTTCAATTTTCTCTTTTGGTCTTCTTCTTCCTTTATGGTTTGCTGCAGTCTTAATACAGATTTGGTTTTTTCTTTTTTCAACCGTGTGAGACTCAGCCCGTTTAGGTTTTTCAAACCCGCTTCGGTTCGGAATTAACACCGGCTCCCAGTTTGACATCCAGCTT
This sequence comes from Albizia julibrissin, assembly GCA_037074505.1. NCBI lineage: Eukaryota > Viridiplantae > Streptophyta > Magnoliopsida > Fabales > Fabaceae > Albizia > Albizia julibrissin. The sequence continues at coordinate 11,861,129 of CM073480.1, read as the reverse complement.
GAAGCAGCTTGAAACAACTTAACTAGTAAAGTGGATGGAACATATGAAACAACCTAGAGAGTATTCCAGTCAATGGCCGGACCGTCCGGTCTGATGTGATTTTTAAATCATTGCTTCCAATATCAATAATAAAAAAAATATAATGCTTCACCAAACAAAATAAATAAAATACATAATACATTGTTATTAGGGAGAATTTGAATAAATCCAATTGAAAAATCAAAACTTAAATTCATGCCTATATTTTTAATAAATTATTAATGAGGTTGAGAGGCATAATTCAAAATTTTAAATGTTATTACAAGATTAGAACAACCTCCTATAATTAAAAAAAAAATTTTGAAGGTAGCTAGATGTAGTTCACTTCTTATTATTTCAATGGTATTTAATTAATATTTTTATTTATTTTTAATTCGTTTGTTTGTTTTATAAAACAAAACAATATTTATCTATATATACAATATAATTTTTTCAATAAAATCTACTTTTTTCAAAATAAAATTATTCAAATTTGTTTATATCCTATATAATTGCAACAAATATTTTTGTCCAGCAAAGATATTATATAAATATAATTTTAAATCTATATGTACAATATAATTTTTTAAAAAAAAACTGTATATAAATTATTCAAATTTGTATATATCTGGTATAATCACAACAAATATTTTTGTCCAAGATATTATGTAAATATAAGAATATAATGGGTGTTCTTTCTTTCATTTCATCAAAAACCTTTGCATATGGTGGTTGGAGAATTTCACTTGTTCTATTTATCTAATGTTGATCCTATATGTAAGACAAAGAAATCAGTTGTCCATTTGTTTAAAGGGATTTAATGAACATTGATCTGCATATTCTATTTTTTACTCACATATTAAATCATAGGGTAAATTTCATTGGTTTTCAATTAATACACTATAATCATAATTAAAAACAAGAGAGTAAAGGGAGAATTGAATTAGTAGACGTCGATGACTTAGGAGAGAAGAGATGGCCTTGAGGGGGTAACATGGTTATTTAATAATATTTAGAAATCCTTAATTAAGCCTCTCAGCCTGATCAAAAATTTGTTAAAAGTTGAAACCTAAGGTTGGATTTTGATATTTCAACTGGATTTATATATTATTCTCCTATGTTATTATTAGAGATTTTCCACAATTTTCCCTATTTAGATATTTTAAATTACATTTTAATGAAATATAATACACAATGCACTAGTTGGTATTTGGCTATTTTAAAATTTATTTGAATAAAATATAATGACCCTTCTCAGTTTTGTTAGGATTACAAAGATAGAGCTCCTCTATTTTTAAAACATTTACTTTAGTTCAATTATTAATTCCATATGTTAAATATTTTTGGGAGAATTGCTTAAAAATACTTTGGGGGAAAATTAATTGCTGAATGCTATCATTGTATACAACGGGTGATATGTTGCACACGACTGGAAGAAGTTTGCACTTTCGTATGGAAGCTTTTTGCACACGCGGAAGATGGTTGCACACAATGGAAGCTTTATTGCACATGACGGATGCTTGTTTGCACGCATGTCACCATTTAGCAATTAATTTGCTTCCAAGGTATTTTTAAGTAATTTTCCCAATATTTTTTCATACATGTCAATGTGCTTGTTTGGATTAGCGGTGGAGAAGTAGTTTTTGTTTTCCAATATGACTTTTGAAAAAGTTAGATAGGATAAAAGTCATATTGTGTTGAGATTAGCGATGGCTAAAGTGCCTTTTTTTTCTAACCTTAAACCTGTTTGAATTAGCATTTGAAAATCTCATTTAGATAGAAAATGGTTTAAAATTGCATGAATCTTATTGAATACATACATACATACATACATACATACATACATACATACATACATACATACGTACGATTTAATGGTGTCAATAAGTCACGATTAGACGTACGGTACAAAGTTTCAAACGTTGTTATTGAAAATGAAGGTTTTAAGGTGGAAACCCTATTTATCTTAGTTAAAGTTATGGGAACTCAAATAATAATTGGCACACCTTTTGCTAAGTTATTAGTTCCATACATGACTGATGAGAATGGAATTTCAAAACAACATCTGGGTAAAACAATCTTATTTTCTTGTACTCAGAAACCCAGAATCAAAGAATTAAACCTTCTTTCTTGAAAACAACAGCAAATCAATTTCTTGAAGGAAGATATTTCTTTTAAACGAATATAAGAACATTTGTGTCAAAAACAAACTCGAATTCAAATACAAAATTGTCTTAAGAAAATCCATCAAACAATTTTCTCGGATTTACCAAATGCATTTTGGAATCGCAAACAACATGTTGTCGATTTGCCTTACAAAAAAGATTTTTCTAAAAAGAAAATTTCAACAAAGGCTCGGCCAATACAAATGAGTCCAGAACTTCTTGAAACCTGTAAAAAGGAAATTCAAGATCTTCTGAGTAAAAAATTAATTCGCAAATCCAGAAAACCCATGGCCTTGTGTTGCTTTTTATGTTAATAAAAACGCAGAAATAGAACGTGGTGCTCTTAGACTTGTAATTAATTACAAGCCTTTAAACGAAGCTCTTCAATGGATCAAGTATCCAATTCTAAACAAATCAGACCTGCTAAAATGATTGTATTCTGCTAAAATATTTTCAAAATTTGACATGAAATCTAGATTTTAGCAAATTCAAATCTCTAAAAAAGATAGGTATAAAACTGCTTTTACTATTTCTTTTGATCAATATGAGTGGAATGTTATGCCTTTTGGTTTGAAAAACGCCCCTCCTGAATTTTAGAGGATCATGAACGAAATCTTCAATGAGAATAGCCAATTCATTATTGTTTATATCGATTATGTATTGATCTATTCTCACTCAATTGAAGAACATTTTAAACATGTTTACAAATTCATTAGAATTTTATAAACAAATGGTTAGTGGTTTCTAAGCCTAAAATTAGTTTATTCCAAACTAAAGTTAGATTCCTTGGACATTGGATTTACCAAGGATCTATAACTCCAATTGAACGAGCAATTCAATTTGCAGACAAATTTCCCAATCAAATCATTGATAAAACACAACTTCAAAGATTTTTAGGATGTTTAAACTATGTTGCGGATTTTATTCCTCATCTAAGCAATTTCATTAAACCGCTTCACCAACGTTTTAAAACTAATCCTCCTCCATAGACAGATGAACATTCAAACATTATTAAGCAAATCAAATCCCAGGTTAAAGAACTTCCTTGTCTTAGCCTTTCTAATCCTTCTGCTTTCAAAATTGTTGAAACTGATGCCTCTGACATTGGTTATGGTGGCATTTTCAAACAAAAAATAGATGGAAAAGAAAAAATTGTTTCTTTTACGTCAAAACACTGGAATATTTCTCAACAGAATTATTCCACAATTAAAAAAAAATTTGGCAATTATCTTGTGCATTTCAAAATTGCAATCTAATCTTTTAAACCAAAGGTTTTTAGTTCACATTGACTGCAAAGCTGCCAAAGATGTTTTGCAAAATGATGTTCAAAACCTTGCATCAAAACAAATTTTTGCCAGATGGCAAGCACTTTTAAGTGTTTTTCATTTTGACATTGAGTTTATCAAAGGCACTTCAAACTCTCTCCCATACTTTCTCACCCGTGAGTTTTTACAGGGTAGGTAGTACTTGAGAGAAACTCCAGAAAACTCACTGCCAAATATTCCCAAAAATGCCTCCAAAACAGAAAAAAGATCCAGATAAAAATAAACCAGAAGAAAAACAATTGAGTATCATGCAAGATGCTCAAAGCCAAACAGTATCTCCAATTTCATCTGAACAACTCCAACAAATTCTCCAGATGTTGCAAGGCCAACAAGAAGAACAAACACAACCATCCACCCAAAAACCCCAAACCAGAGCTTCTTCAAAAAAGACTGTAGATTCATATACTCAGTCATATGCTTAGAAGAAGCTCCTAAACAAAACATGGGGACAGATTGTATCTGCTCCAACACAAGAATTGCTGACCAAACAAAAGTACGATCAACTGAGCCCACTACCTAAGGTAACAAAGATCGGACCTCCTTAGTATTCCCAAAAACAACTAGTAACCGTACCCTCTTCTTCAAAAGAAGTTATTAGTAAAATACAAACAAATTTAGACACTCCTTACTTTAAAAAAGAAAATCAAGTGAGGAATGTTATACAAATTGAGCCGGAATTCTTTCATCCGTCTCCAAACCAAGTAGCTTCTAATATTTTCCCTTTAGGATGGTATTTTAAGCTAACCGATTTTCGAAAAACAAGGGAATATTATGAGTATATTTTAGTTCATTCCAAATCCATAGAAATTACTCAAAAAATGGATTCTAGGGATGAATCTATAATTACTCATTCAACTTTGCAAATTTTGCAAGTTCTCACTCCTTCCCAGTGGGGACAAAATTTGTTCAAACAAAAAAAACTTTGAAAAACCCTATGATCCCCAGGGATATACATATCGGGACTATGTTGATGTATGGTCTAATGTATTTTGGGATCAGAACAAAACTTTTAAACATACTTGGTTTATTTATTTCAAAACTAAAACCAAGTATACTTTTCCCTAGTAGTTTATCCATTAGTGGAATTTCTTTGGTCCAGTACTAGAGATATTCCTTCCAAAGGTCCAACAGGCCTTTGAAATTTTCAAACAAAAATTCAACCAAGGTGAAGATCATTTTCCAATCGATCTTTACTATTTTTCAAAACTTTTTGGTGCTTGGATACTTTCCTGGCAATACCAGTTTTTTGCACCAAACGTTCGAAACATCCTGCCAGTTTTGCAAAGGATATCCTCAGTCAGATGGTGAGCGAAATTTAAGGTTAGCAGAATTGATGCCGAAGCTGTCAAGCGATAGTTCAAGGCTAACCCAGACTACCTTTACATGACGGAACAAAGCAAGTTCCTGAACCAGAGGTCAAGAATCCAATCTACCTTGGCATCATCTAAAACCAAGGATGACTTGATCAAACAATTAAGCTCAATGCTTCAACTCCTCCAAGAGGAAACTTAAACTTCATCGTCAAGTCAACAAGTTTCTTCATCAACCTCAGAAGTACCAGAGGAAGACGAAGAAGAAGACGATTTTATTGTAGACTTAGACGAAGATTCATAGGATAGTACAATATTTTACACTGTAGTATTCTATTTTCAAACTTTGTATGAAGTACTGTAGCATTATACAATGTAGCACCGTATAATACTGTAGCTTTCGACCCAAACATGACACAGGCATGATGTCAGCACTGTGCAAATATATCACTGTAGCAATAGTGGTACTGTAGTGTCAGCAGAAACTGTACAAATAGTGCTCTAACCGGAACTGTGCAAATAGTATAGGTCATCGACCGGCACTGTTCAAACAGTAACTCGGTCAGTCTATTTAAGTCCATTCGGTCTCACTTCCGGGATAGGTTCGATTCTAGGCTAGCTAGAGTTTACTCTCCTCTCCTCTCTCTTCTCTATAATCCTTTGACCCTTCTTCCTCCTTCTTTAGTCAAACTTGTAAGTCTTTTGTGTTTTCAATAAAACTGGAAATTTTCTTATTTCTTTGCATCATATCCTCACCTCCTCGAATGAATTGATCATTGGCTAGTTCTACCATCTCTCAGTTCATCACGAGCACGCCCTTTGCATGCATATTTAATTTTTGAATTTTTAATTATGTATTAAGGAGTCCGCCTCCTCCTCTACTTCCTTTTCCTTCTCCTCCCTTTCTCTTCCGGTCCTCTCGGGGCAAGAAATTAGTTTATTCCAAACTAAAGTTAGGTTCCTTGGACATTGGATTTACCAAGGATGACTTGATCAAACAATTAAGCTCAATGCTTTAACTCCTCCAAGAGGAAACTCAAACTCCATCATCAAGTCAACAAGTTTCTTCATCAACCTATATATATATATATATTGTGATATATATTGTGATAATTGAAGTTAAAAAATGTAAATAAAATTTGATAAAATAAAAAAATTTCAATTATTAGTAAAAAAAAGAAAAATGCATGAAAGTACTTAATTAAAAATGGATATCAAAATCTAATCTCAACTATAGATATCAAATCAACAGAGACAATTTACAACAATCTCAGTTCTAGAATCATATACAATAATTTCTAATAGTAGGCAATCCAAATAAATAATTCTAGACTAATGGAATGATTAAAAAAAAACTCCCCTTTGTAGTCTATTAGGCTCAAGCACAAATCATCATCACCAAGAAACAAAGGAGTTAGCCTCTCATTGCCTTAAAATAATCACAGCTTGTAATTTGAGCACTTGATGAAATTTGAAAATTTAATGCCGAAAAATTCAAGAGCTTGCCAAAAAACTCATGAACTCGTTGAAAAGTTACAAGCTCGCAGGAATAACACAAAACATCACCAGAAATCCCAAGAAAAAGTCAAATGGTGCTCTGCGATGGTGGTGGTGGTCTGGTGCAAGCTAAAGATGATGATGATGGTAAATGACGATGGTATTATTGTTGTCGTGCTCGTCAACTCCAACGATTGTGAATAAAGAAGGTTGATCAGTAATGGTGTGCAATCGTCTCCCCCCACCCGGCGCGTTCGCCTCTCAACTCTCTTAAGCTCTATTTGCCGCGACGCCATAATGCTTACTCTTTCTCAGGTCTATATGTCTCCCCTCTAGTTCAAGAGGTCGCTGGCGACCTTAGATGAAAGAGGAAGAAGATGGTGATACAAGGTCTCTCCCCCAACTCTTAGCTCTTATTCGTGGCTCCCAGCTCTATCCCCCCTTTCTCGGCTCTCAATCTCGGGTCTCGCTGTCCCGATGAAGTAGATGATGTTGCTTAGTGAAATGGACCCACCCATTGACGGTGACCTTGACTTGACATCTATGACAACCCCTTCCACTCAACGCCGCCAACCTGTGTTGAAGATCCAATGATAACAACAAAATGCTCTCTGGCTCTGTGCGGTAGCTAAGACCATTAATTGTTTCGCGAGGACGGGAGGAGCTGAGAGGAAGGAGAGTAATGAGAGGAAGGAGAAAGGTTTGAATGCGTAATAAATGCTTCCAACAGTCTGAAAATGCTTCTCACCCGTCGCCAGAAGCTTCTTGAATGATAGAAGCTTCTTTTTTTGGTTAAGCCTAGTGTGAGCTACTATCTTCCCAAACGGATGCTGAACATGCCAAATGGGCTTTTGGGGTTTTGGGTGCTCCAACTGAGCTTTTTTGCCCATATGATACGTTCCCAAACAGACATTATATTTAATAAGGATGATGTGATAGTAAAAACTAATTTTATATTGAAGCCTAGTATAATTAATAAAAATAATATTTTTATAGGAAAAATAATATTCTAAATCATTTCAATTTCATAACAAATTCAATGTTTCAAACTATCCTTCTTAATTTGTATAAATTAGTTAGAAATAGCTTATGTTTGAGATGTGTGAGTATGTTGTTGGCAAAAAACAAAGAGAGAGAGAGAGATAGATGTGAGAGTATGTTACATCATTATTTTTATAAAAAAAGAGTACGTTCCCTAACTCTTGAATTGTGTCCCCAATAAAAAGCTGAACTCCCAATAAAAAGCTGAATTGAGAACGCCATTAAACGAGTTAAATTTTATTTATATATTTATTTATTTTAACGTTTTCTGAAGAAATAAAGTCAAGCTTTGGGTATAGCAACTAGCAAGAGAGCTTTTTTCCCATGTTTCTTCGTAAATGATCCTTATGGTATTTGGAAATGAAAATAAACGTTGTGATATAAAGAAATGGATCAAGTGGGATCTTAATATGAAAGCGAAGGTTTCTACACAAGTCAAACTAGCTTCTCTTTTCTTCCTACTCAGCCACAGGCTTCTCCATAATTGAAAATACCATCAATACACAGTTATATTTGCGGGCACATGAAATATCAGGAATTCATTCTTAGAAGTGAGATTTGAATAGACATAAAATAGTTTTTGCTCCATTTTCACTATACATTCAAATTAATACAAAAAAACTCTCCTGACTATTTAGAATTACAGTATGATACTTGTCTGTCACAAATAATCCATTTTCCTATCTACAAACCACTCCACATTTCCGCTTATAAGCATTCCTAAAATGTAATGACACACTTCCAAAGGCTTTCACTTTTCTTCCCAAGTGTCTGCTCATTATCTTGCATGTTAGTGTTAGGTATGTGCTTCAGGAATTCTTCCACATTGGGAGCCACAAAAAATCAACTTGGAAGTTTGAATGGAAAAGTACTATACCGAGTCTATTTGAATTAGCTTTAGAATATAGCTTATGAAGAAAAAGTAATAAAAAATAATTTTAGAGAATTTATCGAGAGAATAGATTTTGTTGGGAAAAAAGTGAAATTGATATACTTTTGGGCCAAAAAGGATCATATCACATGAAACACAAAAGGGAAAACAACATTTACAATATAAGAAAGCCACAGGGAAAATTGTTGTGCTCACAATTTAGCTAGACTTGCTTGGTGCACTGCTCATTTTTTGACCCACCTATGATAATCTACCATCATGTGTTAGAATGGTGATAAATGATGAAAGGAGTTCTTCAATGTAAATATTTCTGATGCAATCCTTTATTTATTTACGAAGTGCATATTTTAGTCCAAAAAATCAAGGAAACAGAAAGAAAAGAACCTAAACACCAAACAGAATCAAACCAAACCAAACAAAAGAACAACCCTACACATCTCATCTTCAACAATAAGGGATGCTGTTAAAAAAAAAAAAAAACAATAAGGAATAACTAACAATGAAGGTGGGAGATTTGAATCCCATCCAAAAGGGCCTACCTTCATAAAAGACCCCTTGAAAGCTAATCCGTTGCAAGGTTCAACAAATCTCAGGACCCAAACAGAGCTACAGTCCAAGCCATTATTGTATAGCACATCATTCTCCAAGTTAGCACTGCACTGCCATTCAGAAAAAGCTACCCCACAAACAACAGTCATCAAGCACCAAATCTACAGCCATCTTCATCCCTTTCTTGAGAGCCAAAGTCTCACACATGAAGATAGAAGTTGAATGAAAGGAATTGTAAAAAAAAACAACAACAAAAAGTAATTGTAGCAAATGGTATCCTCACATATAAAAGGATCATCAATCAACCAGAACACACAATATATATCTGAAGAATGTATCACATTGATTGAACAAAGAGTCAAGATTTTAAGGAAGACAAGCAGTCAATACTCGATGAAAGATGGTGCATTGAACAGATTTTCTTCATCCTTCGCATGATGAACAATAAAATTCATAAATGAGTCAAATAAAGTTAGAAACACACCTGGTACTAAATATATATGCATTAATCATTCTAAATAACATCTTCAAAGGGCATCAAGATTACACGTACAGTCATTAATAGAGATTAAGCAAAAATAGGCCAAATTTTGCTTCATCATTCTCCACTTAACAGTTTAATATCACTGATGACTCCGGACCTTGCACAAATATGGTACATAATTTCTTTCCTCCAGTTGGCACAAGACTTTCTGCATGGTCGTAAATAAAGCCACTGCCATTGCCCCCGCCACATTTTCTGATATTAAACGCCTTCAATTCATTGGTAGAGATATTTAACAAAGTAATTTTTTGATCATGGTGACACTCTTGATGTTCATTTTCACTACCATAACAAACAATTTGATTCATCCAAATAGTCACCGGGCGTACCACACTTGGAATGAGACAGCTACTATATTTCTTAGCCCATGATGCACCTGAACTATCCTCCATCACCCACAATTCAATCAAGGATTCAGAGTCTTGGGTCGCAATCTCAAAAAAGGAAAGCACAGCAAGTTTGTTCTCATACATGGTAAGCCTAGATGTTGAAGCAGACCAATCAGGTGTTGGTATCAAAGTAAACACTTCATTTGCTATGTCAAATGAAACCATTGCATAGTCAAAGGAATCTGTGTCTGAATCCCACCCAAGCCCATTCCAAAACATAGTGCCATTCACCGTGACGCTTTCAAAACTAAGACCTACATTTTTAATCCCAAATTCTACTTTCTTCCACGATCCTGAGCTTAATGAATACACTACAACATGTGGAACCTCATAAGGACAATCAGAATCATAAGTTATCACTATCTTGTAATCATTAACAACTGGACTAAAGCCAAATCCTATACTGAAAGGAAGGTCTGCACCTTTCGTATTTTGGGGCAACTGTCTGACCTCTCTAGTTGATGGATTCCACAATAAAAGGGAAGGATAAAATCCAGAATACGTATCGACCTCAACACATAGCAGGCCATTGCTGGAACCGACAATTCGAAAGGTATTCGAGGAATCGATCAAAGGTGCAATGTCAACTTTATGGACTTGCATCTTGCAGTCAAGATGCCATAAGCCATTCCGTTGGGAAAGAAGAGAAGGATTTTGATGAGTGGAGTGGTGGAGATGCTCAGAGATGAAAGATGGGGTCTTGATGAGATTTCTCCAATGTTTGCACACACAGCGGGATCGGATTAGGGTTTTTACCGGAAGTCGTATGAGAATATTTCTGATGATTTCTTCGGGAAGAAACGGCATGTCGCCGGCCACTACAATCCGCTTCATCGAGCTCGATTGTGAAGAACGAAGGAGCGATCTTCAGAGGAAAGCCCTTCAATCAATGGTCTGATTCTTCTGTGGCGTCGCGTTATTGTGCTTTATACTCGTGTTTCTATGTTACTGAAGAGTTGGTTTTATGAATAAAAATCAGTCGTTAGAAATTAAAATAATTAGAGACTGAATATTCCTTGAATTGTTAAACAAATTTTGAAGTTTAACTTTTTTTTATCAGATTTCCAAACTCTGATATCATATTTAAAGAAAAAAAGATTTTGCCACTTGTTAGTAATTCAAGGGTCTCTCGTATGGTTAGGTTGATCATAAAAATAACTAGGGTGGCTAAAAATATTAATTTAGTTAAATTCCAATATCAAATGTCTCTCGTATTATTAGGTTGAACATTTTGAAAATATTTATCTATTATGTTAATGTTATTTTTTTTAGTATTTCAAAAATTAAGTATTTTTGGAAAATTTCAAAAAAAAATATAGCATAAAGGATGTTGTTGTGGTCATTTGCTATCTATGTCATAGATGAAATTGAAAGGGAAAAGACAGAAATTAATTTTGGTAGCACCAAGAGGTAAGAGGAAAAAAAATGAAAATGCCATGCAAAGATGAGATTGAATGGATTGGGAAAAAATCAGAGACTTTATACAGTGAACTTTGCACAAACTCAAAAAACTACCAACAAATATTGTTCTAACACAGCAGTGATCCAAAGAGCACCCATCCTCGGGTAAGGTGGAAAACTAATTACATTAACAATTGTATTTAAAATCACACACACAGAAACTAAACTATATATCCATCTTTGAATTGAAAGATTACTGAACAACCTGATCATAGATAGGCAAGTCAAATAAAGCAATATTTGGTATAGAATATCTGTATCCACTGTTTTAGATAAAATCTCTAAAGGGCATCAGGCCTCATAGATACAAAATGATCATGACCGGTTCTTTAAGCAAAACAACCAAGAGTAAACATGCAATAGGTGATCAATATTTAGGATCAAAGCTCTTGTATGTAATTGTTATACAAGACTTTCAATATAATTAAAAATATGACCCCAGATTCATGTCTCCAAATGACAATAAATACTTTGACAATCTTTAAAGGAAGTTTATATTTTGTGAAACACTTATTTATAAATTTGAAGTTTATATTTTGAGAAGAGGGAGTATTAAATAAAATTAGAGTTGTATAAGCATTTTTTAAGAAAATTATTTAGCTAACACTACTTTTTTAATCTTTAATTAGTTTTTTAAAGGTCCTTGTGCAACATGCCAAGTAAATGACAAATAAAATTTAATAGTAATTTAGAAAATTTAATGCAACATGCCAATTAAATGACATATAATGCAAACCAAATAAAAGTTCTCAGTTTGGAACGACAAATAAAACATAACAACTTTTTAATACTAATTTATCATATACAAGTAAATATGTAAAATGAGGTTTGTTTTGAGTTGGAAAAACTTACTCATGAAGAAAAGGGCCCCAAACAACCACTTACAGTATTGTATTATACTATTATCTTATTCAAACTGTCACTTATTTTCTTGTTATTCAGTTTTTTTGATAAACTCCATACAGTTAATTTGTGAAAGTTTATTGTTCAGCATTTCATTTTTTATTATTTAAATCAATATATAAAATAAAGTGAATCAATGTATTTTGCCAAAATAGTCTCCAAACTAGCCATCCAGACTACTACTCTATGCCTAAACACAAGTCATTTATACCCTATTCTCACATACCAAAAAATGCATTAAATAGATAAAATTATCTATACAAACAATTTGCACAGCTCTCCCCCCCCTTTCAAATATAAATTAAATAGGGGTAAAATTGACAAAATATCATTAATTTTTCTACAAATGACTTATATTTTAAACCAAAATTTTTCTATAAATGATTTATATTTAACCGAAATGTGGGATTCTAGTAAATATTAAAATTAATTAAAAATAATAAATATGTATGAAATATAAATTTTTATTTAAAAAAATACCCTTATTTATGAATGAATTAAGAGAGTAATAATAAGAAAATGTAAAAAAAAATATAGGGGAAAAGATGATGTGAGAGAATGAGTCAACATTTTAATTAATGAAATGTACGAGATTAATTCAGGATAAAATAGGCATAAAAAAATACATTTATTATTCGTATCAGCTTAAATGGAAACTTATAGAAAGGGTTTGAGGGAGTAATTGATAAAGTTAATATATTGGAAAACGCCTGGCACTGCAAACTAAATTAAGAAGGATATTCCACAACCACAAATAGACTTGACTCATCAGTGAAACTGACTGAAGCTAGGCATTTCGTAGCCTCTTGAACAAGAGAAACTCCAACAGGACCTAGCAGCTGGTTATTTTCTCAAAGTAATCCATAAATGCACCAGCCAACCTCTCTCTCTCTCTCTGTTTTTTTCCCCTTTTTTTATAATAACAGGGCCAGATGTAATCTTCAAAGTTAAAAAAAGCGTAGAACTTACCACAAAAACACTAAAATGAAAAGAAACAGTACATTCGAGAGATACTATGCTCGGACTGGTCTATTCTATTCAGTTGCAACACACTTACAGGGAAGGTAACCAGATTGCTGATAGGTTAGCAAACATGAATTTCAATGGAAATTTTCAGATTGAATATTTGTATAATCCTAGTGTAGACTTACATGATTCCTTGGGGACATCCTGCTCAAGGGAAGTAGTGATTGAATAAAGTTTGACAGGGGTTTCCTCCCCAGTTTTACCCAAAAGAAAGAAAAAAGAAAGAAACAGTATAACTTAGCTTAGCCTAAATCTGATAGAATTAGACCCCATCAAAAAGCTGGAGATTGATGAAGAGTAGAAATAGCATCACTCGCCTCATGAGCCTGTCTTGCAACACAGTCGGCGCACTTCCAGGCTTCTCTGTTTGAGTGTGTATAATCTCTTTTTATTAATCATAGCACCTATTCCACTAAATTAAGTAGAGAAAGTATGGCAATTTGGATCTTTCGGTAAATCACGATCCAACAACAACAACAACAAAGCCAGACCTTTGGAGACAAATATGAAAGGATCTTATTCCATTAAAAACAACAACTGATTAAATCCAAAGTCAAATTTCTATGGAAGTCAAGTAATAAACACTAGTCGAGCTCAACAAAGTATACATGGTAGAGCACAGCAGTCAGTTGTAGCATATCAGCGAGGACTTCAAATATTCAATACTTAATACTCAAATCTACACCATATTAACTCGGCCATTAGTATCACTTGTAGAATTCAAAGTGACATGAGGAAAATCAAAGAGCAGAATGGATGAGGCGAATGTGATGAAAGAACATCACAGATTAATAAGAAATCTTTGCACAAGGTTGTAAAATGATGAGAAATATATTTTTTTTTTTTCAAATTTTTCAAAAATAATATAGAATAAATGATTTTGTTGTGGACTTGGTGGTCAATTTCCATCTATGTCATAGATGAAATTGAAAGGAAGAAGACAGAAATTTAATTTTGGCAGCACCAAGAGGTAAGAAAAGAAATGAAAATGCCATTGAAAAATGATATTGAATGGATTGGGGAAAAAAATCAAACTTTATACATTGAACTTTCCAACACAGCAGTGATCCAAAGAGCACACAACCTCAGGTAAGGTGGAAAACTACTTACATTAACAATTCTATTTAAAATCATTCACACCTTTGCCTTCAGTACTGGGAGGAGATTAGTCTCTGATGCAATTCCGTTATTTTGGACAGAATTGTATTGAAAGAAAGAGTAGAAAGAGAGAAGAGATCTTTAGACAGAAGGGTAGAGAGAGAAGGGTAGAGAGAGACGAGAGAGAGAGAGAGAGAAGAAGAGACAAGTGAGTTGCTCAATATTCTCTTATTCACGAATCAATCAACAACTAGGGATTAATGAGAGGGTCAAGCTCTTTATATAGAGAGCTTAAGAGATACAAGGGATTAAGGGAAAGAGGGACGGTCTACTATTCTGTTATAAGGGGCCAGGGGCGGAACCATCTAAGTAAAACTAGCTAACTAAGCCTTCTAATTCCCTAACTAACTGACTAATTAGCCTAACGGCTATATTTTCAATTCTTTATTATGCTTACATATCAATACCCCCTCCCAAAAACATCCTTGCCCTCAAGGATGGGAAGCAAATTACAAAACCACAAATCTGAAACCAAAACTGAGCCCTGAAATTCTAACAACTTGTGAAACAGTATAGGAATCTTTGTCTTGAACGCTGCTACACAGAAGTACAATTCACTTGTTGGATGCTGAACCGAATGGAAATAATGGCCAATACTGATCCAAAAAGCATTTAGACCAAGTACACAGAACCTTGTACTAAACCAGAGCCTTACAGCATTTTCACTAATTTTCCCTCGAACCAACTGATAACCAAGCTTCTTACAGGAGAAGAATATCGAAAGTGAAAAGCCCATTTGTGATACAAAGTCGGAGGTCCATTAGGCAAATAGCATGGTAGAGATAACTTTGGGCCTAATTCTTGAAAGATAAAGCCCATATTCTGATCTGGTAAGACTGAACCCAAGGTGTAGCCAAAATACTCGACACATAGATGAAATGCTATTCAGCTGTAACCCTCCCAAATACCTCTGCATGGCATCGAGCTGTATGTTTGAGTGTTCAAACTCATCTTTAGTCAGCCACGTACACTTCTGAACACACCACAAATCTGGTTCCATACTTTTGGAAACATGTGCATAACTATTGCTAGACAAAGTCCTTCGACCAAACAATGGAAATAGGGGCAGAGAAGAAGAAAAAGAACTTAGCGGCAAGAAATTGATGAGACCAAATGACCCACTGACTCTAGAGGCCACTTTTGCATTCTTCTACAATTTTGGGGTGCGAAAATAAGAGACAAGTTCATGCGTTGGAAACCCACTTCTACCAGAATTCATCTTTGTCTCTTTATTCATCTTGGACGCATGTTCCATTGCATCCGTTGCACTTGACGCACTCTGGGTAGGTCCAAGAATTCCAATATTCAAGACGTTTCCACGTTGATAAACGTCTTTTGTGTCTTTGATCTTCTCAGTTGTAGTTGAAAGCTTAATCACTCCACAACTCGTCTTTGTGTTGTCATTTTGCTCTGTCGCATATAGTGTGACTCGAGCTTCATCATGACTCTTGGTTTCTTGCTCAAGATCAGGGGCTTCAAGGCTTTCTTTTTCATCTTCTTGAACTTCGTCATGTGCTGTGCGGTCGACTGGGCCTTCTTGGGTGTTGCTAGAACAAGACCCACCTTTTTCTTGATCTTCCAATTCCTTTCCTGCCTTCTCTGTTTGCATTTCCATTATGATTTCTTGCATTCGGCCTAGAATCTTGGCTTCCCACATGGTTCTTGGGTGAAATAAGCCAACAGAATCTGCTATCTCCTTCTTCAAGCCATAAACGTAGGCATCAACCAGGTAATCTTCTGGCACATTGAGGTTGGCTGAAAAAGAATCGAAGACGGAGTTAAAATCTGCCACTGACCCTTGCTGGTGAAGGTGCCACAGCTGAAGCCGATCCTGATTTCTTGAACTATCCTGGCCAGCCACGCGCATTTTTTTGATTTCTTGCCTCAAGGATGCAATCCCATCATTGAACCTGGTCAGTAGCCCCTGGAGAGTAGTGTCAAAGGTCTGCATTTGTTGTTCAATTGTTTGGAATCTTTCTTCTGCCATTCTTGATTTTTCTTGAAATCTTGTTTCAACCATACAGCAGCTACAAGATCATGTGGCAGAGGAATGGTGTCTCTGATACTACTGATGCAATTCTGTTATTTTGGACAGAATTGTATTGAAAGAAAGAGTAGAAAGAGAGAAGAGATCTTTAGACAGAAGGGTAGAGAGAGACGAGAGAGAGAGAGAAGAGACAAGAGAGTTGCTGAATATTCTCTTATTCACGAATCAGTCAACAACTAGGGATTAATGAGAGGGTCAAGCTCTTTATATAGAGAGCTTAAGAGATACAAGGGATTAAGGGAAAGGGGGACGGTCTACTATTCTGTTATAAGGGGCCAGGGGCAGAACCATCTAAGTAAAACTAGCTAACTAATCCTTCTAATTCCCTAACTAACTGACTAATTAGCCTAAGGGCTATATTTTCAATCCTTTATTATGCTTACATATCAGTCTCCACTAATACCTCTTATGTCTTTGGGGGGAAAATCACACACACATGACACAACAACTAAATTATATGCCCATCTTTGAAAGATTAGTTAGCAACCTGATATAATAGATAGGTAGGTTAAATAAAGCAAGAAACATTTGGCACAGAATATCAGCATATACTATTTTAGATAAAATCTCTAAAGGGCATCAAAGCCTCGTGGGTACAAGATGATAATAACCGCTTTCACATTGCAGGTTCTTCAAGCAAAATAGCTTTTAGAGTAAATATGCAATATGATGATTAATATTTAGCATCAAAGCTCTTGTATGTGATTTTTCTTTTTTTCTTTTTCCTTTCTTTCTTTCTTTCTTTCCTTTTTTTTTTTTTTGTTTTGCCAACATCCTGTATGCGATTGTTACCTGTCGGTACAAGGCTTTCCACATAATTGAAAATACGGTCACCAAAATGATATCTCCACGTAGCAACCATCTTGAATTCATGAGTAGTGAGATTGAACAGAAGAATTTTTTGTTTAACATCATCCTTCAATTGAGGATGATCACACAATTTCTTTCTTCCAAATAATCCATGGAACAAAGAAATATGGGTGGGAGCTAGTACTAAATTTTTTCGTCCAACTCCATCTTTCCCCTGATGCACCTGCACTCTCTTCTTCCATCACCCACAAATCAATAATAGAATGTTCATAGTATCCAAATGTATTCTTAGAAAGCATAGCAAGCTTATTCTCCAGCACAGCAAGCTTATTGCTAAATGCCTTAGGGGCTGAAGGAGGAAATGGTATCAATGTAAACACTTCTAATGCTATGTCAAATGAAACTATCAAATCATAACTTTCAGAACAAAGATGGATCCATTTTTAGCAATACCATTAGACTCAGAACAAAGAGTTACACCATCTAGAGCTCCATCATAAGCGGAACCGTGAGGCTTAAGACCTTCACCATCCAAATTTCCAAATTCCACATCCTTCCATGTCCCTGTGCTTAATGAATATACTTGCACTTCTTTAATATCAAAATCATGAATTGTCACTATCTTGTAATCATTAACCATTGGACTAAACCCAAATCCCATGAAGGATTTCATAGCATGAAAGTAACTAATAGCTTTGGACACCTGTCTGACCTCTTTAGTAGATGGATTCCACAATAAAATGGATGCATCACGGAGTTGAACACAGAGCAAGCCGTTGCTAGAACCGACGATCCTATGACCGTTAAAGGAATCGATCAGAGGTGCGTTTTGAATATCAAGGGCTTGCATCTCATGATCTAACAAAGATAAGCACAAAGGGCCAAAACCCTCAAGAAGAAGTTTAGCACTCGGCCCCAAATATTAACTGATGAGTGACCTCACATTATAATAAGCAGATGGATGAGCGGAGTTCAGGTCGGTCAATTTGTTAAACCTAAGTAGAAGTAGCCACAACAGGCAACAAAGGCAGCACATTCATAGCAGAATGTTGAAATATAAACTTAATCTAGAACAACACCATTTCAACACTTCATGAAGCTGCACTGAAATTGGGACTCAAATCTTCGATTTCATTGTCACTTTGAATCTAAAAGAGATCCAACTAAGATGCATGTAAGGATCTAAGGCAGAGAGAAGTTCAAGTAAACTTAAATAGGTTGAAACCGGAAATTTTGGGTACCGTGATGGAAATTGAATATAGGATATTTGAAAACAAAGATTTTCCCCCTAGGAGATTTAACATCACTTTAAAATCTAATGTATAACTTAGTTCAGCAAGACAGACTGACAGAGTAGATAAGGTCAACTTAAATCCTGCAAAAAAAGCCATTAACATAATCACTTATTTCAGCAAGACACATATTGCAAAGCGCAGGTGATACAACTGTTAATGGCCTAATAAAGCAATGTTGCAGCTGAGTTTGAAAGAGACTTGCAACTGCAGAGGAGTAGACAAGGTCAACCAGAAGATTGTTAAGCAATTGTAGAAGGGAAAATAAAGTGTGTTTTGACCCACCATAGCCCAAAAGCTTATTATTATACTTTTAAGTTGGAGAACTGTACCAATAATAAAACTCAACTATCTTTCTTTTTTTCAAAAGAAAAATAAAACATTCTATTTAGAGAATTGGAAGTGAATAAACTTTTCATGGTCAAATAAAGCAATGGCTCAGCTGAGTTTGCAAAAGACTTAACTACATCAGTGAAATTATACCAGGGCGGCCATAAGATTGATAACCGATTGGATAAGGGACAATAAAGTACCCTAGCCAAAAGGCTAGTCAACCAAATTACCATGCCAGCTGTTACAATTGAAACTTCAGCTGCAGAAGTGTAACACCAAGCAAACTCCATCACGGCCAAAAAAGGAAGGCAGCTGTCGTACTATTTTTTATCCTTAATATAAAACGCAGTTGTTTTTTTTTTTTTTGGAAAGATAAAGAAAGATGAATAAATTACGTCAAAATATTTACTGATATATAATCTAATGATACACAACATATGTTGTGATTAAGCAATTTATTTTTCTTCCTTAATTTTACAAAAAAAGAAGTCTACCATATCTTATATTAAGGACCACAGGGAATACCAGATAAAGCAATGGCTCAGTTGAGTCTACAAAATGTCCACAACTGCATTAGAGCAGTATATCAGGGTGGCCATACGATTAAATACCAATAGCATAAGGGAAAACAATGTCCCCAGCAAAAAGGCGCCTCAATCAAATTACCATGCCAGCTGTTATACTTAAAACGTCAGCAGCATAAGTGCACTAAGCAAACTCCATCACAGCCTTTAAAAATAAATAAATAAATAAATAAATAAATAAATAAATAAATAAATGCACCCACTATAATTTGCATGGCAGAAGTGTATCAAGCGTTCATGATCTTATAGCTCAGGCTGAGTTTGCATAAGACTTACAGCTACATCTCAAAACTATATCAGGGCAGCCACACAATTGACTACCCATTGCATAAGAGAAAACACAGTGCCTTATTCAAAGGGCATGTCAATCAAATTACCAAGCCAACTGATACACTTGAGATGTCAGCTGCAGAAGTGTAACAAAAGCAAACTCCATCATAGCCAAAAAAGAATGAAAGAAAGAAAGAAAGAAAAGAAAAGGCAGCCTTTTTATTTTTGTAACACTTGATTCACGGACCTGCATCTAGCAAATTGGAAGTGAATCAACTATTCATGGTCTAATAAAGCAATGGCTCAGCTGAGTTTACAAAAGACTTGAAACTGCACCAGTGAAGCATATCAGGGCGGCTATATGATTGAATACCAATGGCACAAGGGAAAACAAAGTTCCCAAGCCAAAAGGAACCTCAATCAAATTACCATGCCAACTGTTACACTTGAGGTTTCAGCTACAGAAGTGTAAGACCAAGCAAACTCCATCATAGCCAATAAAATGACCTGTGCATTCCATTGCCTGTAAAAGAATTGGACTGAGCCCAAATCTTAAACAGTAATCACCGTCAAAATCATAAACAGAGCAAGCCATTGCTGGAACCAACGATCCTAACATGCGTCAAGTAATCATAATCATTAAGAATCAGACTGAATCCAAATCCCATAAAGACATGGCCCTCAAGATAAGTAATAGCTCGGTGCACCTGTCTGATCTCTCTAATAGCTGGATTCCGCATTAAAAAAGGACGAGATATGCCAACAACAACAAGTATTATCCACTGGGAGGGAAACAAATCTCGGTAAAACACCAGTGCTTATCGATTTACACAGACCAAGCCAGGAACGAACTGTTCATGATATGATAAAGCAATGGCTCAGGTGAATTTGTAAAATGCTCACAGCTGCATAAGAGAAGCATAACAGGGCGGCCATTTGATTGAGTACCAAATCGCATGAGGGAAAATAAGGTCTCCCCGGCCAAAATCACCTCAATTAAATTACCATGCCAGCCGTTACACCTGAAACCTCAGTTGCAGCAGAGCACTACGCAAGCTCCATCATAGCCTTTGGGGGGAAAATGTAGCCACTATAATTTGCATGGTGGAACTATGACATGTTCATGATCATGATCTTATATAAAGGCACAGCTCAGTTGAGTCTGCAAAAGACTTACAAATGCATGTTAAAAGTATATCAGGGCGGCCATAAGATTGATCACCGATTGCATTATTCAAAAGGCATATGAATCAAATTACCAGGCCAACTGATACACTTGAGATGTCAGAAGCAGAATCGTAAGGCAAAGCAAACTCCATCATCGCAGCCTTTTATATCTTTGGAACACAGATTCAGGGACATGCAAATGCAATTCGCAATCAAGCAAACGAAAGTGCAAAGGATGACCCATGACATTCCGTTGCCGTAATGAACGGAGTGGTTTGAAGAGATTTTTCCAATCTTTGCACACACATCGAAATCGGATTAGGGATTTCACAGAAAGCCATTTGAGAATGTTGGTAATCATTCCATAGGCCAAAAAAAGGGGGGTCGCCATCCACGTCGCCTGAAACCCAGCTATAAAAATAGAACTGCAAAATAAATAATAAATTTTGTTTTTTATCAAGAAAAAAAGAAAGAATTTTTTTTTAAAGAAAAAAACAGTATCTATCTTCTTTTTGTTTTGACCTGGACGGGAACGTTTTCAAACGTTCATGTGACGCTAACGACGAACGTGACTGGGCTTGCGACAGGCTGTTCATCACCAAAGGCGCTACTCTCGCTGGACCATTTTCCTTTTCATTTTCAGGGGTATGATTGATTCAGCGTCTCGACATTTTTTGAGCTGGGTCCAACATTTTAGAGCATTTTGAGAATAATCAATACCCATGAGTATTTTTTTTAATTACATTTAGCAAATTAAAATGTTTTATGGTACAAATTTTCAGTATTTTTTAAGATGGTATCGTTTGATCCATATAAGCTAATCTCATCTTATAGGATAAGGCTCTGTTGTTGTTTAAAGTGCTAGGTGTATATAAAAAAATATTTTAGGAGATTGAATAAGCCTTAATTCTTTTTTAATCTATTTCTGATGCTTTTTTTTTTTTGTGCTGACATCAATTCTTACATTTAATACCTAAAAGTAATTCTTATATCTATAGAAAAGAATTCCAATGGATAAATGGCCCTTCCTTTTCTTCCATTTTTTTAAAGCTCTCTTCAATAGAAAAGGGTGCATTTTTTTATAACACAATAAAAAGGATGAGATTTATTTACATAAAATTTTAAAAAATAGTATTTGAGTTCAAGCATTATCAGTTTAATTAAGTATTTTTTTAATATTTATCTTTTTATCCAAACAATTTGAGGGTATATTTGAGTTGATGTTTGAAAATTACGTTCATGTAAGTTAAGACAAAACTTTTTTCATATACTTATTTATAGATCATAGATTATAAATCATGTTATAAAAACAATTTTTACCGTTATCTAAATGGGCACTTAATCTCCCAATCTTATTTAAAGGATATCAACCTCCATTTTTTCGCAAGACTCCAATCTCGTTTTTTAGCCTAATTATCATAAGTTTTATCCTTCTAAATTTTAATTCACCTCAATCACCTCCTAAAGGCAAAATTTGCCAATTGACTAAAAAATAAATATAATTGCCATTTGGCAAAAGATGTTATTGAACTCGATCTTCAAATCAGAAATCTCATTTGTTTTTTTTTTTTATAATAAAAAGCCACATGGCTCATGTTATTTATTGTTCTCAACCTCACAACAACTGGATTTAAGTAATAATTATACTTCAAGTACAAGGAAGTATATGGATCCCAGTCTCAAACATAGTATTAAATTTAACTTGAAGTGAAAGGTTGACTAAATTCCCATCTCAAAATGTTGACTCTTAACAGAAATATTCATTCATTGTCCATAAATAATAAATTGTACGATATTTTATTATTCATATCATTGGGTGTTGAATGAATCATGACATATTTAAATTCAACTGGGCCTCAAATGGAAATAGTTTTTCGATATTCATGAAATTTAAATTCAAGATATAATTTAAACTAGTGTTAAGATATAACTTTACCACTTAAATATTCTATTAGGTGCTAGAGGCATCAAACACTATAAATTATTTTTAGGTGCCAAATCATACATGAAGTTTTTAAAATAGTATAAAAATATCACGTCCATTAAATCAATTAACATTGATTATTTAGTAAATATGTCAACTAAGAAAATAATGTAAAAAATACGTGAAACTTTTAATATGGTACAAAAATATATATAAAGTTTCCTAAAATTGTGACATTCAGCACAATTTTGGAAACTTCATGTGCATTTTTTTACACCATTTTTTTAACCTACATGTTTGTAAAATAGTCAATGTTAGTTGAATTAATGATCATGACATTTTTACAACATTTTGAAAATTTGACGTATGCGTTTTTATTTAAGAAAACATTTATGGTGTTACATGCCCATAACAACATACTTCATGAATAAATTTATTTCTTAACCCTTGAAAGCAATACCAGGATATAATTTGAGTTTGGAAGGAGAGTTAACAATATAAGGAGCCATATTTTACTTATCAAATATAGAGCCGCATTTAAACATTACTTATATGACAAAATGCACGAATAAGCACTAATTATTTATAAATAAGTAATATTATAAATTGGGGGGAATATTATATATGGATGAAAATTTTCGTTTAAAAGGAGACTTTAGGTATTTTGGTGTTAATGAATAATGGTAAAATATTTTCTTCCGTCTTTAATATAATAGTTAATTGATTTTTAAAAAAAATTAAAAAATGTAAATAAGTTATTTAATCATAACATATATTATATATTATTATATTATATAGGTAAATTAGTTTGAAAATAATAGATATATATTACAATTTTAATATGACTTTTATAACTTTCTTGATTTCTTAAAAAATTGGGAAAAAGATAAATAAGTACCCTATGAACTTATCAAACCTATAAAAGTCCATCAATACTTATAAATGACAAAGAAGTCTTCTAGTAGGAATCTGGAATTTTAAAGTTTATATGTTTTTACTAAAATGCCCTCCTCTTTCTCTTCTTTCTTTCTTCTCTTCTTTGCCTCTACGTCAAAGTTCAATAGAGAAGATGATTAATATTACTTTCTTCACTTCCTTCTCTATACTGTTGGATTTGGGAAAGAGGTTGCAAAATAGGTCGAGTT
The DNA here is from genome assembly GCA_037074505.1 of Albizia julibrissin. Classification (NCBI taxonomy): domain Eukaryota; kingdom Viridiplantae; phylum Streptophyta; class Magnoliopsida; order Fabales; family Fabaceae; genus Albizia; species Albizia julibrissin. The sequence continues at coordinate 11,837,279 of CM073480.1, read as the reverse complement.
ATTCTTCTCTCTTTTTCACACCTCCTTTAATTATATGATTTACCCGTGAGAAATGATGAAGATGATGACATCCTGAATAAGATGATAAATAGTAGTGTTTAGCCAAAAATCGTGGTGTTAGCACATCAAAGGATCAATTGAGTGCCATGATTGGTTTGAATGTCCACATTTGTGTCTTCTTCAGTTTCATGTGGTTGAGGAACAAAAGCTATGGATGAATTGTTGACTGTGAGAACAGAGAGACAAAAGAATCTTGGCCCTGTTGCTCTCTTGCCCTCTCTGTACGTCTAATGAGTTTAACAAGAACAATAATAAGTTTGACAAGATTCATAATAGTTTTCACAAGAGTGTTTCCTGATGACCCGGGGGTAAATATTTTACAACTCATCTTTTGGTAGTTACTGTAATGCACAACCTAATTTTTGTAAATCTCAATACTGTACTTGTTATTACTATTACGACTTTTGTTAATAGTTACTCTTTATTGTAACTTATATATACAAGGAAGAACATGTTCTTTTGTGATCACTACTTGTATGCCATAGGTGTAGGTGGAATGATTAATGTGAACATGTCATTTGCATATTTATTTCTTAGTTGCTGTCTTAATGGATCTGATTTTCGTAAATCTTAATATTGTACTCGTTATTACCATTACTACTTTTGTTAATGGTTACACCTAATTGTTAGCACCTGTACAACTGAAGGAACATGTTATTTTGGCTTCAAGCCTTGTTTGCATTAGGTTTAGTTGGAATGAGTAATGTTGACAAGCCATTTAACCATTTGCATAATAGTTGTTGTCATTAATATTTGTGGTTATTTTCCAACAGTATGACTGAATCAGACATGCAATTCTTGTTATTCCCATTATGAATTTAGTTATTTCCATTAACATTTTTATTATTACCATTACTGATTTTGTCAGTGGCCACCTCTTTGGGACAATATCTTCACAAATGACTAAATAAGACATGTAGTCCTTATTATTCCCATTATGAATCTAGTTATTTCCATTAACACTTTGTTATTCCCATTACTAATTTTGTCAGCGACCACCTCTTTGGGGTAACATCTTGATACATGATTGAATTAGACATGCACTTATTGTTATTCTTTTTATAAATTTACTTATTTTCATTAACACTTTTGTTATTCCCATTACTGATTTTGTCAGCGGCCACTTCTTTGAGGCAATATCTCCACATATGATTGAATCAGACATGCAATCCTTATTATTGCCATTATGAATCTAGTTATTCTCATTAACACTTTTGTTATTCCAATTACTGATTTTGTCAGCGGCCATCTCTTTGAGGAAATATCTTCACACACAACTGAATCAGATATGTATTTCTTGTTATTCTCATTATGAATCTTGTCAAATCCATTAACACTTTTGTTATTTTCATTATTGAATTTGTCAGAGGCCACCCATCGTGGCCATACCTTTCACACAATTCATCAATATGTCATTCTGTATTTATCATTCCCAATTACAATATCCATTGCTTAAATATAAACTCTAAGAAAACGTATATTGTTACCAATGAATTGAGCTAAGAAGTTTTTAATAAACTAATTGATGTAATGGATTCAAATATAAAAATAAATCACAATGACATTTTTATAATTTTCAGAATCAAACATCAGCACCAAATAGAATGAAAGGACAAGGCGACAAAAGTTGAGAACGAGAGGGTGAAAAAAGAATCGCAAAAGTCGAGAAAACTTCTTAAGGGTAAGGAAGTTTATTTAATATTTTAATATAATTTTTCCTAAAAAATAAAAGGAAAGTTAAACGACTATTATTATATTAAATACTAAAGGGTACAAGATCAAATGACCACTCATTGGATGCGATGGCATTCAAGCAATTTCGTATAACATCATTGGGCAGTAAAAGGATAGTGAAACAAACAAAGAAGAAGAATATTTTTTTTGTTGTGTATCGTCTCCATGGCCATCTTCTTCTGCATGTGACACCCTGTCTCGTTCCTTCGCTGTTCTGCACAGAGATTTGTTATATCTTCAGAGTTATTTTCTTCTGCGACGCTGCTCTTCTCCTTCACAATTTTGCCCCATCAAACGACATTCTCAACTTCGTCTTCCATCTGCGTGGTCCACCTCCACCCAACTTGCACTGTTATTCTCTGAGACACAGAGACTAACCGAAGCCATTAATGGCAACCATGCCATTTCCCTCACATTCTCTCTCTCGCATTTATTTCCTCTCCACTCTTCTTCGTATCCGACATTTTGAACCGTCTCTTTCATTTATTTCACAAGCAAACCTCCTCATCAAAGCGAAGCTGTAGTATCAGATGCCAAGGACTTGTCTCCTATATTTAGATAATAGATTGATTGCTTCTCGTGTTCACGCTACCTTGTTCTTCTTTATGAGTTTACGATTAAGTTTGTACGAGCACAAGGCACCATTAAGGTCCACTGGGAAATAAATTTCTTGGTGTCTTTGCCATTTCTGGGAAATCTGGTCCTCTTTACTCTATCGTCCACAATCCACGAGGCTTCAGAAAAAACGAGAAGTGTGTGAGGAGCAGCGAGCAGGTGATGCAGTATCCGAAGCAGTCATTGGAGTCTGGAGAAGCTTCTTCTTGTGTTCTTTGAGACCTCCCTATTCGCTGTAAGGATCTTCTTTCGATTCTCTCCACTCATTCATGTCAGTTGTCTTTTCTTCCGTTGAACTATTATTAGTACCTCAAAACCTCAGCTAATTTTCATGTTCAACTTTGTGAAATTTGGTGCCTGATGATTCCCCAAGCTGGTCCAATGCGACATTTGTGTCTATATCTTGTGGTTATTTTGTGGATTTTGTCTATCCCAAGTACCCATGAACTACAAGTTGCCCAGACTCAAGTCTTGTTACAGATTAGGATGTATTTAGAGTACCCTGCCTCGCTGCAAAATTGGGGAAATGATTATGGTGACTTCTGTAACATTTCTTCTTCTACACATATGAGCCTTGAATGTCAAGATAACTCTGTATCTGAGCTTAAAATTAGGGGAGACAAAACTGCGAAATCTGATGAGTTCAATGGATTTGCAATTCCCAATCAAACGCTGTCGATGAACTTCTCTATTGATTCTTTTATCACTGCATTAACGAGGTTGAGTAGCTTAAGGGTTCTTAGCCTGGTGTCCTTGGGAATTTGGGGTCCTCTTCCGGATAAGATTCATCGATTATCTCAGCTCGAAGTTCTGGACTTAAGCTCAAATTTCTTATTCGGTTCAATTCCACAGAAAATCTCCACAATGGTAAAGCTCAATACACTGAAACTTGATGACAATTATTTCAACGACACAATGCCAGACTGGTTTGATTCATTGTCTAATTTAAATGTCTTGAGCTTGAAAACCAACACCTTGCGGGGTTCATTCCCCTCGTCATTGTGCAAAATCAAGACCCTCACTGATATTTCTCTGTCTGGCAATGAGCTATCTGGTAAATTACCTGATTTGAGTGCTCTCACTAGCCTGCGTGTACTGAATTTGGGAGAAAACCATTTAGGTTCTGAACTGCCATTGATGCCCACAGGGCTGGTCATAGTTCTGCTAAGCAATAACTCATTTTCTGGCGAGATACCAAAGCAATTGGGTGAATTGGGTCAGCTTCAACATCTAGATCTCTCTGCAAATCATCTGAGTGGAATGCCTCCACCTTCCTTGTTCTCATTGCCAAGCATCAGTTATTTGAATTTAGGTGGCAACGTGCTGAGAGGTTCACTTCCAGATCAACTAAATTGTGGCAGCAAACTTGGTTTTGTGGATATTTCTAGTAACAAATTAATTGGTGGACTTCCTTCTTGCTTGGCCAATACGTCTGATAGAAGAGTTGTCAAATATGATGGAAATTGTTTAACTCTCGATTCTCAAGATCAGCAGCCAGGGTCTTATTGTGAAAAATCCAGCATGGGCAGGAACAAAACTATAGCAGGGGCCATTGTTGTTGGACTTGTTCTCATCCTCGGGATTTCGGTGTTGGGAGTTTTCTTTTGTATAAAATGTCTGAGGAGAAAGAGAAATAAGAACCATTTGTTGCCAAGGACTGTGCAAGATAATTCCACTACACGGTTTTCATCTCAACTCCTCGCGAATGCCAGTAAGTATGCTTGTCAAAGAATAAGGTTCTATTGTCCAATCCAAGAGTAAACTTAGAGAGTCTTCAAGTCTGTAGGTTTTTTCCCCCCCGGATATGCTCATCTGAAATAGTTAATGTTCTGTTTTCAATTTCTTTAAGGGTTCATTTCTCAGGCTGTGAAGGTAGGGGCACAAACTACTCCAATTTGTCGACCAATTTCAGTTGAAGAGTTGAAGGATGCCACAAGAAACTTTGACTTGTCAGCATTTATTGGTGAAGGCTTCTTAGGAAAGGTACCCCTAAAGGACTTGAAACATTACTTTAAAAGACTGTTCTTTTTTCCTTTTGTTTTCTGGTTTCCAATTCTTTGTGACTTCCCCATTCAGCTATACAAAGGTAAACTAGAGAATGGAACCTACGTGGCAATACGTTCTTTAGCTCTGTCAAAGAAATGCTCAATTCAAAATCTAAAAGCTCGGTTGGATTTACTCTCAAAGCTTCAGCATCCAAATTTGGTCAGCCTCTTGGGTTACTGTATTGATAGCAGGGAACAACATGATTCAACCAGCAACAAACTTCATCTTGTATATGAGTATGTGCCCAATGGGAGTTACCACGCCTATCTGTCAGGTCGGTGTGGCATCATAGTGTATTGTTTTTTTTTTTTTGGCCAAAAGCATCATAGTGTATTGTTAAAAGCATAAAATATCACCATTTGTTGCTCTCTTTGGGCCATCATATCTTGTTCCTCTTATCTGGAACTACAATTATATAGAACTCCCTACTCAGGATGAAACTCAGTATATAGAACTCATGTCCAATTTTCACAGCCTCTCTTTATATGACAGCTTTAACCTTGAAGTTCTTGAACAATTAATCTATCTCTATTTATACATGCAGAGTTTTCTCTAGAGAAGCCACTCAAGTGGTCTGATAGATTGGCAATTTTAATTGGGGTTGCCAAGGCTGTGCACTTTTTACATACTGGGGTTATTCCAGGTTGTTTTAACAACCAATTGAAGGCAGACAATATTTTGCTTGATGAGCATCGCTTTCCCAAATTAAGTGACTATGGAATGGCCATCCTCGGAGAAGAGATTGAAAGGTTTGAGGTATGTTTGCTAGCTATTCAACTCAGCTATTTGACCTATATGCAATATGAATGATTATATAGTGACTTGTTTCTTTCTGATTATTGGACAGGCAAAGAATCATGACTCCAAATCATGGTATGGATGCTAATAGTAGCTTATTGTCCACACAGTTACAGCTTATAGCTGGATTTTAAGATTATCTTTATAATCTGGTTCAATTACACTCCCTTATTGTCCTATTTATGTATTGAACTTGTATCTTGTTCTCACAGCCACCCATAATTGTTACTCCTCCAGTCCTAAACGTAGGACCTAGTTTGTAGTGCAATTGGCAATACAAACTAGGTCCTATATTTAAGGCCGGAGGTAGTACTATTTTTCAGTTGACTCAACTCTCAACATCGTAGCCATTCCACTCTTTTTGACCTTTCTTCAACCATTTTTTATATTTCATTCCTTTTCTTTACCTAAACCACATTACCCTTTCATCATCGTCTCTATCTTTAAGCTCATGTGGTGTTAAACCAATAGTCGTCTCCCTTTTCTGTAACCATTATCAGTGATATGAAAAATAGAATGCAGAATTTGTTGCATATAGTTTAAAATCCTTCTTCTTCAATGATATATTGGCTCCTTTGGTTCTATTTGCATTGTTTATCAATGACAAACAAATCATTCCACCCAATTGTTCTTGCAGCCAAAGGGAATCATTTGAGGATGATGTTTATAACTTTGGATTCATATTGCTTGAATCACTTGTTGGACCCATAGCAAGCGGACAAGGGGAAACGTTTTTTCTGAATGAGAAGGTAACAAGAAAAGTTAAGGAAACTTCTGTCTCATTGAAAATGTCAAATGTCTGGGTAATTTTTTAGTGTGTAAAAATTTTTACGTGTTCTTCAATCTTCACTATGAGGCTTCCAATTCTTTCTACATTTTTATCCCTGCCTGTAACATTCAATTCTGTTCAAATTCCAGAGAAGTCAAAAGGTTTTGGGATACTGATTTGTTTATGTGAACAATAGGCATCCTTTGGAAGTCAAGATGGTAGAAGAAAAATTGTGGACCCCATAGTGTTGGCATCTAGCTCTCAGGAGTCATTATCAATCGCAATAGCTATAACATCCAAATGCATATCACCAGAACTTTCCTCTCGCCCCTCATTTGAGGATGTTTTGTGGAACTTACAGTATGCAGCTCAAGTGCAGGCTACAGCAGATGCAGACCAGAAATCAGAGTCTACATCAGAATCTCAAGATTATAAGAGAGACAAAACCTTGGATTCAACTGGTCCATACCTTTCTCTAACAAAGCAGATTATTAAACCCCAGAATCAACATGAGGATCCATAAGTTAATGCTGTGTCGGATTGCAATGACAGATGTAAAGTTGTAAATGTTTTTTTTCATGTCTCTAGAGAGTTTGGATAGGGTAGAGGTAGAAGGGATTAATATTCTTTTTAAGAAATAGGAACAAGAGTTCAAATTCAGGACAATAAAGCAAGTAATGTACTTGTTTAACTGCTGCTAGCATGAAGTTGCAACCAAATAAAGTCACGGGATATATATGTTTTTCTGATTACTAGCTTTGATCAGCTTCTTGTCCCAACTTCTAACAGGAACTCATCAGTCCTTTTATTTGTAAATGGGTTATGGTGGTATACATTAATGGCTATTTTGCACCTTAACTCTTTGTAAATTAGAAGTTACCAGTGTTGGCCAAAAAAAAAAAAGTGTTACCACATTAGAGGAACAGAGGGAATATCAAGTTACTGAATTGAAACAAAAGGAAGGGAAGGAGGAATGTCAAATCCCACTTCTATAGCTTTATCTTGGCAAAAATTAAAATGCATAGCATAAAAGCAAAGAATAACATTATATATTTAAGGTTTACTTCAGTCAGTCATGATCTGAAGTGGATGTTGCAACCCATGCCACTATCCACTTTGGAGAATGAAGTTAACATTATTATGCCAAAAAATAAACTGGATTTGCAGGCTGAGATTTACAAGGCAAACTAGTTAACTACATATTGATCTTATGCTATTACAATGGAGACTAGTGCACCCAATCTTTTAAGGTCTGTTTGGATATAAATTAGAGGACATAAGCTGTGCTTTTGCTATTTTCTAGCTTTAATTGCTGCACACTCGCATCAAAATGAAATTCAATTCATTTTGATTGTTGCAGTTCAATGTAGCATTAAAGCTCAACGTCTCTTTGAGCATATCATGATCTGCTAAATCCATGACAGCAGTTCCCAACAACTGACCTTTAATGGCCTCATCTGTTCAAGGCTCATACAAGTTGAAACAAAACACAGGTAGGAATGATATCAAGTATCCACTGGCTTCAGAAACAAGAATTGAAAATTTGAATATAATACCAAAAGGTATGTATAAGAAGCTGGAGAGGAGTTCTAGGTGCATTTGAAAAGGATGCTGATACAAGCAGAATTATGACTGCAGGACAGTAATCACTATGTTGGAAAGAATCCTGCCAATTCTTGCTACATGAAAATGATATTTTCAACATAAGCTCTGCTAGCTGAGGCATAAAACTACAGGTTGACATTTTGGTTTTCTAATTCTATTGTGTTAAGAACATTTATATGCCAAACAACCAAAGAAGTGGTGGCAGAAAAAGTGACAAGATAACTTCTCTCCCAAGAAAAGTGAAAATATCACTGTTGAGCAAGTAGGTTTTGGTAGGTGGGATGACCTCTTTGTATACACATCGGCAATGGAAAAAGTTACTGGAAGCTTGGATCTTCTTTTGCATGGTGGAATCTATGCGATCTATGGCATGTCTTTCTCCTCACCAAAACTGACTTTTTAAACTCAAAAAACCAATTTAAACCCAAAATAATATTTGGTATAGTTTTAAGGGAAAATGACTTTTTCCAAAAAGCCACGTTAAACTTGAGGTAACTTTTTTCTATTTTTGATTTTTAACTTTTAGCTTTGTCTTTTTTTAAGATTTGGACATTTTAAAGCTGACTTTTCTTCTTCTGATCAATCCTAAAGCAACATACTAGACCTAGTGAAATATTACCAAATTCTATTGGCATATGATGTGAATTATTCCTAGTCTATATCCAGACAATGGCTCCACACTTGCATCATGTTGATGCAGAGGTCACCAACAAGGGTGTGGGCTTTTCACAAAATATTTGGAATAATTCTTTTAGGGAAGGCTATGAAAAGCTCTGCCCTATTTGAGCTGGAGGGCATGAGTGTGGCTTTTTGCCAGTGTTATCTATATTGGTTGGTCTATTACTGTTCCTCATTTCAAAGTTCTTTGTCTATGGAATTTAGGGACCAGCTTCTCTGTTAAGCAAAATGTTTAGCCAAAACTAATCACCCAATCAATCTGTTGTGTAAAATCTTTTGTATACCTGGTCCAATTTTGATTCACTCGAATCAGGGAGGTTGACTTGCAAGGTTTAGATAAACAATAAATAATGACATCAAGGTCCTAATTAAGAAAAATAATATCAGAAAAATCTCCCAACTTATCAATGACAAGTAAAAGAGCAGTCATGAACAAGTGAATTAGCTATCATTGACAAGTTATAAAAATTTTATGATATTATTTTCCTTAATTAGGATCTTAATGTCATTTTCCCGTAAACAATCAATGGAGAATTTTCTTTTAATACTCTCTCCGGTTTAAATAACAACCTTACACAAATGAATGAAATTCATTAAAATTAGTTATTTCTTTTAAAATGCTAGAATTACCCTCAATAAAAAGCATTAGAGTAGTGTGGTTAATCAGTTCGGAATACTAGGTAAAAAAAAAAAAATTAATGCTTTAAATAAAGCATGTCATCTTATGAAACATGTTAGAGGTGGCAAATCTTCGTGAATCTATGATGAAATTCCCATTCTTGGGGAAATTGGAATTGCAACAATAGATTTTTAGACTGATACATAACGTTATTATAGTGCATGATTGCTTTAGGCAATTGAAGAGGAAGAGCCCAGGACTGAAATTGGACAAATGTAAGCGATTCATGTAACCATCCCACTCCTCCGTCCTTAATATTAAATATAATTGACTTTAAAAAAAAAAGAAATTAAATAAATCACTTTAAAATATTAATATTTATTTTTTTATACCAAATTACTTAACCTGTCAAATTATACATAACATATACTATAATTAATTAACTCATTTAGCTTCATTAATCTCTAAAAAAAAGTATAATATACCTTATATTAAAAACCGGAGTGAAAATAAAATAAACTGTCTAGTCGACTTATTTTTGTTTCTTCTAAGAAGAAAGTAAACATTAAACCCAAAAACGAACCGTTTTCAAAAAATCATGTCAATGTAGGGACTTGTGTATAGTTTAAAAATCACAGGCCTGAGAAGGGATTGTTAAGACAGTAAATAATGTCTCACGTATTTGGGACATCTTATTTCTGTTTTAAACAAAAATTTAACAAGCTCCTAGTCTCTTCATGAACTACTGGAGCTGAACATGTTCGGGTCATATCTTATAGCCAACGGGGAATAACACTCTGACGTGAAAATGAAGGTTGTGAGAAGCTAGTTGACAACATCAAGAACCAGCTTGCGAGACTTGAGAACGGACCATCTCAATCGACGGAAATAAGCGGCTTGAAGAAGAGCCAGCGATAGTACAAAAATCCACTTGAAACCCATCTGCGTTTGGTAAGTTTTGGTTAGAAAAGAAAATGACATTCTAAATCCATCGGATGAAGAAACAAATGTATAGAAGGAAACAAGACCAGTTTTCTCTCTTCCATCTCAGGTTCAGCGGCCCAAGACAAGAATGTCACGACGTCTTTTCCCATCTGCACATGGGAAAAAAAATGAGCTTCCTAATCGCAGAGTCCATGGATATGGCATTTTGAGAAGATTTACTAAAGCCACTCAAGCTTATATATATCGTTAAGGGGTAATAATATATATACCTGAGATTCTGTAGCAGGGGTGCCATCTTCATATTCAACAGCACCATCGTTCAACATCTTAGGCATGGCAATTGCTCCACCAGGAAAATATGGATTATAGTGCAATCCCTCTCTAATCTACAAATTTATTAAGAGAGATAATCATTGATTAAGAGTTGAAGCACAATATTTCAGGTTGGTGTAGTGACAGGCATTCAAGAACTTGTAATGATAATTGGATTAGAAGAGAAATAGATATTCAATTCAGCTTCCATGGTTTGTCAAAATATACAAACGACTATAACTGGCTCATTTTCCACCCAATACGATTATGCTGCAGAATATGAAAGCCAGAGTTTAACAATTAACCATTACATGCTTTAACATTGAAAAAATACTGCAGCTTCAAAAACTGGCAAATATAAACATTCCCAGCAAAATACTTTGTACATGTAGTTTAAAGAATGAGCTATTAAGGTGCCGAAAAGAAAAGAAATGCGGAGGCAAGGGCTCTTGAACAACTGCCCATCGCCAGTATAAACATGCATGCAGATGCAGGTAAACATTTGTGCCAAAGCCTTGACATGATTCATGCATCCTGAAAATTCTGCTTAATAGATACAGTAACATCAGCAAGCATCATAGAAATTCAAACAATCTTAGATTAGAATTTACCGCAACACCAGCAGGGGGATCACGATAACCAGTAAGAAGGGCAAATACATAGTTTTGACCATTGTGGCGGGCCTGAAAAGAAAATAAAATTAATATTTTGCATATACACACTAAAGACAATTCTAACAACATCACAAACAAAGTATTGGAAGTACTTTGGTAATAAGACTTAGATCTGGAGGATAAGCTCCTCCATTAGCAAACCTAGCTGCTGCTTCATTTGCATATGGCTGAGGAAAGCGATCACTGAGTTTACCAGGGCGTGTATACATCTCACCCTCATCATTAGGGCCATCAACCACCTCAATCTCAGCTGCCATACCCTTTACCTCATCTTCTGTATAAGCAACACCAACCAAATCACGGTACGATACCAAAGACATAGAATGGCATGACGCACAGACTTGTGTATAAACTTGATGACCACGGCGAATCCTGCTCATAAAAAATTAGTTTGAAGCATTAAGACCAACAGCATGCAATGGAAATGGTTACCATAGTGTTCATGTGAAATTTGCTCACATCACAGGATACATGCATAAAGAAGAATGCACAACCTAACCTCCCAACAATTATAAACACAAAGTTGAGACAAATCAAATAATGCTCACCTCGCAAAATGGTAATTGAATTAATATATAGCAGCTGCCTACTGCTACTAACTAAATTATACAACTCCAAAATGTAGCATGGAAAAAAGTCAAAAAGGATTCAATTTCTATCCCATGAAATCATATATAGAACAATATTGAGTGTACATTGTCGTAAACTTGCAACAAGGCATTGTTGGGATAATGGGTATATAAATATATTCAAGAAAGACTCACGAAGCATGATCATATGAACTGAGGATGCCCTTGTGAGGCCATGGATAGCTTGGACATTCCAGGCCATGCTCAGCCTCATCAGCTGAAGCTGTTGTAGCAAAACTCAAAAACCCTGAGACACCGGCTCCAATTAATGCTAGTGCTCTCAAGGACCTGCTGCCAGTAGAGCCAGCATCATCTTTTCTCGTGATGATGGATGACAAAAGGGATGGGGTCTGTGGAAAGCATAGAGCAGAAACAGATTGTCAGACATGGACTAAGAGTGTGTTTGGATGTGGAACAAAACCATGGTTTTGGTGTCAAACCATGGTTTTGATTTTTTGTCCCCAAAACCATGGTTTTGGGAGAATCACCTATTTGCTTGCTTTTCATGTTTGTGGGACCCACATCCCTCTCTCTCCTCTATCTTTTTTTTTTTCTGAAATTCCTATAAATTTAATCAAAAAAATTTAGCAATTTAATTAAAAAAATTAGTTAAATTAATTAATATCACATATAAACAATTTTTTTTTTGTATTTATTAAGAAATTTAATGTTAAATATTAGGTTAAGATGCAAATTTAAAAACCAAGTTTTTCCTGAGGGGCGTCTGGTACAAATAAGTTTTGGAAGGGACAAAAATAATAATGAATAATTAAAAAGGGTGCAAATTTATTTAACAGAATCGTTAAATTTGATCTAATGCCGTTAGGAGTTTTCTTCTCTTATTGTTAATAAAATATAACCTTATACTCTATGTGTAATTATCACAAAAGCTAATGTCCTTTTAGGTAATTTGACCACTAAAAAAAATGATTCCCAACCTAATATCCAAACACTCATCTTATCAAAATCACTTTTTTACCCATAATCTATTATTCTCATGATCTATTAAAAAAATCACTTTTTCTCCAAAAACTATTCTCAAAAGCTGTATCCAAACACACCCTAAAATAGCTTAAATATTACTAAGCCTACTTTCCCCATAAACCCTTGGGACATGTAGTAGAAATAGATTTACTGAATCCCAATAAAGCAGAGTTAAATAGCAGCTCAACAACCATAAAAAAAAAAAAGAGTCCTTAAAGATTCAATTACAATTAGTACGTTAGCAATAACTTGGGTAACATAAACACTATATTATATGCCATTCATTTGAATAAAGTGTCATCTGTAGTGTAGTAAAGTTGCACCATGAGAAACAATAGTTATAAATGGTAAAGACATATTGATATAAACAATAAGACATGAAAATTCTTAAAATAATTGCAAAAAGCGTAAGGATTTACTTAAATTTTGTATTTTGTAAATTGCAAGAACTTTTCCTCTCATCAATCACGAATGTTAACTCTAGTGTAGAAATATATATTAGTTTATCCCGTAAGAACACTCCAGTTCCAACAAAAGAACTAGCTGTTCACAAATCATGATGATAAAATAAAGTTCCATCATGGAGATTTTTACCAAAAAAAGTTCAATCATGGAGATACTTCTTGTAAATTTATGACCCCTAATTACCAGTTTGATGAATTCTTTCACAAATTAGCAGCAATAATACTACTTCAGAGAAAATATTAAATTCTAGACAAAATTCAAAATGCAAAACACTGAGCTTCCCTTATCTGCAAGCAATCCAATCTATAATGCATCTTCTCCAAATATGTATAAAAACTGAACACTGCGTTTCCCTTTCTAACCCCCAACTGTTATTCTAAGAACCAAATTTGGGTCACACAGGCAACAGGGGACAGAAAACTCCATTTACTAAATTCCTCCAAAAACATAAAAGCAGTAAGAAAAAGAAATGTCGAATCTTACAGTGTGTTGGGACTGAAGTTTTCTTCTCAATAATTGCTGAATAACGCCTCCAGCCATCTCAGTCCACACTGTAAAATATTCATAACAATATACAGATGGTTTATAAATAAATAACTAAATCATAGGTGATATTATCCAGCGTAATTCAAATTCATTAAAACATTAGTCCAAGTGTAGATTACACAATTATTAGCATTAGCCTTCACCCGTTTCACACAAGTCACATCAAAATCCTAATCAGGTGAGAACATAAAGTTCAAAACATATAGTTCCTAGAGCCCAAGCAGATAACACAAGCAACTTTACAGCAGACTTCACGTTTTCACATAGTTCATGCTGAATAGGATGAAAACTAGTAACAATAAATTTCATCAATTTTACCCTCAACATTAAAGAACATTTTCTCATTCCAGCAGGGGGTGAAGCTGGTAGAAAGGTGAATACTTTATTGTTCAGAAAAATACTTCCAAATATACACACTTCTATGTCCAAGTAGTATCACTGTCAGAACTTTTTCAGAGCTCCTTATGAAAATGACCATATAGATGAACAGGCCCATCTTCATAACCGCGCCATAAAATACATTTCAAATAAAATAGGACCACTATTAAAATACTTTCAAAATAAAATGACAGCATGAATCCAGGCAGAGGCACAATAGGATGGGTTTCAGGCATTTCAGTTCCACAAATCTGGCTAACATGGATAATTAGAAAAGCAGGAACTTGGGATTAAGCAAAAGGACGAAGCCCACGGGGAGAGGAGCGAATAGAGATAGATGTGCACTGATTCATAGATCAAGCATATACATCTACGATATAAATTATGAAAAATCGGAGAACACAGAATTACAAAGCAGTTCCTAGATCCGAGGATGTGTGGAAATGGAAGGGGGGGATAAAAAAAAGACTCACCAAAAGGAAGGCGATAAATCCGAAGATGAAGCTTAATTGAGCTCTCTTGGTCAAAGGAACAAAGGCAGGTCTGAGATCAATGAAGAAGAAAAAGAGGAAGAATTCGGAGGATGAGCAGCAGCGAGAACCTAGTGATGCCGGGGGAAGATGAGACACAACGCACCTGTTATGGCCAGGAGAATTTCTGGGCCTTTTGGGTTTTTTTAATGGGCCTTTCCAATGACACTTTTGTTTTCCTTATAAAAAATAATTAACCGAATTACTATATTAAAAAAATGGTTAAAATTAATGAGAAACAATGTGGAAAAAAATGTAAATTTTGTACTAAAATATCCTCATTTACGTGAAAGAGAGAGAATTAATGGATAGAGTGAGTGTGTGGCGATTAAGTAAGAGTACAATGATAGGGACAATAAAAGTAATTAAACCAGGTAAAATGGAAAATCGATAAAAAATTTCAAGACAACTTTTATATATCTCTTATAAACAGAGTTGGTATAGCGTACAAGGAAGGACGGAGGGAATAATTACTTTTAGAGACAATTGTTGAAAAATCCTCATTATAAAATTTATTATTAAAGGTACTAAGGATTGAGATCTTTGAGCGGGGACAACTCTTTTCACATAGACAATTTCTAAGTGATTTTTTCTAGTTTTGGCCAAAAAAAGGAAATAATAGCGAAAATTGTGAAAATTAAGAAACAGCCACAGCAGACATGTTATAAGTTATAACTTTATAATTAAGCTACATGGTAAATGTTCTTTTTTAATCATCAGAACATGCTAAATATTATGAATTTGATTTGATATTTGAATATATATAATGCCACTTTTATTAAAAAAACATATATTTTTTTATATGATAAATGATTCCCTCTCATAAAGTTAAAAGGCTAAAGAGTTCTTATCTTTTTTCAAAATACGCTTCCTAATAATTAAACTTGTGTTATCCTTTTTACAAAAATGCGGCCCTTTACCACCATTTGAAATTCAAATTTTTTTAGCTATTTTTCAATCACAATTTCAAAGTAATAATTGATGGCATTTTGATGACCAACGTCATCCATTACTTATTCAAATTATATTCTTTCCCAAGAAATATATTTGAAAATAGATAGCCATTAAATTGAAGTATTCTTTAAATACATTAGAGTGATATTAACGAGCTAGATTATGCTTTTGTTGACAATATTTGTAAATGTTGTTTTTCCTGATAGTGTTTTTGAAATTTTTGATATTATTAATATTACTCTTTACAGTTATCAGTCCAAAATATAAAACTTCATTGAAAGTTCAGCTGAGGACTTCAACGCATAATAAATGAGGTATTATAGAAAAACCAATATATCAATTCGGTCCTTGTATGTCAAAAGAAAGTAGCACGCCACAACCAAAACCAAATATTCATGCTTGATTAAACATCAAATAAATATTCAGTAAGTAGTTAAACATTAATTATTAATAATTATTTTTTTATTTTGACCCTCAATTGTGGCATGCGATATTTTTTATAGAAAGCCTGTTGGCTGCTGTCTCAAACCTTTTCATTCTGAGAGCTATATGACCAACCATACTTAATGTAATATAGCACACGAATGTATCAAGTAGGTAAACTCCCATAAAATCTATGAAATTGCACACTGGATCTCCTAGATTGTTTTTAAATCACACAAACATAGAGTTAATTTAGCAATGCAAAACCCTGCTAAATCCTTTTAGTCTCGAGTTTGAGTCTGAAAGAAGATACTATGTTGAGATGGGCGGCTACAAACCCCGAAACTAGAATAGTCGGTTACTCAAATAGTTGTATAATACATGTACTCACACTAGCAAAATATGAAAAATAAGGCAAGCAAGTGTTTTCAAGATAATATATTTTCAAAGGACAGATACTCATTTTAAAATAAGTTCTGCAATATGGAAAATATTTTAAATATTAACCCATAGTCAAGAAAGAAGAACAAGCAACCATGAACAAATCACTAATCTCTGACATAAAGTCAAGTTTGTGAGGAAGACAAGAAATTAATACTTGATGGAAAATGGCTCATTGATGCGATTCTTTCAATATTTGGCAGAGAGATAGAAGTATGACACTGAGGAATCTCATATTCGTTTGAACATATCTAAAATAACAAATGAGGCATAGATCTATTGCCATGCATTTCACAGTGCTAAAGGACTTCCTCATAAGGAAGTGAAAAAATTGTGTCCAGACATCCAGTATATAAGGAATGATGAGGGAAAAAGATTCTGAAACTCTGTATCATCATGAACTTGAGAACTTCACAGCAAACTCTAATCAAATACTCTTTTAATCCACAAAATGATCCAAAAAGCACAGAACCTCTTGTTAGGTGGAAAACAATGAAATGAAATGAAATTGCACGTCACTTATTTTTCTTCCCTGTTATCCGATACAAAATTCCATATAATCCACACACCAACAACTAAATTATACATCCATACATCCCTCTTGAAAGAGAACAGAAAAACGTTATATAATAGATAGGACCAAATACAGTGATGTGAAACAGAATCTAATTGATACCAGAATGATACAAACAGAGAGTGAGAGAAGGAGGAAGAGATAAGAAATAGGAGCTAAGCTAAATGCACAACACAGGCAGCAAAAATATTCCATTCATCAAAAGTCTCCTTCAATGAGTTGCATATTAGCTATTTCTAGAAGCCACTTGCTAAGTTTTCCTTCTCATGAAGGAAACATACAAACAAAGTAAATAAAGCATGAGGTCATTTCAAGGCAAGTCCTTAACCTAAGCAAATATGCAATATAATAATAAACACTCCTAGGATCTTCAATGTGGATGAGGCCAACTCGTAAATGCTTACTGCATACCCTTCCATTGATACATCTGTGCATAGAAAACACATTGAATTCATTAGTGGTGAGGTTGAACTGAGATAGAATAGTTTTTGGTTCATCAATTTCACCTTTACCATCAATATCAGTAAGAAATCCAGATGTTACACAAACATTGTAGATAATTTCATTCCTCCAATGGTATAAGGCTTTCTACATGATTGAAAATATGACGAACATAGTCACTTCTGCAAACAGCAAACTCTGTAGATTCTCTTGTGGTAAGATTGAGAGGCTGTTTGGAATAGCTTATGAAAATTTTATAAGTGCTTATGAATTGTAATTCATGATCTACGAGGTAACTTTTACGGTCTACGAGGTATCTTTTACGGTCTACGAAGTGCTTTCATGATCTACGAGATAAATATGTGGAGAATAATTATGTCGATTTATGTGAATCGGGCTTATTATATAAGCCCGATTCAGATAAGTGATAACAAACAAGCTCTGAACGAAACAGTGTTTGGATCATCATTCTCCCTTTCACGTCTAGTTGAAATGCTGCAAACAATTTCATTCTTCCAAATAGTCATAGGGCGTAAGAAGCATGGATATGGGTTACTAGTATATTTCTTAGTCCAACTCCATCTCCCCCCGGATGCAACAGCAACCTCCTCCATCACCCACAGTTCAATCAAAGAAGATTCGGAATTTCTTATGAGATGGCACGAAAGTCTCGCAAGTTTGTTCTCATATGTAGTGAGTCTATTGTAATATGATGAAGGGGCTAAAGCAGGCATTGGTAGCAATGTAAAAACTTCCATTGCCATGTCAAATGAAATTATCACATGATAAAGACCGTCATCCTCGGACTTAAACCCAGTCCAAAAGATAGCTCCATTAGCAGTGATACCTTTCGAAATGATACATGCACCATTTAAGATCCCCAATTCTAATCCCTTCCATGACCCTGTCCTCAATGAATACACTTCCACTTTTTCAACCACATCAAACATCCCATCAACATAAATTATTACTATTTTGTAATCATCAACAATTGGACTGAATCCAAATCCTACAAAGCCGTCATAATCAGTACAAGTTGTGGGCACCTGTCTGACTTCCCTAATAGCAGGATTATACAATAAAAGGGAATAATTAGGTACAAAATCCTCCTTATTCATGTCAACGCATAGCAATCCATTGCTCGAACCAACGACCCCACCGCACTTCAAATAATCAAACAAAGGATGGTTCGGTACCCGACGGAGTTGCATCTCGCAGTCAAGCAAATGTAAGTTCAAAGTACCATTGTCGTCAATCGGATCAAAGAGAAGGCAAGGGTTTTGATGGGTAGAATGGTGGAGGTGTTCGGCGGTGAAAGATGGGTTCTTGATGAGACTTCTCCAATGTTTGGAGACACACTGAAATCGGATAAGGGATTTTGCTGGGAGTCGTTTGAGAATGTTTATGATGATTTCCTCAGAAAGAAATGGTACGTCGATATTAGCGATCTTCATCACTGTGATCGATGGGGTAGAACAGATCTCTCCGAGCAACTCCTTTGCAACCAACGAAGGTTTTCTGTTTCCTTCCCAGAATCAACGAAAGTTTGATTAGGGATTCGAGGAGATGGTAGCAGAGAAGCGTTCCACAAATGTCGAGCAGTTAAATTTTCGTTTTGCTAAATGAAAAATCTATTGTCTTGTTCTTTCGGTGGAAAATTTTGCTTGGGAAGTTTTGTATGAGGTTTTATCAAAAAAATTTAGGAAAATTTTAATAAAATATTAAATAAATTTCAATAACTTAAAGAAACCTATTATAAGTTAGAAAGATAAATAAGATTTTAGGGAGGAATCTGGATTATCAAGTTTATGCTTAAAGTCCAAAATACCCTTAAAGTAAATAACACACAAACAATTGAACCCCCCTCTGTGGTTCAAAATCGTGTGATTCTGTGTCTCCTTTGCACAACACAGTCGGCCGTCCATCGCTTTGCGTCACGATCCATTGCCTTGCATCACCATGCCTGCTTGCGTCACTGTCTCGGCTTGCGTCCCCGTCTCACCTTCTGTCGCCGTGAGTGGGAGGTTTTGTTCAGAAGGTGCTCCTCCTAGCCATCAAAATCCTCTCAGTCTCAAATCTCAGTCCAATGTCACTCTTATCTCAAAATCTCAGTTCAATATCACTCCGATTTAGTATTGCGTGAAGATGTTGTCCCAAAGAAGTGGACTCTAACAAATTCATTAATAGAAATAACAATATTA
The DNA here is from genome assembly GCA_037074505.1 of Albizia julibrissin. Taxonomy (NCBI): domain Eukaryota; kingdom Viridiplantae; phylum Streptophyta; class Magnoliopsida; order Fabales; family Fabaceae; genus Albizia; species Albizia julibrissin. Next base: position 11,817,858 of record CM073480.1, on the reverse strand, counting down.
ATAATGGGAATAACGACGTATAACACAAGTCTAATTCAATATTATGTGAAGATGTTGCTCTAAAGAGATGAACTCTAATAAATTCATTAATGAAAATAATAAAGTTTTTAATGAAAATAATGAGATTCATAATGGGAATAACGACGAAGAACACAGGTCTGATTCAGTATTGTGTGAAGATGTTGCCCTAAAGAGGTGAACTCTAACAAATTCATTAATGAAAATAACGAGATTCATAATAGGAATAACGACAAAGAACATAAGTCTGATGCCAAAATAACATATCTCTTCAGGTGCACAGGTGCTAACAATCACACTAAAAAAGAACATGTTCCTCCTTGTTGTATACATAAGTTACAAAAAAGTGTAACCACTAACAAGAGTCGTAATGGTAATAACAAGTATAGTATTGGGATTGACAAAAACTAGATTGTGCATTACAGCAACTATCATATACATAGTTAAATGACAAGTGAACATTATGATTCCACCTACACCTAATGTTTTATTGTTACTCTCGCCATATAAAATATTCTTTTCCCTATACAGTACTTACAAAAAGGGCATCATATATGTCATAACCCTTCTAACAAAAAATATGTGAAAGGATCCAAGTCATTGTACATAAACCAAAAGCTCACTTGCAAATTATTTACTCCCACGTCTACATACCAAATGTTAAGTTGGGTTTAGATTTTTACACGTTCTTCTAGAGTGACCTGCTTCATGACATGAGTTGCAATGATAAATTTTCTTGTTTTGAAATTGTGACTCTTTCCTTACAAATCTTGGCCTGCCAGGAGGTCGACTAGTCTTTGGTGGTGCCAGGAACTTTTGAGTTGCTATATTATGTAGTCGGTAGTCACTTGGGTTTGGCACGTCTATTGTCACATTCCCACCACTATATTTAACTTCACATTCAGTATTAGTTACAAACTCCCCCCCCCCCAACATGGAAAAAATAAATAAGTGATTTTGAAGAAAGTGTTGCTCCAATATTCCATGTCATTTTGCATGCTAACTTGCAACATTTTTGACAATACTAGTTTTGCAATTAACAACAAAGTTAAACCTTTCCTAAATGTGTATGCAGACGTGGGAGTAAATATTTTGCAAGTAAGCTTTTGGTTTATGTATATGACTTGGATCCCTTCACATATTTTTTATTAGAAGAGTTATGGCATATAGGATGCCCTTTTTGTAAGTACTATTTAGGGAAAAAAATATTTTATATGGTAAGAGTGACAATAAAACATTAGGTGTAGGTGGAATCATAATGTTCACTTGTCATTTGACTATGTATATGATAGTTGCTGTAATGCACAATCTGGTTTTTGTCAATCCCAATACTATACTTGTTATTACCATTATGACTCTTGTTAGTGGTTACACTTTATTGTAACTTATGTATACAAGGAGGAACATATTATTTTTGAGTATGATTGTTAGCACCTGTGCACCTAAAGAGATATGTTATTTTAGCATCAGACTTGTGTTCTTTTTCGTTATTCCCATTATGAATCTCGTTATTTCTATTAGAAACTTTGTTATTTCCATTAATGAATTTGTTAGAGTTCACCTCTTTAGGGCAACATCTTCACACAATACTGAATCAGACATGTGTTCTTCGTCGTTATTTCCATTATGAACCTCGTTATTTCCATTAAAAACTTTATTATTATTTCCATTAATGAATTTATTAGAGTTCACCTCTTTAGAGCAACATCTTCACACAATACTAAATCAGACCTGTGTTCTTCGTCGTTATTCCCATTATGAATCTCGTTATTTCCATTAAAAATTTTGTTATTTCAATTAATGAATTTGTTAGAGTCCACCTCTTTGGGATAACATCTTCACGCAATACTGAATCAGAGTGATATTGAACTGAGATTTTGAGATAAGAGTGACATTGGACTGAGATTTGAGAGTGAGAGGATTTTGATGGCTAGGAGGAGCACCTTCTGAATAAAACCTCACACTCACGGCGACGGAAAGCGAGACGGTGACGCAAGCAGGCACGGTGACGCAAGGCGATTGATGGTGATGCAAAGCGATGAACGGCCGACTAGGTTGTGCAAAGGAGACACATGATCGCACGATTTTGAACCACAGAGAATAGAGTTCAATTGTTTGTGTGTTATTTACTTTAAGGGCATTTTGCACTTTAAGCATAAACTTGATAACCTAGATTCCTCCCTAGAGTCTTATTTGTCTTTTCTAACTTATAATATGCTTTTTTGGGTTATTGAAGTTTATTTGGTATTTTCCCAAAATTTTTTAAGGGCATATTTAATTTAGAAGTATAAAAAATGAGTAATTTTGTTTTAACTATTATTTTAATTAATTTTAACTGTTAATTAATCAAATATATTGAGCTGATAATTTACATATCATTCACGCTATTTTTATTAAGGTATAAATTTGCCTCATAATACATGTGTCATCTACTTTATTTTTTTTAAAGTTAGATTTAAAATTTTCAGAGACTGTTTTTCAGAGAAAAATATCTTCATTGATCCTCTTACTCCATTTCCCTTTTATAGAATGTCTCCACCATTGGATTAAAATTCAAGGTTAGAATTTAATGCTAAATAAAAATTTAATATAACATTAAATTTTAACCATTTAATAGTTAGGATTTAATACACCTTTAGAGGTGTTATGGGTATTTTAACATTTTATTTTTATTTTTTTTATAATTTATTAAATGGGTGACAAGTAGAATTTTAAATTAAGTGAGATGACACATTATGATTAGTTAGCAAGTCATATTTTTTAACACACCAGGCCACATGTCCATAAACCACTAAAACATAGAATTTAACAGTCAAAATTAACACTTGATAACAATCAGGACGATATTACATTACTTTTAGCACTTACAAGGTGACGCTACACTTTTAAAAACTTTTAGTGCCCGTTTGGTTCACAGAATTGGATGTAATGTAATGGAATGTAATACAATGTATTGGAATATAATGTAATGATGATTACATAATTTGTTTAGTTCGTCATCAATGAAAGATGATGCGTATACATAAAAACGTTTGGCTGAATTACATAAAACATGAGAATAATATAACAAGTGACAAAATTATCCCTTTTTACACATATAGTAATGTATATGTTAGGTTTATGATAATTTTTTTTTTCATTTTGTGCAATGTATACGGTGGATTCATAGTAATTTTTAATATTTAATGGTGAAAATATTATACAATGTATAAATTAGATTCATGTTAAGTTTTTAGTATTTAATGATGAAAATATTATTTAATGAGATATTTTAATATTTTTAACAGTGGAATATAATTTTTTTTAAATTTTTAAATGAGGGAATATTTCTTAAATATTTGTATTATTAATTATTTTTAATATTTAATGGTGGTAATTAAAATTATTTAATACTTAACCGTATTTATGAGTAGGCACTATGGTGAAATTAAAAAATTATAATGGCAATAATATTATTTTCACTGGATTACGAGATGTCTGCATCCTCATTCTTCAGTCCTTGTAATGTAATCCTGATTACATCAAATGATGTAATCAAGATTACAAAATGTAATCCTTTTTACATTACATAAGCCTAACCAAACACTGGAATTATGCTATTACATCAGGATTACATGTAATATCCTCTCATGTAATCGAAACAAACGGGATATTAAGATAAAAGTACCATTTCTTGATAATTTTTTAGAGAAAAAATGGATATTAACTCAATCTTTTTGTGGAGGGACAAATAGGAGAACTAGGCAATCAGCTATAGAGAGAATGAGAGAGAGAACATTTTCCTTCCCACCGCGCCTATTTTTCAAAACCAAAGTAATTAAATTATTTTCAATTTTTATTCACTTAATAACTTGTTATTATTATTATCATTATCATATATATATATATATATATATATATATATAATAATGATCATGATAATAATAATAATAAGGTTTAAAACTGGTCTCTTGTAAGACCATGTCAGCACTTCACTCTATAGCTTCCTCAGTGGCTTTCTCATAAAATATTCCCTTGGTGCCGTCAGATATTCTTCTGTGCCATTCATTGTCAGTTACAAATCTGACACGTTGGTTGTGCGGGCCCCCGTTCCGTTCATATTTATACTATGAGTAAGCTGCTTTTCAGCCCACGCTTAGTATTGTACCGCAAATCATGCTTACGTGGGCTGATTAGTTACATTTTCTATTTATATATATAGGGTTTTGTGTTTTCTGATTGATTGCATATACACGATGATGATGATGAGGACGACGACGGCGATGACGACGGCGACGGCTTCGTCTTCATTACTTGAACTCCAAGCATGACCTGACCAGTTACCATACCCCCACTACCCACTATTCTCGCTCGCGTAACTAACCCTCCCTCCCTCACCACTCTTTCTCCATCCTTATAAATTCCCCAATCCTCACTCTCTTTTCCTCTCTACTACAATTTTCACTATGGGCAAGGTTCCATCAATTCACCTCTCTCCCTCTATTATACTATCTCTTTCTTCATCTGTTTTGCTCATCCTTGTGCAGAAGAAGACGAAAACAGCGATGGCAAAACAAAGGATAATAACGATGCCACAAACAAAGGGGAAATGCTCCTACCACTGTCGTCTTGAAGGTCGACTTGCATTGTGATAGCTGTGCTTTCAGGTTCATTCGTTTCATCAACTGCTTTCAAGGTCTGCGCCCTTTCATTTCCCTTACTCTTCCCTAATTTTCCACTTTGTCTTCTCTGATTTTCAGACTTGTGACCTTTTTGTTTTCTTTAATTTCTCAACTGTTTCCCCCGCTTTCACTTTCTATTTTTAATACTCTATTTACTGTCTCTGCACTCAACTAAAGTGAAATTCCACATTGTTGTTAAAGGCGTGGAAACTGTGAAAGTCGATGGTGATTTCGGCAAGGTGACAATCACTGGAAATGTGGACCCCTCGAAACTTTGAGACATGCTTGCCGACAAGACCAAGAAGAAGGTCTGATGAGGGATAGTCTCAAGGATTTTTAAGTCAATAAATTATTTATCTTATTGTTTATCACTTTGAATATGATTTTTGAAAAAGAAAATGTGGCTTTAGGTTACAAACGTGAATTTTCACATGTCTCTGAGGAAGATTTTGGAATTGTGCAGGCATGTGTAAATTTCCACTTGCAGTTCAATTTTATCACTCTGACTTTTCATCTTGTAGATCTTAATCATTTTGTGAAACTTTAAATGCAGAGTTTGAGTAGGAGAGTCAACCAACAGCAACCGGATGGGAGGGTAAATTACAGGAAATTCAGCAGTCGGTTCGTGGTGAAAACTATACAGGTTGGCATTGATAAGCTAGCAGATGCAGTGGGACTTACCCTTGGGTCCCGAGGTCGAATTTAGTCCTTTTATGCTTTTTATTGTGAATAGAAGTTTAATTAGGAATTTAGGATCCGTGGAAAGATTGTTTTATAGTTGGTGAGAGTTATTGTGTGATGCATCTGTCTTGCTTTGGCACTGAGTTCCCTGCTTGTGTTGGTTTCTATTTTCAGAGACAACTCTTCGATCTTACAACATTATTTTTATTTGTTGTATTCATCATCATTATCATTTCCTGTGATCTTTACTAGAGCTTAAACTTGTGTTTTTCCTCAGTGACGTAGAATCTATACATTTCTTGGTCGGTTCAACTATATTTGTAAGGGAGGAATAATGCTTTTTCCTTATTGTAAATATTACAAGGAGGAATGTTGTCTTACATGAGTTTGGAAATCCTAGAGTAGTTAATGATAGAGTTACTATTGCTCGAGCTATAGAGCTAGTCGATGCCATGGAAAATGCTGGTGCAGCTCTGATTAGAGAGGTATGATATATCTGTTTTCTTTTGGGTCTCCAACCTCTCTTGTTGCAGTTGAAGAGCGGAAGATTCCCTTCGCAGCTTACTGCAAAGAGTGGAAGAGTGGTATTTTGTGCCTAGGTTTTCATTCTAATATTGTGAAACTACGCAATGAAGGTTGAAAGTAAAACCAATGACTCTGCTGGTGACGGTACAACAACAGCATCAATTCTTGCTCGAGAAATAATAAAGCTGGGACTTCTTAATGTGACCTCTGGTGCTAATCCTGTGTCACTGAAAAGAAGAATTGATGAAACTATGCAGGGTTTGGTAGAGGAGTTAGAGAAAAAGGCCAGGGCTGTCAAAGGATGAGATGATATCAAAGGCATTATTCTGTCATTTATCAGGAGCTCTTGTCATTTCCTTTCTTCTTATTCGATTTCTGGATTGTCATGGTAATATTTATTTGCTTTTGCAGCCGTTGCCACTATTTCTACTGGAAATTATAAGCTGATTGGAACAATCATTACTGATGCAATTGATAAGGTTGGACCTGATGGTGTTTTGTCCATTGAATCATCATCCTCATTCGTCCATTTAAACCGTATTATTATTATTATGATTATTATTATTATTATTATAATATATATATATTATAATTGGTAATTTATTGCCTTAAATTGAAGATTTTCACTACTATATTTTCCTTTTGCCAACTTCTCCATTTGACGAAGTAATTTTCAAGGTTCTTTCTATATCAACTTTAGTTCATTCTTTCACCTTCCAAGTGAGTTTTTTGTCTGTTGTTATGTTTTTTCAGGGAAAAAAAGGAACGCCTTAAATTATCTTTGATCTTATGTGGTGAAATGGTAAGGAGATAAAAATCTTTGGTCCTATCTGGTGGATAATAGCTTAAACAATGAGGTTAAAATGTTCAAAATACATTTCAAAGCTTCAAACTCACAATCAGACAATCTCTCACCGTATATAACTTTATAAATACATGATCAAGATGCTATAATTATTATTATAGATAGCTGAGTTATATTACCTTTTGCCACCATTATATTTGCTTTGTTTTCTATTTCGTGTTATGTTTGATTCAAAGCAGTGTAAATTAAGATAACTCTATAAGATTTTGAATTTCCCTCATAGAACAAGTTTTAGCTTGTGCTTCAATGCTTTGTCTGTTTTGTTTTAGCTTATACTTTTTGGTATGCAATCATCAGGCATCCCATTTGGGAAACATATTTGGCACCATCATGATTTTAAACTAAGATAATAGCAAACACTTTTTACCTGCTTAGAATAGTAGCATATGAGTGATGCTTAAATTGGTGTGTTTCCAAGTGTTTGATAGCTAAGAGGAGGAGATAGCCGTAGAAATGAGAATTATATATGTGCTCAATTTTATGTGCATTTGACTTCATTTTCCCATTGTGGATACAAGAAATTTTCTTATTAGCATCTCACCTTCAAGTAACCCTCATTCTTATACCCATCTTATTTTGTGGATTCAAGCAGTACCTTGCCATTACTATTGTATCTTCATCGATATGAGTTAAAATGTGAGATTTGTTGGCATGTCAAATATGGTATGAAGCCAACAGTGCATTATTGATTTTAGTTTATTTACTCTAGACATTTAATAATTGTGTTATGTGGGTAATTAGTTTATAGATTTGTGAGAGACAAACGGCAGTTCAGTTTTTCCATTTCTACAAGATTGTGGAGCTATTAGGCTTGTCTTTCAGTTTTAATAGTTTAAGACAATAATTGGGCTAGTAGCTTAAACAATAAGGTTAAAATTTTCAAAATACATTTCAAAGCTTTAAACTCACAATCAGACAATCTCTCTCCATATATAACTTTGTAAATATATGATCAAGATGCTATAATTTTTAGTATAGATAGCTTAGTCATATTACTTTTTGCCACCATTATTTATCTCCTTTGTTTTCTATTGTGTGTTATAATTGATTCACATTAGTGTAAATTAGGATAACTATAAGATTTTGAATTTTCTGCATAGAACAAGTTTTAGTTTGTGCTTCAATGCATTGTCTTTTTTGTTTTAGTTTCTACTTTTTTGTGAACAATCACCAGGCATCCCATTTGGGTTTGTATTTGGGAAACATATTTGGCACCATCATGATTTTAAACTAAGATAATAGCAAAAAAAATTTACCTGCTTAGAATTAAGTATACATGAATCTAATGTTGAATTTCTATGGGCAGCATATGGGCTATGCTTAAATTGGTGTGTTTCCAAGTGTTTGATAGCTAAGAGGAGGAGATAGCTGTAGAAATGGGAATTATATATGTGCTCGATTTTATGTGCGTTTGACTTCATTTTCCTATTTCAGAGCCAAGAAATTTGTTTAGTAGCATCTCACCTTCAAGTAACCCTCATTCCTGTATCTATGCTATTTTGTAGATTCAAGCATTACTTTGTTATTACTATTGTATCTTCATCGATATGAGTTAAAATGTGAGATCTGTTGGCATGTCAACATGGTATGAAGCAACGGTGTATTGTTGATTTTAGTTTACTTGCTCCAGAAATTGAATAATTATGTTATGTGGGTAATTAGGTAATAGATTTGTGAGAGACAAATGGGAGCTCAAATTTTCTATTTCCACATGATTGTGGAGCTATTATACCCGTCTTTCAGTTTTAACAGTTTAAAACAATTTCTGTGCGTCTTAAACTTAATATGATTATAATAGGCAATGTTTTCTTTTTCATTGTTTTAACTATCATAATTTTCATTAATTTTCTGCTTTCTTTTATTAAAGCAATGGCATTATAAGTTTAATGTTGGTTGGGTTATATCTTTGAAGACCTGTTTTACACATGGTCAATTGTATGTTGCTGTTTTAAGAGTAAGACATAGACGTGGACTGAAGATGTTCCTTTTGGACAATGCTGACAAAGTAATAAATAGAAAAGTAAATGTTGTATACAAGGAAGTGTTTTGCAATGTTGTAAATTAGGTGCATCAATCATGGTAACTATGATGTATGTTGTGGGGTACACTTTATAAATGTATGCTTTAATCTTAGTTTATTGTCACAACAAGCATTTTATTCACCATATGTTACAATATTTTGGTTGTATTTTGCGTTTGCTCATCATTTTGCTTGGAGTCTCAACTTTTAAACACATGGTTTTGTGAGTTTACATGGCCCCATTTCTTCGTTTGCTATAGGATTAATGTTTTAAATCTATTGAAATTAGAGGTAACAAAATCTTTTCTTGCAAAGTGTAGATACACTAAACTAATTATAGCATAAGTTTGTGGACATATAGTAATATTAGCCATTTAAGTTTATACAAAGAAAATATATTTAAACCACCTAAACACATGATTTTGAGTGTGTACTTTCAATTAATCATTAAAATTATGTAGGTACCATATTATATATAATATAGAATATCTATTTCTACAAACATTAACTAAAAAAAATATAATTTATTACAATCATACATAGCTTTACCACGGGGGATTTGTACTAGTTATTATTAATAAGAAGGCTTGAAATCTATTAAAAAAGATAGGAGAAATTATAGTTAGGTCCCAAAATAAAAGGTAAAATAAAAAAATAATCCTTTAAAACCTCAAAATAAAAAAATAGTCTTAAGAATTTGTCAATGGAATTCCTAAACTTGTCAATAACCTATTCTTAGAATTTATTCTTAGAGTTGTTAATAAAACTATTTTTTTTATTTTACCTGACTGAAATTTGCTAAAAAAAAATAAACATTGAAGAATTGCGTTTTTATATCTGAAGATATTTGCGTCGGCAGGCCCCACAATATTTAGCCCAAGTCTTAGCTAACATGTCAGGCAAACCGCTTGCAATTTTTTTGAAATCAAGACGCCAATTTCGTTGCAGCAGCATCTCCTTGATCTCAAGCACGATATTCCGATCTTGATGTATCTCTGAAACTTCATTCACTCTAATCGGACGTACTATGATGTCCCTTAATTAAATTACAATCCGAAGATAGCTCTTTTCAATCCAAGCACGCAACCCCCACAACAGTTCTACCAGTTCCCCGTCACTATCCTTAATCATGCCACCACAACAGCTAACAGCTACCTCTCTCATATACATAAGAATACGCGCCACCATCAACTTAATTGCACAAGCGCTCTACCGTTCTCTGTAAACAACTGGGGGGTTCTTTGCTGTATGTTGTAGTTGATCAGATAGTTTTACACCATTAATTAAGCTGCTGATCAGCTTTGCAAAAGCATTCTAGGATCGCATATGTTCTGGCTAATGCTCCTGAGTCAAGTTCTTCATTTCTTTCACGCCAAACATGCCTTTCCAGTAGCCTCCCGTGTTTTACTAATATTCCTTCTCGTGTTCGTCTGAAAACCAGTCATGAAGGTTAATTACCAGAGAAAAAAACTGCTATGGAAGCTGGGATTTATCATTGAAGACCATAATTTTTTGACTTCGATCTCCACAATCTCTTAGCGCATGAAAAAGGGTTTCAACAGAGTTCTTCCACTGATCACATATACCCACTAGAATGGAGGATGCGCTTTCGTTTAACTTCATTTGTGGTAAATATCGTAAGAGAGAATATAACAATATATATTACACCTTATGAAAGAAAGAATGCAAGTATATATACTATACCTTGTAAATTTAGGCTAGTAAATGGGTCAAGAGGAAGAATGGGCTCACGCACATAACAATTGGCCACTAAAAGGCAAACACAGTGAAAATCCAGCAATTTCCCATTCCCCTGCGCGTGAACAAAATATGGACTGAACGCTTCTTATCAAATGTTTTTTTGGAAAAATCTAAAATTTATTTTGTGAAAATGGCTTACCGAAAAAACCCAATTTTGAAGCATTTGAATTTTGAGACCTAAATATTTTGGTTACAGGGGCCCAACATCTCTCATGTCATACCTATATAAGGAGAGCTCGGCAAAAGGTTCATGTATCTCAACTCTGGAATCCTCGAGCTTTCTTTTCCTCCTCTGAAGCATCTGGCCTTCCTCTTTGCATTCTCTCTATCTGCAAGTTGTTTTGTTATATTTTATTGTTCTGTTCACCCTGTATCTGTAGGAAGAGTCTGTTTTATCCTGAAGAGTACTACTTCCAGTTAGCCAATGGTTGTAGAATAACTCTTAAGAACAACGTTGTTGAATATGACTTGTATTACATATTTCCAGGAGTTTGCCAACACTTTTCACTATGTCAACTATAAATTGGTATGTCTCTTTCGTCACTCCATCATAATGTAGGGGCACACCCAAGTACTTGCCAAGGTCTCAGGTACAATTAAAGCCTAAGGCATCACTCAACTGTGCGGCTCTAGTGTGAGTGTGATTCACATCTTGAGATTAAAAATACCTTAATGTATGTTTGGATTAATAACTTTTATAATTCATAAGATAAGTTTGTGAGATGAGTTTTGTCTCGATTTACGTAAACTTTAATTTAAAACTATGATTTGTAAGGTTTCTTAACGCACAGTCTTGCTCACATCCACTTTTTGACCACAAGCTTTGCAAAAACTCTGTAAACAACTACTCACGATCTCCACTTGATCCAAACTAGCTTCTGCAAAGATAAACAACTCATCAACAAAAAATAAATGAGATAACCAAATACCATTCTTACTCAATTTGACAGGTTTCCAACATGGCCGTTTTGAAAATGTTGGTTTTGTTAATATTACTTTTTGTTTTTTTGGGCCAAGTTAATATTCCTTTTTTAGTCTATGAATATGTTTTAAAGCCTAATCAAATAGTAGTACGAGCACTTCCTAATATAGCCGCAAAAAAAATTGTTCTGATAAATATGAATATTTTTTGAAGTTACAGCACTTTTCCATCAGTATATTAGAACAGGAAATGGCATAAACAGATATACAATTCAATGAAACGACCAAGTAACTATGTATGGTTGGCACAAATATATAGACTATTGTATAGCACAGGCTATTTATCTAATTCCAGTAAACTAAGGAAGCTCGATAATGTAACTAATTATAATATACGTGACAATAATCTTTTTAAAATATCTGTGCAATATTATACTCCCTCTAATCCTTAATATATACTAACATATTTAGAGAGTTGATATTGGTTTTAAATATAAGACATATTTTTTATAATTGTCATTATTTTTCTCATTCACTTCATTGATACTCTCTCAATAATATTCAAAGAAGAAAAGAAATGAAAAAATTAAGAAAGACGACTAGAGTGTTTTAAAAATATACTACTATATTATTAACTAACTTCTTTAATATAATCAAATTAGATATATATGTCTTCTATTAAGGTCCGGAGGGAGTATTATATATTAATTTATAAGTTAAGCATATTAATTTACAAAAAAATGATAAATATGAAAGATAAAATGAAAAAAGATTTTACATTTAGAAGCAAAAAATTCACTATTAAACTAAGTCCTCCGTTTAGAAGAATCGGAAGAGTACCTATATTAGATTATCACACACTTCTCTACATGCATGTTGCCCTTAAGTTTAGTTGACCATGTAACTGGCATTTTCTATGTTTTATCTCTTTTGATTTACTGAAATATGAGTGATTTGGCTTTTGAGCTATCACATAATATTTTGATATACGGCTGATGACTAAATAGATGTATTTTGGAAAGCTTTGAAAAAGAAGAGGATGATGGTTGCATATATCAAAGTCATTCAGGATATGTATAAGAAGGTTACAACCAATGTTAAAACGTCTGAAGGTGTTACAAAAGACTTTCCTATAAAGATTGGACTACATCAGGGATCAGCGTTGAGTCTTTATTTGTTCAATCTAGTGATAGATGTTCTAACTGAGCCTATAAAAGAGGAGATCCATACATACATGCTTTTTGTGGATGATATAATTTTGTTGGCTGAATCCAGAGAAGATATTAATTCTAAACTTGAGATATGGAAAAGGACTTTGGAATTGAGGGGCTTTCGTCTTAGTAGGAACAAAACTGAATATATACATTGCAAGTTTGATAAAGGACAAAGGCAAAGGAAAGTGGAAGTTAAATTGGGAGTTCAAGTCATCCCACAAGTGATAAAATTTAGATATTTGGGATCAATTATACAACAAGATGGTGAAATTGATGGAGATGTCGATCACAGAATTCAGGCCGGATGGTATAAATGAAGAAAAGCTACTGGAGTTATCTGTGATGGTAAAGTACCTAATAAGGTAAAAGGAAAGTTCTATCGCACTGTTATAAGACCAGTAATGCTATATGGTAGTGAATGTTGGGTTTTAAAGGGACAACATGAGCATAAAATGGGATTCGCTGAGATGAGGGTGTTGAGATAGATGAGTAGCTATACAAGAAAAGACAAAATTCGTAATACTCATATACGTAAATAAGTGGGAGTGACTCCTATTGAAGAAAAAATGGTAGAAAATCGGTTAAGGTAGTTTAGACATGTTCAACGTAAGTCTTTGAGTGCTCCGGTGAGAAGGGTGGATCAAGTAGGATGAAGTCCTATTAGACGAGGTCGAAGAAGGCCAAAATGAACGCTCAATAAAGTCATAGAGAGAGACATTCTAATTAATAATATATTGAAATATATGGTTTTTGACAGAGCATAATGGTGTCGTGCGATCCATGTAGCTGACCCCACCTAGTGGGATAAAGATTTTATTGTTGTTGTTGTTGTTGTTGTCAACGACCAAATAGAAGTTGAGGAGAAAGTCAGTGCCATATTTGAATTTAAAAATGATCGTCTCAAATATCTACATTAATAAAAATGATTGTCTTAATTATCCACCTTCATCATTCTAGATAACATCTTAAAAGACAAAAGGTTTACAAGCTTCACAAGGGATAGAATAATCTAATCCATTGGGGGAAGGGACAAAAAAAAAGAATAATCTAACCTGATTTGGGTTCATTTTCATTAAAAAAAAAATACTTAACCAAGTAAATCTATGAAATAAAGATTAAGATTTAGGAAGCAAAGATCTTAAATTCATGACATATGAGGTTGAACAAAGATTGAATAGCCTTTGCCAAATTATTATCGACTTTGCATTCAATATCATGAATTGAGTCTAGGCCCTTCCAAAAATTTGTGAATGATTTCATTAATCCAACGCTCCAACTGGTACAAGACTCTCAACATAATTGAAAATACGATGGTTACAGTCACATTTGCTAGCAGCAAGCTTCTTGATTTTTTTAGTAGTGGGATTGAAGAAAACGGTTTTTGGTTCATTCTCCACCTCAATCTTGTAGACAATTTAATTTCTCCAAATATTCCATTGATAACATCGATAAGGGCTGCTAATATATTTCTTGATCCAGCCCCATCTCTCTTGAGATGTACCTATAACCTCCTCCCTTACCCATAGATCAATAATAGAATCTTCTGAATTTCTAATGCAAGAAACAATAGCAAGTTTTTCCTCAAAAACAATCAGAATCGGAAGAGGGTTTGGATCAGGTATTGTTATCAATGTCAATACTTCCATTGCTAAGTCAAATGAAATAATCACCTTCTGATCATCCGTATCTTCCCCAACCTCCTTTGACCCCAACCAAAACATAACACCATTAACCGTGACACTTCGAGATCTAACACAAGCAGTGTCATTGAGCCTAAATTTGATTTTCTTCCATGAATCTGAGATTAAAGAGTACACTTTCAAAGCCAAAAGGTTAGCTTTATACCCAAAAGCATAAGCCATCACTATCTTATAATCATTAATAATTGGACTGAACCCAAATCCTAAACAACAATCAAAGTAATGGAAATTAGTGTGGGGCACCTGTTTGAGCTCTCTAATAGCTGGATTCCAGATAAAAAGCAAATGAGGGTATACATTAGGCTTATTGATTTGAAAACATAACAGGCCATTGATGGAACCAACGATCTTACCGCGCTTAAAATAATCAGGCAATTGTGGTTTCTGAAGTTTCCAAAATTGCATCTCAGAATCAAGACAATACACGTTCCAAAGTCTATCATTGTCGTAATTAGGTTGGAGAAGGAGACAAGGTTTTTGATGATTCGAGTGTTCGAGGTGATCTGCGATGAAAAATTTGGTCTTGAAGAGATTTCTCCATTCTCTGCTCACACATTGAAATCGAATTAGGGATTTTACCGGAAGTCGTTTGAGAATGTTTGTAATGATTTCTGGGGGAAGATATGGAATGTCGCCATCCACTCCCTTCTCCTTCATTGCTTGATCGGGAAGAACGAATCTCTCAGAGGCCTTTTCGCGTATGGGTTCACAAAAGCATGTTTGCCTGAGCTTGGCTTATTTTATAAGCTCGATTTACGTAAATCAAGATAAATCTCATTCACATATTTGCCTTGTAAATTGTAAAAGTTACTTCGTATTCCGTGAATCACGATTTATAAGCATTGTAATTTACGGAATACGAAGTAACTTTTACGGTCTACGAGGTAGCTTTTACGGTCTACGAGGTGCTTTTACGGTCTACGAGGTGTTTTCACGGTCTACGAGATAAATATGTGAAAGAGATTTATCTCGATTTACATAAATCGGGCTTATTATATAAACCCGATTCAAGATCGCTCTACCAAACAAACACATAAGCTAATCCAAACGAGCCATCAATGATTCACAGACTCGTCGTGTATTTTGTAACCAAAAAAAGCGCTCCTCTTGTTTTTGTTTTTAATGTGATTTGAAATTTTCCCTTCTACAACGCTACTATGAGAAAAGAAAATTTTCACATGTATCTCTCATCAATCAATCAAATTTTTTTTAAAAGTTTATAATACCTGATTTATAAAAAAAAAATGAAAAAAATGTGTTAATTTAAATTTATTAATCAATAAATATAATTTATTATTAATTTTTTCATACTTTTCTTTATATATATATATATATATATATATATATATATATATCTTTATAATTCACTAATAGACTAATCATAATTTACTGATTATATAATCATATTTTCCCCCGACACCATACCCACTAATTTTAAGATATATAATTTATTTCTATCTTTAACTATATTAAATTATTCATACGATTTTTTTTAGATAGGAAGAAGATTATAAAATATTCTTTTAATTTTATGATTATTGAATTGTACTTTTATCCACAACTGCTATTAGAATAAACGCTTGTCTTCTCTTCTTCTCTTATAATTGTACAAAAGTAGGCACGATATCTTCGCCACAGATGTACTTTTACTCTTGAACCGCATTTATTTACTTCATATATTTTTATTTAAATTATACATTATAACTTCTCAACTGTAACTTCCCAAAATAATCGGTTTTTTTTTCTTTTTACCGGAAGAAATAATATGGTTGAATTGTTCAAAATGTTTAATTTTCTTTTCTTTTCTTTTTTCTGACATGAGAATATTTTCATAAACCTCCTTTGCTTTGTTATGTTGCTGGATTGTTTTAGACATTTCGCTGGTTTTAATATTAAAAATGAAAATATGTTCAAAAGTTTAAATTGGAATTTTAAAAAATATAAGAAATAGAAGCCATATATTAAAATCTAAAATAACAACGTGCATTTTATTCTGGACAGTTATCGATTCCCATTTAAAAAGTTTGGATATTCTATATCACTTTATTTTAATTTAAATATTACTTCATAATATAATTTTTAATCCCTTAAATTTGCTTTTATTTTGGGTTTGATCCCTCAATTTTCATCTTATTTAAATCAATCAATCAATCATCAATTTTATACTAAAAATCTTATAATACCTACTTTGTAACTTGTTAAACTCACAAAGGGTTCAGATAATCACACTATCAAATTTGTCCATTCACTATTATAAGGATTTAACTATATAGAAGAAAGCAAATTGAATTTAAAATTATACGTTAAATCATAAATTATAATTATATTAATAATTATGTTAATGAAATCCAAACATACCAAAGGGCTTTATATTCCATGATTATACGGATTTCTACAAGTAGATTATTAATGCAATAAATTATATTAATGTGATCAAATTTGGGTTAAATGATTTACTTCATATTTGGTTGACAGATTGCATAAGAAATAAGAAATACTTAAGGGCCCGTTTGGTTCGATCCCATTACATTCTACAGTGTAGTACAATGCGATGCAATTGTAATGCAATGCAATATCAATTACATGGCTAATGTTTGGTTTGATTTTTAAGTAAGGTGCAATAATAAAATTATTTAAAATTAATACATTACACAAAGTATTTTTTACCCTTACTATATAATCTTTGTAAAAAGAAAGTTAAGAGTCAGGTGTGGAGAAGGAGGGGTGGTGGTGGAGGAGGAGTAGGAGGTAGTGGCGGCGGTACCGGGTAGCGATAGTGGTGGAGGAAGAAGAGGTAGTGGTGGCAGTAGCGGAGGTGGATGAGGTAGTGGCAATGGTATCGGATGGCGGCACGCGCAGCGCCAAAGGATAAGGTAGTGGTAGCTGTATCAAGTGGCTGGGGCGGTGGAGGAGGAGGTAGTGGTGGCGATACCAGGTGGCACGCCCACGGAGGCGAAGGAGGTAATGGCGGGGTGGCAGCGATTGTAGAGGAGGAGGTAGTGGCGACGACGGGGGTGGCGCAAGAGGAGGTAGTGGCATTTGCGGTTGTGACAATGTGTTTAAGTGAAAAGATATAAAAGTGAAATTAAAGAGTAAATTGGACTTTTTTAACTATGCAATGGGATGGTAATGAAGATTCATAAGGGGGGAGGTATGAATGAGGTTATCAATTTTTTAGTAATCATCATTATCATGGTAAATCCTATTACCATGCTATAGAGCAACTAAATACTCTTCTCATGGTAATGCAATCATGATTACCATTGCATGCATGCAATGGAGTTGAACCAAACGGGCTCTAAGTACTCTAAGAGTACCAGCCTAAATCAACTCTACTCAACTAAAATACGAAACTTCAATAAATTTTTATCCTAGTTGGCATCCTATAATCCTAAGTGGAATTTTAGGCGGGATGTGTTTGTGAGTTTTGGTTTTTCTTTTCAAATTAGGACGTGTGCTTTTAAAAAAGAAATAAATTATGAATTACTTCTGGTGACATGACGCTCCTAGAGAATGTAAGTATTTCTCAAAGTGTAATCACACCATCAAAATTGTTTACACGCAATTATTGGGGTTGGAACATAAGGAATGAAGTAAATTGAATTTGAAATTAAACATCAAATCAATAATTATAATTATATAATTATGATCCAAGCGTGCCAATAAACTTCAACTTCCATAATTGTAGGGATCTCTATAAACTATATTATTAATTATATTAATCATTAGGTTATTGGTGCAATAATTTTTAAAAATTATATCTCTATCAATGGTATTAATACCGCAAAGGTGGAAAATGAAGGTTTTTGAATATTGATTAATAATTGGGATATTAATACCACAATAATTACAATTAGGGTATTAAATGAGAAATTAAAAATATTTCAAAATAATATTGTTGACTTTAAAAATAAATTAGTTTTTGACTTTCATGAATGATAATAATTATTGCATGAACAATCAATTAGATCTTAAAAAGAAATTCATTATTATTCAAATTTATTATAGATTTTTAGAAATATATAAAAGGAAGTTTAAGAAATATTATCAATGATTATTAGAATCTCATGAATTTTGAGTTGTATCTCACGATTCAATTCAATTCAAAATTATATAGGAAATATACAAATATGTTGATGTATCTTATTTTGTGCATGTATCTTGCAATTCCAATAGCGAACAAGTCAGAATCGTAGGAATTGCATGACGCTGGCAATTCTTACAATTCTAGGTGAACTAGGTAGCACACAAATTGAGTTAGCTCTAGCGCAACCTGACTTTAAAAACCCTTTTTTCATTTTCTTTTTTCGATTTTGTCCAAATTTATTTAAGAATTTCTTTTTACTTATATAATTATCACTGATTCCCTCCCACTTATCCCCAATCATTTGAAGTTCTTTCTCTTAAGTGAAAATTACCTTAATATCATTCTTAAAATTAATCATCAATCTTTTCTATTCATGATTTTGAAAATAAGCTTTTTGATTCAAGACTCATATCCTGATTTTTACAATTAGTACATTAATCATGATACTAATATTATATAACAATAACTCTTATTTCAACTTTTGCTGATAATTATATATTAATTGAGATATTGATAACTTTACGAATGATAGTAATTAACTTCATAAAAAATCAATCAGATTTCTAAAGAATAAATTCATATTTTTCCAAATGAATAGAAAGTTTTACTAAATTTTATTCTTATACGTCTATATCAAACAAATAATGTTCTAGTTTGTTTCACCTCAAACAACACTCCTTGTGCAACACACGAGAAGATATATAGCTTGTTAGTCTCTGTAACTTAATCACAACTAAGACCATTTTGACATTTGAAGAAGCAAAACTAAAATAAGAGTAAACTTAATAGACTAAAGTTTATATTAAACCAAAAAGCTTTTATGGGGTACAATGGTAAAAGCTTACAAGATCAAACACAAATGACTTCTTTTCTCTCCTTAAGTTTTTTCATTCGGTAACTTTTGTTCAGCTAGATCAACTCCCTAATTTCTGTTTTGCTGATACGCCCTCATGCCCTTTTCTTCTTTAGTTCTTTAAGTTTGTACTTTGTAACTACTCTCATTTTGCTCCCAACATATATTGCCTTTTCTCACATAAATTAAAAAGCACAAATGATATGGAAGAAACAAGCAACTCAAACTGGCTTCACTTTTCCTCCTCTCTATATGTATTTTACTCTTTTACCTGTCAACATCGACATTTGTGTTTGGATTAGTTTTTAGAAAACAACTTTTACAATTCACGAGATAAGTATGTGAGATGAGTTATGTCTTAATTTGTGAAAAAAAAGGGAGTGTTGGCCAAACACAAAGCTCATAACTCACAAGTAATCACACACCAGCAACTACTAGACTATATATCTGTCTTGGAAAGAAAGCAGAACAAATAATCTAATATATATGTCAAATACTACTAGAAACATATGTTCTTAAACATCTACATTCATCGTTCTAGATAACATCTCAAAATGTCTACAAGGTTCATAAGACAGAATAATTTAACCTGGTTCAGTTCTTGCCAAAGGTGCTTAAAGACTTAAACTAAGTAAATCTGCAAAATAAAGATTAAGACTTAGGAAGCAAACATCTTAAATTCATGAGATGTGAGATTGAAGAGACAGAAAAACTTTTGCCAAATCATTGTCTACTTTGCACTCAACATCATGAATGAGTGGAAGCCATACAGAAAATGTGTAATGACTTCATTTCTCCAACCGGGACAAGACTTTCAGCATAGTTGAAAATATCATGATCACAGTCACATTTGCTAATAACATACTTCTTGATTCTTTTAGTAGTGGGATTGAAGAGAACAGCTGTTGGTTCATTCCTACCGGCAGCAATGCAAACAATTTCATTTCTCCAAATAGTCTGTGGATATAACCAGCATGGATAAGGGTTGCTAGTATATCTCTTAGTCCAACTCCATACCTCCCCAGATGCACGTACACCCTCCTCCATTAACCACAGATCAAGAACAGAAAGTTCTGAGTTTCTCATGCAAGAAACGATAGCAAGTTTTTCTTCATCCACAGTAAGCGCTGTCCAAGGGGGCAGCTTGGGTGTTGCTATTGATGTAAACACATCATTTGCTAAGTCAAATGAAACAATCAGAGCCTCACCATCATCTGTCTCTTGCCCAACCCGCTTTGATCCCAACCAAAACATAACACCGTTAACAGTGACACACTGATAACTAAGACATGCCGTACAATTGAGCCTAAATTTTACTTCCCTCCATGACCCTGAGATTAAAGAATACACTTTCACAGCAGAAAGCTCAGTATAATACTTAGAAACATAAGCTATCACTATCTTGTAATCATTAATAATTGGGCTGAAACCAAATCCTATATAATAATCATCATAATCCTGATGAAAATTAATTCCCGGCACAAGCCTGACCTCTCTAATAGAGGGATTCCACACTAAAAGGAGATGAGGAGATTCATCAGGATAATTGATTTGAACACAGAGCAAGCCATTGCTGGAACCAACGATCTTACCTTGCTTCAGATAATGGAGCAATGGTGGGTTCTGAAATTCCCAAACTTGCACCCGGAATCAAGGAAATACAAGTTCAAAGAATCATCCCCGTCAAAAGGTTGGAAAAGGAGACAAGGGTTTTGATAATTTGAGTGATTGAGGTGATCTGCGATGAAAGATTTGGTCTTGAAGAGATTTCTCCATTCTCTGCACACCCATTGGAATCGGATCAGGGTTTTTGCTGGAAGTCGTTTAAGAATGTTCCTGATGATTTCTTGGGGAAGAAATGGAATGTCGCTATTCACTCTCTTCTCCTTCATAGCGCTTGATCGATCGGTAAGAACGAATTTCTCAGAGGAAAAGCCTTCGCGAAAGTAGGTTTACGGGGTTCACAGGAAACGGTTGTAAAAAGAATATTACAGATTAAACATTCTATCTCACTTTATATAATATTTAATTTTATACTTCTATCTTTTCAATTTTTATATAGTGAACTTTTTACAAATTATTGTTATTTTCAAAAATTAAACTTAACATATCATTCTTGAGAATATTTTATCAATATTTAAAATTTTGATTTTGATTTTTGTTCCCGTCAAAAGCTTAATGGCAAGAGAATTGGAAAATACTTTATAAAATTAAATAATGAAAAAAAATATTATATAAAATTAAAATATTAAAAATATATATTTACCTTAATAAATATAAATTTTAATATCTCTCTTATTTTGTTTTACAACAGATTGAAAGCCACCACGTAACCCCTAGCATCAAATCAAATACGTGCCCGTTTGTATAGTAAACGTGATTTGCATAATTGGAAAAACAAACAAACAAACAAACATGATTTGCATAAGTGATATGAGTATCAATCGTGGTTTCTATTTAAATATTTTTTTTACAAGTGACTTTAATAATTATGAGTGTGTTTTGATTTCATTAATTAAAAGCACTTATTAATGTATAATTACCAAAAAGGTAAAAATTTTGTAAAGTCAAAAGAAATAAATGAGACCCATCATTATTAAGTGATTTAGTTAATTCAATAGAAAAATAAGTTAATAAGTATAATAGCTAATTATTTTTTTTAGGATTGCGCGAGATTATGCAATCAAGTTTGTTTCTTTAATAGAGCTATTTATATTTCATGATTATATTTAATAATAAAGATAATTGAATATTTATATTATTAAATATGATTTAATAAATGACATGAATATTTAAATATAATTTTTATTTTATAATTTCTATTAATTAAAATAATTTAAAAATCATATTAAGTGATGGACAAAACAATATTTAAAATAATATTATTTGAGCTACTTTAGTTGAGAAATATTAAGGAAGATATATGTAGAGAATATTTAGAGAGAAATTTGGAGAAGGGATTAGAAGGTAAATTGAAGAAATTGTTGTTCTTGAGCTTATAAGTGACCAAGGGTTTCTTATACTTAATGTACGGTTGGAGTGTAAAATCATGATTTATCAGGATTGATTGAGATTCTTAAAAAATTACCCAAACAGGACAACTAGGATTTATAGTTACTTTTTTAATTTCAATAGGACTTATCTGACCTCCCACCACTTAACCAAATAGGCACTACAACTAAGATTATAGAACAACATACAATTAAATATTTGTACCCATTATTTTCTTTTTCTTCTTAGCCTCTTCAGAATAAGACAGAAAAATACCATAAAAAGTTGTACCATCAAAATTAGTAAAAGGTAAATAAATATGTTGAATTTCAATAATTCCAAACAAACTGATTTGAAATTTTGAAATGTTTCAAAATTTGAGAAATTATCTAACCATCAATAGTTTTGTTTTAAATAGAAAATCCTCAACCTCTTGTCGGCGACGGGCCGTTGGAGCTTCAACGGCCTAATATATATATATGTTAAATTTTCAAGTAAAAATTGTCAATATAGATACTTGAGTTATTAATAGCGATTTTAAAGTTATAAACGACGGCTTGAATTTTTTTTTTTTTTGAATTTCTCATGCAAAAGTTTTCAATATGGATACCTGAATTGTTAATAGCGATAGTAATGTTGTAAACATAATACAAATACCCTATTTACAACTTTAGTATCACTATTAACTGTTAGAATTGGCTGACATCCAAGATGGAGTGAATTGGGTGTACGATGAGTTATTTAAAACTTTCAAATCCGTTTCGTATATAATTAAATCAATATATATGGAAGTATAAAATCATAAGCAGTTATATAGATCATATATGCTGGAAATGTAAGAGTTTAGGGAAGAGAAAATGTAAACTGTGATTTATCATGATTCGGTCCAATCTACGATGATCTATGTTCAATCCTCATGCTCTTCCTGAGATTTCCAATCCACTATTTTCTTGTTTAACCTTGCACAAGAAAAGCCTCTACAATCTATAAGTTTAGCCAGGCACTTATGAAGCCTATTACAGAGTTACTCCTCCTTACACACTATAAGGTTCATTCCTTCTTACAGGAAGTCTTATGAGTAAAGCAATCCCGAAGACCTTTCTCTCCCGCTTACCCATGCAAGTCTTACGAGCAGCAACGTTCTCTCTTGCTTACACCCTTGTAAGTTTTACAAGTAACAACGTTCTTTACTGATTGCACCTTGTAAGTCTTACGAGCAGAAAGCTTTTCCAACAATTCTCCCTACAACTTCCCCAGTAAGGAAATCTACCAACTCAAGACCCCTCTACCTTGAGATCAATTTAGAAATACAGATGAAGTGTTTACAAACTCTCTTCACAGAGTGGGTACGATACTCACTGAAGTACAATCCAAATATTCTCACTCTCAAGTGTATATGATATTGGAAATGGGGTATAGCAGAGAGTGTGTGAGTCAGAAGACTTATGATAACAACATGTTGGCGTAGTTGGGTTCTTGTCGTTTTCTTGTCTACTTTGAATGTTTCCATATATATAGCTGAGTTGAGATAGCTGTTGGTAGCATTTCAACATGTCCGTTGTAGGCGTACTGCTTTTTCTTACCGTTTTCCACCTTTGAAAAACTAGCCGTTATTAGTGGATGCTCCACTTGTCGTAACTTCATTTTTCCTCACTGCATGATCTCTTCATTGTTCTTTCTGTAATAATATATCAAACATTAATACAATAAAATGTTAGATATGAATATATTGAATCATTGATCAAATACTGGAGTTCTTCTTGCTGGGTCTCTTCATTTTGAGTAACGATGAATGCCATAAGTGACGTTTGTATATGCAGATGCAACCTAAATGTTTGATCTCCTGTTTCACACTTGAAATATATATTAAATGATGTTTAAGTATAGCAACAAGTGTAAACATACTGATTAAATAACATTTAAACATATTCGGATTCATCTCATGATTTTACTCTGCTTCTATCAACAACAAAACTTGAGTGCTCCATACCAAACTCAAGTGCTTTGTGTTTCTCCAGTGTCGCCAGAGAGGTCTCTAATAGAAACTCGCGAGAGTGCATTTATGAACTTGAGCATAGATATCCCAAGAACTTGAGTCTTCAACGCCAAACTCGAGTGCATATACTATTCATTGGTGCTTCAAAACTCTTGGGAACAAACTCACGGAAGTGCAAATCTGGACTCGAGTTGATTTATGTCCATAACTTGAGTTTCATCATCTAAACTCGAGTGCACCAGTATTTTCAGCATTTTAACCTTGTTTTTTACTAGAACTTGCTAGAGTGCAATAGTAGACTCAAGTGCATATTGACCTAAAACTTGAGTGCAATTGATATCTTCAAATTCTGGTTGTCTCTGGAATAAACTCGCGAGAGTGGATTTTCCAAACTCAAGCGCATATTGTTCCAGAATTTGAGTGAAACGTCACAAACTTGAGTGCATTAAATATTTTAGCTTCTGTCCAACTCTCTGGGATAAACTCATAGGAGTATAGTTTGTGGACTCGAGTGCATTTGGTCCAAAACTCGAGTGCATATTGAGAACTCGAGTTCTCCACCTTTTCTCTACAGTTCCATATCTCTCGGGTACAAACTCTCATACCAAAATTCTCAGGACTCGAGTGCATTTCATCCCAGAACTCGAGTGTATATCGAATTTGAGCAAGTTTCTGAAACAAGCTTGCGGTAGTGTTAACAGTCCACTCTAGTTTTCTTCAGATGTGATCAATTCATTTTTGACTCTAAATATGGCAAATTACTTTTCATTGATAAGCTCTTATCATCTACATTCCAATGCAAAAAGAATCAGCTTCAAACTCATTGTTTTCTGCAAGTTATGATATAAAGAGTGTAGATAGTATATGTATTTTTGAGTATCAATTTACAGAAGCAATATCACTTTGTATATAACTTCAAATTTGACATATTATATATCCATGGAAATATCTTTAAGTCTAGTTTCACATGTCATTGGTTTCAGCTCAATTGGACGTGTAGTTTGGAAGATATGTTCAAAATACCAAACTTGTTCTGGAAAGTGACGCTGATTTGAATGTCAACTTCCAACTCTCATAGCTCCTTCATCTGAACTCCTTTAATATTGCTTCTGGTGTCAAAATGACGCATCGGAAGTCTAGTTTTATATGCCATTGGTTTCATCTCAATCAGATGTATGATTAGAGAGATATGTTCAAAATACCAAAACTTGGTCATGCTAGAGGTAAAACAGAGTTGAACAGAGTACATTTTTCTTCATCCTGAACTCGAGTTTTTAATCCTAAACTTGAGTTCTCACCCATTTTTGCAGTTATGAATAGTTTCAACTTGAGTTTTCCATAGCCAACTCGAGTTCTCAACTTGGGCAACATCCAGAGTTTGGTTTATGTCAAAAACTTGAATGTTACAGTAACGAAGTGCTACAGTGCAAGCAAACTCGAGTGCTACAGTGACAACTTGAGCATCGACTGCTACAGCGTCATCATGCAATAGTGATTGATCTGCTACAGTTCCCAACAGTGTATCTGCTACAGCCTCGAGTGCTACAGTACCAAACAATACCAAATTGAATTCCCTTCTGATCGTAAAAACCTCCAGTACAATTTCTAAGAATTTGAATCTTGATATTCCCATAAATTCTTATAAGTTCTTTCTCCAATCTCTTTCTTTCTTTACTTGACTAATATACAAATTATGCAATATTAAATATAATAGTTAGTCAATGTAGGAGATGAATATATTATGCAAACTTTTTACTCTTAATATTTGACATCTATATTTGACATCATCAAAACTAATCATATCTAACATTAACAATTTAAGTATCTATATTAACAAATTTAGCTTGAGAATTTGAAAAAGAAAAAATTACCCGCAAGACCTCCGATGAAAGTTATTAGGAAATATTCAAAAAATACCTCATTTATGACTTTATTATCTTTATTAACAACTTAATATTAATATTGACGACTTTTGCTTGAGAAATTTGAAAAAAATATATTATGCCGTTGTTTATAATTTTAGTATCGCTATTAACAACTTAGATATCTATATTGACAACTTTTACTTAAGAATATATATATATATTAGGAGTTGATAAGGTCACCGAAGCACTGGCTGCCGCCATGGGTCACTAGGCTGGAGCTACAAGGGCCGGCAAAGGGCTTGAGGGTTTTTTTTTATTAAAAAAAAAATAAAGATAGTCAGGTAATTTCTCAAATTTTACAACATTTCAAAATTTTAAATAAGTCTCTTTAGAATTATTAAAATTTAAAATACTTATTTATCTTTTATCAATTTTTATAGCATTTTTCTATCTTTTTCCCTTAACCCTTCTGAACTTTTGATTGTGTTTATATATTTGTTTACTGAAGTTTTAACCATTTGTGAAGACCCATGGTGGTTGGCATCAGGGGGCTCCCGATGAGAATGAATTTATTACCGGTGAGAATGTTAGGTGATTATGATACACGTGAGACACATCAGCCAGGACAACTTGTATGGGATTTGCCACCACGATAGCAACTCAACAGAGTGAAAAAGGGGGTGGAGAATCAGTCTCCGTCCGAGGCATTCAAAATGAGGCATAATGGCTTCCCATCTCGGCTTACCTCCAAAGACACAACAAAGCTTCTTCAAGTTCGATCTTGTGGTGGCCAAAGATGCCTCCGGCAATTTCACTGCGGCGGGTCGGTATGCTGGAAGAATTCGGGTTGCGTCGATTCTGCTATTCTGGCTGCTTTCGGCGCCAGAATATCAGAATGTTAATGATGATTTTCTTGGAAAGAAATGGTTTGTCGTTATCAATTGCGATCATCGTCATTGTTAACGCCGGGGAAGGACAAATCTCTAAAGAGTAATTCCTTTGCAATCAAAGGTGGGTTTTTTATATCGGTCGAAGAATCAACCACAACCACCACCACTGGTATTATTATTATTTATAACAAGTTAAAACCCATTAACACAAGATACGCATTGAAGACAGTCATGCGTTTTTCTCAATAGCAGTTTTCTTGCTTTAATAGCCCGTTTTGAAATTCATGATTTTGTTAATAATGTTCTGTTTTTAAGTCCATGAATAAATTTTTTCAAGTCTCATGATAACTGATCAAATACTTCTTAATATGGCCGGAAAAAAAAATCCAATAAATCTCAAATATTTTTTTAAGCTACAACACTGCTTGATAAGAACAGGAAATTGCACAGTTAAATGAAATCACTAAAGTGCATATTTGAATTAGCAGTAGAAACTACTTTTCTAATATGATTTACAGTATATGAGATAAGTATGTGAGATAAATTTTATCTTGATTTGCGTAAACGTATTTTTTGAACACTAACTCAAACAAGTCATAATTACGTAACCATGGTTGGCACAGACATGCTACCTATATAGGTTATCACACAACCCTTGTAAACAACATTTGAAGTACAAACAAGCCAACTTTTCAAATGCTCTACCCTTAACTATTGTTAATGGTACTTGTGAAACAAACTAAAAAAACTTTTTAAATTGCTTCCTTCTTATTGAGAATGGAAGTTTAGAGTTTGATGGGCATATAGAAATGAGGTACACACACCCATTTGAGCAATATTATGCAAACACAAATGACATAAAAAAGCAACAACAAAAAAATCTATTTTTCCTCTACCTAGTTCTATTTTTCCCTACTTTTCTCTCCATCTAAATATAATGTTAGGATGTGCAATACATATATGTTGCCCTTTGTGGGAAAAGTTTAGTTTACCATATAATTAACAGTTGCTTAGTTTTATCCCTTTTGCATTAGTCATATTTGGGCGATTTGGCTATTGAGCTATCACGTAATATTTTGGATCCACAGATAATAAACCATAAGGATGTTCTTCAATGGTTTTAGTTAACCCAGTATAAGGAGGTAAGGGTTAAATACATTTGTCCACTCAATATGAGGAGACACAACTTTTGTTGTTGTTGTCGTTGTCATGTTGGTATTTGCAATGACAACTCACAAATAATCCACACACTAGGAACTAGACAATATATCCATATTGGGAAGAAACCAGGAAAAACAAAAAACCAATCTTAGAAATGTCAAATACTGATCGAAACAATTGTCATTTCAAATTTACATTCATCATTCTAGATAACATCTCAAAAGGTCTTCAAACTTCATAAGGCACAGAATAATCTAACCTTGTATGGGGCTTCATGTTTACCAGATGTGTTCAAACTAAAAAAGCCTACAGAATGAAGATTAAAATTTAGGAAGCAAGCATCTTAAATACATAACCTGTGAGGTTTGGACAGAGATAGAATAGCTTTTGCTAAATCATTGCCCACTTTGCATTCAAAATATCATGAATGAGTCCAGACCCTACAGAAAATTTGTGAATGATTTCATTCCTCCAACTGGAACAAGACTTTCGGCATAATTGAAAATACAGTGCCCATCTTTACATCTGATAATAGCAAGCTTCTTGATCTTTTCAGTAGCGGGGTTAAAGAGAACAACCCTTGATTTATCCTCCACGTCAGCCCAGCAAACAATGTCATTTCCCCAAATAGTCCGTGTATATAATCTACATGGATAAGAGCTGCTAGTATATTTCTTGGTCCAACTCCATCTCTCCCCAGATGCAACTACACCCTCCTCTAACACCCACATATGGATAACAGAATCTTCTGAGCTTCCAGTGCAAGAAAACATAGCAAGTTTTTCCTCATACACATTAAGCCTTGGCACAGAGTATAGCTTAGGTATTGGTATCACCGTAAATACTTCCATTGCTAAGTCAAATGAAATAATCACATTCTGATCATCATCCTCGTCGTCGTCGTCGTCCCCAGCCTTCTTTGACCCCAACCAAAACATAACACCATTAGCAGTGACACTTCGAGAACTTAGA
Source organism: Albizia julibrissin (assembly GCA_037074505.1). Taxonomy (NCBI): domain Eukaryota; kingdom Viridiplantae; phylum Streptophyta; class Magnoliopsida; order Fabales; family Fabaceae; genus Albizia; species Albizia julibrissin. The sequence goes on along the minus strand of CM073480.1, from coordinate 11,788,677 downwards.
CATACGGTGTCACTGAACCTAAATTCTACTTCCTTCCATGACCCTGAACTCAAAGAAAACACTTTCACAGCAGAAAGCTCATTATAATAGTCAGAAACATAAGTTATCACAATCTTGTAATCTTTAGTAATTGGACTGAACCCAAATCCTATAAAATAGCAATGGTAATCCGTATGAAAATCAGTTTGCGGCACTAGCCTGATCTCTCTAATAGCTGGATTCCAAACTAAAAGACAATGAGAAGATCCATTACACTTATTGATTTCAACACAAATCAAGCCATTGCTGGAATTAACGATCTTACAGCGCTCGAAATAATCGAGCAGGCGTGGGTACTGGAATCTGCGAATTTGCATCTCGGAATCAAGCCAGTACAATTTCGATGAAACAATCCTGGGATTCCCTTCGAAAAGGAGATAAGGATTTTGACAATTTGAGTGATGGAGGTGTTCTGTGATGAAAGATTGGGTCTTAAAGAGATTTCTCCAATGTCTGCACACACATTGAAATCGGATTAAGGATTTTACCGGAAGTCGTTTGAGAATGTTTCTGATGACATTTTGTGGAAGAAACGGATTGTCTTCATTCACTGCCTTCTTCTTCTTCTTCATCATCGTGTTCGATGGAGAAAGAAACGAAGTGATCAGAGAGCCTTGGCGAGTAACGAAGGCGTTAGGGTTTAAACTTTACAGGAAATGGCAGTAAAAATGAAAGGATGAGCGTATATATTCACTAAGAAAATAAACTGCTCGTTTTTTGTTTTTGTTTTTTTTTAAATCTGTAATTTTGTAAATTATACTGTTAATAAAAAAAATTTACATGTTAAATATTCTGTATTTAATAAATAGGCAAAAATTAACATTTATTTTTCTAATTTTTTTTACTAACTTTCAATTTTTTAGTCCCGTAATTATGGCAAAAGTTTAGTTCCTTGATTTTATAACAATTTTTCAATTCTCTCATAAACCGCTTTTTTTTCTTTCTTTTTTTTTAAATAGGTAATTCTGTTGATGCTTCTAGTAATATTCTGTATTTGATAAATATCACTATTTACTTTATTATAAATTACTTGTATTAAAAAATTTATATTCAAATTATAAAAAAATGTTATATTTAAAATATAAGTCACTTGTGGGGTAATGAATGAAACTTTATCAATTTTATCCTTATTTATTATTGGTTGAACAAATAGAAAAGAAAGAAGAGAGAGAGGCATATAAATGCTGAAAAATAAAAAGATGTAGGAAAAAATGTACAACATTTCATAAATAATGGTAAATATAAAAAAAAAGCTTATCAATTTAATGATTTTCTTAATTTGTTAGAATGTGATATGAGTAACTTATAAATAAAGTATAGAATAGGAGGCAAAATCAACTCAAGAATGCTTGATATAGTGGGGGATTAGCTAAACTATAAAGCAGACAAAATGAGTATATCTGATTTTATACAATCTTCTAATTTTAAAAGTCTTTTAGCCGATCAGCTTCTAGTTTAGTCACTCAATTTTACAAGCATTACGTTTTTCAAATAAGACAGTTATTCATCTCAAGTGATATTTTTTCTATCAATCATTAATATTTTTAATATAACATATATAAGAGTCAGTTGATTTTTTTAGAGAGATTAAAAAAATTAAATAAGCTATATCAATATATTTATATTTGTTATTTTTCTTTAAACTAATTTATCTAACTTATAAAATGATATATAATCTATTAATTGATAATATATGTTATGATTAAATAATTTATTTAACTTTTTTAATTTTTTTAATAAAAGTCAACTAATTTTTATATTAAAAGACTAAAGGTGGTGTGAATTATAGTAAAAAGTTTTTCCAACGTCACTTTATTATTATTGTTTTTGATACAAAGCAACTTTATTATTGTTGTTTTTTTTTTTTTTTTACTTCAGTGATGACCTCAATTGCCAAAGTTCATTATACATTAGAGGAATCCAGAATTGTCTTTTTGGTATCAATTATAGCACCAATGTAATTAAATAATTTAGTTAATTTTTTTCCCAAAATAAATAATTTAGTTAACCACAACATATTTTCTTCGTCCAAACATTCCCATACTTTAATGGGAAATGTTTTGCATAAAAAATCAAGGCGATTTATTGTTAAAAAGGTTGGCCAATCAACTTTTCACCAACAAAATTTCCTTAAAATTCGGACAAGGGCATTGATAATTCTCATCTGGAAAGACTTTTACTGACAGATCTAATAAGATTAAACTTGTATTTCTGTTGCTAGTCACATTTTCCTGGAAAAAAGAAAGAAGAAAATTAAGAAAAAACAAGAAAGTGAAGGAGAAAGCTAGCTACCCAATTCCCCCTTCCTTTTGCAACCCATCAAAACAAAAAACATCAATAAGGCAGGTAGCTCTAATCATGCCCTAAAAAAAGCTAATTACTTAGAATAAAAGTTTTGAAACTTGTTCAAACACCCCCCCCAAAAAAAAAAAAAAAAAGTGCCTCTCTACATAGCAGGATTTAATGTTCCACCTCAAAATTCAAGTCATTCTACGTCCCTGCAAAAGGCAATAATTCCCATCCTATTGTTAAATGCCTCTGTTAAGACTTTATAGTCTATAGTGAAGCTAATACCAAAATGTGTCCATATGAATGATATGTGAAGGCTTAGTACTAAAAAAAAATCAGATTGCTTATAAGAGTCCATCTTGCTCTACAACAGGAACCTGCAACTTTGTTGCTGATTCCTCCTTTTTTTTTCCAAGAAGACAGAAATTATAACATTTACGAGTGATCATCTTAAAACAAGTACAATCAGATATATTAAAAGCTCAAAAGTATCAAATTGAGCATGACCCAATGCTGAGTACTCCAACACTTCATAAAGTAAACTGAAAACTGAAATATTATAATTGGAAGCTTACATGTCCTGGAATATTAGTCCCTATACCGTGATATTAATGAAATAACATGAGATAGGAACAGAAAATAAAAAGATTCTCATTCAAACGAAAAACAGAATATTTGAAGAATGCATAACTGATTGAACCAAGAATCAAATTTCAATCGAAGCCAACCAATGAATACTTGTTGCATAAGCATGGAAAAGCAATTTGGTGAGCAGAGTAGGTAGTTATGGTGTACTATGATGAAAGATGACTTATTGATGAGATTTATTCCAGCATAGCGCAAATATTGGGAATATGAGGACATAACTCCACGAAGTCACAAATGAGTGTATGAATGAAGATGCAAGAAAAATGAATAACCTGATATAATAGATAAGTCAAATAAAGCTACAAACATCTGTTACTATTGCACATCTGCATTCATCATTATAGATAAAACCTCTAAAGGACATCAAGTGTTCTAGTTACAAAATGAACTAGACTCTCATGGGTTCAATTCCACCATAAGTTCTTAAACAAAGTGAATATGCTAATATAATAACCTAGATTTAGGATCAAGACTGTTCTTCAATGTGGATGTTGCCAGTTGAAACAGGCTTTCAGCATAATTAAAAATACCATAACCGAGGCCAGCTTTGCGAATAGCAAACATTCTAAACTCATTAGTGGTCAGATTGGACCAAACAGTTTGTTGTTCAGCATTCTTCACTTTGGTAAAGATTTCAGGCAATTCAGTAGCATCGCAGATAATTTCATTCTTCCAAATAGTCACTGGAAGTAATCGTAACCCTGGATGGGGCCTGCTAGTAAATCTCTTAGTCCAATCCCAATTGTCCTCCATCACCCACAACTCAACCAAAGAGGAATCAAAGTTTTCACTCAGGGTGTGAGAAAGCATAGCAAGTTTGTTCTCATATATAGCAAGACCATTGTCATATATAAAACGTGTAGAGGCAGCAGGTGCTAGAATCAATGTAAATACTTCCATTGCTATGTCAAATGAAACTATCAAATCAATATCACCCTCACCATCCTCTTCCACACCTAGCTTTAAGCCAGACCAAAAGATAGCTCCGTTTCCATTAGTATTGAAACCGTTAGAACTAATAGCGACACCTGGCTTGTTTGTGATCACTTATGATCACGATTGAAAAGTACTTATAGGCTTGGACACATAAATCAAGATAACCTTCACCACATAACTTACTTCGTATTCCATGAATCACGATTGAAAAGCACTTATAAAGCTTCCATCCGCTATCCCAAACGACCACACCATCTAAACTATCACAATCAACTTCCTTCCATGACCCTGTTCTTAGTGAATACACCTCCACTAGATTAACACGATTATCATCACTCTCAGAAACATAAATTTTCACTATCTTGTAATTATTAACAATTGCACTGTACCCAAATCCTAACTAGTAATTATCACTCTCAAACCAGTTAATAGCTTTAGGCACCCATCTGAAATCTCTAATTGCTGGATTCCACAAATAAATGGAATAATTGTTACCAGTAACACAGAGCAAACCGTTGCAGGAATCGACAATGCGACTACATCGCACAGAACCGATAAAAAGTTCGTTCCGAACTTTAAGGACTTGCATCTCACGATCAAGCAAGCATAAGCGCAAACGACCACGTTCGTCCTTATCTTCGAAAATAAGAGAAGAGTTTTGTTGGGCGGAGTGGTGGAGGTGTCGAGCGATGAAAGAAGGGGTTTTGAAGAGATTTTTCCAATGTTTGCACACACATTGAAATCGGATTAGGGATTTAACTGGAAGCCATATGAGAACGTTTGTGATGATTTCTTGGGGGAAGAAATGGAATGTCGCCCTCCATTACCGTTTGATTCATGGTGCTCGACTGTGAAGAATGGGTTTCTCGGGGGTAAAACCTTGACGATCCAACGGGGCTTTATTCCACCAAAAAAAAAAAAAAAAAACAGAGAGAGAGAGAGAAGGAAAAAGGCTTCATTTTTATTTATTTTTTGTTAAAAAATTAGGATTGAATTCATGAGTTAATTTGTATGACTCCTCTTCTTCTTTTTCTTTCTTTCTTTTTTATTTTTATTTTTTTACCAACGAGTTAATTGGTCTGACTAAGTTGTCTGGGATTAAATTTTAATTTTAATACCTATTGGGGTATCCCACTTTTGCTTCCTTTGTTTTCATTGTAAATTTTTTTTAAAGAAATTCTGGCCTTGCTAAGGATTTAACTACTTAATTAACATACTTAAGTCATTTTTCTACCTCTAATTTTTATTTTAATTATTATGTTTGTCCTACTAGTTACAGGGCTTGTTTAAGAAAGCACTAAAGAGGGGAAAAGCCACGGTGAAGCTAGTGCTTAGTGTTTAGGTTAGCATTATGTTCGTAAAGGCTTATTGGCCAAATGCTACAGCACGTGAAAGCCATCTTGAGCTGCTTCTTACCTGCTTAATAGTGAAAAAAATATGAGGGAGAAGGGGCGTAAAGAAAAGAGAAAAATATAGAAAAAAAATTTTAAAATTATAAAATCTCAAATCAAATTTTTTATCAAGAATTGATAAGAAAATGATGAAATTTGATAAGTAATTTATAACTTATTTTTTTTGAGAAAATACCATATTTAAAATTTTATAATTTTAAAATTATTTTTTCTTAAAAAAAAAAAGAAGAAGAGGAAATATATTGGGAAAAGAGAGACAGAGAAGGGTATAAAGATTGGAAGGGGGGGGGACGTGAGATGATGATATCTTATTTATTTCAATTTGATTATTTGTATTGTTAAAAAATTAGGCAAGTTAAAAAAGTTATATGAGAAAATTTATCAAGCTATCATGGTGTATATGAGGATTCGATATTTAAAATTTCGTAATAGATTAAATATTTTTATTTATTGTTTCAAATTTTTAATTGGTATTAAATTTTAAAAATGAATAAGAAATTTATAATAATGTAACTGGCCACATATAATAATAATATTAAAAGTTTAATTTATTCAGTATAGGACATTGCCAAATGGCATTCAAGTGGGGGTATTCACCTTGTCACACAGCCATCTATTACTACTGTCTTTCTTTTTTGCCATACAAGTAGCCCTTCTATTATAGCCACTTGTCATACAATCAGCCTTACCCATATCACTCATATTATATAAGTAATAGATATTATACTATTTAATTATTAAATTAAATATGAGAATTTCATTTTTTTGAAAAAAAAAGCTAAAGCATATGTTTGTTCCTTTATGTTTGCATCAAATTTCATTTTAGTCTTTTAAATTTAAAAAATGCACTTTTAGTTATTCAAGTTTAACACCGTTAGTTTTATTTGATGAAAAATGCTGGTTCATCAAACCTAAACAATAACTATCCAATTAAATGCTGACAATGCATAATTGTATTTCAATATAATATTTTTACGTTTCAAAGGTGTTTCAAAGGTACATAGACATACTCCAAACTAGGGTAAAGCTTCTTGGGTGTGATTCACAAGGTGCTCAAAAGGATTGCATTATGGTTTGTTACTGCCACCATTATTCCATAGTTATCGCATAATCTTGAAATTATTACACCATACTTGTGTTATCGAAAGTACTATTAATATATAAATTTTAATAAGAATTTGTATAACTAAGATGACATAATCTGTAAACACACGATAGTTATGTATACTATTGGAAAACTTACAAGATTGCCGAAAATGGTAATAAACTTTGATAAAATCCGAGCTCAACATACGTTGTCTCCTTAAGACAATTTGTTCCCTCTATATAAATGTACAATGTACTTGAATAATTGTCTCTCAGGATAAAATGGATTACGTCTTCAGAATAATGGCACTATCAATCAGAAGCCTGAACAAACACAACAAGATGCTTTCTGAATCGCAAAGGACATGAGATGATTTCATAAAACACTATGCAACATATGAGAGAGGAGAGTTTGTAGATTGATATATTTCTCTGTCACTAGCACGTCCTATTTATAGGTGACGGAAATTGATCAGATGGACTCGACTCTTACGGGTGAACTGGTGCGTCGTGCGAACAGATATATCAGAACAGAGCGAACAGAAGCGAACAATGACTCTTGCTAGCGAACTGGTACGTCGTACAAACAACCACACCAGAACGAAGCAAACGGATGCACTGGTTCGGTCACAACATTTTGAAACAGCGGCTGTTGGGAGAATCATGGAGGGGTAAAAAAGGATTTAAACAAAAGTTTAGAGATTATTCGAAAAAACTAAAAAAATAATTTAATAAAAATTTATTTTTTAATCTCACACACACGCGGATTAGTCGGACGGCCGCGCGCATGTGATGGACCATGGCCCACCTACGTCCTCACTCCTCCACAAAAGTGGATTGGCCCAAGGGCCTATTTTAGAGGTGTGAAGTTGAGTCTTATATACATTTTTACTTCTTTTAATTTGTCCAATGTGAGACTTCTATTCACATACCATTTTCTCCTTCCTTTTCCCTTTTCTCTTCCAACCTACTTCTGATTCATAACCCATGAAATTAAGACCCAAAATTCTAACAACTTGAACACCGTGGTAAATGATACAATAACATCTTATTGGATATTGAAATTTAAAAACAAAGTTATCAATATTGATTTAAATATAATATGTTTGTATGGAAGAAAGGTGTTAGTATATTTTAAAAGGAAAAGTAATGGCTGAGTGGGTCTCATACTTCCCGTTCATCAATGTCTTTATTCAATGCCTGCATCTACGAACACAAAAGGTAATTATCAGCATTAGAGATTTATCATAATCAGAAATTATCAGCACTATTCTAGTCCATTGTATCTGGGTGATTGAGAAGACGTTAATTTAAATATAAAAATATTATATTAAAATACAATGATGTCTTGCTGGTATTTAATTGTACAGTCATCACTTAAGTTTAATGAGTCAATATTTTCCATCAAATGAAACTATAAGTAAAAAATTTGAAGGGTTAAAAGTGCACTTTTTAAACTTAAAAGGGCTAAAATGAAATTTGATGTAAATATAAATAACTAAACACATAACTTAACCAAAAAAAATATGTGAGTTTCAACTAATCCGTGTGATGAGTTATGAACGCGCTAGCATTATAAAGTTCTAAACTTTCTTATTAATTCATTATAATATATTAGAATATGAGATTAATCAAAGTATTAAATATCAGAGTCCCCATTAACCCCATCTAGATACTAGTTCAAAGTTTAAGGATTAAATTATAGTCGACAGTCACCTGTTGTGATTAAATTAATATCTTTTTATTATATACTAATTATTTCAAATAAGAAGTATTACAAATAACAAAAATATATTAGGAAATCAACTTAAAATAAAACAAAACAATAAAATTAATAAAAATAAAGCGAGTATAGATAAGAAATAAGAAAAGAGGCAGCCGGCTTGTTAGCAAAGTTACTGGCAGCAAACTTTATCCAATTAAGGCTTTTTTTTAAAAAAAAAAAACCATCCAATTAAGGGGCTCACTAAGAACAAGCAACAATACCCATATAGCATGAAGAGGGGGGTACTGGGGAACAACTGATCATAGGATTATATTGATTCTAATTATACTGAACTATTGTCTTTCTTTTAGTATTTCAATATTTTAATAGCTAACAAAAATATTCTTACTTTCGTCGGTTATTTCCAGAAAGAAAAAAACCATTGTATTTTATGAGGAAGCTTTTTAAAAGTTTGCAAATATAAAGTTCTAAACTCTCTCATCAATTGTTTATAATATACAAGGTTTTGAAAACCGGACCGGTCACTGAATCGGTCGTGGTAGTGGATTAAAGGTCAGTGGGTCAGATCGGAGTCAAACCAGAGCTAAACCGGGGTCAAAACGGTGAGAAATTGAATATTTTAGACTTATAAATATGAAATTCTAAAGAAAAATTTAAAAAAATTGATTTTTTAAAAATAAAAAAATACTAAACCGGTCCGATCATCGGACCGGACCAGTTTAGTCACCAGTTCCCGAGCCGGACCGGCCAGTCCGATCCCGATTCCAGAACAGTGATAATATGTTAGAATATGAGATTAATCAAAGCGTTAAAAATCAAACTCCCTATTAAGCCGCTCTAGATACTAGTTGAATTGTTCAATTTAAAGCTTAATGATGAACTTATAGTAACTCGTTGTGATTAAATTACTATCCTTTAATTCTATACCAAGTATTTCAAGTAAGAAGTATTAAAGATAACAAAAATAAATAAATAAATAAATAAATAAATGTTAAATAAAACAAAACAATGAAATTAGTAAAAATAAAGTAAGTGTAGAAAAAAAATTTAAAATGCAATTTAAGAGAGTTGCTAAAAAGTTCATGATTAAAAAAAAGTAAAATAATTATGAGATGTAAGATACTTTTCATCCTTAATATATATGTACCTCATGAATAATTAAGAAAAAGAAGTTAAAGATTAGTTAAATTATTAAATTTTGTCAAGTTAAAATGATTTCAGTAGTTGACTTTCATTTTAGACTATCCTAAAAAACTCCGCAAATGTGCATGATGTGAGATATTTTAATTATAATATGATTTATTAGTTATTTATTAATTAATTAGATTTAATTAAAATATCCAGAGTGTGGCCCGTTAGTCAGATCCAGGCCCAATTGCAGGATTAGGGTAATTAACTGACAGACTATTAATGTTTATTTCTGATGGTGAAATAAACACAATTAAGTGTTTAGCCATCAGTGATATTGAGTGTACGAGTGAAAAACCCTAGCAGCTCTTTGAGGTTCCCTGACTGGCGACGGCTCCCACCCAGTTGCCATCACTGTGCCTTGCAGTCAGTCAGAAGAGTACCTGACAACCTTCTGACGCTTCTCTGTTTTGCAGTTCACCGCAAGAACTCGTGGATTTCACCCACATTCAGAAATTAGCAATAGCAAGAGGTATTTATGAGTCTTCCGCTGTAGTTGTGAGGCAATTTGTGCTTATTTATGATATATGTATGATGTAAAAGCATGAATTAGGCTTACATGTGGTATCAGAGCCAAGTTCTCTTATTCTCTACCTCTAATTTCTGAAAAATATTGATAAAATCTGTATCATCGAATAAATGATTTGTTGATGGGTTTTTGCGAAATTGGTTTTAAAATTATTTTCTAATTTCAATTTTGAAATCACTTTCGATGAGAGAATGTCGCTGGTACCTTTGAGAATATTTTGATTTGAGATTATCTTGTAATCATGAGATATTGTATCTGTATGATTTTAAGTAGATGTGTTAATCTCGTTTTGCAAGAGAGTCAGATGCTCCCATCAGAACCTCTGTTTCGTTGTATCGATCTGAGGGTATTTGATTCAATTTTTTTTCTTAATCGGTGATTTATTGATATGCACATTTCTATATGTTTCTGTGGATCATTGCCGTCGAGGGCCACCGTCTAAACTGCCATCGGGGTTGTTGTGTTTTCCTTTTCAATTTAAAGAGTTTTAACTCAAATCTGTGTTTTGGTTGGTAATATGTTACATATAAATGTTCTGTATGCTTTTCTGTATTTCACCGTGAGAAACGCTGTCCCGAGCTCGCCGATCGGACGGAAAATGGCTGCCAGTCATCGCGGGTCGCGGCGGCTCCAACCGGGTCGCTGACGGGTTTCCGGGTCGGGTAGGGTTAGTTGAAGCGGGTGGGGGAGATGACACAAAACGCGGCATTTTAACTTGCTCAAAACGTCGTCGTTTCGTGTCCTTTTGGAGAACCTCCCACGCCTGACGAAAACGACGCCGTTTTTCCCTTTAGTGAAACGCCGCGTTTCGCTCGTGTAACCAACTGGGCCAGATGTGTCTGGGCTCAATTTTGGGCCTGGATTTAATTTTATTTTTTTTTCTTTTCAGACTAATTAGTTGTTTTGGGCCGTTTCGTTTGGGCCAAATATTTCTGGGCCGACGGAATTTTTTTTAAGCGTTTTGGGCCGTACGGATATGGGCCGACAAATATTTTTTTTTGAATAATTTCATTTCTGGGCTATCATTTTGGACTTTCCAGAAAAATATGTTGGGCTGATTAAATTTTGATTTTATGGGATATAAATAATGGATTTCTAGAATACTTTTGGGCCTTTTTTCAAATACTTGCATTCACTATTTAAATTAAGTAATTTCTGTTTTATGTAATTTTCTTTATAAATGACACAAAATTGTTTAAATAAATGAAAATAATTAATTTTGGCAATTTTCACATACTTGAAATTTGTAAAATTATTTTTCATGAATTATTTAATTGTTCTAAAATTGAGGAAAATTAACTTTAGACAATTATTTAATAATTATAATTTTACAAATCAGATTTTAAGTTGAAAAATGTCAAAATTAATTTTTTAAACAATTTTGGATACATAAAACAGTGGGAGGGATTTAATTAATTATTGAGTTTATTAAATTGATTAATCTCTCCATTAGGATGTGCATATTTTGATTAAATGCACTAAAATGATATCAGTGATTTGCATGCTACTTTCTCCAAGGAATAGCCATAGCATCCTTTAGTTTTGCATGCAATAATATCACATATGGAACTTATAAAATATCATATTGTAATTAAATATAGAATTGTAATTGATCTTTGCCCACAGGTAGACAATTATAATTATATATTTAATTAGGGTGGGATAGTTTGGTCTTATATTTTCTAAGTAGCCCACATGTATTAGGAAATATAAATTATACACTCTAAGCCCACCAATTTGAGATAAATGCATGCAATGCTATATTCTTTGCCCACAGGTAGAATTTAGTGATACGCATTTATATATGCTGCATGTTTCTATTAAAGCATAACATGCATACAAAGGCACAGAATTCGTGATTGTCTCAAATTTAAATCTTGTGAGCTAACTTAAGTTTTTAAATTAGAGCACCTACTGTTTTCCCTAACCCTTTTGCTGAAAATACTAGCAAGATCATATTGGATGGTACTAATTACCCTGAGTGGAGAAACCTAGACCTCCCAAACCAACTGACAGGTCAACTAAGGATGAAATTGACTATCAGGAGCGCTGAGAGCACTACAATCGCATGTGCTTGTCTTATATTAAGATCAGGATCCAACGAAGCATTAGGGGAGCAATCCCTAAGTGTGAAACAGCTAAGGAGTTCCTCGAAGCCATTGATAAGCAATTTAAGCCAACTGACAAACAGATGGGTGGTTCCATCATGTCGGAGTTGTGCGCAATGAAGCTGACAGGGACGGACGGAGTCAGGCAGCACATTATGAGGATGAGAGACTTGTCTTCCCAGCTGAGAACCTTTGACATGGAACCGACAGAGCAGTTCCTGGTGCATCTGGTGATGAACTCCCTTCCCCCTCAGTATGACGCCTTTAAGGTCTCCTACAACACATATAGGGAAAAATGGACAATTGATGAACTGCTGTCCATGTGTGTTCAGGAGGAAACAAGGCTTCAGATGAGTGGAAGGGATGCACCTAGGGCAGCTCATCTGGTTGAAAATTCCTCCAGGACTGGTGCTAGAGGCAGGAAGGACAAGGACAAGAAGAAGAAACTGATTCCTGTTGTGCCATCCATAAAGAAAGCTGAAGCAATTTGCTTCTTCTGCAAGAAGAAAGGGCACATGAAAGATGAGTGCCTGAAGAGGAAGGCATGGCTAGAACGTAAAGGTATGTATCATTCAAGTTTAGCTTTTGAATCTCATCATATTAGCATTGATAGTGATACTTGGTGGATCGATACGGGTTCAATGATCCATATTTCTACTACCATGCAGGGGTTTTTAAGAACCAGACCTCCACTTCCCAATGAAGCTCGAGTCCTTTCAGGGAGTGAGAAAGGAGATTTGGTTAAAGCAATTGGAACTTTTAGAATCGTTTTCCCAAATAAAACCGTGCTGGATCTTCTTAATTGTTTTTTCATTCCTAGTTATAGGAGAAACTTGATTTCTATTTCAAAGCTTATTCCTTTGAACTATGAGATTTATTTGCATAAAGATTTGATGTATTTCAGTAAGGACCTTGTTCCAATTGTGAGAGTTATTATGATTGACGATTTGTTTAAAATAATTCTTGAACCGCCCCAAGTGTTTTTTGTTATGCATGGTATTAGACAAAGTATTATTGATGAGAATTCTATTGACTTGTGGCATAGGAGATTAGGACATATCTCCGTGGACAAGATCAAAAGGTTAACTAAGGATGAAATCCTTCCATCTTTAAACCATTTAGAACTTGATACCTGTGTGGACTGCATAAGGGGAAACCAGACCAATAAGTCACAAAAAGGAGCTAAGAGAAGCTCTGAGCTACTTGAGATAATACATACTGATATTTGTTGCCCTGATTTGTCCATAAACAATCAAAAATCTTTCATCACCTTTATTGACAATTATTCGAGATACATGTATATCTACTTGCTTGATAATAAAAGTGAGGCACTAGATGCCTTTAAGGAATATAAAGCTGAAGTAGAAAAACAGGTTGGAAAACCAATTAAAATCGTGATATCCGATAGAGGTGGTGAGTATTACGGTAGATACACTAGTGAAGGACAAGCGCCAGGTCCTTTTGCAAATTTCCTTCGAGAGCATGGGATAGTTGCCCAATACACCATGCCTGGTTCACTAGACATGAACGATGTTGCAGAAAGAAGGAATATGACCTTGCTAAACATGGTTAGGAGTATGATGAATAGCTCTAAACTTCCACCATCCTTGTGGAAGGAGGCACTCAAGGCGGCTGTGTATAGATTAAACAGAGTTCCAATAAAGGCAGTGCCAAAAACACCCTTTAAAATCTGGAAAGGATGGAAACCTAGTTTAAGACACCTAAGGATATGGGGCTGCCCTGTGGAAGTAAGAGTCTACAATCCACAAGAGAAGAAATTAGATCCTAAAACCATTAGAGCTTACTTTGTAGGCTATCCATGTATGACTAAGGGTTATAGGTTCTATTGTCCTTCACCTTCTGCACGATTTATAGAATCTAGGAATGCTGTTTTTCTTGAAAATGACGTGATCAGTGGGAGTGATCAAACAAACGAAGATCATATGGAAGTGACCCCTGATTTACGTAACGATGAGTATGTTCAGATTTATCCACCTCCCATACATCAAGAACAAAGACAAGTTGTGGAGGAGGATGTCCCGAATGAACAACCTAAACCAACTCAAGAGGTTGAATTAAGAAGATCAACCAGAGAGAGAAAACCAGCATTACCTAGTGACTACGTGGTGTACTCTACTGAGATTGACTGTGACATTAGCATTGAAGATGATCCACTTACATTTACTCAGGCAGTGAAGAGTGAAAACTCTAAGTTATGGCATGATGCTATGACTGAAGAAATGAATTCCATGGCAAACAATGGTGTATGGGATCTTATGGAGTTACCAAGTGGGTCTAAAGCCATTGGCTGTAAATGGGTTTACAAAACTAAAAGAGACTCTCAAGGTAACATTGATCGATACAAGGCTAGGTTGGTTGCCAAGGGCTTCACACAAGTCGAAGGAGTCGACTGCAGGGAAACATTTTCCCCTGTATCAACGAAAGACTCTTTTCGCATAGTCATGGCATTGGTTGCACATTTTGATTTAGAGTTGCACCAAATGGATGTTAAGACTGCATTCCTCAATGGGGAACTTGAGGAAAAAGTCTATATGAAGCAGCCTGAGGGATTCATTGCAAAGGATAAGGAACACCTGGTATGCAAGTTGAAGAAATCGATCAACGGCTTGAAGCAAGCCTCACGACAGTGGTATTTGAAATTTCATGAGGTAATCACATCATTTGGTTTTGATGAAAACCTCATGGATGAATGCATTTACCACAAGGTTAGTGGGAGCAAGATCATATTTCTGGTTTTGTATGTTGATGACATACTACTTACAACCAATGATCTAGGACTATTACGTGAAGTGAAACAGTTCCTGTGTAAAACAAACACTTACAGCTCCCTCTACTTGTGATGCTGAGTACATAACGTGTTTTGAGGCAAGTTCACAAGCAATCTGGATAAGGAATTTCATTGCTGGACTTAAGATTGTGGATTCAATCTCTAGGCCAATTAGGATGTATTGTGATAACACAGCCGCAGTAGCCATTGCAAATAACAAAAGGAGTGGAAGTCGAAGCCGATGGGTCGAACTGAAATTCCTAAGTTTAAAAGAGAGAATTGCAGATGGCGAAATTTCGGTTGATAATATCAATACAAAGGACATGATAGCTGATCCTTTGACTAAGGGATTGAAACCGAGTGCTTTTGTGTTACACGTCCTTCAGATGGGGGTTAAACCCTCATTCATATAAAAGAGGTACGCAATGAAATTACTTATGCGGTTTATTATTTCAATCATTATATGTATATATTCTGTTGATGAAAATAATAAACATTAAGTTTGGAACCGAATAAACGTAGAAGTTTATTCATAAAGTCATACCCATTAAGTAAGGGTGTTGCATGTAATACATGGAAGATAATACTCGACCAAAGAGGACTTATCGCCATGATTCTTGCAGCATAGCCTTAGTTTAATCTGGATAGGGCAACTGACATCAAGGTACGGGCCAAGTGGGAGAATGTGAGATATTTTAATTATAATATGATTTATTAGTTATTTATTAATTAATTAGATTTAATTAAAATATCCAGAGTGTGGCTCGTTAGTCAGATCCAGGCCCAATTGCAGGATTAGAGTAATTAACTGACAGACTATTAATGTTTATTTCTGATGGTGAAATAAACACAATTAAGTGTTTAGCCGTCAGTGATATTGAGTGTACGAGTGAAAAACCCTAGCAGCTCTTTGAGGTTCCCTGACTGGCGACGGCTTCCACCCAGTTGCCATCACTGTGCCTTGCAGTCAGTCAGAAGAGTACCTGACAACCTTCTGACGCTTCTCTGTTTTGCAGTTCACCGCAAGAACTTGTGGATTTCACCCCCATTCAGAAATTAGTTATAAAGGTCTATAAGTTGATCAATAACCATTTATTACTCGTTTGGAATAACAATTGAATTTTTTAAAAATAATTTTTTAATAGTAATTTATAATATGTGGGATAAGTATATGAGATGAGTGTTGTCTGACTTATATGCATAAATATTTAGAGATCCATCTTGCAAGCCTGCAAATTTCTATCTTTTAGTATTTTTTTTTTATTTTTTAATTGTTTTCATTAATAAGTTACTTTGACCCATACTTTTGCAGATGGTTGGTTTGTTCGCCTTTCTCCTAATTCATGGTGAAGCTTTTTTATGCATCGTTTTATTTAGTTTTTAATAAAATTTCCTTCTATAAAAAAAAAACAAAAAACATTGTATGGATCAATTGTAGGGGAGGCTCCAACATGCCATAATCACATAAGGAAAAATCTTTGAGAAAATCCTTATTCCCAAATTTATTGCTAAAGATATCTGAAATTTGTTTTACTGCAACCTATCTTTAGTTGGTGCAACTATTTTTTTAACTGTGTAAAGTAGAAGACATTTACATATATTTAAAAATATGTTGTATACACTTAAAGAAAAGTTGTGCACACTCAAGTACTTAAATTCTTTGTTATATCTAGGTGATAAATTTTACAATGAGTTTTTTTTTTCATTAGCTTTCCTGAAAATAAAATCTGTCACTTATATAAAGCTTATCAGTACATGACCATAAGTTACTTCAAATTTTCTTTTCAAGCATAGAAAATACCTTGAATCTGTTCCGCAAAATGCTAAATCTATAAATGTTGCAAGTAGTGGTCTAGATTCTAGCACTTCTTTATCTGAACAGGCACATATAAGAGGGTCTTCACCCAATCACAATACACACACACTTATTTGAAGAACATATAATTGATGAACTCAAGAGTCAAATTTCTATGGAAGTCAAACAATTAATAAAGTATGAGTGATATAAAAAATGAAAGATGGCTTATTGATAGGATTTTTTTTTTTCAAACATTGAACAAAGATTGAAAAGACAATAAATGTAAGTTGGGGACAAAGTCAGTGTCATATGATATATGTATACTACAAAAGGTTACAACTTACAAATAATCCACACACCAGCAACTAACTACACTATATATCCGTCTTAATACAACGAACTAATATATATGTCAAATACAGCTAGAAACATCTGTGATTTAATATTTTCATTCATCATTCTAGATAACATCTCAGAAGGTCTTCAAGCTCCATAAGGCACAAAATAATCTAACCTGATATGGGTTCATTTCTACCGAAAGTGCTTAAACCAAACAAGTGTACAGAATCAAGATTAAGAAATATCTTAAATTCATAAGCTGTGAGGTTGAGCAGAGATAGAATAGCTTTTGCTAAATCAATGTTCACTTTGCGTTCCTTATCATAAATGAGTCCAGACCCTACAGAAAAAAATTTGTGGATGATTTCGTTCCTCCAACTCTCTCTAGATGTACCTACATTCTCCTCCAATACCCACAGATCAATAACAGAATGTCCTGAGATTTTGATCCTAGAAAGTATAGTAAGTTTTTCCTCATACACAATAAGCTGTGTAAGAGGTGTAGCTCAGGTATTGGTATCACAGTAAACACTTCCATTGCTAAGTCAAATGAAACAATCACATACTCATCATCATTATAATCTAAATCAAATACATTTAGAATATCGTAACATCCACTCCAAATCAAATACAACTATAGTGGCATGGGATTATTGCCAAAGAAAAAGCATCATATTTAACCTTTTTTTGTTTTTTTTTTGTTTTTTGTTAAGCATAGATATCTTCCTATTGGAAGTAATTCTATTTGAGATATTGTAGGATACTAAATTTCGGCACCTCTCCCACTAAGGATTCGAACTTTAATTCGCCACATTTTGAGAGATCAATCCCTTCCGTTAAACTCAACCTCCATTGGTAATAAAAAAAAAAGAAATCTGAAATGACTAATGAAACCAAGTATTAGTAGGTATTATATATTTTTCTTAATAGCCTTTTTGGCATTTTTGATTTTGTTAATAGTTTTTTTTTCTTCTAAATCTTAATTATTTGTGAGAAGACCCATGATGATAGGCCGAATAGCTCCTAGTGAGATGGCCATAGATCTTGTCTGTATAATTGTCAAATAGAGTTGACAAAATTTATGTACTTACTAATCCATTATTTGATTTAAATAATTTTTTAGAACCATAGTCCATAAACAACCACAAGACCATTTTAGTGGCCAGAGCCTTCCATTCAAACACATGGTTTGTGATTTTTATGAAAACCATTTTTTCCCTACTGTTAGAATCATTCTTACCTTGTATTAAGCAATAATTGGTCAATATCTCAAGCCAATAACCATACTTTCCACTAGGCTGTTTGGTTAAAAAAGGATGTGGAAGGAGGAAAAATTTTATGAGTCAGATTTTAAGCAAAATTGAAGAAGTGAGATTAAAATTTTTTAATAAAGAATATATGTAAGATTAAAAAAAAAGAAAATTAATTAAAAAATGTTAACCCTATATCTAACCCCGTTGTTTTTTTTTTTTTAGTCCAACTCAAATTTTCCTCCCCTATCCCAACCCCCTTCTCCAAATCTCTCAAACTAAACCAGACCCTTAAGCTTCTGTCTAATCCTAAGTCGTGTAGATCAATTTTAGGAGAAGCTCCGGCATGCCACAGTCATATGGCTTGAGATTGCATATAGTGAAAATAAAGGAAAATTGCTAAAAAAACTCTATGCAAAATTTATTGCCGAAAGGTACATCAAATTTGTTTTATGATATATCCTCAACAGGTGCAACTCTTTTACAACATTATTTATCTTTAACTATACGTAAACCAGAAGACATTTGCATATATCTAAACGTATGTCAGATACATTTGAAGAGTAACAGCTACTCAAGCAAATGAGTTCATAGATATCTTTGGGTAATAGATCTTACAACAAGTGATTTTCCAGTATTTTTTATCAGTATATAAAGTCTATTAGTGCATTCTCATTAGTTATTTCAAAATTTCTTTTCAAACATAGCAAATGCCTGGAATCTGCTTCACAAATGCGAAATCTATAAACGTTGAAAGTAATGGTCTAGATTCTAGCACTTGTGTCTGAACAGGTACATGCTATAACCTTCCTTTGAATTGTGCTCGGAAAATACAGTCACAAAACATATGTACCATATGTCTTAAATGATCCTTGCAATAGATATGTTTGAAGTACGTATCCTCACATATCAGAGGATCTTCACTCATCACTCAATCACAAAACACACATATATTTGAAGAACGCATAATCGAATAACTCAAGAGTCAAATTTCTATGGAAGTCAAACAACAAAAGTATAAGTGGTACAAAGAATGAAAGATGACTTGTTGATAGGATTTGTTTCAAACATTGAACAAAGATCGAAATGACAATAAAGGTAAGTTGGAGATAAAGTCAGTTACTTACAAATAATCCACACACCAGCAACTAGACTATATATCCGTCTTGGAAAGAAAACAGAAAAAACTAATCTTACAAGTAAGATAAAAACAGCTAGTAACATTTGTCATTTAATATTTACATTCTTCATTCTAGACAATATCTCGAAAGGTTTTCAATCTTTATAAGGCACAAAATAAGATAAGCTGATATGGGTTCATTTCTACCGAAAGTGCTTAAAATAAATAAGTTTACAGAATAAAGATTAAAAATTTAGGAAGCAAACATGTTAAATTCATAAGCTGTGAGGTTGAACAGAGATAGAATAGCTTTTGCTAAATCAATGTTCACTTTGCATTCCTTTTCATGAATGATTCCAGACCCTACAGAAAATTTGTGGATGATCTCATTCCTCCAACTGGTATAAGACTTTCAGCATAATTGAACATCCAATCCCGGTAGTCACTATTGGTAATAGCAAACTTCTTGATTGTTTTAGTAGTGGGATTTAAGAGAACAACTGTTGATTCTTCATCCACAAGATGACGGCAGACAATTTCATTTTTCCAAATAGTCGTAGGAGTTAAGAAGCAAGGACCAGGGCTGCTAGTATATTGTTTGGTCCAACTCCATCTCTCTCCAGATGCACCTACACCCTCCTCCATTACCCACATATCAAAAGCAGAATATTCTGAGTTTTCATTCCCAGAAAATATAGCAAGTTTATTCTCATACACAGCAAGCTTAATAGGCTGTAGCTCAGGTATTGGAATTACTGTAAACACTTCCACTGTTAAGTCAAATGAAACAATCAGTTTCTCATCGTCACCATCAATATCCTCCCCAGCCCTCTTGGACACCAACCAAAACATAACACCATTGACAGTGACACTACGAGAATTTTGACCTACGGTGTCATTAAGCGTAAGTTTTACTTCCTTCCATGACCTTGAACTCAAAGAATACACTTTTACTGCAGAAATATCAGCATAAATCCCAGAACAAAACGTTATCACTATCTTGTAATCATTAATAGTTGGACTGAACCCAAATCCTACATGATAGTAAAGATAATCATTATGAAAATTAGTTTCGGGCACCAGTCTGACCTCTCTGATAGCTGGATTCCACACTAAAAGGAAATGACCAGACACATGACCGTGATTGATTTCAACACAGAGCAAGCCATTGCTGGAACCCATAATCTTGCCTTGCTTCAAATAATTGAGCAATGGTGGGTTCTGAAATTTCCAAAATTGCATATTGGAATCAAGACAATACAAGTTCAAAGGATTATCCCTACCAAAATATTCCTTGCGAAAATGTTGGAGAAGGAGATAAGGGTTTTGATGATTTGAGTGGTCGAGGTGATCTGCGATGAAAGATTTGGTCTGGAAGAGAATTCTCCATTGTCTGCACACACATTGGAATCGCAGTAACGATTTTACCGGAAGTCGTTTCAGAATGTTTGCGATAATTCCTTCGGGAAGAAATGGAATGCCGTCATCCATGGTGCTCGAGCTCTATTGGAAAGAAGGAATTTATCAGAAAGCCTTCGCAATCGCAACCAACGAGGCGTTAGGGTTTACAGGAAGTGGTGGCAAAAAGACTGCGCCGCAGATATTCAAGGGTTAAGGTCCACCCCATGTAAATTCAGTCTCCAGATATAGTATTTTAGGGTGTAATTTTAACACTGATATATTTAAATGGGTGTAATTTCACCATAACCTAAAGGACTCATAAACGTCCGTTTTCATGTTTCGTCTTACTCCTGTGGATATATGGTGTATTTCAATCTGTGAGAAAAATAACTTATTTAGTGTGTGTTTGGAAATATACAAAATCATGGTTTCAAACCATGGTTTGCGTAAATCGAGATAAAACTCCTCTCACATACTTACTTCGTAAATCGTAAAAGCTATTCTCAAAAGCTAATTCCAAACACACACTTAAAAAGTGATTTATGAATAAGTTAGATTGGGTAAAAGTTAAATTGTGTAAGTTATTTATGTTTCGATTGGCGATTGGTAAATGTTTTTATAAAAGTGTGAAATGCGTTTGGTTTAACTTTTGTACAAGTAACTTTTATAATATTTAAAATAAAAAATTATAAAATATATGAAAAATGAGAAAAATATATTTAATTACATTTGATAATAGTAAAATAGATAATTAAATTGCAATGAAAATATAAATAAATTAGAAATTATATAAAGTTAAAGTTTTTTATACTGTCAAATATAACATAACTAATTAGATCAAATGTCCCGTACAATTAGATCTCTGATGGTGTCACAAATATGATTTATTTGGATTGAAGATGTTCGAGGATCATTTGTTGAAGATGACTCCTGATCTTGACTATTATTTATATTAACTATATTTTCATTTTCTGCATCCCTAAAATCTATGTTAGTTTGAGAATTTCTTACAAGCTCTTAATTTAAGCCAAAAACTACATATTCTAGCTTATAACTAAATTACAATAAAATGCAAATAAATTGAAAATGATACAAAGTTAAAGTTTTTGATACAATAAAATGTAACAGAACTAATTAAGTCAAAGGTCTCGTACAATTAGGTATTTGAAAATGTGATTGATGATTGGATAATTTTTTTTATGAAATTAAAAAGATGTTTGGTTTGACTTTTATATACAAAATTAAAGTTTTTATATAAGTGACTCTTGAGATATTTAAAATAAAAAAAATTATAAAATATATGATAAGTAGCTTTTTTCCTTATAAGTAACTTTTACATAAGTAGCTTTTTTTCCTATAAACTACCTCTCAAAGCTTAAATGATAAGTAACTTTTTTTTCTATAAACTCTTAATATTAAAAGCCCACTCAAACACTCATTTATCCATCCCTCCAATTCCATTGAACTTTTATCCTTCTTATCGGGCTTAAATCAGAAAATAAGAGCTTGTTTAGCATCATTTTTTTGAATCGGGCTTATTTACGTAAATCGAGATAAATCTCCTCCACATATTTATCTCGTAGACCGTAAAAACTACCTTGTAGACTGTAAAAGTTACTTCATATTAATATGTGAATTACAATTCATAAGCGCTTATAAAATTTTCATAAGCTATCACAAAGAGGCTTTAAGCTTTGCCAAACACTCTCTATAAAGCCACGACAGATTTGGGGATTTTGCGGTAGAAACAGGGGAGGCATTAGCTTCAATGAAATTCAGACCCTCCAAGGAGCTCATTAATTCAGCGAGAGCATCTTTATAGCTCCAGCCCATGATTATTTATCAACCTCCACGATGTCTCTCATCCCGCAAGTCTCTCATAATTTGCGCCTCACAAAATGCGTAAATTTTTCTTAAAAGTTCTTCCATCGTCCAAAATTCCTACTGAAACATAATAAGAAATGTAGAAGGTTCCTTTCTAATTGCATCAAACGTATTGTGACAGTCTTGAAATCAACTAGTTCAGAGATGGAGAATCAGGTTCGAGCGACCCCATCTTATTACTGATTTTCCATCCTTTCGTTTTTCTATCCATTGTCAATCCGTTCGTTTGGGCTGGCCAGCTATAAAGGTCCTCTCACTGAATTAATGAGCTCATTGGAGGATCTGAATCTACAAAATCCCCAAATCTACCGTGGCTTCATATGTCAATGACAGAGGAATAGACGGGAGGAAGATGAACCATGAAAACGGACATTTATGATTATGTTAGTTTGGAGTGAAATTGACTTATTTAAATACAGATTAAAATTATATTCTAAAATATTTTAAAAAAAATATTATTTAAATTTTAAAATTTTAAATAAGTGATTTAATAATAAAATGAGTTATTAATTGCATTACAATTCTTGTTAATCCCATTAACGTATTTGTCAATAGAATTTTGAAATTCAAATGATATTTTTTTATCATTTCCCCAATACTTTAACACCCTTAAAAATATTTTGGATGCACAGTTCACCTTAAATCTACATTTAATCAACAAGCTGCTATTTTTATTTTTTATTTTTGCTTCTTTTCAATCTGTATTTCAGTTCAGGTAAAAAAAAAAAAAATCTGTATTTCTGTTTGTTCTACTATTAGTTAAAAAATTATATATTAAATATTCTGTAATTGATGAATTTACCAGGGCAATGTTAAGATTATTTTATCAACATTTAAAATTTCATTGTAGCATTTTTTATCAAAAAATAAAAAAAGGTATAAATTGAATGATTGAGAAAACATTTTGTAAGATCATTCAGTTAAAAAGAAAAAGAAACGTAAAAAATTTTGTAAAATCAAAGAACAAAAAACCCACTATATTTTATGAACAAGCGCTTTAATGTTTGTAAAATTAGCAATCCAAACACTCGTATCAGTTATTCATAATATGTTAGAATATGATGGATCAAAGTATTAAAAATTAGCTCCCTACCAAAACCAGTCCATATACTAGTTCAAAGTTCAATGGTCAAAATGTAGTCACCAATTGTGATTAAGTTAGTAGCTTTTAATTTTGCGCTGATTATTTCAAATAAAAAGTATTCAAAATAATTAAAAATACATATAACAAAAAATTTAAATAAAATATAACTATAAAATTAATAAAAAAAATAGTGTATATAGATGAGAAATAAAAATATAATTTAAGAAAGGCACTTAAAAAAATTATTATTTTAAAGATAAAAAATAAAATAATTATGAGATGTAAGATGCTCATTCTCATCCTTAATATGTCACTTTTAACTATCCCATACATATTAAGGAGACAAGAAGTTAAAAATAGGTTAAATTAAATTTTGTCAATAAGTTAAAATAGTTTCCATAATTTTCTAAATTCCCTACGGTTTCCCCTTCATTTTAGACCAAGACCAAACACAAATTCTTAAACTTAACCAGCCAGTTTTCGAGTGATTCAGCCTGTTGAATAGTTGTTATTTTTTCTAGAGGCTAGTGACATGTTTTATACGGATCAATGGCACAATTAACATTAAGAGGAAGTAGGAACAAATCAAAAGAACCATAGCATAAGGAGAGTAGCCATTGATAAAATGTTATGGGAATGGATCACTTTTGTGAAGCATGTAACACAAGACTTTCATATGATTTGTGAAAAGCAGCTACAGATTTGAGCAAACAATCAGACAAGGTTATTATGATATTACTAGTGTGAGCTTAAGAAGATACACAAATGAACAATGCAAATGGATGAGACTAATAAATGAAGATCAAGTAAAATGCAGATTGAACTACTCACATTTGAATGCTGTTAGGAGCAACACCATGATTTGTCTATTGATAATTCTTCTACATATTTGGCTAAACCTGAGTCTAGTGTAACAAACACCCTTAATAATCTGAAACAAATTCAATAGGATTAAAGAGAGTTTTAAAGAAAAGATCCTGAGATGTGCAAAATCCAAAGCGAAGGGGAAAAAAAACTTGAACCTTTTTAAAAACAAATTTGAGTCTACAAACATTTCAAGATACTCCATTTGACACGGCAAAGGAGCTCTCAGCCAATACCTTCACCACACGGGAATTTGCTGCAGATAAATCCTTTGCAGCAGAACTGTACCAAGCTTGTGATGGGATCTAACCATAGACAGTAAAATCATACCTGAGTTCCACCATACAACTGATTTGAACACTCAATACCTAAATGCTCACTTTTAAGGTTCCAAAACCAAAAGTTGAGTCTCAAACCACAATCAAAGGGACTGAACTAGTAAAGACTATCCCTACAAGTTACAAATAGTTCAAATTACACATGCTGATCACCCACACATGTTCAGCCTACCAAGAACTACTAGGGCCAAAGGGGTCAAGACTCGCAATTTGGCCTACAATCAAGTACCAACCATAATGCAATTACTTCATCACATATACAATTTACATTTAATCCAAACTCCAACATCCGCAAAACATGACCATGAAACACAATACCATCACAAATCACATTTGAGTTTTACTTAAAAAAATAAATAAATATATAATTTAATTTGAGACTTGTTAAAATAATTGAAAGGAGAATTCACATGCATGGCAAAGACTTCCGATAAACAATATAAACATAGCACAGTATGAAGGACAGCTACTGAAACAAAGTCAAGAACCAGTGTATTTAATTCATTTAACCAGCAGAAATTGATGAAAAGGCAAGAAACTTGAACTTGCTTCACTTACTTTTATTTCTTCAAATATTATACAGAATAACAGTTATATTTGTTAGCCGAATAAAAAGCCCAAATTAGTACACACACCAGCAACTAAAATACATTAAAAAAACTGAATAATCTGACATCATAGACAAGTCAAATAACCTAAAAATATCAGTTATTGCTTATCTGCAGTCATCATTCTCGATAAATCACAAAAGGACATGAAGCCTTATAGTTACAGAATGAACAAAACTCTTATAGGTTCATGTCTTCCAAATATATTAAACTACTCAACGTGTATGTTGCCCACCGGTACAAGGCTTTCTGCATAATTAAGCATACCATCACCATGGACAAATTTGCAGATGTCGATCGTCTTAAATTCACTAGTTATGTAATTGAACATAACCATTTTTCGTTCACGATAAGGCAGCACATTAACATTGCAAACAATCTCATTCCTCCAAATATTCACTGGAAATAACAAGAAGCCTAGATAAGGGCCACTGGTATATTTCTTAGTCCAACACCATCTCCTTGCACATGTACCTTCCTCCATCACCCACAAATAAATCAACGATGATTTGAAGTCTCCGCTCACAGTACGAGCAAGCAAAGCAAGCTTGTTCTCATGTGTAGTAAGATATTTTGTATATGCTGAATATGAAACTGAACAGGGTGAAGAAGGCATTGGTATCAATGTAAACAACTCAGTTGCTATGTCAAATGAGATTATGATGTCAATATCATCTGCATCACTGTGTTCACCTAGCTTTGATCCAATCCAAAAGATAGCTCCATTAAAAGAGAAACCATTAGAATCCATAACTAAACCATCTAAGTTCCCAAATTGTACATCCCTCCATGACCCTATACTTAATGAAAAAACTTTCACTTGATTAACCGCACCATCATGTTCCTGAGCATTAATTTTCACTATCTTATAATCATCAACAATTGGGCTAAACCCAAATCCTACATAGAATTCCTCATCTTCAAAATAACTACCAGATCTAGGCAGCCGCCTCACCTCTCTAGTAGCCGGATTCCATACTAAAAGAGAAAGAGATGTAGAAAAAAATCCCATACAGACCAAGCCATTGCAGGAACCGAACGGGAACACAGACGACCCCTCAACATCGAAAAAGGGATTGTCGGGAAGTTCAAGGATTTGCATCTCACGATCGAGCAAATACAAGCGAAAATGATCAGATTTGCCAAAATCTTCAAAAATTAGAGAAGGGTTTTGATGAGAGGAGTGGTGGAGGTGTTCAGCGATGAAAGATGGGGTTTTGAAGAGATTTTTCCAAAATTTGCACACACATTGAAATCGGATTAGGGATTTTACCGGAAGCCGCATGAGAATGTTGGTGATGATATCTTGAGGAAGAAGTGGATTGGAGCCATCCATATCCCTGTCCATCATGGTGCTCGACGGGAAAGAACCGCACCGCGAACATCCAGGGAAGCCAAAGCGGGAATGAAAGGGAACAAGAGATTGGGGAAGGCCCACAGCCCTAAAACGACGGACTTTTCATCGAAACAAAAAATCATTTTTTTTTAAAAAAAATCAGTGATCATTAAAATTTTAAAAGTTTAAAAAATCATAATTTTTGCCTCGAATTAAATTTTTTTCGAGTATTCATCTTTCAGATTCTCATAGATAACTTTTAATATTTTAATAAATATTTTTTTAATTTTTAATAATCATCTTAAATATTGTCAGCACTCATCTTCCATATTTTCAACACTTATCTATGATTTTTTTTAATGAAAAACATAAAAAATGTCCTCTGAAAAAATTAAAAAAAATTAAGTCCTGAAAATGTCAAACGCATGTACTAACAATATAGAAGATAAGTGATAAAAAAAAAATTAACCCTGAAAAATTTAGTTTTAGCCCAAAGCCACATTGTTTTAGCATATCAAAAATTTAAAGTCCTAATTATATTGAGCTATTGTCATTCTTTTAGTATTTCAAAATTTTTAAGTTATTTGGTGAACTATTGTATTTTTTCCCCGGGGGGAGGAAAAAGCAACCATTGTGTTTTATGAGTAAGCTTTTTAAAAGTTTGTATATTTGAAGTTCTAAACTCTCTTTGTCAATTATTTATAATATGTTAGGATATGAGATTAGTCAAAGCATTAAAAATCAGACTCCCCATTAGGCACGTTTATATCCTAGTCTAATTGGGCAAAGTTAAATGATAAAATTATTGTAACTCGTTGTGATTAAATTAGTATCTTTTAATTCTATACTAGGTTTTCAAATAAGAAGTACTAAAAATAAGTAATATATATATATATATATATATATATATATATATATATATATATATCAATGTTAAATAAATTAAAACAAAACAACAAAATTAATAAAAATAAAATGAGCATAGATAAGAAATAAAAAAAAAATTAAGAAGATTGCTAAAAAGTTCATGAATTAAAGAAAGTAAAATAATTTCGAGATGTAAGATTATCCTTAATACATGTGTCTGCGTGTCACATGTTGGCCCAATAAATATATATGTGTGAGGCATTTTTAACCAATATTATTAAATCAGACCGAACTAGACCAAAAATTATTATTAAACCTAACTAGACCAAAAACTATTATTAAACCTTGATCAGATCAATTGTTTTGGCCCGGTTAATCCTGATTCATTTTTTTAATTGTTTTTTTATTTTGCTTAGAATTTCTTATTAATAAATCTGAAATCTTCACTATCTCGCCGATTTGACTCTTGACTTAATACTCCAATAAGTTCAGTGACCCGTCTAGGTTTAGTAACCTTGCTTTTAATTACCTCATACATAATTAAGAAAAAGAAGTTAAAAATTAGTTAAATTTTGTCAAGAAATTAAAATGATTTCCGTAGTTCACTAAATTCCCCAAGGCTCCCTTCAATTTTACACCAAACCAAACACCAAATCTTGGACTAATTGTTCCAATCCATTCGGTTTATTGAACAAGTTTAGAAGCTAATGATGTATCGCCTCCTGTTAATATAAAATCCAACTGCAAATTTTTTATATAAGATCTAATATATAGTACAAAAATAGTATTGTTTTATAGGAATCAATGGCATAATCACTACCAAGATGAAGTAGGCTTTCGCCATAAAAAAAGAGGAATTCATATCTTAAGGTTCACTAAGAACAAGTCACAAGACCCATAGCATGAAGAGTGGGCACTGAGTAACAATTTTTGTGAAGCATGACCCAGAGAATGAGTCAAATGTTGTGACGCAGAAAGACTTTCATATATATGATTTGTGAATAGCAGCTACAGATTTAAGAGGAGCACATAGACAGACAAGGGTTATGATTGTATTACTGGTGTAAGCTCCAGAAGATACACAAATGAACAATGCAAAATGGGGGAGATTATTAACATAGGATTAAACAAATTTTTAACAAACCTTGTATTGCAGGTAGCCCTATGCTTGAAGATGAGTTAGTCATCATTTATGAATCTTGATAACACAGAATCATGTGCCCTCTTAATAAAAAAAGTAGATTGAGCTAATCACATCTGAATGCCGTTAGGATCAATACAAGGTTGTCATTTGTCTATTGATAATTCTTCTGCAACTTTGGCTAAATACGAGTCTAATGTAACAAGCATCCTTAATAATTAGAAATAGATTCAATAGGATTAAAGAGTGTTTTAAAGAAAAGATCCTGAGACTTGCAAGATCCAAAGGGGGAAGAAAAACAGAACTTGAACCATTTTAAAAACAAATTTGAGTCTATAAACATTTGAAGATACTCCACTTGCCACGACAAAAGAGCTATCTGCCAACCCCTTCACAACACAGGAAGATTCATTCCAGACCTGTACCAAATTGATAAAAATGGCAAGCTTTCCAAACCCATATCTCAAGCTTAGTCTAAAGAAGGGGGAAAAACCCTCATATCTAAAGCAACATACCTTTAATTCAAAAGGTTCAAAATCCCATAAAAAAGTTGATAATGAGTTATAATCATAGACAACAGAACCATACCCAAATTCTACTATAAAACAACTCATTTGGACACTCAAGACATAAGTGTTGACTTTCATGGTCCCAAAGCCAAAAGCTAAGTCTGAAACCGCAGTCAAGAGGAGTGAGCTAGTAAAGACTATCCTTACAAGTTACAAGTAGCTCAAAGAACACATGTTGATCACCCACACACTTAGAAAATGATTACAAGAAGATTCAACCCACTATGACCTACTAGGGCCAAAGGGGTCATATGCCTATTTGACCTACGACCAAGTACCAGCCATAACGCAACTACTTCATCACAATACAATTTACAATTAATCCAAACTCCAACATCCACAAAACATAACCTTGTAACACAATACCATCACAAACCACTTTTTAATTACTTAAGAAATTTAACTCTCATTTGAAAAAGCTCCAATGGTATCTCCATTCTGATGGCGAGAAACAATAACTCAAACCCAGAATATGCACGTGTTCAAACTGATTGTAGGAAACATGATGATTTATCACATTTCTACTTAAAAAAATAATTATGTCCTTCATTATACAAGCTAAGGAAACCAAAAATCTTGATAAGCACATAGTACTTGAAAAAGAACCAATGAACAAAGATTGAATATGAAAAGGGATCATGTATCCAAAATGGAAGAAGTGCAAACAATAAGATGGACAACTACTTACACTAAGTCACAAACCACCAGTGTATTTAATTTATTTACCTATTAGGACTTCACTGGCATGGGCACCTACAGCTGGCTTTACTCAATCCTAAAAGCTCCAACTCTTGACATTTCTTGGAAGACAGGAATTTGTATCACCTGTTGGGAACTATGGGATGTGAGAAATCACCGCCTCTTCGCACAGGAAACATACTTTGCGGATAGTATAGTGCCTCACATTAGGATTACAGTAGTTCACACTGCTAAAAGTTTTTCTACTTTTAAATGCTTATTGTAAATCTTATTGATAGCTGATAGCTCTAGTTTGGTTTCTTGACACTGTACATATTATTTTGAGGTAATGAAATTTCCCTTTCACTAAAAAAAAAGGAAAAAAAAATTGCTTACCCATTAGAAATTAATGAAAAAGCAAGAAACTTAAATTTGTTTCACTTACTTTTCTTTCTTCACACGTCATACAGGATAATAGGTATATTTCTTAGCCTAACAAATATTGCATGCACCAGCAAATATACATGTCCATCTTTGAAAGAAAGCTTAATAACCTGATATTATAGATGAGACAAATAAAGCTACAAACATCTGTTATTGTATATCTGCAGTGACAAAATGAACTAAATTCTTATAGGTTCATGTCTTCCAATAGTGCTTAAACCAAGTAAGTATAAAATATGACCATCAAGATTTAAAATCAAACCTATTCAACATGGACCTTGCAAACTGGTCCAGGCTTTCTGAATAATTGAAAATACCATAACCAAGGACAAATCTGCGGATATCAATCGTCTTAAATTCATTAGTTGTGAAATTGAGCATAACAGTTTTCCATTCACCATTTGGGTCGAAGCAGTGATTTAACATTGCAAACAATCTCATTCCTCCAAATAGCCATTGAAAATAACAAGTAGCCTAGATAAGGGCTACTCGTATATTTCTTAGTCCAACACCATCTCTTTGCATATGTACCCTCCTCCATCACCCACAAATGAATCAAAGACAATTTGAAGTCATCACTCAAAGTATGAGATAGCAAAGCAAGTTTGTTCTCATATACCGTAAGATATTTGCGATATGGTCCATTAGTAACAGGAAAGGCTAAAGGAGGCATTGGTATCAATGTAAACAATTCTGTTGCTATGTCAAATGAGACTATGGTGTCAATATCATCTTCATCCTCGTCTGCACCTAGCTTTGATCCAATCCAAAAGATAGCTCCATTAAAATTGAAAGCATTAGAAAAAATAACAACAGTTGTTCCAACTTTCCAAATCCTACTACTTCCTTCCATGTCCCTATATTTAATGAAAACACTTTCGCTTGATTAACCAAATAACCATAATCAGAATCACGAATTTTCACTATCTTTTAAACATTAATGATTGGCTAAATCTAAATCCTACATGGAAATTCTCATCTTCAAGATAATCAACACTTCCAGACACCAGTCTTGCCTCTCTAATTGCTTTTGGGTATTCCCAATTGCTTTTTCAATATCCCTTGGGATACAAATGTCCGTAGGCCTTCAGCTCGTAGTGGCATGTTTCAAAGGCTAGAGCTGTGCGTCTGTTATCTTGCTTCAGATGCTCATGGTAATTAGTCTTCATCTTCCTTGGCACGTTCGTGCATGACTAGGCTACATAGTTGATTGCATGGTGTTTGTTTGTGTGTCGGGGCCTTTATGTTTCCTGGTTATTGTCTTTTTCTTATAGTTGTTTTTATGTTTGTTGGGTGTTTTATTTTTCTGTACTTTTCACGTTTTGCTTCCTGTTCTTGGGCTTCATAGTTGCTTGCTCCAATAGGCTAGTTGTTGAAGTTTTTTTTATCTATCCTTTTATTTAGTTTATAATAAAATTGCCTTGTACAAAAAAATGTTGTATAGATCAATTGTAGGGGAGGCTCCAACATACCACAATCACATAAAGGAAAAATCTTTTTAAAAAAATCCTTATTCTGAAATTTATTGGCCAAAAATATCTAAAATTTATTTTAAGATCAAGATGCAACTATTTTTTTAACTATGTGCAAAATAGAAGATATTTACATATATTTGAAAATATGTTGTATACAGTTGAAGAAAAGTTGCATACACTCAAACACTTGAATCCTTAGTTATATCTAGGTGATAAATTTTACAATGAGTTATTTTTCATTAATTTTCTTGAAAATAAAATCTGTCACCTATATAAAGCTTATCAGTACATTCTCATAAGTTACTTCATATTTTCTTTTCAAGCATACAAAATACCTTGAATCTGTTCCACAAAATGCTAAATCTATAGATGTTGCAAGTAATGGTCTAGATTCTAGCACTTCTT
Source organism: Albizia julibrissin (assembly GCA_037074505.1). Taxonomy (NCBI): domain Eukaryota; kingdom Viridiplantae; phylum Streptophyta; class Magnoliopsida; order Fabales; family Fabaceae; genus Albizia; species Albizia julibrissin. The sequence goes on along the minus strand of CM073480.1, from coordinate 11,756,327 downwards.
TATCTCAACAGGTACATATAAGAGGGTCTTCACCCAATCACAATACACACACTTATTTGAAGAACATATAATTGATGAACTCAAGAATCAAATTTCTATGGAAGTCAAACAATTCATAAAGTATGAGTGATACAAAGAATGAAAGATGACTTGTTGATAGGATTTTTTTTCCCAAACATTGAACAAAGATTGAAATGACAATAAATGTAAGTTGGGGACCAAGTCAGTGTCATATGATATATGTATACTACAAAAGGTCACAATTTACAAATAATCCACATATCAGCAACAAGACTATATGTCCGTCTTGGAAAGAAAACAGAACGAACTAAAATGGCATGGGATTATTGCCAAAGAAAAAGCATGATATTTAACTTTTTTTTTTTTTGCTAAGTATATGTGTAACATCCCAAAATTTATTCAAATGCTAAGGATTAATTTATGGGAGTTAGATAGTAAGCCAAATTATGAAACCTATGAAATATAAGGAATCTTAAATTAGACAAAGGAAAAAAAAAATAAAGACCTAGTGTGTGTAATTAATAGGATAAAAATATACCTATATATATATTATTAAAACACACACACCCTTTTTTTTTCCCTTGCTTCACATGAGACACACGCACACACATTAAATAAACACACTCCCTCATGTTTCATTCATTTCTCACACACAATCACTTATTAATTAATTAATCACCCATGTGTCACACACACACACCCTTTCATTTTTTTAAAAAAACCCTTTCACCTCTTCATCACTTCACTTTCGGAAGATAAGGAAAAGAAAAGAGAGAGAGAGAGAGAGAGAGATAAGTAAGAGGATCAGTGCTACCAGAGGAAGGAAGAAGTAATTACAAATTCTACATACAACTCCATATCCTAATATAGGTGAGTTTCCTTCCCATATTCTTAACTCTTTCTAGTTGATTTAAGACTATTTTTGGGTAATTTGGGAAGCATAAGAACCTAGTATAATGAATTGTTGACTTGTGAGGTTTTGTTTTGGGAAAAATAGTGCATGAAGAAGGAATGAGAATTTGTCAAATTTGAGGTTTCCAATCAATTCTACACGAAAAATTATGTGGGACTACTTGTGGTTTTGATTTTTGGATGATTATATATAAGTCTAGAATTTTTAAAAAATAAGAGGAGTTGATGTTCGGTTAGTTTCTCTGAAATCATATTGGTTGTAAAATAAATTTCGGTAACCAAACCTAGTCCGAAAATTATGAAAGTTTCCAGAAGGAAAGTAGACATATTAATCTTTAATTTGATATATAATATGTATCATTTGGGTTTATAAATAGTGACATATTAAAGGCACGACTAGCGGTGTACAAACTAGAGGGGGATGCAGACCAATGGTGGAGGAATATAGCTATGATGTTGCGAACCCAGAATATTCCTGTGACTTGGGAGCTATTCCAGGAGAAGTTTAATGAAAAATACTTCCCCAGATCTATGAGAATCGAAAAAGAGACAGAGTTCTTATCTATCCGACAGGGTGAAGAGGAGACCTTCGATGAATATCTCTCTCGATTCACTCGCTTGTCCCGTTACTCCTCTTACATGCGAAACAAAGAAGGTGAGCAGTGGAGCTCAGATCTACTGATCAGAGGGTTGAAGCGTTACCTGAAAGATCGGTTAGCCGCCCGACAATTTGAAAATTTTAACAAAGCAGTAGAAGAATGCCGGATCACGGAGTACAACCTGAGAGATCGAAATCCAGCTAAGAATACCAGCAACCACAGTGGGCCTAGTCGGGGAAGTTTTCCTCAGAAACGGAAGGGTCAGGGATCATCATTCAGGGGAAATGATAAGAGATCTTACAGGCCAGATAACCGTGGAAATCAGGGGTCCTTTACAGCTCCAACATGTTCTCGATGTGGTAAGGTGCATCCTGGCAGAACGTGTGATAGACAGATAATCTGTTACATCTGTCATCAACTGGGTCACTTTGCTAGTGAATGTAAACAGTGGGCAGTAGAGCCCAGGCCCAAGACTCAAGGGAGAGTATTTGCGATGACCCACGAGGAGGCCCAGAAATCTCCAGAGATGATCCAAGGTACAATCCTTCTTCATGGTACCACATTACAAGCCTTATTTGATTCTGGTGCTAGTCATTCGTTTTTTTCCTCTGAGTGTGCTAAAGAGTTAGGGCTAAATGTGCATAAATTACCGTATGATCTGGTTGTATCTACACCGATGGGTGCTAGAGCTATTACTTCATATGCTTGTTTGAATTGTATTATAAATGTAGCGGGGCGGGAGTCAGTGATAGATTTGATCTATCTACCACTCCACAAACTGGAAGTTATTCTAAGCATTGACTGGCTAACGACGAACAATGTGTTGCTGGATTGTGGTAACAAGAGAATTGAATATCTTGAACCACATAAAGGCAATGATGCTAGCATTAACTTGAATTTTCTCTCCGTAGCTGAAGCTGAGAAGTGTCTGAGAAAAGGGTGTCAGGGGTATCTGATATTATTCTCAGTTCAGGCAGAATCAGATGTAATGATTGAAAGTATACCTGTAGTGAATGAATTTCCTGAGGTATTTCCAGAAGACATTAGTGGATTACCTCCAGAAAGAGAAGTTGAGTTCGCCATTGAAATTATACCGGGTACTAGATCTATTTCTAAAGCTCCTTACCGAATGGCACCAAATGAAATGGCAGAACTGAAGAAGCAAATTGAAGAATTACTAGAGAAAGGGTTTATACGACCCAGTGTTTCACCATGGGGAGCTCCAGTATTGTTTGTTAAGAAGAAGGACGGGAGCCTACGGTTATGTATTGATTACCGGGAGCTGAATAAGGTGACCGTCAAGAACAAATATCCACTCCCCAGGATTGATGATCTTCTCGATCAACTATTTGGTTCTAGCGTATTCTCAAAGATTGATTTGAGATCGGGCTACCATCAGTTGCGAGTAAAAGCTGAGGATGTATCGAAGACAGCTTTTAGAACTACATATGGACACTATGAGTTCTTGGTGATGCCTTTCGGACTAACCAACGCACCTGCTGTGTTTATGGATTACATGAACCGAATTTTTCGTCAATATCTGGATCAGTTTGTGGTAGTCTTCATTGACGACATCCTAATATACTCTAAGAGTAAAGAGGAACATGAAGAGCATTTGAGAATAGTGCTTAGAATTCTGAGAGAAAAGCAACTCTTTGCTAAACTGAGTAAATGTGAATTCTGGCTTTCAGAAGTTAAATTTCTGGGCCATGTAATTTCACAAGAAGGAGTCTCTGTGGATCCTAGTAAGGTGGAGACAGTACTAAACTGGAAGATGCCAGAAACTGTAACAGAGATACGCAGTTTTCTGGGTCTTGCTGGTTATTACCGGAGATTTATTCAAAATTTCTCCAGGATCGCCATGCCGTTGACAAAGCTCACGAGAAAGAATCAAACATATGTGTGGGATGACAAATGTGAGAGGAGCTTCACGGAGCTGAAGGAGAGGTTGACATCCACACCAGTACTGATTATTCCAGATCCCAGTGAGCCCTATGTGGTTTACAGTGATGCTAGTAAGCAGGGATTGTGATGTGTCCTTATGCAGCAGTGTAGAGTGGTGGCGTATGCCTCTCGACAGCTGAAGCCTCACGAGAAGAACTATCCCACTCATGATTTGGAGCTTGCGGCAATCGTGTTTGCATTGAAAATATGACGACACTACCTATATGGTAGTACTGTAGAGTTGTATTGTGACCACAAGAGCCTCAAGTATCTACATGATCAAAAAGAATTGAATATGAGACAACGTCGCGGGATGGAGTTGTTAAAAGATTATAATCTAGAGATTAAATATCATCCAGGAAAGGCAAATGTTGTTGCTGATGCCTTGAGTAGAAAAGCGGTGCAAGTAGCAGTCATGATGGTCCAAGAACAGAAATTGTTAGAGGAATTCAGGGATCTAAACTTGACAAATCAAGTATTTCTGAATGCAAACAAACCGAATGAAGTACTCCTAGCTAATTTTAGTGTTAGTCAGGAAGAAAGCAATCTGAGAGCAGAAATTGAAGAAGCTCAAATGCAAGATGAACGAGCCCAGTTGATCCAAGGGATGATTGAAAAAGGTGAAACCCAGGATCATGATCTTTCGCCAAGTGGATTGGTCAGATACAAACAGCGAATATATGTACCACCAAAGGCTGATTTGAGGCGGAAAATCCTGGATGAGGTACACAAGAGTCGTTACATGCTTCACCCAGGAATGATTAAGATGTATCACAATTTGAAATCCATGTACTGGTGGCCAGGGCTAAAAAGCGATGTGACCAAGTATGTGGCCCAATGTCTCACTTGTCAGAAGGTGAAGATTGAACATCAAAGACCACCAGGACTTCTACAGAGTCCAGAAATTCCAGAATGGAAGTGGGAAAGTGTCACCATGGATCTAGTGATGGGTTTACCCAAAATTAGAAACTATGATGCCATTTGGGTAATTGTCGACCGTTTCACCAAGACAGCACATTTCATACCCATTAATGCCAGATATTCCCCAGAGAAGTTAGCAGAAATATATATACGGGAGATAATCAGACTCCATGGTACACCGAAGAGTATTATCTCCGACCGAGATCCCAGATTCACATCAAGATTCTGGAAAGCTTTACATGAAGCTCTAGGTACGAAGCTGAAATTCAGTACGGCCTATCATCCACAGACAGATGAACAGTAAGAAAGAACTATACAAACGCTAGAAGATATGTTAAGAGCATGTGTATTGGATTTCAAGGGAAGTTGGGATCATTTCCTTCCACTCGCGGAATTCGCTTACAATAATTGCTATCATGCGAGTATACAAATGGCTCCTTATGAAGCATTGTATGGTAGAAAGTGTCAATCACCCCTATGCTGGACAGAATTGAATGAACGAAGACTATATGGGCCGGATCTGGTAGATCAAACCACAGAGCAAATCAGGACTATCAAAAAGAGGCTCCTAACAGCGCAAAGCAGACAGAAAAGCTATACTGATAAAAGGAGAAGATCTCTAGAGTTTGAAGTGGGAGATCATGTATTTTTGAAGGTATCCCCTGTTACCGGAATCGGTAGGGCAATCAAAAGGAAAAAGCTTAGCCCACGTTACATTGGTCCATTTGAAATATTGGCAAGAATTGGGCCAGTAGCATATCGAATAGCCTTACCTCCAAACTTGAGTAGACTGCACGATGTGTTTCATGTATCACAGTTGAAGAAGTACCAACTAGACCCTGAACATATTATGGAATATGAAGATGTGGATATGTGAGATGATCTCACATATGAGGCTGAGCCAGAACAAATCATTGACAGACAAGAAAAACAACTCAGACATCGAAGCATACCATTCGTGAAGGTGGTGTGGAAGGGACTGTCTCCAAGGGAAGCAACTTGGGAAGTTGAAGAGAATCTGAAGAAATGTTACCCTGAGTTTATATCTCAAGAAGTGTAACAAATTTCGGGGACGAAATTTATTTTACGGGGGGAGAATTGTAACATCCCAAAATTTATTCAAATGCTAAGGATTAATTTATGAGAGTTAGATAGTAAGCCAAATTATGAAACCTATGAAATATAAGGAATCTTAAATTAGACAAAGGAAAAAAAAAATAAAGACCTAGTGTGTGTAATTAATAGGATAAAAATATACCTATATATATATATTATTAAAACACACACACCCTGTTTTTTTCCCTTGCTTCACATGAGACACACGCACACACATTAAATAAACACACTCCCTCATGTTTCATTCATTTCTCACACACAATCACTTATTAATTAATTAATCACCCATGTGTCACACACACACACCCTTTCATTTTTTTAAAAAAACCCTTTCACCTCTTCATCACTTCACTTTCGGAAGATAAGGAAAAGAAAAGAGAGAGAGAGAGAGAGAGAGATAAGTAAGATGATCAGTGCTACCAGAGGAAGGAAGAAGTAATTACAAATTCTACATACAACTCCATATCCTAATATAGGTGAGTTTCCTTCCCATATTCTTAACTCTTTCTAGTTGATTTAAGACTATTTTTGGGTAATTTGGGAAGCATAAGAACCTAGTATAATGAATTGTTGACTTGTGAGGTTTTGTTTTGGGAAAAATAGTGCATGAAGAAGGAATGAGAATTTGTCAAATTTGAGGTTTCCAATCAATTCTACACGAAAAATTATGTGGGACTACTTGTGGTTTTGATTTTTGGATGATTATATATAAGTCTAGAATTTTTAGAAAATAAGAGGAGTTGCTGTTCGGTTAGTTTCTCTGAAATCATATTGGTTGTAAAATAAATTTCGGTAACCAAACCTAGTCCGAAAATTATGAAAGTTTCCAGAAGGAAAGTAGACATATTAATCTTTAATTTGATATATAATATGTATCATTTGGGTTTATAAATAGTGAGATATGGATTTTTAAAGTTAGATGATGAATCTGGAACGTTTTCTGGTACAGATGGGGTTTGACGAAATTCTGGAAATTTTGTAGCTATATTTTATAAATGGTAATATTTTTCCCTGAAAATATATTTAAATATGATAATATAGGATTTTGAACCATCCCATTTGGAGTTCTAGATATTTAGTTATGAATTTTAGAAGTTAAGCTATTGAAACTGGAAAGATTTTCTGGCAGTGCGAGAAAAATTTAAAACTGGGAATTATTCATAGATAGGTGGTAGTTAAACGTATTTTTCTATTAAAATAGACTTCATAAGTGACACATATAATTTGGAACCACCTTAATTGAATATTTCTTGGCCAAGATATGAATTTTCAAAGATTATTGAAAATTCTTACAGAATTGAGTAATTGTGAAAAAATAAAAAGTAGGGGTATTTTTGAAATAATTGGGACTCTAAGGGTCAAATTAAATACTTAGAGTTTGTATGAGTCCATTAAATACCTATTGGATTTAAGGTATTAGCTATAATGATAACCTACCAAAGTGTCTTAAATTATTTTGGAATAAGTAATAATTCGTCCGTCCGTAAATTATAAATTATAGGATTTGACATTTGCCCAGGACGCCTAAGAGACTGAGAACAGGAACCAAATTTGGAAAGACTGTCAGGTAGTACCTTATCTCTTTTATCATATGTGATGCCATGTATGTGTACCATATCATCTGTATATGTGTGGGACAGATAGTCCATAGGCGGTAAGACCCGTAAGTACAAGTTACACCGGGAGTTACCCGGGGGCGTCTTAAGCCAGGTAGGTTTGAGGCAGAAAGCCCGTGACTGTACCTTGTATGGGGTAGAGGCCCTGGGCAGCCAGATTGTGAATCTCAAGCGCTGTGAGTTTGTGATAAGGGACCGGTTAGGCCCTTTTATGTGCTGCATTTCTGTAAGTTGTGATGTTTGATGATTTGTTTTACATGCTTAGTTTTTGCATATTATATGAGTGATCTGTGTACTACTGAGATTCTTTTGAATCTCACCCCTTTTTCAACAAATGATATACAGCAAAGGCGTCCAGCTCTAAGGGCAAGAAGGTAATATAGATGGATGAAGAAGAGGAAAATAAAGTATGGACTGTTGGTTATCATTTTATTTTGGATGACCGTAAAATATTTATAAGTAGTAGTAGTAGTAGCCATGGTAGTACTAGTACTCGCGATGCAGACTGTATACGTTGTAATCCGTACGCTAGACTTTCGATAACGTATTGGTATCCAGAAACCAATAAGTTAACCATCACGACGCGAACTATAGATAGAAAATGTCATGTATTTTAAATAAAAGATTTTTAAACTGATAAAGATAATAAATTTACAAACTAAAATTTAGACCATACATATTTATTTTAAAAAGTTTTTTTGAAAATCCTATACAAATATAAGATTAAATTTTGTCTTAAATTGAGAATTTAAATTGTTTTGGTCTCAGGTTTGAAACTATTATATATTTAAATTAATCTAAAGGCTTTAGAAATTAAGGTGTTACAATATGTATCCTCCTATTAAAGGCAATCCTATTTGAAGTACTGTAGGGTATTAAATATGGACATCTCTCCCAATAGGGATTCAAACTTTAATTCATCATATTTTGAGAGACCAACTTCTTCAGATAAACTCAATCTCCATTGGTAAAAGAAAATCTGAAATAACTTATGAGAATGTATTGATAGACTTTTAAAAAAATAAATTTTTTTAAAACTAAATATTAGTAAGTATTATATATTTTTCTTAATAGCCTTTTTGGTATTTTTGATTTTGTTAATAGTTTTTTCTAAATCTTAACTATTTTGTGAAGACCCATGATGATAGGCCGAATACTGCCTAAAGAGGTGGCCAAAGATCTTGTCTGTATAATTGTCAAATAGAGTCGACAAAATTTAGGTTATTGCTAATACATAATTTGATTTAAATAATTTTTTTAGAACCATAGTCCATAAATAACCACAGGACCATATTAGTGGCCGAAGTCTTCCATTAAACATATGGTTTGTGATTTTAATGAAACCATCTTTTCCCAACGGTTAGAACCATTCCTACCTTGTACTAAGCAATAATTGGTCAATATCTCAAATCGATAACAATACTTTCAACTAGCCAACAACAACAACAACAAAGTAGGTCGGTTAAATTGATTGTATGACGTCATTGTGTTCTGTTAAAAACCATAAATAATACCTTCCACTATGCAATTTGGTAAAAAAGGATTTGGAAGAAGGAACAATTTTATGAGTTAGATTTTTAAAAAAAATAGAGAAGTGAGATTAAAATTTTTTAATAAAGAGTATATGTAAGATTAAAAAAAGATAAGAAAAATTAATTAAAAAATGTTAACCTTACATCGCTAACTTTTTTTTAAAAAAAATCTAACTCAAAAATTTTTTCCCTTCCCAACCCGAGCCCTTTCTCCAAATCTCTCAAACTAAACCAGCCCCTTAAACTTCTGTCTAATCCTAAGGAGCTATTTGGTATGAGGGATTTGGAGGGGAGGGGATGGGATGAAAAATTTTTATGACTTAAATTTAAAAAAATTGAAGAAGTGGGGTCGGAAGTTTTTAGTTAATTTTTCTTTCTTTTTCATTTTACATCTTATCTTTATTAAAATTTTATAACCCCACTTCTCCAATTTTTTAAAATCTAACTCATAAAAATTTTCTCTCCCCTCCCTTCCCCTCCATTTCCCTCCTGCCAAACAGACCCTAAGTCGTGTAGATCAGTTTTAGGGGAGGCTCCGACATGCCACAATCACATGGCTTGAGATTGCATGTAGTGAAAATAAAGGAAAATTGCTAAAAAAATCCCTATAGCAAAATTTATTGCCCAAAGGTACATTACCTTTATTTTATGATATATCTTCAACAGGTGCAACTTTTTTACAGCAATATGCAAACTATCTTTAAATATGCGTAAAACAGAAAACATTTGTATATAGCTAAATGTATGTTAGATACATTTGAAGAAGAGTAACAGCCACTCAAGCAAATAAGTTCATAAATATCTTTGGGTAATAAATCTTACAAGAAGTGATTTTCCAGTATTTTTCCCGGAAATAAAGTATGTCAGTATATAAAGTCCATCCGTGCATTCTCATTAGTTATTTCAGATTTTCTTTTCAAGCAAAGCAAATGCCTGGAATCTGTTTCACAAATGCTAAATCTATAAACGTTGAAAGTAATGGTCTAGATTCTAGCACTTGTGTGTCTGAATTGGTACATGCTATAACCTTCCTTTGAATTGTGCTCAGCAAAATATAGTCACAAAACATATAAACCATATGTCTTAAATGATCCTTTTGTGTTTGGCAATAGACAAGTTTGTTAGAATTTTTCTATCATGCATGCTTCTTACTTAATTGGTGCTCCAACGATTCTTAAACTTCAAAATTAATTAATTAATTAATAAAAATGTTGCCTTTTTACCAGACATCTTGCAAACCTATAAGAGACTTTAGTTATTGAGATGTTCTATCTTATTTGTTTGAAAATAAAAGGAGAAACCCAAATAAAACAGAGTGGCAAGTGGTACCCTCACATACATACAAGAGGATCTTCACCCAATCACAATACACACATATTTGAAGAACGTATAATCGAATAACTCAAGAGTCAAATTTCTATGGAAGTCAAACAAGTAATACTTGTTACAAAAGTATGAGTGGTACAAAGAATGAAAGATGACTTATTGATAGGATTTGTTTCAAACATTGAACAAAGATTGAAATGACAATAAAGGTAAGTTGGGGATGAAGTCAGATACATGTATATTACAAAAGGTCACAACTTACAAATAATCCACACACCAGCAACTAGACTATATATCCGTCTTGGAAAGAAAACATAAAAACTAATCTTATAGGTAAGATAAAAATAGCTAGAAACATTTGTCATTTAATATTTACATTCATCATTCTAGATAATATCTCAATAGGTCTTCAATCTTCATAAGGCAAAAAATACGATAAGCTGATATGGGTTCATTTCTACCAAAAGTGCTTAAACTAAATCAGTGTACAGAATAAAGATTAAAATTTAGGAAGCAAACATCTCAAATTCATAAGATGTGAGGTTGAACATAGATAGAATAGCTTTTGCTAAATCAATGTTCACTTTGCATTCCTTATCATGAATGAGTCGAGACCCTACAGAAAAAAATTTGTGGATGATCTCATTCCTCCAACTGGTATAAGACTTTCAGTATAATTGACTATCCAATGCCTGAAGGAACATTTGGTAATAGCAAACTTCTTGATTTCCTTAGTAGTGGGATGTAAGAGAACAACTGTTGATTTATCTTCCTCCTGACAAGAACAGACAATTTCATTTTTCCAAATAGTCGTAGGATTTAAGCAAGGATCAGGGCTGCTAGTATATTGTTTGGTCCAACTCCATCTCTCTCTAGATGCACCAACACCCTCCTCCATTATCCACATATCAAAACCAGAAAGTTTTGAGTTCCTATTCCAAAAAAATATAGCAAGTTTTTTCTCATACACAGTAAGCTCAATAGGCCGTAGCTCAGGTATTGGCACTGGAATTACTGTAAACACTTCCACTGCTAAGTCAAATGAAAGAATCACATCCTCGTAGTCATCACCAGTATCCTCCCCAGGCCTCTTGGACACCCACCAAAACATAACACCATTGGCAGTGATACTTTCAGAATTTAGACATAGGGTGTCATTGAGCCTAAGTTTTACTTCCTTCCATGACCCTGAACTCAAAGAATACACTTTGACTGCAGAAAGATCAGCGTCAAACCTAGAAAAATAAGTTATCACTATCTTGTAATCATTAATTATTGGACTGAACCCAAATCCTATATAATAGGCATAATCATCATCATGAAAATTAGTTTCGCGCACCAGTCTGACATCTCTGATAGCTGGATTCCACACTAAAAGGAAATGAGGAGACACATCATACTTATTGATTTCAACACAGAGCAAGCCATTGCTAGAACCTACAATCTTACCCTTCTTTAAATAATTGAACAATGGTGGGTTCTGAAATTCCCAAACTTGCATCTCGGAATCAAGGCAATACAAGTTCAAAGGATCATCCATGTCATAAGGTCGGAGAAGGAGACAAGGGTTTTGATGATTTGAGTGGTCGAGGTGATCTGCGATGAAAGATTGGGTCTTGAAGAGAATTCTCCATTGTCTGCACACACATTGGAATCGCATTAAGGATTTCACCGGAAGTCGTTTCAGGATGTTTCGGATAATTTCTTGAGGAAGAAATGGAATGCCGTCATCCATGATGCTCGAGCTCTATTGGGAAGAACAAATTTATCAGAAAGCCTTTGAAACCAACGAGGCGTTAGGGTTTACAGGAAATGGTGGCAAAAAGACTCAGCGCTGCATATATTTATTTAATGGTGAACTAATAAAGTTTTATTATCTAAGGTACATATGAATTTTAGAAGAATTAAAAAGGATATAAATTTAACAAAAATGTTTAATTTAATCTAATATCGTTACGGATTTTCTTCTCTTATAATTTAAGAGTTTTGTTAAATTTGTATCATTTTTAATAGTTCATTGTTATTTTTATCCCTCCCAAAATTTATTTGTACTTGACGCCACTTAGATAAAACTTGTGAAATTTTCACCTTAACCCTATATTTAATCAATAAGCTGCTATTTTTATTTTTATTTTTGTTTCTTTTCAATCTGTATTTCCGTTCAGGTCAAAAAAGAAATCTGTATTTCCGTAAATTCTACTATTAGTTAAAAAAATACATATTAAATATTCTGTAATTGATAAATTTACTAGAATAATGTTAAGATTATTTTATCAATATTTGAAATTTTATTGTAGCATCTTTTATCAAAAGGGTATAAATTGAATGATTGAAAAAACATTTTGTAAGATTATTCAGGTAAAAAGAAAAAAATATTTTGTAAAATGAAAGAACAAAAATAAACTTTGTACTCTCTCTTTGGTCTTTTATATAAAATCTGAATGATCTTTTATTGGAGAGGTTAATGAAGCAATTTTTTTTTTGCTCGAAAGGAAACTAAATAAATAACTTATTAATGATTGTATATGTTGTGTATTATTAGATTTTTAAAGTATATCAGTTTATAAGTTAGTCAAATTAGTTTAGATAAAAATCATAAATATAAATACTTTAAAGTAATTTATTTTACTTTTTTAATTGTTGCAACAAAAAAATTTGTCAATAGAATCTTATATTAATGACAGAAAATAGTATACAAATAAAGGACTGGTGGACATGTACTTTTGATAGATATTAATTCTAATACCCATTTTCTCTTTATTTTATATTTATCTAATCCTTAATATAAAACCTATTTATCTAATTTAAAAAGATAATGAAGTTAGGTAAATTACTTAATTACAATAAATATGACATAATCCCTCTAAAATATTTTTATATAATATTAAATTATATATCATTTTATAAGTTATAAAAATTAGATTAGAGAAAAATAATAAATATAAGAAAAGAAATAAAAAAAAATCTTGTATTTAAAACCAAAATTCACCTGAACTATGTCCTCCGTTTAGATGTGTAACATCCGTCATTCAATTCAAATCAAATACAATTAAAGCGCCATGGGATTATTGCCAAAGAAAAAGCATGAGATTTAACCTTTTTTTCATCTAAATATTTGTAGCTATTATTTCTTTTTCTTAATAGCCTCTTTGACATTTTTTCCTTGTGTTAATGTTTTTTTTTTCCAAGTCTTAACTGTTTGACTCGGGCAAAAAAGTCTTAACCATTTGTGAAGACCCATGATGATAGGCCGGATACTTCCTAATGTGGTGGCCGAAGGTGTTGTCTATATACTAATTGACAAATAGAGTTGACAAAATTTATGTTATTATTACTAATACATAATTTGATTTAAATAATTTTTAGAACCATAGTCCATAAACAAGCACAACATCGTACTAGTGGTCAAAGCCATCTGTTAAACACATGGTTGTGACTTTAATGAAACCATTTTTCCCAATGGTTAGAACTTAGAACCATTCTTAGCTTTTGGTACTAAGCAAATTGGTCAATATCTCAAATTGATAACAATACTTTCCACGGGACACTTTTTGATATACAAAAAGAAAAATTGTTGAGTTAGATATAAAACAAAAATTTGAGGAAGTGCAATTATAAAATTTTAATAAAAAGAAGATATAAGATAAAAAAGTAAAAAATAAAATTAATTAAAAACTTTTAACCCCACATATTTAATCTTTTAACAAAATTCAACTCAAATATTTTTCCTTCCATCCCCTTCAAATTTCTCATACCTAACAACCCCTTACCTAAGTCACAACTACTGATCAGACCTATATTTCAGTCTCCATGGATGACAATCTACTCACAGGATTGTCATAAGAGTATATCTTTCAACCAAAGCAATTGCTTTGTAGTAAAAAATTTGTGATAAAGGGTCATGGTGAAATTAATTACTTCTTAGTAATTGCAGTTAAGAAGTAGATCATCACCAAATTTTTCCATGTCAATGCTTACATATCTTAGATTTGCTTGACCATAATGGAACTGGGTTTAAAAAAGATTGAGAATAATGAGGGATCAAATATCCAAAATGAAAAGAGAATCACACACACACAGAGCTTGAGGACAACTTAAACAAAACCAGAAACCAGTGTATTTAACTTATTTTTTCCAGTAAATATGAATAAAAAGGCTAGAAACTTAAATTTGCTTGACTTACTTTTATACTCCCACATATTACACAGAATAATAGGTGCATTGGCTGGATAAGTCTCAAATAATCCACAAATCAACAACTAAAATAGATATCCATCTTTGAAAGAAAATCGAATAACCTGATATCGAAGGCAAGCCAAATATTGCATGTCTGCATTCATCATTTTTGACAAAATCTCTGAACAACATCAAGCCTTGTGGTTACAGAAAGAACTAAACTCCTATAGCTTCATTTCCACCAAAAGTGCTCAAACGAAGTAAAAATGATCATAATGAAAATTTAGGACCAAAGCTATTCAGTGTGAATGTTGCCAACTGGTACGAGGATCTCTGTATAATTGAAAATACCAAGACCAACGGCAGACTTGCAGATATCATATGCCTTAAATTCATTGGTTGTGAGATTGAGCAAAACAAATTTTCGTTCATCATCTTCAATTTTATCAATGGGTTTGGGCAACGAACAAGCAACAACGCAGACAATTTCATTCCTCCAAATAGTTACGGGGAGTAACAAACAGCCTATATAAGGGCTACTAATATATTTCTTAGTCCAAATCCACCTCTCTCTAGATGAACAGGTACCCTCCTCCATTACCCACAAATGAATCAACGATGATTTGAAATCTCCGCTCAAAGAGTGCGAAAGCAAAGCAAACTTGTTCTCAAGTGCAGTAAGATATCTTGGAAATGGTGTCTTTACTAAAAAGGCTAAAGAAGGCATTGGAATCAATGTAAACACTTCCATTGCTATGTCAAATAAGACTATCCAACCAATTTCATCTTCATCCTCCTTCAAACCTATCTTATACCCAATCCAAAAGATAGCTCCATTACAAGTGAAACCATTAGAATATATAGCCACACTATTTAAGGTCCCAAATTGTACATCCTTCCATGAACCTATACTTGATGAATAAACTTCCACTTGATTAACCCGACCATCGTCTTCCTGAGCATTAATTTTCACTATCTTATAATCATCAACAATTGGGCTAAACCCAAATCCTATATAGAATTTCTTACCTTCAAAACAACTAACAGATCTAGGAAACCGCCTCACCTCTCTAATAGCTGGATTCCATAATAAAAGAGAAAGAGATGTAGAAAAAAACCCGATACAAAACAAGCCATTGCAGGAACCAAACGTCCAAAGCCAAAACCCATTAACATCGAAAAAGTGATTGTTGGGAAGTTCAAGGATTTTCATCTCACGATCGAGCAAATATAAGCGAAAATAATCAGATTTGCCAAAATCTTCAAAAAGAAGATAAGGGTTTTGATGAGAGGAGTGGTGGAGGTGTTCTGCGATGAAAGATGGGGTTTTGAAGAGATTTTTCCAAAATTTGCACACATTGAAATCGAATTGGGGATTTTACCGGAAGCCGTATGAGAATGTTGGTGATGATAACTTGAGGAAGAAATGGGTTGGAGCCATCCATATCCATGTCCATCATGGCGCTCGATGGAAAATAACCGCGCATCCAGGGAAGCCAAGCCGGGAATGAAAGGGAACAAGAGATTGGTGAAGACCTAAAACGACGGAGTTTTTATTAAAACAAAAATCATTTTTTTTTAAAAAAATCAGTGATCATTAAAATTTTAAAAGTTAAAAAATCATAATTTTTGCCTCGAATTAAAAATTTTGTAAGTTATTTTTTTTAGTAATCAATTTTAATATTTTAATAAATAATTTTTAAATTTTTAATAATCATCTTAAATATTATCGGTACTCATCTTCCATAATTTCAACACTTATCTATGATTTTTTTAGTAATGAAAAACATAAAAAATGACAAAAGAGAAAATTGAAAAATTAAGTATTGAAAATGTGAAAAATATGTACTAATAATATAGAAGATAAGTGCTACAAAAAATTAACCCTGAAAAATTTAGTTTCAGCCCAGAACCATATTGTTTTAGCATATCAAAATTTTAAGTTCCTAATTATATTGAGCTATTGTCTTTCTCTTAGTATTTCAAAATTTTTAAGTTATTTGGTGAACCATTGTATTTTTCACGGCAACAAAGGAAAAAAAAAATGGAACCATTGTTCTTTATGAGCAAGCTTTTAAAAGTTTGCATATTTAAAGTTCTAAACTCTCTTTGTCAATTATTTATAATATGTTAGGATATGAGATTAGTCAAAGTATTAAAAATCAGACTCCCCATTAGCCCGTCTAGATCCTAGTCCAATTGTTCAAAGTTAAATGATAAAATCATTGTAACTCGTTCTGATTACATTAATATCTTTTAATTCTATACGAAGTTTTTAAATAAGTACTAAAAATAAGTAAAACATATAAAAAAATCAATGTTAAGTAAAACAAAACAATAAAATTAATAAAAAAAAGTGAGTATAGATAAGAAATAAAAAACAATTTAAGAAAATTAAAGAAAATAAAATAATTATGAGATATAAGGTCATCCTTAATATACACACACACACCTAATGTCTCACTTTTTAGCCCAACAAATATGCATGTTTGTGTCACTTTTAACCAATATTATTAAATCCGGACTGGACCAACCGATTCAACCGGTTCAATTATTTTAAATCAATTTTTTTAATTTTTTTTTGAATTTCATATTAATAATTTTAAAATCTTTATTTTCTCACCAGTTTAGCCTCAAGTTAGCTCCAGTCTGACCTTTGACCCAGTACCCCAACCAGTTTACAACCCCAACCAGTTCAGTGACCGGTCCAGGTTTAACAACTTTACTTTTAACTACCTCATACATAATTAAGAAAAAGAAGTTAAAAATTAGTTAAATTTTGTCAAGAAATTAAAATGATTTCCATAGTTCTCCAAATTCCCCAAGGCTCCCTTCCATTTTACACCAAACCGAACACCAAATCTTGGACTAATTGTTCCAATCCGTTCGGCGCCTCTTGTTGATATAAAATCTAATTGCAAATTTTTGATATAAGATCTAATATATAGTACAAAAATAGTATTGTTTTATAGGAATCAATGGCATAATCACTACCAAGAGGAAGTAGGCTTTCACCATAAAAAAAGAGGAATTCATACCTTAAGGTTCACTAAGAACAAGTCACAAGACCCATAACATGAAGAGTGGGTACTGGGTAACAATTTTTGTGAAGCATGACCCAAGGAATGAGTCAAATGTTGTGACGCAGAAGGACTTTCATATATATGATTTGTGAATAACAGCTACAAATTTGAGCGGAGCACAGAAACAGACAAGGGTTATGATTGTATTACTGGTGTGAGCTTCAGAAGATACACAAATGAACAATGCAAAATGGGGGAGACTATTAACACAGGATCAAACAATTTTTTGACAAACCTTGTATTGCAGGTAGCCCTATGCTTGAAGATGAGTTAATCAGTATTTATGAATCTTGATAACACAGAATCATGTGCCCTCTTGATAAAAAAGCAGATTGAGCTAATCACATCTGAATGCTGCTAGGATCAATACGAGGTTGTGACTTGTCTATTGATAATTCTTCTGCAACTTTGGCTAAATTTGATTCTAAAAACACCCTTAGTAGTTAGAAATAGATTCAATAGGATTAAGGAGTGTTTAAAGAAAAGATCCTGAGACTAGCAAAATCCAAAGGAAAAAGAACTTAAACATTTTGAAAAATAAATTTGAGTCAAAACATTTCAAGACTCCACTCAGCATCGCAAGAATGGAGCTATCTGCCAAATGCTTCGCCACATGGGGGAATTAACTGCAGAACTGTACCAAATTGATAAAAATGACACACTTTCTAAACTCATCTCATGCTTAGTCCAAAAAAGAAAAAAACCAAACCATCTCTCAAGCAACAAAACTTTGTTTCTAGGGGTTCGAATTTCCATAAAAAAACTTATAATGAATTCTAATCATAGACAGCAAAACCATACCCAAATTCCACCACAAAACAACTCATTTGGACACTCAAGCCATAAGTGGTGAATTTGATGTAGTTTTTGTAATCTGAATGTTCGAGAATTGGGAATTTAGTGTAGAATTGGGAAAAGGTTAGAAGGGATAGAGAAGAACAGAGGAGAATAGAAGGTCAGAATAGGAGAGAGGAATAGAAGAAGGGAGTGAAACAGAGAATAGCTGAATAA
Organism: Albizia julibrissin; assembly: GCA_037074505.1. Taxonomy (NCBI): domain Eukaryota; kingdom Viridiplantae; phylum Streptophyta; class Magnoliopsida; order Fabales; family Fabaceae; genus Albizia; species Albizia julibrissin. The sequence continues at coordinate 11,738,070 of CM073480.1, read as the reverse complement.
TGCGTTTATTAATGTGCCAAAAGTCCCCTGTACAATGGTTGGACTGTCATATATATAGGCAATAACATATGACAGTACCCACAGTAATTCCTGACTAAACAGCCTAAACTCTATCATTAATCAGGGGCGTTTAGGTAATTAGGCATGGATAAGGCCATGTTTGGCTAGTGCCGCTCCTAAACGGCTAGTGCCACTAATGGCTAACACCACTCTCCTAATTAACTAACACAACTACAATTTGAATCATTAAACCAAATTACAATATCATATCAATACCCCCCTTAAACATCCTTGACCTCAAGGATTAGGAACCACAAAATTAGGATATTGTTGCTGAAACGAATAAAGAGTAACCCATGATGCTTCTTCATCTGGCAACCCTTTCCATTGAACCAAGACTTCTGTGATCATCCTCTTGCGCCTCTTCTTAGTCCTTTGGTTCAGAATTCGTTCTGGTTCTATGGCCGGAGGCAATTCTGGAAATTCAGTTGGAGGATGCCTAGGCCTAACAGTAGGATCCAGACATAATTTTAGCAGCGATACATGGAATGTAGGATGAATTCTAGACTCCGGAGGTAAGTCTAACTTGTATGAAACAGCCCCCACCTTCTCTATTACCTTATAAGGCCTATAGAACCTAGGGGCCAACTTCTGAGACACTCTAGTTGCAGTAGAAATCTGTCTATAGGGCTTAAGTTTCAGAAACACCCATTGCCCTATCTGGAATTCACGATCTGACCTGTGCAAATCTGCTCACTGCTTCATTAAGTTTGCTGCACTATGCAAATGATGCTTCAATAGTGCCAAAACCTCTTCCCTAGCTGTGAAACTCCTATCTACCAACTCCAACACTGAATTATGCGGTAGGTAAGGGGTATGCAAAGGTGGTTGCTGCCCATAAAGCAACTCATATGGGGTAGTCCTTATTGCTGTATGGTATGTGGTATTGTACCACCATTCCGCATGAGAAATCCACTTAGCCCACTCCTTAGGCTTTTCCCAACATATACATCGCAGATAAGTCTCCAAACACCTATTCAACACTTCAGATTGCCCATCTGTTTGAGGATGATATGCAGTAGAAAGCTTTTGATCCACTTTTAACACACGAAGAAATTCCTTCCAAAAGCTACTAACAAAAAGAGAATCACGATCACTCACGATCTCAGCCGGTGCACCATGGAGCTTATAAACCTGATCCAAAAACTGTTGTGCCAAAATAGATGCCGGAAAAGGATGAGCAAGAGGTATGAAATGGGCATACTTACTCATTCGATCAATGACTACCCATATGGTATCCTTTCCTTGTGATTTGGGAAGACCTTCAATAAAATCCATGGTAACCGACTCCCACACTCTACTCGGTATAAGCAAAGGTTAAAGTAATCCAGGGGTAGCAATAGCCTCATACTTACACCTAGAACATGTGTCACATTTCTTCACGTATTCCACAACATCATTTATTAACTTCTTCCACCAAAAAAGACTCTTAACCCTTTGATAAGTAGCTTGTATCCCCGAATGACCACCTTGAGGACTTGCATGAAGCCATTCAAGAATATGCAATCTAAGAGCTTCCACCTTGCCTACAACCAACTTACCCTTCCTTCTTAAAAGAGAACCATCCCAAGTAAAATGGCTCCATATTCCTTCGTGTTGTTGCACCCTCTCACATAAAGAACTAGTAAATTCATCCACTTGCCAACTATCCTTTATTTGCTGCAACAATTCTGGTGTGGTAGTGCTAAAAGTCATTTGCATTAGCTGCTGTTTAGGGAGGCGAGAAAGAGTATCAGCTACAGAATTATTTACCCCCTTCTTATACACAATGTCATAGTCAAAACCAGCAAGCTTAGCTACCCAAAACATCTGAAATGGAGTCTTAAGTTGCTGCCCCAGCAGAAATTTCAGGCTTTGTTGATCAGTATGAATGATAAACTTACCCCTTTCAAGGTATTGGTGCCAATGAAGCACAGCCAACACTATTGCCATCAACTCCTTCTCATACACCGACAACCCTTGGTGCCTTGGAGAGAGCCCCTTGCTGAAAAACGCAATAGGCTGCCCTTGTTGCATCAAAACAGTACCTATACCCACTCCACATGCATCAGATTCCACCACAAATTGCTTAGAAAAATCAGGAAGAGCAAGTACCGGAGCCGAAACTAAGGCTTGTTTAAGTTGATTGAAAGCCACACTTGCAGATTCAGACCACTCAAAGGCATCCTTCCTCAACAAGAGAGTTAACGGCCTTGCAATTACCCCATAGCTCTGAATAAAACGCCGGTAGTAACCAGCTAACCCAAGGAATGCCCTTAATTGCTTCACGGTAGCGGGTTGAGGCCAATCAGCAACAGCTTGTACCTTCTTGGGGTCAGTTGCTACCACTCCCTTGCCCAGAACATGTCCCAAATACTCTACACTTGCAGCAGCGAAGGTACACTTACTTTCCTTGATGAAATAATGATGTTGTTGCAAGGTTCGCAAGGCAATCCTCAAGGTGCTCTTGATGATCTACAAGAGTAGAGCTATAAATCAGTATATCGTCGAAGAAAACTAAAATAAATTTTCTAAGAAAAGGACGAAAGATATCATTCATAGCTCCCTGAAATGTGGCCGGTGCATTAGTAAGCCCAAAGGGCATCACTAGCCATTCATAATGTCATGAATGCGTCTTGAAAGCCGTCTTGTAAGCATCTTCAGGCACCATCCGGATCTGATGGTAACCAGCCCTCAAATCAAGCTTTGTGAACCATCTTGCCTTGCTTAACTCATCAAATAAATCTTCAATCAGTGGAACAGGATACTGATTTTTCCCTGTTTTCCTATTCAACTCACGGTAATCCACACACATACGCCAAGAACCATCCTTCTTCTTAACAAGTACTATAGGAGCTGAAAATGGAGAACAACTCTCTTGCAGTACACCAGCTTCTAACAACTCAGCAACCAACTTCTCAATGACATCCTTCTGTGCAGCTGGATATCTGTATGGTTTTAAGGAAATGGGATTTGTACCTTCCTCTAGCACAATGGGGTGGTTGTGCCTAGGTCTAAACGGCGGCAGCCCCTTTGGCTCCCTAAATACACCTTGAAAATCCCTTATAACACCTTGAATCTCTGCTGGTAACTCAGAAGCAGTATCACTAATGGCAAAACAGCACATTCTATCACCTTCCACTTCAACCAGCTGCATCAAAAACATTTGGTCCTCCTTCAGGCAACTTGTTTCAACCCTCTTAGGTGCCACAATCCTTAAGGAACAAGGGACATTGGTCTGCAACCTCACCCGCTGTCCATCCTTCCAGAAACTCATGGATAACGACTCGAAGTCCCAAAAAGCATTCTTTATACTCTTAAGCCACCGTAGCCCCAGCACCATATCATGTGTAAATCAATTATCCGAAAATCAAAACTAAAATTCAGACCTTGCATCTTCCATCTAAACCCATGCCAGACCCCATGAACCTTCAACTTACCTCCACCTGCAATTTCCACACTCAAATGAGGAGTCTCATGAGATTGCCAACCCAGCTTAATGGATGTATCCAAATTCAAGAAGTCATGCGTGCTTCCGCTGTCAATAAGGATCTGCAATTGACGCTTCCCAGCAGCACCCAGGACTCTCATAACATCAGCTTTATCACTTCCGTTCATAGCATGTAACGAAATGCTTAATTGCTCTGTTTCAACATCAGGTTCAAGCGCAGCCATGTCAGACGTCTCTTTGGTGACCGGAACTTCATCCTCATCAAGAAAAACTAAATGAAGTTGCATCTTCTGCCTCTGGGGACATTTATGATCTCTAGAAAATTTTCCATGACAAAAGAAGCAAAGGTTGTTCGCTCGGTGCTCTGCTTCTTCCTCTGCTGTGAGTGCCTTCACTGGTCGGGTGATGTTTCTGGGAATAAAACTGGCTGTACGTGGCTTGTTATTGTCAAGAATGTCATTTCCGTAATTTTGAGTAGGGGGAAGGGCAACTTGGTCTTTTCTTGGAAAACCACTAGCTAAAAAAGAATTCTTGGACCCGACATTCACCATTCCCTGTCTCTGCGATTTATCTCCATTGAACCTCACAGCTCTGCGATTCACCGCGATTTCCTAGGTTTGCGCGAGCCGCCGCGCCTCTTGCAGCGTTCTTGGATTAAACAGCCGAACAGAATCGACGATCTCATCCTTCAACGCTCCCACGTAAGCGTCGACAAGGTACGCTTCCGCCAGGTCCAACTTCGCCGACAGCTGATCAAATATGGTGTTAAAGTCCGCCACTGTCCCCGTTTGCCGCAGATGCGTAAAATCAGTCATGGGCGTGTCGAATGGTTGGCCGAACGTGTCCCGGAGCATTGCCGCATACGCCGTCCATGTCGGAGGGTGTCGCCAACGTCTCTCAATGGCTCGGTGCCATTGGAATCGATCGTAGTCCAAGTGCATCGAAGCCATAGTTACCTTGGACGCCTCGGGAGTTTCATCAATGATGAAGTACCGTTCCACCTTCTCAATCCAGGTATCCATATCCTGTCCTGAATATCTGGGAAATTCCATCTTCGTGAATTGAGTAGGCCGCTGGTACTGGTGTGGCCGGCCATTTCCTCCCCTTTCTTGAAAATCAGGCATTCGGTTAGCCACCGTCTGCGTCACCCTTTGAACCGTCGTCGCCAGCGCCCGTAACTCCTGAGTCAAGGCGTTGAGATTTTCTTGCATTCCTTTCTGGTTATCTTGGATGAGGTGTTGGCTTTCTTGCATCTCACGTCGTGCCATCTGCAGTTCTTCACGGTGACCTTGCACCGACTCATGTAAGGATTCATACGATGCTTGTAGTGCACCTATAGATCCCACTTCCTGTTCAATCACCTGGAACCTTTCTTCCATTCTTCTTGAATTTTCTTGAGACCGAGTGTCAACCATTTAGCAATGCATTAGGAGCCAATAACCACAGCCGAGAATGCAGGGCTTTGATACCACTGATGTAGTTTTTGTAATCTGAATGTTCGAGAATAGGGAATTTAGTGTAGAATTGGGAAAAGGTTAGAAGGGATAGAGAAGAACAGAGGAGAATAGAAGGTCAGAATAGGAGAGAGGAATAGAAGAAGGGAGTGAAACAGAGAATAGCTGAATAATGCGTTTATTAATGTGCCAAAAGTCCCGTGTACAATGGTTGGACTGTCATATATATAGGCAATAGCATATGACAGTACCCACAGTAATTCCTGACTAAACAACCTAAACTCTATCACTAATCAGGGGCGTTTAGGTAATTAGGCATGGATAAGGCCATGTTTGGCTAGTGCCGCTCCTAAACGGCTAGTGCCACTAATGGCTAACCCCACTCTCCTAATTAACTAACACAACTACAATTTGAATCATTAAACCAAATTACAATATCATATCAGAATTTTATGGTTCCAAAGCCAAAAGCTGAGTCTTAAACCACAATCAAGAGGACTGAGCTAGGAAAGACTATCCCTACAAGTTATAAATAGCTCAAAGAACACATGTTGATCACCCAAACACTGAGAAAATGATTACAAGAAGATTCAGCCCACCAAGACCTACTAGGGCTAAAGGGGTCAGATACTCAAATACCTAATTTAGCCTACAACCAAGTACCAGCCATAATGCAATTACTTCATCACACATACAATTTACACTTAATCCAAACTCCAGCATCCACAAAACATAACCTTGTAACACAATACCATCACAAACCTCTTTTTAATTACTTGAGAAAATAAATAAATACATAAATCTCATCTGAAACAATTTATATGTATGGCAAAGTGTTCCAACACACAATATAAACACAGCACCCAAAAGCAAACCCATCGCAACCCAAAACCAACTAGGGGCCTCCTATAAATATATACTTTAGAGAGGTAAGCAAGTATTCTGAAGATAATTTTTTACAGGTCAAACTTTCCCAAAAGCACATTTTATTTTGGGAAGATACAAAGAATTCATGATATGAATTCATGGTTACATACATATAGAAAAAGCAAAAAAACCATGAAAATGGAGTTTGGTTAAACTTGCTTCTTGCTTTATTCATTTGAAGTGGAAGTTCAATAACAGAGGTATTTGCAAAAGCTCAATTGGCATCTCCATTCTGATGGCAGAAAACATTATTTAAACCCAAAATATGCACGTGTTCAAACTGATTGCTGGAAACATGATGATCTATCACATTTCTACATCAAAAAAAGGGAAAAAAAATCTATCCTTCAATATTCAAGCTAAGGGGAACCAAAAATCTTGAAAAGAACTTCTTGAAAAGGAGCCAACGAACAAAGATTAAGAAACTTAGTTAAATTGTTAAAATGATTTTCCTGACTAAATTCCCCGTGGTTCCCTTCTATTTTAAACCAAACCGAAAAACAATTATTGGACTAACTGATCTGTTCCAATCAGTTCGGAATGTTGAATAGTTATTATTTCTTCTAAAAGCTAGTGAAGTACTGCCTCCAATCATTAATGTAAGATCTATTTGTGACACCATAGATTGAGTCAAATGTTGAGACACAGCAAGACTTTCATACAGATTTGGTTAGAGCACTCAATCAGATGGGATATTATGAATATTACTGGTGTGAGCTTCATGTGCCCTATTGATAAAAATACAGATTGAACTAATCACATCTGACCGCTGTTAGGAGCAATACAAGGTTGTGATTTGTCTATTGATAATTCTTCTGCAACTTTGGCTAAATCCGAGTCTAATGTAACAAGCACCCATAATAAGTAGAAACAGATTCAATAGGATTAAAGAGTGTTCTAAAGAAAAGATCCTGAGACTTGTAAGATCCAATGGGGGGGGAAAAAGAAAGAACTTGAACCATTTTTTTTTTTTAAAAATTCAAGTCTAAAAACATTTGAAGATACTCCAGTTGCCATGGCAAAAGAGCTATCTGCCAACCCTTCACCACACAAGAGGATTCACTGCAGCACTGTACCAAATTGATAAAAATGACAAGCTTTCTAAACTCATATCTCAAGCTTAGTCCAAAGAAGAAGGAAAAAAAAACCCTCATATCTAAAGCAACATCCTTTGTTTCATGGTTCAAAATTCCATAAAAAATAGCTTATAATGAGTTATAACCATAGACAGCAAAACCATACCCAAATTCCACAATAAAACAACACATTTGGACACTCAAGCCATAAGTGGTGACTTTCATGGTTCCAAAATCAAAAGCCGAGTCTTAAAACCCAATCAAGAAGAGTGAGCTAGTAAAGACTATCCTTACAAGTTACAAATAGCTCAAAGAACACATGTTGATGTTGATCACCCACACGCTCAGAGAATGATTACAAGAAGATTCAGCCAACCTACAGCTGCCTTTGCTCAATCCTAAAAGCTCCAACTCTTGACATTTCTTGGAAGATAGGCATTTATATCACCTGTTTGGGAGCTATGGGATGTGAGAAATCACGGCCTCTTTGCACAGGAAACAAACTCTGAGGATAGTATAGTGTCTCAAATTAGGATTATAGTAGTTCACACTGCTAAAAAATTTTCTACTTTGAAATGCTTATTGTAAATCTTGTTGATAGCTAATAGCTTTAGTTTAGTTTCCTAACACTGTACATATTATTTTGAGGCAATGAAATTTCCTTTTCACTCAAGAAACAAAATTTATTTACCATTAGAAATTAATGAAAAAGCAAGAAACTTAAATTTGTTTCACTTACTTTTCTTTCTTCACATGTCATACAGGATAATAGGTATATTTCTTAGCCTACTATAAAGCCCCAAATAATGCACGCACCAGCAAATATACATGTCCATCTTTGAAAGAAAGCTTAATAACATGATATTATAGACAAGTCAAATAAAGCTACAAACATCTGTTATTGCATATCTCCAATCACAAAATGAACTGAACTCTTATAGGTTCATGTCTTCCAACAGTGCTTAAACAAAGTAAGTATAAAATATGACCATCAAGATTTAAAACCAAACCTATTCAACATGGACCTTGCAAAGTGGTACCAGGCTTTCTGCATAATTGAAAATACCATAACCAAGGATAAATCTGCGGATATCAATCGTCTTAAATTCATTAGTTGTGAAATTGAGCATAACAATTTTCCGTTCACCATTAGGTTCATCTTCATCTTCAATTTGATCAATGGGTCGAGGCAGTGATTTAACATTGCAAACAATCTCATTCCTCCAAATAGCCACTGGAACTAACAAGTAGCATAGATAAGGGCTACTCGTATATTTCTTAGTCCAACACCATCTCTTTGCGTATGTACCCTCCTCCATCACCCACAAATGAATCAAAGACGATTTGAAGTCATCACTCAAAGTATGACATAACAAAGCAAGTTTGTTCTGATATACCGTAAGATGTTTGCGATATGGTCCATCAGTAGCAGGAAAGGCTAAAGGAGGCATTGGCATCAATGTAAACAATTCTGTTACTATGTCAAATGAGACTATGATGTCAATATCATCTTCATCCTCGTCTGCACCTAGCTTTGATCCAATCCAAAAGATAGCTCCATTAAAATTGAAACCGTTAGAAAAAATAACAACATCATCCAACTTTCCAAATTCTACTTCCTTCCATGTCCCTATATTTAATGAATACACTTCCACTTGATTAACCAGATAACCATAATCAGAATCACGAATTTTCACTATCTTGTAATCATTAACGATTGGACTGAATCCAAATCCCATGTGGAAATTCTCATCTTCAAGATAATCAACACCTCCTGACACCAGCCTTGCCTCTCTAATCGCTGGATTCCACACTAAAAGGTAAAGAGATGTAGGAACAGTAGAGAGTGCAAGACAGATCAAGCCATTGCAGGAATTGATGGTCCAAGCACACCGTATAGAATCGATAAAGGGATTGTTCGGAACTTCAAGCACTTGCATCTCACGATTGAGCAAACATGCGTGATAAGGATCAAGTTTGCCATAATCTTCGAAAACAAGAAAAGGCTTTTGATGGGTGGAGTGTTGGAGGTGTTATGCGATGAAAGGTGGGGTTTTGAAGAGATTTTTCCATTCTTTGCACACACATTGAAATCGGATTAGGGATCTTACAGGCAGCCGTACAAGGATGCTTGTGATGACATCTTTGGGAAGAACTTGTTTGCCGCCATATATTTCCATCTGCGTCATGGCGCTCGACGAGCATCTATTACCGGTCACCCTCGGGGCGGAGTAGGGATTTGAACTAACCAGAGAATGCAACTGTGTCATCACCGAATGGTCAATGCATTATTAAATCATAAAATTGTTAAAAATAAAAAAAATTATATTTATTTAAAAACTATTTCTAAGAAATTGTCTCCGAAAGTGTAAGCTTGTTTTTAATTTTGTTTCATTATTTAATAATTTTTTTTCTATTTTTTCTTTATTGACTATATATATTTACCCTTACTGTTTTGCATACTTTCTTACTAGTGTATGGATTGCATTAATTTGGCGCTACTATTTATGAGAGTATAAGTTTGAATTTTGGAAAATGTAATTGTTGAGAGATATAAAAACTTTTTATGCTTCAAGTTTTGAAAAGAAAAATTTTTATCGAATAAAAAAAGAAAAGTCATTTCTCCTATTTTATTTTTGTGATATAGAGTATTGTTTTATTTATTCTCTCTTCTTTAACACACTCTCTCTTTTTATCTTTTCCCCATACATTATCTCTCATATTTTTTCATTTATTCTCTCTCTCACTTATCCTCTTTACATATAAAGGCATAATTAGAAAAAAAAATATTACTTACATATTTAGTGTGTTTAACTACTTTCTTGATAAAAAAAAATAGTTAAATCAAGTTTAAATTTGGGGATGGAGGAAGTATATGTTTAGTCTTGCGTAGGTTTTTTTGTTTGAAATAATATTTTCCCTTTTGTCTTAGAAAAAAAATTAAATAACGCCTTCTCAAAACAAAACAACATGTTAGTAAAAATTGAAAATATTTGTAAAATTTAATAAACTTAATAATCACAAACTGCATCTTTAATTATTAATTTTGAATAAAGTTTAAGTGACTTCTGTTGATTTTTATCTAAAACGAGATTATTGTAAAAGATCATTACAGGGTTAATAAATATGATGAGTTGATGTTATGGTTGCTATAAGATTGTTATTAATTCAATAAATGTCTCAAGTGTTGTTTTTTGCATGAAGTTTTTTTGAAAGCATGGGTCGCAATCAAAACAAAGCTTTGAATTGTTATTTGTTCATAAACTTCTGAAGATAGAATTGAAGTGTAATTATTGTATTTTTCGTCGTGAGGCTTCAACTAATTAACATGAAAAATTGGAATTGAATTAATTCATATATACTTACAGGTCTATAGAATATCTCCTACCGCAAATAGAACTCATTGAGTTTTCATCATAAAACTCTTTTAATTATGATCATTCAATTCCTCAGAACAACATTGTTTATTCAGTCACTCAAATACGTGAATGGTATCCACAAATTCCCTCCAATTGTGATCAATATAACCCACAACCATATCATGAGCTACCGTCATATAACCACATGTCAGTTGGGATGACAATGTCTACTGAGTTTCCATCATCAGATTCTTTTGATCATGACATTATTTATATGGTTTCTCCAATACGTTAATGGAACCCACGAAATCCTTCCAATATCAATATCAAGAAGAGAAAGCCAAAAAAGGCATGGACTGAAGAAGAACATAAGTAAATGTGTTGAAAATTTCTCAATTCCATTATATTTTGTTTTCTTTTTTCTTTCTTTGTTTATCATAATTGTCCTAACAAATTTTTTCCCCTTTCTAACTATAGGCTATTTCTGGTTGGATTGCAAAGGTATAAGAAGGGAGATTGGAAGAACATTTCCAAAAATATTGTGAAGACAAAGACACAAAAACAGGTTTCTGGTTATGTTGCAAAATTCTTTGAACATCAAATTAATAAAGGGAACAAAAAGAAAAGAAGAAGCATCCATGATATCACTTATCCTTATTCTTTCTCAAAATCCCAACATCAAAACTAGATGTTGGTTACTTCTATAGTTCAATAGCGCCCACCCTTCCCCCGGCATAACAATTTGTTACAATCCTAATTGTTTAGTCCCCTCGGGCATCACAATTTGTTACAATCCCAATTGTTTAGTTATTATGTGAAAACACTCCCCTTATGTCAAAATTGAATGCATTGTTAAAGATACATGTAATATGGTGACGTTGTTTCTCTAGACGTGAAATTATTTCATTTTCTTGCAATTGTAGTGCAAAAAATGATTGCTTTTTATAGCTCTGAAGTTACCCTTTATTTCCTTCCAACGCTTCAATTTTTTCTTCTTTTACAATCCCAACTTTTATTTTTAGTTTGGCGTGCGGAAATGTTCATGCTATTGATGAGTTTTAGAGGATTATTTTCTTATTGAAATCTATTAAATAAGAAATATTAATTTGGAAAAAAACAAAAGTATTGAAAATGTGAACATCATGTACTAAAATGAAGATTTGTGTTAAAATAATTAACTCAAAATTTTAATTTCGGGCAAGAATCCTTGTTTTTTTTTTAAGTATTTCGAAATTTCAAAACTTTAAAAGTTAAGAAGTTAGACGTCTTACTTTTTTTATGAGCTATATCAACACAAAGTTGATGCGATGAAAAGTTGTATTTTTCTTGGAAAAAAAAGATCCAATATATTTTATGAACACGCTCCTTAATGTTTGTAAAATTAGCAATCCAAACGTTCATATCATTTATTCATAATATGCTAGAATATGATGGATCAAAGTATTAAAAATTAGCTCCCTACCAAAACAAAGTCCATATACTTGTTCAAAGTTTAATGGTCAAAATGTAGTCACCGTAAGTTAATAGCTTTTAATTTTAAGCTGATTATTTCAAATAAAAACTATTAAAAATAATTTAAAATACATATAACATCAAATTTAAATAAAATATAACAATAAAATTAATAAAAAAAATAAAGTAATCATAGATGAGAAATAAAAATATAATTTAAGAAAGGTACTTAAAAAATTATTATTTTAAAGATAAAAAATAAAATAATTATGAGATGTAAGATGCTCATTCTCATCCTTAATATATATGTCACTTTTAACTATCCTATACATATTAAGGGGACAAGAAGTTAAAAATTGGTTAAATTAAATTTTGTCAAGAAGGTAAAATAGTTTCCATAATTTTCTAAATTCCCCATGGTTTCTTCGTCATTTTGGACCAAGACCAAACACAAATTCTTAAACTTAACCAGCCAGTTTTCGAGTGATTCAGCCTGTTGAATAGTTGTTATTTTTTCTAGAGGCTAGTGGCATGTTGTTTTATACGGATCAATGGCACAATTAACATTAAGAGGAAGTAGAAACAAGTCACAACAACCATAGCATAAGGAGTGTAGCAATTGATAAAACGTTATTGGAATGGATCACTTTTGTGAGGCATGACCCTGGAGATTGAGTCAAACGTTGTAACACAAGACTTTCATATGATTTGTTAAAAGCAGCTACAGATTTGGGTGGAGCACACAATCAGACAAGGTTATTATGACATTACTGGTGTGAGCTTAAGAAGATAAACAAATGAACAATGCAAATGGATGAGACTATTAAATGAAGATCATTTAAGATTATTATGACAGAACTGTACCAAATTGATAAAAATGGCATACTTCCTGAACTCATCTCAGGCTACAATGTACAAAGCTTGTGATGAGATCTAACCATAGACAGCAAAACCATACCTGAATTCCACCATACAACTCATTTGAACACTCAATACCTAAATGCTCACTTTTAAGGTTCCAAAACCAAAAGTTGAGTCTCAAACCACAATCAAAGGGATTGAACTAGTAAAGACTATCCCTACAAGTTACAAATAGTTCAAATTACACATGCTGATCACCCACACATGTTCAGCCTACCAAGAACTACTAGGGCCGAAGGGGTCAAGACTCCCAATTTGGCCTACAATCAAGTACCAATTATAATGCAATTACTTCATGACACATACAATTTACATTTAATCCAAACTCCAACATCCGCAAAACATGACCATGAAACATAATACCATTTCAAATCACTTTTGAGTTTTACTTGAGAAAATAAATAAATAAATAATTTAATTTGAGACTTGTTAAACTAATTGAAAGGAGAATTCACATGCATGACAGAGTTCCGATAAACAATATAAACATAGCACAGTATGAAGGACAGCTACTGAAACAAAGTCAAAAACCAGTGTATTTAATTCATTTAACCAGTAGAAATTAATGAAAAAGCAAGAAACTTGAACTTGCTTCACATATTATACAGAATAATAGGTATATTTGTTAGCCTAATAAAATAAGTATATTTGTTAGCCGAATAAAAAGCCCAAATTAGTAAAAACACCAGCAACTAAAATACATTAAAAAAACTGAATAACCTGACCTCATAGACAAGTCAAATAACCTAAAAATATCAGTTATTGCTTATCTGCAGTCATCATTCTCGATAAAATCACAAAAGGATATGAAGCCTTATAGTTACAGAATGAACAAAACTCTTACAGGTTCATGTCTTCCAAATATAGTAAGCTACTCAACGTGCATGTTGCCCACCGATACAAGGCTTTCTGCATAATTAAAAATACCATAACCAAGGACAAATTTGCGGATGTCGATCGTCTTAAATTCATTAGTTATGTAATTGAACATAACTATTTTTCGTTCACCATTCGGTTCATCTTCATCTTCGAATTGTTCAATGGGTCCAGGCAGTATATCAACATTGCAAACAATCTCATTCCTCCAAATAGTCACTGGAACTAACAAGCAGCCTGGATACACCACATGCGACAGAAGCAGATACAGCTGGGGTGGTTGTTATCAAGGACTTTGTTTCTAGAGCTGTTGTTGCGCAATTTAGAGCCCATACCAGTCCCATCTCTGCTTTGTCTTTTGACCCTAGTGGGACACTTCTAGTTACTGCATCAATTCACGGTAACAACATTAATATATTTCGAATTATGCCATCCTACTCAAAGAATGGATCAGGTTCCAAAGCAGTGATTGGGGTTATTCTCATGCACATCTATACAAGCTACACCGTGGCATGACATCAGCAGTCATACAAGATATATGTTTTAGTCATTACAGTCAGTGGGTTGCAATTATTTCTTCTAAGGGTACTTGTCATATCTTTGCTCTTGCCCCATTTGGTGGTGAAACAGTTCTTCAGATACAGAATCCAGACACGGAGGGACCGACCCTTGTGCCAGTTTTTTCTCCGCCATGGTGGTTCACTCCTCATTTCACAGTAAACCAGCAACAGTTTTCTCTCGCACCCCCACCTCCTGTCACTCTCTCTGTGGTTAGCAGAATAAAAAATAGTAATGCTGGATGGCTTAATACTGTTAGTAATGCTGCATCTTCTGCAGCAGGGAAAGTCTCAGTTCCGTCTGGTGCTGTTTCAGCCGTCTTTCATAGTTCCATGCCTTATGATACACAGAATGCACACTTGAAGGGTCAGGCTCTGGAATACTTGTTAGTTTATACTCCTTCTGGTCATTTGGTTCAGTATAATCTCCTTCCTTCACTGGCAGCAGAGACAAGTGAAACTCCCCCAGGAACTGGCCCAGCTCCTTCAACACAGATACAAGAAGAGGGCTTGCGAATGAAAGTTGAACCCATTCGATGGTGGGATGCCTGTAGGAGAAATGATTGGCCAGAAAGAGAAGAATATATATCAGAAAATCTCGGTGGACAAGAAGCTGCAGAAATAAGCTTCGAGAATTCAGGTTATGAATATGATGATGTTGCCAATCATAATTCAATAAAATGCTATGAGCAATGTCACTTCTCAAATGCGGAGGTGCAGATAAACTCTGGGAGGATACCAATCTGGCAGAAGTCTGAGGTGTCCTTCTTTGTAATTAGTAATTTGGAGGTGAAGGAGCAGAATTTACGTGATGGTCACCAAACAAACGGAGAGATTGAAATTGAGAAGATTCCTCTTATAGAGGTTGAAATAAGACAGAAGCATTTGTTGCCTGTCTTTAATCATTTTCATGGAAATCATTCCACTTGGGATGACAGAGGTGTTATCATGGGTAGATTCTCAAGTTCTTCATCCGATTCACATGGGGTTGAAGAGAAGTTGTCAGAAGATGCTGTAATATACCCTTCAAAGTCAATGATTCCCAGCTCGTCTGAAAAGACTGACGGTGGCTTGTCAGCATGTTTCGCTTCATCAAATGACTTGTCTAGTAATGAGACTGTTTGCGAGAGCAGAGAGGATGCTACGCTGGCATCACCTGTTTTAAGGCAGGAAATGGTTTTCGGGGAAGATGTTTCAATTGGTGCCTCACATTTTGCTGATAGTGTAAAAAACTCTCAGAGAGCGCCAGAACCAGTGATGAATCGAATTCGAGTTTAGAAGGTTATAATTTTAACGGAACGTTATTGATGGGGAGCCGGTACACGACTCACCTGACTTTCCGCAATTTTTTCAATATGGTATCAAAGCAGGTTCTATACTGAGGGTGAGGCAACAGTGAGATAGTCACTGATGCCAGAATTTGAGCGACAGAGAGAAACAGCGAGAACTAAAACATTGTGAGTGACGGCGAGTGAAGTCTCACCGCCACCACAGGGACGACCGAAAACCGCTGATCGGCGGAACCCAGAAGCACGGCGTCAAAAGGAGCCGGCGCGTGACCCCACGCGCCTCCACAACTGCCGGCGCGTGACCTCACGCGCCACCGTCCGTACTGTTCTCCGGCGATCTTTTTTCAGAATCATGAATCCCTCTGAATTTCCTCCTCTTTTTGGCTCTTTTCCTGAAAATTCAACCAAAAACAGGGCTATTCCAGTAGCACTTATGTCAGGTACAAATTCTGAAGAATCTTTTTCCACCACTCATACCTCAACCAACAGAACGGTGACGACTCCAGAACTCTCAGATAGTCAAATAATGTCCATTAACCACAGGTTCAATGGGCGAAACTATCTTCAATGGTCTCAAACTGTGCTAAGGTATGTTCGTGGGAAGCGGAAGGAAAAATATATCAATGGAGCAGCACCTCAACCTTCTCCAAATGATCCAAATTTTGACACATGGTTTGCTGAAAACAATCAAGTTATGACTTGGTTGTGTAATTCTATGACAGATGACATGAGTGAAAGCTATCTCCTAGCAGATACAGCAAAGGAAATCTGGGATGCAGCAAGACAAACTTACTCTTCCCTTGAAAACACCGCTGCGTTACTTCACTTGAAACGACAACTTCGAGACTTAAGGCAAGGTAACTTGACAGTTACAGAATATTATAATGCCTTGATGAAAATCTGGCAACAACAAGACCTCTACGATATTCATCCATGGGATACTGTCAAAGATGCCCAGTTACATAGAAGACTAACGGACGAGGGAAGAATATATGACTTCCTTCTCGGGCTCAATAACTCTTTTGAAGAGATAAGAGGTCGAATCATGGGACTAAAACCTCTGCCTTCCCTTCGTGAAGTTGTCAACCATGTGCAATTTGAAGAAAGCAGGAAACTACTGACTCAAAGCTGTTCTTCCATCCAAACTGAAAGTTCAGCTCTTGCAGCGAAAGGAACAAAAGATGAACAGAGGAATAATAAATGGTGCAACTACTGCAAGAAAAAGGGCCACATCAAAGAGGAATGCTGGAAGTTACATGGTAAGCCATCAACCAACAAACAACATTTGTCGCCTAATGTCAACTTCACTGCAGCAGATCAAAGAGCTGAAGATAATGCATACCTAAGCTTTCAAGAAGTACAGCTGTTTCGCCAAATGCTTGAAAAACAGAATAAGTCCAAATCTACTCATAGTGTGAATCTAGTACAATCAGGTAATTCAATTATTGCCCTTAACACTACAGTAACTAGTAAAGATACTTGGATTGTAGATTCAGGAGCTACAGATCACATGACAGGTAACAAAACCTTATTCCACAACCTTAAACTTTGTCATGAACTTCTTCAAGTAAAAGTTGCCAATGGTGTATTCACAAAGGTTGAGGGAATTGGCAAGGTCATAGTATCTAATGACTTGGAACTTAAAAATGTTTTGTTTGTGCCAGCACTTACTTGTAACCTTATATCTGTGAGTAAATTGACTAGAAGTCAATCATGTCGAGTAACATTCAATGGTGATTGTTGTCTTTTTCAGGATTTAAAATCGAGGCGGACGATTGGGACTTCTAGAGAATGGGATGGATTGTACTATCTTGAAGGATCAAACGTGAAGATCGATGCAAGGAAGGAAAGAAGGACACTGGTTAGCTCCAATTCTCAAAGTCATGATGTACACTTGTGGCATTGTCGTTCAGGTCATCCTAGTTTTGAGTATATGAAGCATGTATTTCCTACTTTATTCAATAAAAACTCCATTCCTTTTCATTGTGAAACTTGTCAACTTGCCAAACAAACTCGATCCTTATATCCTAAACAGCCTTACATACCCTCCTCACCATTCACCATAATCCATAGTGACATTTGGGGTCCTGCCCGAATCAAAACTCTCACCAATGCCAGGTGGTTTGTTACTCTCATAGATGATCATACTAGAACGACATGGGTGTATTTAATGAAAGACAAGTCCGAAATAGCTCAAGTATTTCAAAACTTCTATACCTTTGTGCGAACTCAATTCAATACTTCCATTAAGGTTTTAAGAAGTGATAATGCAAAAGAATACATGAGTAATGCCTTTAACGACTTCCTCATTAAACATAGAATTCATCACCAAACTTCATGCCCTTACACCCCTCAACAAAATGGAGTGGCTGAGAGGAAAAATCGTCACCTATTGGAAGTAACCCGAGCCTTATTGATGGAACGACATGTGCCTACCATCTTCTGGGGTGATGCTGTACTCACTGCAGCTTATCTCATTAACCGTATGCCGTCCAAAGTCCTCAATTACACCACTCCTATCCAAAAACTACTTGACCAATTTCCCACTTGCCCATTGATCAATTCTTTACCTCCAAAGGTGTTTGGGTGTGTTGTCTTTGTTCATAAAAATGATGGTAATAAATTTGCTGCTCAAGCAGACAAGTGTATCTTTCTTGGCTATTCCTCTACTCAAAAAGGGTACAAATGCTACTGTCCTACTTCCAAGAAACTCATAATCTCCCGGGATACTGTTTTCTTGGAAGATGAAGCATTTTATCCTAAATTACCCATTCAGGGGGAGTATACTGACATTGAATGGCTAAGTTTGGAAAACTCTAAAAGCTTGACACAAACACCATTACTGCCTCCACCTAATCCAATAACCACAATTGACTCCTTTGTTCAACCTGAACCTGAACCTGAACAAAGAACACCTCAACCCTTACCCACACCTAGGGAATTGCAAACAAATGTTGAGATCAATTCAGAGTTGGATATCGGACTACAAGGAAGGGAAGAACCAGACACTAATAGTACTATCTCTCCCATTCAAAGGAACGACCAAGACTCCAATTCGGGATTAAATCCTGAAGAACTGGGTTGGCCTATTGCATTGAGAAAATGGGTAAGAACTTGCACTCAACATCCAATTCAACGCTTTGTCTCATATGGTAACTTGTCTATGAAAATGCAAAGCTTTGTTGTAAACAGTGCACAGATAAAAGTTCCCAACACATTCCAACAAGCTATAGATGATCCAAAATGGAAACAAGCTGCAGAAGAAGAATTGAGGGCACTAAAGGACAATAAAACGTGGGAGATTACAATGCTCCCTGAAGGAAAGAAGCCAGTCGGATGTAGGTGGATCTTCACACCTAAATTCAATCCTGATGGAAGTATCAACAAATACAAAGCAAGACTTGTTGCAAAAGGCTATACTCAGACATATGGCATTGATTACCAGGAGACATTCGCTCCAGTAGCTAAACTTAATACCATCCAGGTACTACTATCAATAGTAGCTAATTTGGATTGGTCTCTGCATCAACTGGACGTGAAAAATGCCTTTTTGAATGGAAATTTGGAGGAAGAAGTATATATGGAGATTCCAGAAGGAGTTTCTGCTCCTAACAACTCTGTGTGCAAACTCAATAAGTCGTTATATGGACTTAAACAGTCACCCAGGACATGGTTTGGTAGATTCACCAAAACAATGAAGGGATTTGGGTATATCCAAGGACAAGCAGATGACACTTTATTCATCAAACGTGTTAATGAAAAAGTCATCATCTTGATAGTCTATGTTGATGACATAGTCATTACAGGAAATGATGAAGACTGTATTGAACAGCTAAAACAGAATTTGTCAATTGAATTCCAAGTAAAAGATCTGGGACAAATGAGGTATTTCCTAGGCATGGAAGTGGCAAGAACTAAAAAAGGCATCAGTGTATCTCAGCGGAAATACACACTAGACCTGTTACATGAGACAGGGATGTTGGGAGCACAACCTGAAGGAACACCAATGGAAGAAGGTTGTCTTCTGGAGATCAAACCAAAAGGTGTCCCTGTCAACACAGAACGATACAGAAGAATTGTAGGGAAGCTCATATACTTAACTCACACACGCCCTGACATTAGCTATGCGGTTGGAATAGTAAGTCAATTCATGCACCAACCACAAGAAGAACATATGACTACAGTGTATAGAATCCTAAGCTATTTGAAATTTAATCCTGGAAGAGGAATCTTTTTTAGAAAAGGAACTACCAGAAATATAGAAATCTACACTGATGCAGACCATGCAAGGGATCCAGAGACTAGAAGATTCATCTCAGCGTATTGTACATATGTGTGGGGAAATCTGGTTACGTGGAGAAGCAAGAAACAAACTGTGGTGTCAAAAAGTAGTGCTGAAGCAGAATTGAGAGCAGTTAACAATGGAGTTTGTGAAGGAATTTGGGTCATCAGATTGCTTAAAGAGTTGGGAATTCCACACGAGGGACCAATACAAGTTTGGTGCGACAACAAGGCTAGCATCGAAATGGTTAAGAATCCAGTTTATCATGATAGGACAAAACATGTGGAGATAGACAGGCACTTTATCAAAGAAAAAATTGAAGCAGGCATCATGAGTCTATTCCATATCAGATCTGAAAATCAGATTGCAGATATAATGACAAAACCTCTTGGTAGAACTAAGTTTGAAGAATTTCAGTGCAAGCTGGGAATGATTGACATATACTCTCCAGCTTGAGGGGGAGTGTTAGAAGACAAAAGGCTTTATGTAGACACAACTTAGTGGACTTGCAAGTGTCTTAAAACATTCCTTATTTTCTGCACTATGTCTCCACCATTACCCTTATTTCACTCCACTAGTGTTTCTTTTATTTCTGCACTACACAGTTTCTCTCCCTATAAATGCACACACATAATGTACTCATTTTGTATCAATGTATTCTGGGCTCTATGAGCCAATATGGTGAGAGTTTTGATTCGGGCAGGACCCCAAATGTCACTATGGATTATGGTGAATGGTGAGGAGGGTATGTAAGGCTGTTTAGGATATGAGGATCGAGTTTGTTTGGCAAGTTGACAAGTTTCACAATGAAAAGGAATGAAGTTTTTATTGAATAAAGTAGGAAATACATGCTTCATATACTCAAAACTAGGATGACCTGAACGACAATGCCACAAGTGTACATCATGACTTTGAGAATTGGAGCTAACCAGTGTCCTTCTTTCCTTCCTTGCATCGATCTTCACGTTTGATCCTTCAAGATAGTACAATCCATCCCATTCTCTAGAAGTCCCAATCGTCCGCCTCGATTTTAAATCCTGAAAAAGACAACAATCACCATTGAATGTTACTCGACATGATTGACTTCTAGTCAATTTACTCACAGATATAAGGTTACAAGTAAGTGCTGGCACAAACAAAACATTTTTAAGTTCCAAGTCATTAGATACTATGACCTTGCCAATTCCCTCAACCTTTGTGAATACACCATTGGCAACTTTTACTTGAAGAAGTTCATGACAAAGTTTAAGGTTGTGGAATAAGGTTTTGTTACCTGTCATGTGATCTGTAGCTCCTGAATCTACAATCCAAGTATCTTTACTAGTTACTGTAGTGTTAAGGGCAATAATTGAATTACCTGATTGTACTAGATTCACACTATGAGTAGATTTGGACTTATTCTGTTTTTCAAGCATTTGGCGAAACAGCTGTACTTCTTGAAAGCTTAGGTATGCATTATCTTCAGCTCTTTGATCTGCTGCAGTGAAGTTGACATTAGGCGACAAATGTTGTTTGTTGGTTGATGGCTTACCATGTAACTTCCAGCATTCCTCTTTGATGTGGCCCTTTTTCTTGCAGTAGTTGCACCATTTATTATTCCTCTGTTCATCTTTTGTTCCTTTCGCTGCAAGAGCTGAACTTTCAGTTTGGATGGAAGAACAGCTTTGAGTCAGTAGTTTCCTGCTTTCTTCAAATTGCACATGGTTGACAACTTCACGAAGGGAAGGCAGAGGTTTTAGTCCCATGATTCGACCTCTTATCTCTTCAAAAGAGTTATTGAGCCCGAGAAGGAAGTCATATATTCTTCCCTCGTCCGTTAGTCTTCTATGTAACTGGGCATCTTTGACAGTATCCCATGGATGAATATCGTAGAGGTCTTGTTGTTGCCAGATTTTCATCAAGGCATTATAATATTCTGTAACTGTCAAGTTACCTTGCCTTAAGTCTCGAAGTTGTCGTTTCAAGTGAAGTAACGCAGCGGTGTTTTCAAGGGAAGAGTAAGTTTGTCTTGCTGCATCCCAGATTTCCTTTGCTGTATCTGCTAGGAGATAGCTTTCACTCATGTCATCTGTCATAGAATTACACAACCAAGTCATAACTTGATTGTTTTCAGCAAACCATGTGTCAAAATTTGGATCATTTGGAGAAGGTTGAGGTGCTGCTCCATTGATATATTTTTCCTTCCGCTTCCCACGAACAAACCTTAGCACAGTTTGAGACCACTGAAGATAGTTTCGCCCATTGAACCTGTGGTTAATGGACATTATTTGACTATCTGAGAGTTCTGGAGTCGTCACCGTTCTGTTGGTTGAGGTATGAGTGGTGGAAAAAGATTCTTCAGAATTTGTACCTGACATAAGTGCTACTGGAATAGCCCTGTTTTTGGTTGAATTTTCAGGAAAAGAGCCAAAAAGAGGAGGAAATTCAGAGGGATTCATGATTCTGAAAAAAGATCGCCGGAGAATAGTACGGACGGTGGCGCGTGAGGTCACGCGCCGGCAGTTGTGGAGGCGCGTGGGGTCACGCGCCGGCTCCTTTTGACGCCGTGCTTCTGGGTTCCGCCGATCGGCGGTTTCCGGTCGTCCCTGTGGTGGCGGTGAGACTTCACTCGCCGTCACTCACAATGTTTTAGTTCTCACCGTCCCTCTCGCTGATTCTCTCTATCGCTCAAATTCTGGCATCAGTGACTATCTCACTGTTGCCTCACCCTCAGTATAGAACCTGCTTTGATACCATATTGGCTCATAGAGCCCAGAATACATTGATACAAAATGAGTACATTATGTGTGTGCATTTATAGGGAGAGAAACTGTGTAGTGCAGAAATAAAAGAAACACTAGTGGAGTGAAATAAGGGTAATGGTGGAGACATAGTGTAGAAAATAAGGAATGTTTTAAGACACTTGCAAGTCCACTAAGTTGTGTCTACATAAAGCCTTTTGTCTTCTAACAGAATTGTTCAATGGGTCCAGGCAGTATATCAACATTGCAAACAATCTCATTCCTCCAAATAGTCACTGGAACTAACAAGCAGCCTGGATAAGGGCCACTAGAATGTTTCTTAGTCCAACACCATCTCTTTGCACATGTACCTTCCTCCATCACCCACAAATGAATCAACGATGATTTGAAGTCTCCGCTCAAAGTATGAGAAAGCAAAGCAAGCTTGTTCTCATGTGTAGTAGGATATTTTAGATATGATGTATTTGTAACTGAAAAGGGTGAAGAAGGCATTGGTATCAATGTAAACAATTCTGTTGCTACGTCAAATGAGACTATTTGACTATGATGTCAATATCATCTTCATCCTCGTCTGCACCTAGCTTTGATCCAATCCAAAAGATAGCTCCATTAAAAGAGAAACCATTAGAATATATAGCCACACTATTTAAGTTCCCAAATTGTACATCCTTCCATGACCCTATACCTAATGAATAAACTTCCACTTGATTAACCCGACCATCATCTTCCTGAGAATTAATTTTCACTATCTTATAATCATCAACAATTGGGCTAAACCCAAATCCTATATAGAATTCCTTTCCTTCAAAATAACTAACAGATCTAGGCAGCCGCCTCACCTCTCTAGTTGCTGGATTCCATACTAAAAGAGAAAGAGATGTAGAAAAAAATCCCATACAAAGCAAGCCATTGCAGGAACCGAGCAAGCTAGTGCAGGAACCGAACGTCCGAAGCCACAACCCATTAACATCGAAAAAGGGATTGTTGGGAAGTTCAAGGAATTGCATCTCACGATCGAGCAAATACAAGCGAAAATGATCAGATTTGCCAAAATCTTCAAAAAGTAGAGAAGGGTTTTGATGAGAGGAGTGGTGGAGGTGTTCAGCAATGAAAGATGGGGTTTTGAAGAGATTTTTCCAAAATTTGCACACACATTGAAATCGGATTAGGGATTTTACCGGAAGCCGCATGAGAATGTTCGTGATGATATCTTGAGGAAGAAGTGGATTGGAGCCATCCATGTCCATGTCCATCATGGTGCTCGACGGGAAAGAACCGCACCGAGCATCCAGGGAAGCCAGAGCCGGAATGAAAGGGAACAAGAGATTGGGGAGGGCCTAAAACGACGGACTTTTTATCAAAACAAAAATCATTTTGAGTATTCATCTTTCACATTATCATATATAGATCATTTTTAATATTTTAAAAAACATTTTCTTAATTTGTAATAATAATCTTAAATACTGTCAGTACTCATCTTCCATATTTTCAACACTTATCTATGACTTTTTTTAATGAAAAACATAAAAAATGTCTAGTGAAAAAATATTAAAAAATCAAGTCCTGAAAATGTAAAACATATGTACTAACAATAAAGGGTGTGTTTGGTAGAGCTTTTTGAGGGATTTAAGCTCAATTGGGCTCCTATAAGCCCAATTGAATTTGTGTTTTGAAAAAGTTGGTGTTTGGATAAGCTTATAGATTTAAGAGCTTATATAAGTAAAAGCTACTTATTCTAAAAGCTCTTCAAGGTAGCTTATATGAAAAAAGAGTAATTATATCCATGGCTTTTTAATAAGACAACTATATATAAATTCAATCTTTTTTTCTAATTAAAAAAAATCTCATAGTGAAACGAATCTACCATCTGCTACTAGCAGTATATTTAAATCTCGAGAGCATGTGAATGAACGCATATTCTGCTTTAGTGCTTATAGGATAGTCTTTGTTTCATTCCAAAAATTACTGCTCCATAGTAGGCAACGTATAATTTGTAATTTTTGAATTATCAGGTAATTAATTATTTTACCTATACCCAAACTAACAACTCAATCAAAAAATGATGCAAAATTAAATTATAGCAATATCTTACCAAACAAGTCAAGGTAGCTTGTTTGGATGATGTTTTGTTATATTTGACTATTTGAGAAAATTTAATTTTGTATCATTTCTAATTTATTTGTATTTTCATTGCAATTTAATTATTTATTTCACCATTGTCAAATGTGATTAAAAACAAAAAATTTTCATATTTCATCATATATTTTACAATTTTTAATTTTTAAATATCTCAAAAGTCACTTATGCAAAAGTCAAACTAAACACATTTCACTTTTATAAAAGTCATTATCCAATCGCTAATCTAAACATAAAATAACTTACACAATTTAACTTTTATCCAATCTAACTTATCTATAAGTCACTTTTTAAATAAGTCACTTTTCTCACCGCTCATCCAAACGCACCAAAAGAAGATAAGTGCTAAAAAATAATAATAATAATAATAACCCTAAAAAATTTAGTTTCAGCTTAGAACCATATTGTTTTAGCATATCCAAATTTTAAGGTCCTAATTATATTGAGCTATTATCTTTCTTTTAGTATTTTAAAATTTTTAAATTATTTGGTGAACCATTGTATTTTTCATGGCAACAAAGAAAAAAAATGGTGAAGGTGTATTTCTACCCATGAAATTTTTTGAAAGAGTTACCTAAACATTTTCAGGTGTAAAAATACCCATGAATATTAAAAAATAGACCGATCATGCCAATTCCGTTAACTTTGCTTGACAGCGTTACTTTTTTATTAAAAAAAAGGTGGGTACACTTGAATAAAAACATAACACCGTTAGCTCAAATTAACGGAATTGACATTATCGGTCTGCTATTTAATATTCATAAGTATTTTTACACCTAGAAAATGTTTCATGTACTAGTAGCTCTTTCGGAAAATGTTTATAAGTAAAATTGCACTTTCACAAAAAGAAAAAAGAAAAAAAGAAGAAAGAACCATTGTGTTTTATGAGCAAGCTTTTTTAAAGTTTGCATATCTAAAGTTCTAAACTCTGTCAATTATTTATAATATGTTAGGATATGAGATTAGTCAAAGCATTAAAAATCAGACTCCCCATTAGGCATGTCGATATCCTAGTCCAATTGTTCAAAGTTAAATGATAAAATTATTGTAACTCGTTGTGATTAAATTAATATCTTTTAATTATATACTAAGTTTTCAAATAAGAAGTACTAAAAATAAGTAACACACACACATATAAAATCAATGTTAAATAAAAAAATGATAAAATTAATAAAAATAAAGTGCGTATAGATAAGAAATAAAAAATAATTTAAGAAAATTGCTAAAAGGTTCATTAATTAAAGAAAATAAAATAATTACGAGATGTAAGATTATCCTTAATATTGTGTGCGTGTCACATTTTGGCCCAACAAATATATATGTGTGTGTCGCTTTTAACCAGTGTTATTAAACCTGATCAGGTCGAAAAGTGTTATTAGACTTGATCAGATCGACTGGTTCGGCCCGATTAATCCTGGTTCAATTTTTTTAATCGTTTTTTTATTTTGTTTAGAATTTTATATTAATAATCTTGAAATCTTCACTATCTCACCGGTTTGACCTCGGGTTAGCTCCTGTTTAACCCTAGATTCAGTACTCTAACCACTTCAGTAACTAGTCTGGGTTTAGTAACCTTACTTTTAACTACCTCATATATAATTAAGAAAAATAAGTTAAATATTAGTTAAATTTTGTCAAGAAATGAACATGATTTTCATAGTTCACCAAATTCCCCAAGGCTCCCTTCCATTTTACACCAAATCTTGGACTAATTGTTCCAATCCGTTCGGTCCATTGAACAAGTTTAGAAGCTTATGTCTCCCCTCCTGTTAATATGAAATCTAATTGCAAATTTTTGATATAAGATCTAATATATAGTACAAAAGTAGTATTGTTTGATAGGAATCAATGGCATAATCACTACAAAAAAGAAGTAGGCTTTCACCATAAAAAAAGAGGAATCCATATCTTCAGGTTCACTAAGAACAAGTCACAAGACCCATAGCATGAAGAGTGGGTACTGGGTAACAATTTTTGACTAACCCTGTACCGCAGGTAGCCTTATGCTTGAAGATGAGTTAATCATTATTTATGAATCTTGATAACACAAAATCATGTACCCTCTTGATAAAAAACTAGATTGAGCTAATCACATCTGAATGCTGTCAGGATCAATACAACGTTGTGATTTGTCTATTGATAATTCTTCTACAACTTGGGCTAAATCTGAGTCTAAAGTAACAAACACCCTTAGTAGTTAGAAATAGATTCAATAGGATTAAAGAGTGTTTTAAAGCAAAGATCCTGAGACTTGCAAAATCCAAAGGAAAAAGAACTTAAACCTTTTGAAAAACAAATTTGAGTCAAAATATTTCAAGACTCCACTCAGCATCTCAAGAACGGAGCCATCTATCAACTGCTTCGCCACATGGTGGAATTAACTGTAGAACTGTACCAAATTGATAAAAATGACAAACTTTCTAAACTCATATCTCATACTTAGTCCAAAAAAAAAACTCATCTCTCAAGCAACAAACCTTTATTTCAAGGGGTTAATTTCCATAAAAAAGCTTATAATGAGTTCTAATCATAGACAGCAAAACCATACACAAATTCCACCATAAAACAACTCATTTGGACACTCAAGCCATAAGTGGTGAATTTTATAGTTCCAAAGCCAAAAGCTAAGTCTTAAACCATATTCAAGAGGACTAAGCTAGTAAAGACTATCCCTACAAGTTATAAATAGCTCAAAAAACACATGTTGATCACCTAAACGTTGAGAAAATGACGACAAGAAGATTCAGCCCCCCAAGACCTACTAGGGTCAAAGTGGTTTGTAACATTCTGAATTTTAGGATCAGAGGTTAGAGAATAAACTTGAATAAAGAAAACTATTAAGCCCTAGTTCAGGATAAGTTTCAAGAATACCTAAAAGTCATAATAAATTTTAGACTCTAATTTAGGACACATGGCAACACATTCATACACACCATGATGCAAGGTAATGAATATTAAATTAACACACTTTCCTCCTCCTTAATGGAGCATGTCGGCCAAAGACCTAATGAGATAAGTGAAGAGGGTCCATTTATTTAGACATCTCACTCTCATATTGCACTCTAAATGGACGGTAAGTTAAGCAAATGCAAGGAAAGAGAAAGTGCTCTAACTTTTCAAGACTTCACACAAATTTGACACATGGCATCCACTTATTTCCTTGTATAAATTTTTGGCCAATTTTCGGGCAAGTATTATGTGATGAGGGAAGGCAAAAACAAAAGAATTTAGTTAATATATGGGCCACATCTTGTATTTTTTTCCCTCCTTTTTCCTTCAATGTGTTGGCCAAGTGAATAAGAGAGCTGAAGTGAGACATTTTTTAACATATCTCACTCTCTCTCCAAGCTCTCAACATCGGCTAGCACAAGAGAAGAAGAAAGAGAAAGAGCTACAGTCACAAGCTTAACTTCTAACTCCAAAATCATCTAGTAAATCACTTCTATTACTCAAAATCTCTTCATGAATCTTGTTCCCCTCTTCAAGAGTTTCATTTCTATGGTTTTTGTTTTTTTTTTTTGAAAAGGAGGTGTTTTGAGCCATCTTGTGAAAGTCAAAGTTGAAGAATCAAGAAAGGAGCTCAAGACAGAGAAAGATGTGAGCTTTAGCTTCATTTTGAACTGTGGATTGTGTTGTTTGGATGAGTTTTAATTAAGGTTGAGGTACTGTTCCTTTTCATCCAGAGGGTATTTTTGAGGATTAATAATGGTTTAATTATGTATTTATGGTTTAATGATGATATTTGACCAAGTTGTTTGACAAAATTCTATTTTGGTGATTTTGCTGAAAATGGGTTCTATCATGTCAGTAGGTTTTGGGGCTGAATATTTGTGATTTTGATGATTTTGATCATTCTATTCTATTGTACATGAAAAATTATGTGGAAAAGCATGTTGTAATTTTTGGATGATTATACATAATTCTGGAATTTTTAGAAGTTTGATGACCTTGCTACCAGATTCATTTTTCTGGAGCAGAGTTGTTGTGTGACTTTTTTGAATAGGAAAATGATGTCTAAAAATTGTGAAACTTTCTAGTCTAAAATTATACTTATCAATCTTTAATTTGATATGTCATAATGATCAATTGAATTTGTACACTGGAAGTTTTGTATCTTTGAAGATTAGTCATGTATAATTGGAAAATTCTGGAATTGTGTCTACTAAAAGGGAATTCTGTGTTGATGTGCATTTATTTGGCTCATGGCTATATTTTTCCTTGAAATTATACTTAAACATGGTCATGTAGAACTTGGAAAAACCTCATTTAAAATTTTATAGATTTAATTATGATTTTTGAAATATAGGTCCAGAAACAAGGGAAATTCTGGAAGTCTAGGTTCTAACAGTTAGGTTATGCTGTGTTTTTTAGTGGTATAATCTTGTCTAATGTCCTTTCATATTTAAAGTAGACATTTAGATCTTTAATTTGATAGGTAGATCAAAATTTTTGGACTATTACATTAGGATATATGGATTTTCAAAGTTATGCCTGTTTTTGGAGTGTAGTCTAGAATAGTGGAGTTTGATGAATTTCTAGGAGCAATGTGGTTGAACTAACCAGACTTAGATACTTTTTTCATGAAAATACATTTCAAGACCTTCATTTAGGCTGTAAAACCAATCAATTTGAAATTTCTTAGAATTAATTATGATTTTTCAAAATTGATTGAAAAATCTGCTAATTTTATGAAAAACAATAAAATTGCACTGTACAAAAACTGTTGAAATTGAGATAACCAGCAGAATATGATTAAAGGCAGTAGTAATGTAAGTAATAACCAACTACTTGTTAACTTTAATTTATACAAATTGGTAATAGTTCAAGTCAAAGAAAAAGTTTTGGACAAATAGTTGGACTGAAAAAGGACCCAGATAGTAACTCTTTATTTCATACGTTATGTGATTATTTATATGTTGTGTATGTCATCTTCTGTAACATGAGCATAATGTCTGGGACATGCATATTAGCTTAGTTGTGGTGTGAAACCCAACGGAAGTACAGAGTTAAGCTGGGGTTGCAAACAGTTGTTGGTCTCGGACAATATGCACATAGTATTTTCATCTTACATAACATAGTGCATTGCATATTTATTTTTATATTTTATATGTCGGATTACATGTTACTACTGAGATTCATTCGAATCTCGCCATTTTTCAACATTTAAAAAATTATTCTAGTATAATGTAGCAACTCTAAGGGCAAAACTGTAATTACCGGCGATTGAAGGTCAGGTTCTAGCCGGAGTGCAGTTGGTTATCTTTAATTATAAAATTTATTTCTTTTAGACTTTGTTTATATTTTTCAAACCATATGTGGATTTCCTGTAATGTAAACAAACACTTATTATCAATATATCTTCGCTATTTCTGTATGCCCTCCAAACTGTACATTTATTACTGCGCGAATATCAAAATATTAAGGGGTTTGATACGGTCATATACTTAGATACCTAATTTGGCCTACTATTAGCCGTCTAGCTTAACTGCAAGTTCACGAGTCGTCACAAGTAGTATAATAATATCGTTTCCACGAGGACTAAGGCAAAAACAAGTTAATTATCACAGTTATGTGCTTAATTAGGTTGAGTGAGAGTAATTTGAAAGAAATTGTATATTTAAGAATTAATTTATTAAAAATAATTTATTCGAGAACTTCAAGACGGAAAGAGTCTAAGATTACTTATCCCTATTGTACTTTATAAGACTAACTTAAATCTTAAATTGATAATGAAAACATGTGCTTGTCAAATGTTCAAATTAATTGATAAAGCTTTCTAAGTCAAAACCAATTTTATATTTTAAATTTACATGTGCAATCTCTTGTCTTAGTTAACGAAAATACTTATTAAGTTATATCCTCAATTAGACAATACTAGGATAATAGATATATCTCTATTCTATTAACAAACCATTTATTTAATCCCTAAACATCAAGTTTAGCATGATTTTACCTAATTTCTACAATTAAATTAGCTTTCTCAAGCATCACTCAATTGAACCCAACAATCTAAGTGGTGGCCAATCACCCAGAAGCATTAAGCACTAGATAAAATCAACACATAAATTTCATTAATCAATAAAAGAAATAAAATTTTTTTTAATCTATATAATAGTTCAAAGCAATCCTAGAATATAAAATTTAGCTACTTATAATCATAACTAAAAAACCAGAGATGATAATTCGGTTTATAACCAAAGCCAGGTAAAGGAGAAAAGAAAATGAAAGAACCAAAATTATAGCTCTAAATTTCTTTAAATCTTTAAGCTTCAGCTCTCCAATTGATCAATCTTCTCTCTCTAGCCCTTAGCTCTGATGCTCTTCTTGCTCTCTATATTCGAATGATTTTCCTCTCTCCTTTCTTGGAGAAGCTTAACCCTTATATATAGGTCAGGTTCCTAGATCCTCATGCAATATCCCTTTATCAAAATAAAATCAAACAAAAAGATAAAAAAAATAGATAATGATAATAATAAATAATGATAATGCTAATAATAATAACTGAAATATCTTTTCATTTTTATCTTAAATTATTATTTTTATTATTATGATCATTATGTTTATCTTTAATATCAAAATCATTATTTTTATCCTAAATTTTGATATTTCTAATAAAATCTCTTTAAATTAATATTTTATCAAAATCTCACTTAAATCCTTTTAATTTAATCTAGATGACTCCCAAAATCTATTAAAATATATGTTAAAATTATCGAGAAAATAGGGAGTCATCGCCTACAACCAAGCACTAGCCGTAATGCAATTACTTCATCACACATACAATTTATAATTAATCCAAACTCCAGCATCCACAAAACATAACCTTGTAACACAATATCATTACAACCCACTTTTTAATTACTCCAGAAACTAAATAAATATATAAATCTCATTTAAAACAATTTATATGTATGGCAAAGTGTTCCAACACACAATAAATATCGCGCCCAAAAGCAAACCCATCGCAACCAAAAACCAGTTAAGGGCATCCTATAAACTTTAGAGAGGTAAACAAGTATTTCGAAGATAATTTTTTACAGGTCAAACTTTTCCATAAACACATTTTATTTTTGGCAACATATAAAGAATTCATTATATGAATTCATGGTTACATACATATAGAAAAAGCAAAAAACCATGAAAATAGAGTTTGGTTAAACTTGCTCCATGCTTAATTCATTTGAAGTGGAAGTTCAATAACAGAGTTATTCGCAAAAGCTCCATTGGCATCTCTATTTTGATGGCAATAAACATTGTTTCAAACCCAGTGGAAGTTCAATAACAGAGTTTGAACGTTATGCACATGTTCAAACTGATTGTTGGAAACATGATGATTTATCACATTTCTATATATAAAAAAAAATAATAAACAAAATGATTCTATCCTTAATTATACAAGCTAAGGGGAACCAAAAATCTTGAAAAGGAACCAACGAACAAAGGTTAAAAATAAAAAAGGATCATGTATCCAAAATGCAAAAAACACAAACAGTAAGAAGAACAACTACTTGCACAAAGTCAAAACCAGTGTATTCAATTTATTTACCCATTAGAAATTAATGAAAAAGCAAGAAACTTAACTAAGTTAAATTGTTAAATTTTGTCAAAAAGTTAAAATGATTTCCATGACTGAATTACCAATGGTTCCTTTCCATTTTAAACCAAACTGAAAAAAAATTATTGGACTAACTAATCTGTTCCAATCAGTTCGGAACATTGAATAGTTATTCTTTCTTCTAGAAGCTACTGAAGTACTACTACTGTAAGATCTAATTTGTGACCCTAGAAATTAAGTCAAATGTTGGACACAACAAGACTTCCATACAGATTTGGCTGGGGCACACAATCGGTTGGGATATTATGATATTACTGGTGTGAGCTTCATGTTCCCTCTTGATAAAAATGCAGATTGAACTAATCACATCTGAATGCCGTTAGGAGCACTACAAGGTTGTGATTGGTCTATTGATAATTTTTCTGCAACTTTGGCTAAATTTGAGTCTAATATAACAAGCACCCTTAATAATTAGAAACATATTCAATAGGATTAAAGAGTGATTTAAAGAAAATATCCTGAGACTTGTAAGATCCAAAATGATAAAAAAGAATTTGAACCATTTTAAAAACAAATTTGAGTCTAAAAACATTTGAAGATACTCCACTTGCACTGCGAAAGAGCTATATGCCAACTCTTTCACAACACAGGAGGATTCATGATAGAAGCCTGAATTCACCATTTCAGACTTATTCAAGAAGAGCCAAACGTGAAAAAGTGGATGAGGAAGCATCACACCTTAATGGGTCCTTTTCTTAATTTTTCCTTTTAATTAATTCTTTAGGATATGATTAATATTGCAATTATTTCCTTAAGAGTTGGTTAGTTATACAATAAGTGGATCTCCACTACCCCACGTTCCCGTAGTGCTTGTTAGTGTCATTTGTTTTATAATGAGAAAACCTCAAAAATTAAGCTTTGTACTTTCTGTATAAATAGGCCTATGGCCCTAATCAATAGAGACAAGAATAACAGAGTAAAATATCCTTTAGTAGAGATTCTCCCCGCTATTAGAAAACTAAAGCGAGATACTTGTAGAGGTTTTCTAATAGATTTCTCTTCTTTCTACTTTATTTCAAAATTTTCTAACCTAGGTACCAACAAATTAGTATCAGAGATCATGGTTGCCACATGTTCGTCTCATGCTACCCAGGATCCTGAAGATAATCCCTTAAGGAAGGATAATTTATCTACCATTGCCTTATGTCTCGATGCCATAGATATGCTAAGTGAGAAGGCCGTTGCACTGGAGGCTTGCTATAATCGGGCAAAAGGAGTCTACCGGTACCTTACCAGAGAAAGTGACGATGAATCCAAAATCTGACCCAGAAATTCATTGATGCCATACACCAAGATTGAATTCCCAAAATTCAGTGGAGAAGACCTCGTGGGTGGATACTTAAGGCCAAGAAGTATATTCACTATTATAAAACCCCAGAAGACAAAAAAGTCGATATCGCCTTGATGTACTTAGAAGGTGATGCCCTCGACTTATTTTCATAGATCGTAGGATAGCGGATATTGGTGTTGAGGGAAGAACTCATCAAGGTACTTCAGGAACAATAAGGTCCATTGGAGTACCAAAACCCATATGAGTACTTGTGTAGCATCAAGTAAACAGGATCAATACATGAATACCGACCAGATTTCACAAAGAGATAAGTACATGTAAAGAATTAGCATGATCATTGCTTACTAGGTGTCTTTATTAACGCCTTAAAAGAGGAGCCCAAATCCGATGTGTGGATTCATAAACCAAGTTCAGTACTTCAGGCTATTAGTCTAGTACTTGAATATGAATCTAAGCTCAAAACTGCATTAAAGCCCAAGCCCGCTTTGTCCTTTACTACCCAGACCCGAACCAACGATTTCACACATGACCCCAAGGGTAGTACTCATACCACGTCACACGCCATAGCATTATCATCTAGCACCAATTCCCTGACTGTACCTCCCCCATTCAATTACCAGTACTGATGCGACAAAGGACTATGTTACCAGAAAGGCGAGACTTTCCTATTGGGACACAGTTGTGCTACCTCGCTCAGCTTAATGGAGTTAATAGAGGAAGACGAGGAAGTATCCCCCCATAGGTGATAACGTCGGTGCCAAGGAAGAGGAAGCTACTGCTAAGATTTCTTTCAATGCCACAATGGGAAAGGAGTCAGCATCCACAATGAAACTATAAGGAAAATTGTGTGGCCACTTCGTCCTCATCCTAGTCGACAATGGGTTAACCTTCAATTTCATCTTGGAAATATTATTTACAGAGCTCCAATTGCCAAAATAGAAGATCTCTACATTTGGGGTGAAAATTGGAGACGGAAGGGTAGTGAAATGCCATTAGGTTTGCATAGATATGGAGGTACATATTTCTGACTTAACTATCAACCAGGAATTATTTCCTTTTTCATTGAGTAGGACTGAACTCGTATTGCATATTAAGTGGCTAGCATCATTAAATACCATCAAAGCAAACTGGAATGAGATGTTTATGATTTTCTCGCTCCATGGTAAGAAGTATAAGTTACAAGGGGTAAGTACTAAGTTTAACCCTTCTATTCGGATGCAAAGTTACTTCTTGACATAGGTTCCCAAGAACACAAGGGCCACAGAGTTAAATACCAACCATTATGCCATGAATTTGTAGAAATATTCTCAGAACCTAACAAGCTACCTTGTTCTCGAGGCTAGTATCACAAAATTCAGCTATTGCTTAATGCCACACCGCCAAATCTAAGACTTTATCACTATCCCCCTATTATCAAAAAGATGAGATCGAATCTCAAATTCAAGGATTAATGGATCAGGGTTTTATCCGAGCTAGTTTAAGCCCCTTTGCAAGCCCAGTTCTACTAGTAAGTAAAAAGGATGGTTCCTGGAGGTTATGTGTTGACTATCGCGTGATCAATAGAATCACCATTCCAGATAAGTTTTCCATTCCTAATATTGATAAACGTTTGGATGAATTACATGGTGTGGTCTATTTTTCAAAGATTGACTTCCACTCGAGATACCACTAAATTCGAGTACTACCTTTTGATATGCATAAAACTGCTTTGTGCACACCTTCAGGTCACTATGAATTCGTAGTAATGCCTTTTGGCCTCACCAACGCCCCAGTAACTTTTCAATCAGTTATGAATGATTTATTCTACCCTTACTTAAGGAAATTTGTGCTAGTCTTTTTTGATGATATATTGGTATATAGCACTAGTGCTCAACAACACCTAGACCATTTTATGAATGGTTTTTAAGATTTTGTAGCAACATTGCTTTTACCTCAATCCCAAAAAATATACACTGGACATACTCATATTCATTATTTAGGGCATATTATATTCCCACAAGGGGTAGCAGTAATGCTAGAAAAAATCATGCCGGTTATTAATTAGCCACCACCAGTTACAGTGAAAGAACTACGAGGATTCCTGGGGCTCACCGGTTATTACAGGGGCTTTGTAAAAAATTATGGGTTATTCGCCTACTCACAGATCTTACTAAAAGGGGCACTTTTTATTGGTCGGAACCAACCCAAAAGGCCTTTGAAGAACTAAACAACATTAACCACCACCCAAATCCTATAACTACCAGATTTCTAGTACCCCTTTGTGGTTGAATGTGATTCTTCCATGGAAGGAGTAGGGGCGGTATTAATACAGAACGAACATCCCATTTCATATTTTAGAAAAATATTTTCACCCACTAATCAATTCAAGTCAGCCTATAACCAAGAGTTATTGGCATTAGTGTTAGCTCTTCAAAAATAGCGCCATTACTTGTTAGGACATCACTTTTATGTCTAAACCGATCATTGGGCATGAGGTATCTTTTGGATCAACAGATAGTGACCAATTCTCAACAACGCCTTATGGTAAAGCTACTGCCATTCAACTTTACCATAAGCTATACGGTGGTTAAGGATAATATAGCAACATACTCCTTTTCTAGAAGGCTACATTCGGCAGAATTTTTCCAATTGGTCATGACTCTAGCCATAAACATTGAGCACTTGCCCCAACTTTTGTTGGAAGATCCCGAAACTGAAAAGAAGCTGGAAAACTTACAACAAGACTCGGACTTGGTACCTAACCATAGCTTGATAAATGGGTACTTGTACTATAAGGGACGCTTGGTGATCCCAAATGATGCTGAATTATGTGCAAAAATATCAGAAGAGGTGCACTCCATACCCATAAAAGGGCATATGGGTATTTAAAAACCTTAAAATAAGTGTCAACCCACTTGCATTGGAGGGGATTGAAAATAGATGTTAAGCAATTCATACAATAATGCTTGATGTGCCAGCAAAACAAATACCAAAACCTCTCCCCAGCAGGACTACTGCAGCCACTCCCAATTCTAACGTGAATTTGGGAAGACATTTCTCTTGATTTTGTGACCAATCTCCCAAAATCTAAAGGGTATGATTTGATATTAGTAGTGGTTGATCGACTGAGTAAGTATAGTTATTTCATTGCCTTACCCCATCCTTACTCGGCCAAATCAGTAGCACAATTATTTTGTCAAGAGGTAGTAAAGTTACATGGCATGCCCCACTCTATAATCTTTGACCGAGACTCAGTTTTTCTTAGTGCATTCTAGCAGGAACTCTTCTGATTAAACCAAACTAGGCTAAATATGAGCAAGACTTACCACCCCCAAATGGATGGTCAAACCAAGGTGGTAAACCGGTGTCTGGAAACATATCTAAGGTGCTTTGCCCAAGAACAACCAAGGTTATAGAGTTAGTTCCTATGTTGGGAAAAATTTTCATCTAATACTATCTTTTATGTATCAACCCAACATACTCCTTTTAAGTTGGTTTGTGGAAGAAAGCCACCCTCTCTCCTCCCCTATGTCAAGGGTAAAACTAATATAGTTGAGCTAGAAGAACAACTAGAGGAACGTGATGGGCATGCTGAGAGTCCTTTGGGAAAATTTGCTCAAAGCTTAAGATAGGATGAAAAGCCATACTAATTGTCACCGCCAAGATCTTGAGTTTTCACCTGGTGATTTTGTTTGGCTGCATCTCCAACCTTACAGAAAGAAAATCCCTAGCTAGAAGGAGGTACGAAAAACTATCCCCAAGGTTTTTTGGTCCCTACAAGGTTGTGAAAAGGATTGGGAAAGTCACATATACTACCTACAGATGCTCAAATTCATCCCGTTTTCCATGTTTTGCTACTATGTCTGACATAAGGGTACACCACCACATAGCCTCCCCCAACGTTACCCCTTTTAGTAGACATGGAATTGCTACTAATGCCCTTTAAGGTTCTGATTCACCGTTGGACAGCAAGTGATGAACTAGAACTTTTAATCCTGTAGAAAAATCGATCTATGGATGATTCTACTTAGGAGGATTACGACTTGCTAGCTGCCCAGTTTCCAGAATTTCTCCTTGAGGACAGGGCAAGTTTTCAGGAGGGAGAATTCATAGAAGCCTGAATTCACCATTTTGGACTTATTCAAGAAGAGCCAAACGTGTAAGAGTGGCTGAGGAAGCATCACGCCTTAATGGGTCCTTTTCTTAATTTTTCTTTTAATTAATTATTTAGGATATGATTAATATTGCAATTATTTCTTTAAGAGTTGGTTAGTTATACAATAAGTAGATCTCCACTACCCCACGTTCCCGTAGTGCTTGTTAGTGTCATTTGTTTTATAATGAGAAACCCCATAAATTAAGCTCTGTACTTTATGTATAAATAGGCCTATGGCCTTAATCAATAGAGACAAGAATAACAGAGTAAAATATCCTTTAGTAGAGATTCTCCCTGCTATTAGAAAACTAAAGCGAGATGCTTGTAGAGGTTTTCTAATAGATTTCTCTTCTTTCTACTTTATTTCAAAATTTTCTGACCTGGGTACCAACAAATTAGTATAAGAGATTATGGTTGCCACACGTTCATCTCATGCTACCCAGGATCTTGAAGATACTCCTTTCGGGAAGGATCCTTTATCTACCGTTGCCTCACGTCTTGATGTAGGGCCCGAAGTAAGACAACTTGCTGTTTTTTAAAGCCCGGCCTAAGAGCATGGGGGTCAGGGCCGGCTCACAGGGCCAGAAGTCATTTTCATAAAATTTAACTACATGTCTACATACCTCATGCAATAAAACAAATACAGTTACTAATTCATAATCAAATATAAAAAAATAATGTCCACAAATAACTCACAGTCTCACATAAAGTATAAGAAGGTAAGAAGCTAAACACTCTAAGCAACATAAGTATGACGACTATCATTTTCATCTTCTTCGCCA
Organism: Albizia julibrissin; assembly: GCA_037074505.1. Lineage (NCBI taxonomy): Eukaryota > Viridiplantae > Streptophyta > Magnoliopsida > Fabales > Fabaceae > Albizia > Albizia julibrissin. The sequence goes on along the minus strand of CM073480.1, from coordinate 11,699,687 downwards.
CTATTATCAATTTCAAAGAAATTTGATTGTGCTTCACTTTAAGTAGTTGGGCTCGGATTTTATCAAAGTTTATTATCATTTTCGGCAGTCTTGTGAGTTTTTCTATAGTATACATAACTGTTCTGTATTTACATATTATGCCATCTTAGTTATACAGATTCTTATTGAAATTTCTACTTTAGAAGTACTTGGGAACAATAATCTTAAGACAATTTGGAATTGGTTTATTCTATTGGCATTTGAATCAGCTAAAGTTCATTTATACCATTAGTGTTTAGGAAAGTGACTTAATTTATTGGTTATTTAATTAGTCACCATTACAGTAGCACGGAGAGACTTCCACTTCATTTACACTTACCTGGCCAATTGATATAATGAACAAAGCTGGTTTCATGTACTGGTAGAAACATGATTATAGCTTTCACTTGATTGTGTTAAATTTGTGTTTAGTATCTTTAATTTTGATTATTATACTGTCCATAGATTAATCTGTGTGATTAATCAAAGTTTCTGTTTGAGTAACAGAAATGGCAAGTTCGAGTACAAACTTGATGAACCCAATTGGTTCTGCTCCAACGCATGGTGAGAAACCAGAAAAGTTCAATGGGAATTATTTCAAGAGATGACAACATAAAATGTTTTTCTACTTAACTACCTTGAACTTGGAACGGTTTATTATTGAAGAAGCTCCGAAATTGGAAAAAGGACAACCATTAGACAAGGAAAATGTTGCTGCAATTGACGCTTGGAAGCATTCTGATTTCCTATGCAGAAATTATATTCTCAATGGTCTAGACAATAAGTTATATACTGTATATAGTACTTTGGAGACAACCAAGGAATTATGGGAAAGTCTAGATAAGAAGTACAAAACTGAAGATGCTGGCTTAAAGAAATTTATAGTTGGCAGATTTTTGGATTTCAAAATGCTTGACTCTAAATCTGTAGTAAGTCAAGTTGAAGAACTTCAATTGATTGTGCATGAAATTCATGCCGAAGGGATGTCTCTTAGTGAGTATTTCCAAGTTGCTGCATTTATAAAACAATTGTCACCATCTTGGAGGGATTTCAAGGATTATCTCAAACATAAGCGCAAGGAGATGTCACTTGAAGATCTAATTATAAGATTGAGAATAGAAGAAGATAACAAGATTTCGGAAAAGAAATTTGGCAGCAATCATGTAGTTTCAAAGGCTAATATTATTGAAGATGGTCCGAAGCTCAAGAAACGTAAACTCTTTAATGAGGGATCATCGAAGCAAGCCCAAAGCAAAATCCAAAAATTCAAAAGCAATTGTTATAACTGTGGGAAGCCTACCCATCATGCTAAGGATTGTAAGAAGGCAAAGAATCACAATAAGAAGAAGAACACTCAAGCCAATATTGTTGAAACTGCTACTGACATGATTGAAAACATGAATCTTTTGGCAGTTGTGATGGAATGTAACTTGGTTGGAAATACCAAGGAGTGGTGGGTGGACACTGGTGCCACTAGGCATGTGTGTGCCAGTAAATGGATGTTCTCTTCTTACACCCCTGCAAAGAAAGATGAACAACTTTACATGGGTAATTCTTCTACTTCAAAGGTGGAAGGTATTGGGAAGGTAGTCTTAAAGATGACTTCTGGAAAAGTCGTAACATTTAATGACGTGCTTTATGTTCCTGACATTCGCAAGAATTTAGTGTCTGGATCCCTCTTAAGCAAGAATGGTTTTAAGCTTGTATTTGTTTATGATAAGTTTGTACTTTATAAGAATGATATGTATGTAAGAAAGGGTTACCTTAGTGAGGGCCTTTTCAAACTTAATGTAATGACTGTAACCAATGATGGTGTTATCAATAATAAGATTGCTTCTGTTTATGTGCTTGAGTCTTCTAATTTATGGCATCAAAGATTAGGACATGTTAATTTAAGATCAATTAAAAGCTTAATTCATTTAGATTTATTTTCTAAAGTTGATTGTTCAAATAATAATAAATGTCAAGTATGCATTGAATCAAAATTTTCTAAGTTACCATTTCCTCCTGTTGAAAGATCAACTGAATTATTAGATTTAATACATACTGATATATGTGATATGAAATCTGTACCATCTAGGGGTAATAAGAAATATTTTATTACATTTATTGATGATTGCAGTAGATATTATTATGTGTATTTACTTAATAGTAAAGACGAGGCTATTATTGCTTTTAGACAATATAAATATGAAGTTGAAAATCAACTTAATAAGAAAATTAAAGTAGTAAGGAGCGATCGTAGGGGAGAATATGATGGCCCATTTGAGGAATTCTGTATAAAATATGATATTATACACCAGATGGCTACTCCTTATGCTCCGCAATCAAATGGGATTGCAGAAAGGAAAAATCAGACATTGAAAGAAATGATGAATGCAATGTTGATTACGTCGGCTTTACCACATAATTTATGGGGAGGAAGCCATTTTAATGGCTAATTTTCTTGTTAATAGAGTGCCCCACAAAAGGATACAGAGCATACCTTATGAAATATGTAAAGGAAATAAACCTTCCTTAAAATATTTGAAAGTGTGGGGGTACTTGGCTAAGGTCGCAATTCTTAAACCCAAAAGGTTGAAAATCGGACCTAAGACAGTGGACTGTGTGTTTATTGGCTATGTACTTAATAGTAGTGCATATCGGTTTTTAGTTTATAAGTTCAATGTATCAGATGTCCATGTTAATACAGTTATTGAGTCAAGGCATGCTACGTTCTTTGAAGATGTATTTCCGTATAACAAGGGAAATGAAGCAAGTGGTAGTAATAATGACAATACTATGATACCATGTGATGCTACAACTAATGATGGTTCTGTTGAGAAGGAACCTAGATGTAGCACAAGGCAAAGGATCGCCACATCCTTTAGGCCTGATTTTCTGACTTTTTTGTTAGAAAATGAGCCTCGAACATATGGAGAGGCTATGGGCTCTCCTGAAGCACCATTCTGGGAAGAAACTATCAATAGTGAAGTTGAATCCATTCTGTCAAACCATACCTGGGAATTGGTTGACCTTCCTCTTGGCAATAAGCCTCTAGGAACTAAGTGGGTCTTCAAAAAGAAGATGAAAGCAAAATGCACTATTGATAAGTACAAAGCTAGGCTAGTAGTAAAAGGCTACAGACAACGTGAAGGCCTAGACTACTTTGATACTTATTCACCTGTTACAAGGATTACATCCAATAGGATGTTAATCGCATTAGCAGCATTAAATGGGTTGGAAATATATCAAATGGATGTTAAGATAGCTTTCTTGAATGATGACTTAGAAGAAGAAATCTATATAGAACAACCTAAGGGATTTGTTGTCTCAGGACAAGAACGGAAAGTATGTCGATTGATAAAGTCCCTTTATGGACTTAAGCAAGCCCCGAAACAATGGCTCGCAAAATTCGATGAAGTTATGTTATCAAATGGCTTTAGCATTAATGAATGTGACAAGTGTGTCTATATTCGAAATACTAAAAATGGGTTTGCCATAGTCTGTCTTTATGTAGATGACATGTTGATAATAGGTAGTAATAATCAAATAATTAAAGCTACTAAGCGATTGCTTACCAGTAAGTTTGACATGAAAGATATGGGTATAGCAGATGTTATTTTGGGAATTAAAATCCATAGAACATCGGAAGGGTTAGCTTTATCACAAGCACATTATATTACGAAAATTCTAGAGAAATTCAAGAGTTTGAACATAGTTCATGTGAAGAACCCTATAGACCCTAGTTTTCGTTTGTTGAAAAATACTGGTAAAGCTGTAAAATAAAAAGAGTATTCTCAAGTGCTAGGCAGTCTTATGTATGTTATGAACTGCACTAGACCTGATATTGCCTACGCTATAAGCATGTTGAGTCGCTTTACTAGTAATCTAAATGATTATCATTGGAAAGCTATAGTAAGAGTTTTGGGTTACTTAAAGCACACTCAAAACTTTACTTTGTATTACGAGAAGTATCCTGCAGTGCTATAAGGGTATTGTGATGCAAATTGGATCACCAGCTCTAACGACACAAGATCCACAAGTGGATATGTGTTCACCCTTGGCGGGGGTGCTGTGTCTTGGAAGTCATCCAAGCATACTTGCATTGCAAGATCAACTATGGAAGCATAATTTATTGCTTTAGATAAAGTTGGTGAGGAAGCCGAGTGGATTCGTAATTTTCTTGAGAACATTCCTAATGGGCCAAAGCCGGTACCGGCAGTGTGTATACACTGTGATAATCAAGCAGCTATAGGTAGGGCTAAGAATGTCATGTATAACGATTAGTCTAGACATATACGTTGAAGACATGATACCGTTAAACAATTACTCTCTAATGGAATCATCTCGATTGATTATGTGAAATCAAAAGAGAATATAACGGATCCATTGACTAAAGGGATTCCTAGAGAGTTGATTATAAATTTATCGAAAGGAATGAGTTTAAGGCCGATAAATTGTTGATTATTGTGGTAACTCTACTTAGATGAGTGGAGATCCCACAAACTAGGTTCAAAGAGACAACTAAGTGATGATCGACTGTAAACACTGTGGAGTTTTAAACTCATACTCATTCTTATGACAAGACAGTGCATATATATAAGGGTAAGCATTTGAGCTTTTAATGGTTTATTAATCTGATGTGTTCAGATGATGTATATTAACTTACATCACAAGGAATCACCTATGTGAGTGTGAAGTAGGGGCCGCTTCTATGAGAATTTGAAACGACCAATTCTCTAGAACACTCGCAGAACCAGGCAGGTGTCCAGGGCCAAAATGGGCACAACATGAGGACCAACGATGCTAGAGGAGCAATTGTGTAACGCCTATTGTCTTGGTATACACTAAAGTTCAACGGTTCAAGACAATGCGTCCACCAATTGACCGAGTATATCCGATAGGTTTTTACTAGAGAAGGTTCAAAGGTGACCCCTACCTATCTCGATGCAATTGCTTCTCATAGAGGAATCGCACTTTGCATACATATTCATTTGCATTTGGTCATTATGGACTAACTTCTTATCCATGTAGGGGATTGTTGGAATTTTGGGTCTAAATTCCATGGGTTATGAATAAGAAGTAGGTTGGAAGAGAAGAGGGAAAAGGAAGGAGAAAAGGGTGTGTGGATAGAAGTCTCACACTGGACAAATCAAGAGAACTAAGAGTGTATATAAGACTCAACTTCACACCTCTAAAATGGGCCCTTGGGCCAATCTACTTTTGTGGAGGAGTGAGGACATAGATGGGCCTTGGTCTACCACACGCGCGCGCCGCTGCCGCTGTCCGTCCGACTGGCTCAGTTCGGTCCGCGCGCGTGTGAGATTAAAAAAATAATTTTTTATTAAATTATTTTTGTTTGTCAGAATAATCCTTGAACTTTTGTTTAATTCCTTTTTTACCCCTCCGTGATTCTCCCAACAGCGGCTGTAGTGAAATGCTGTGACCGAGCCAGTGCATCCGTTCTGGTATGTCTTCTGATGCGTCCGTTTGCTTCGTTCTGATGTGTCTGTTCGTACGACGTACCAGTTTGCCAGCAAGAGTCACCATTCGCTTCTGTTCGCTCCGTTCTAGTATGTCTATTCGCACGACGCACCGGTTCGCTCACAAGAGTCGAGTCCATCTGATCAATTTCCTTCATCTATAAATAGGACGTGCTAGTGATAGGAAAAAATCACTCAATCTCGAAACACTCCTCTCTCATATATTGCACAGTGTATTCTGCAATCATCTCATCTTCTGTGTGATTCTAAAAGCAATCTCGTTGTGTTCGTTCAGGCTTATGGTTGATAGTGCCATCATTCTGAAGACGCAATATATTCTATCCTGGGAGACAATTGTTTGAGAACCTTGGGCATCCGTATAGAAGGAACAAATTGTCTTAAGGAGACAACGTACGTTGGGCTCGGATTTTATCAAAGTTCATTATCATTTTCGGCAGTCTTGTGAGTTTTTCTATAGTATATATAAATGTTCTGTATTTATAGATTATGCCATCTTAGTTATACAGATTCTTATTGAAATTTTTACTTTAGAAGTACTTAGGAACAACATGAATGATTTCATTCCTCCAACTGGAACAAGACTTTCGGCAAACTGAAAATACTGTGCCCATCTTCACATCTGATAATAGCAAGCTTCTTGATCTTTTCAGTAGCGGGGTTAAAGAAAACAACCCTTGATTTATCCTCCACGTCAGCCTAGCAAACAATTTCATTTCCCCAAATAGTCCGGATATATAACCTACATGGATAAGAGCTGCTAGTATATTTCTTGGTCCAACTCCATCTCTCCCTAGATGCAACTACACCCTTGTAATCTTTAGTAATTGGACTGAACCCAAATCCTATAAAATAGCAATGGTAATCCGTTTGACAATCAGTTTGGGGCACTAGCCCGATCTCTCTAATAGCTGGATTCCAAACTAAAAGGAAATGAGGAGATCCATTACGCTTATTGATTTCAACACAGATCAAGCCATTGCTGGAATTAACAATCTTCCCTTGAGTAACTTTCAATTTAGGCCCGTAATATACATCAAGTCTTCCAGGCCATCCAGTTAAAAATATATAATTAATATATTAAAAATATATAATTAATATATCAAATCTCTAAAATAGATAGAGTATACAAGATGAGCCATAATATGAAAATATTCAATAATCCAACATATATTAAAAAGACGGAAGCACTACTTTTAACAGAAGTAGCTTAAGCTTCTGGAGTTTTTTCTGATGGACCTGCACGACAACTATCACCTGGAAAAATGTTAAATTAACGGGGTGAGACAAAATCCTCAATAACAAGCAATCCATCTAATCGGGCATATAAGTAAGTGCCCGTAAGGTGGCAAGTAAAGTGAAACAGTTTAGTTCCTTGAAGACCTACAATAATAGATAGGTCTAGTACTTCCTAATGTAAAGATCTTCCCTGGAGTACCTTTCAATTTATAGTGTGTTTGGTAAATTCTCAAAACCATGGTTTTGGAGCCAAACCATGGTTTTGAGAAAAATTAGCCAAACACTCTCTTTTTTTGGAAACCATGGTTTTATCTCAAAACCATGGTTTTGGGAAAAGCTTCTTTTTATTGCTTTTTGTCCAAAATCATGCTTTTTTGGTTTTAAAAAATTTCCAAAAATATTTTTTAAGTAGCATGTAGTATCCTAAAATAATTTTTAGTGCTTTTAATCCTTTAAAATATTTTTTCATTTGTACCCAGTGTGTTTGCAGACTGATTGCAATTTTACCCTTAATTTATTTTTTCAGCTCTAAAAATTACTTTAAAGTATTTTTTCAGTTGTACCCAGTGTCATCCACTCTAAAATATTTATCCAGGAGCACCTAATATTTTAAAGTAATTTTTGAAGCTGAAAAAATAAATTAAGGGTAAAATTGCAATCAGTTTGCAAATATATTGGGTACAACTGAAAAAATATTTTAAAGAGTTAAAAGCACTAAAAATTATTTTAGAATACTGCATGTTACTTAAAAAATATTTTTTGATACTACATACATCCAAGAAAATATTTCAAAATACTAGATATCATTTTTTTTGACAAAAAAAAAAAGTTCAGCTCCTTGAAACTACACCAAAACGGTGTAGTTTTAAGAAAATGACTAGCAGCTTTTTTTGGTTTGTCCAAAATATAATCTTATCATTCATATGTAATTATTATAAACTTTCAATGTACAATTTATTAATATATATATTTCTATGTATGTATGTACAATTCATTTTTTTTGTCATAATTTATAATTTTTCGGACAAATTTAAAGAGTTTTGGTATTTATTATTCAATTTTATGTTAAATAATACCTAAAATGTAATCTAATATTTTATATCTAATTATTATAAATTATTTTTTACAATTTCTTTTATATATATATATATATATATATATATATATATATATATATATATATATATATATATATTATAAATTTTTCAGATAATTTTATGCCATTTTTTATATTTATTATGAAATTTACTACTATATAATACATAAAATATAATCTTATACTTTCTATGTAATTATCACAAAAGTTAATGTCCTTTTCAGTAATTTGATCATGAAAAAAGCTATTCTGATCATAATATTCAAACACTCTCATTTTATCAAAATCGTTTTTTTCTCATAATCTATTTTGCCAGAATCTATTATCAAAAATAACTTTTTTCACTTTTTCTCCATAAGTTATTCTCAGAAGCTGTTTCCAAACACACCCTTAGGGATAATAAATTAGTTCCTTGATTATGTCAAAAGTTTAGTTCCTTGATTTTATAACAATTTTTTCAATTCTCTCACCATAATCTCAAATAAACCGCTCTTTTTTTTCTTTTTTTTTAATATGTAATTCTGTTGATGCTTCTATTAATATTCTGTATTTGATAAATATCATTATTTACTTTATTATAAGTCACTTATACCCAAAAAGTTATATTCAAATTATAAAAAAAAAGTTATATTTAAAATATAAGTCACTTGTGGGATAATAAATGAGACTTTGTCAATTTTATCCAAGATAATTAAACCTGGATCGGTCACTAAACCGGTCGAGGTATTAGGTTAAGGGTTAGTAGGTCAGATCATAGTTAAACCGGAGCTAAACCTATGAGAAATTGAAGATTTTAGGCTTTTTAATATGAAATTCTAAAAGAAAATTTTTAAAAATTGATTTTTTTAAAAAAATAAAAAAGTTGACCCGGACTGTGTCACTGGACTAGACCAATCTACCTGCCAGTTTGCCGGTTTTGAATCCGAACCAGCCAGTCCAAGTCTGAGAACATGGATTTTATCCCTTCACTATTGGTTGGACAAATGAAAAAGAAAGAAGAGAGAGAAGCATGCAAATGTAGAGAAATAAAAAGATGTAGGAAAAAATGTACAACATTTCATAAATAAGGATAAATATGAAAAAACTTATCAATTTAATGATTTTCTTGATTTGCTAGAATGTGATACAAGTAACTTGTAATAAAGTATAGGGTAGGAGGTAAAAATCAACTCAAGAATGCTTGATCTAGTGAGAAATCCGCCAAACTATAAAGTGGACGGAATGAGTTACTTTGATTTTATACAATCTTCTAATTTTAAGTCTTTTAGCCAATTAGCTTCTAGTTTAGTCCCTCAATTTTATAAGCAGTATGTTTTTCCGTGTTCATTTAAAACACCGATTATAGTCTTTAAAAGTATATTTTTAATCATAATTTATAGTAAACGAGGTAAGTATATGAGAGGAGTGTTGTCTTGTTCTACGTAAAAAACACTTATAAGCTCTTGAAAAGCTATTCCAAACAATTATCTAACTATAAGACAGTTATTCATCTCAAGTGATATTTTTTCTATCAATCATTAATATTTTTAAAAATTAAACTCAACATATCAGTATTAAAATCATATAGCTAATATTTAAAATCTTAATATAATTATTTTTTACTTTTTTGTCAAAATATAATTATTTTTTTTGTTCTAAATAATTATTTTTTTATTAAAAGCATTAGAATTGAATGATTGAGAAAATATTTTGTAACGTTTGCATCAAATCAAATACAACTAAAGGGGGCAGGGATTATTGCCAAAGAAAACGCATGAGATTTAACTTTTTTTAACTAAATATTTATAGCTATTATTTCTTTTTTAATAGCCTTTTTAAAAAAATTTATCACACTTGTTGGAATATGTAATGTCTTCTGAATTCTAAAACTAAAAAATAATTATATCTTTATTAAATAAAAAAAAATTATCGTGCTACATTTTTTTCCCAAGTTTTAACTACTTGTGAAGTTCCACAATGATAGATAGGTCTAGTATTTCCTAATGTAAAGATCTTCCCAGTATAATACGCATGGTCCTTATATCTTAATATAAGAGTTAATTAATTTTTTTAGAAAGATTAAAAAATAAATAAAATATATCAATGTATTTATATTTATTATTTTTAAACTAATTTATAGAAAAACTAATTTATTTAATTTATAAAATGATATATAATCTATTGATTGATAATATATATTATAATTAAATAACTTTTTTAACTTCTTTAATCTCTATAATAAAAATCAACTGACTCTTGTATTAAATACTAGAAGTGGTATGAATTATAATAAAAAGTTTTTCCAACGTCACTTTATTATTATTGTTTTTGATACAGAGCAACTTTGTTATTGTTGTTCTTTTTTTGTCTTTTTTTTTTCCAGTGATGACCTCAATTGCCAAAGTTCATTATACATTAGAGGTATCCAGAATTTTCTTTTTGGTATCAATTATAGCACCAATGTAATTAAATCTTTTTTTTTTTCAAAATAAATAATTTAGGTAACCACAACATATTTTCTTCGTCCAAACATTTTCATACTTTAATAGGAAAATGTTTTGCATAAAAAATCAAGGAGATTTATTGTAAAAAAGGTTGGCCAATCAACTGTTCACCAAACAAAATTCCCTTAAAACTCGGACAAGGGCATGATAATTCTCATCTAGAAAGACTTTTACTTTCACTGACAGATCTAATAAGATTAAACTTGTATTTCTGTTGCTAGTCACATTTTCCTGGAAAAAAGAAAGAAAGAAAATTAAGAAAAAACAATAAAGTGAAGGAGAAAGCTAGCTACCCGATTCCCCCTTCCTTTTGCAACCTATCAAAACAAAAAAAATCAATAAGGCAGGTAGCTCTAATCATGCCCTAAAAAAAAAAGCTAATTACTTAGAATAAAAGTTTTGAAACTTGTTTTTGCCCCCAAGAATGTGCCTCTCTACATAGCAGGATTTAATGTTCCTCCTCAAAATTCAAGTCATTCTACATCCCTGCAAAAGGCAATAATTCCCATCATATTGTTGAATACCTATGTGAAGACTTTATAGTCTATAGTGAAGCTAATACCAAAATGTGTCCATATGAATGATATGTGAAGGCTTAGTACCAAAAAAATCAGATTGCTTATAAGAATCCATCTTACTCTGCAACAGGAACCTGCAACTTTGATGCTGATTCCTCTTTTTTTCCCCCCCAAGACATGTCCTTAATGAATTGGCGCACATCAAGCTCCACTTCCTTATTCCTCTAGAAGACAGAGATTATAACATTTACGAGTGATCAACTTAACTCAAGTACAATCAGAAATATTAAAAGCTCAAAAGTATCAATTGAGCATGACCCAATTCTTAGTACTCCAACACTTCATAAAGTGACCTGAAAACTGAAATATTATAATTGGAAGCTTACATGTCTTGGAATATTAGTCCCTATACTGTGACATTAATGAAATAACATGAGATAGGAACAGAAAATAAAAGGATTTTCATCCAAACGAAAAACAGAATATTTGAAGAATGCATAACTGATTGAACTAAGCATCAAGATTCAATCGAAGCCAACCAATGAATACTTGTTGCAAAAGTATAAAAAACCAATTTGGTAAGCAGAGTAGGTAGTTATGGTGTACTATGATGAAAGATGACTTATTGATGAGATTTATTCCAGCATACCACAAATATTGGGAATATGAGGACATAATTCCACAAAGTCACAAAAGGGTGTATGAATGAAGATGCAAGACAACTGAATAACCTGATATAATAGATAAGTCAAATAAAGTTACAAACATCTGTATATTGCACATCTGCATGGATCATTATAGATAAAACCTCTAAAGGACATCAGGTGTTCTAGTTACAAAATGAACTAGACTCTCATGGGTTCAATTCCACCATAAGTGCTTAAACAAAGAAAATATACAAACAATAATAACCAAGATTTAGGATTAAGACGCTTCTTCAATGTGGATGTTGCCAATTGAAACAAGGCTTTCAGCATAATTAAAAATACCATAACCAAGGCCAGCTTTGCGAATAGCAAACATTCTAAGCTCATTAGTGGTCAGATTGGACATAACAGTTTGTTGTTCAGCATTCTTCACTTTGGTAAAGATTTGAGGCAATTCGATAGCATCGCAGATAATTTCATTCTTCCAAATAGTCACTGGAAGTAATCGTAAGCCTGGATGAGCCAGCTAGTAAATCTCTTAGTCCAATCCCAATTTTCCTCCATCACCCACAACTCAACCAAAGAGGAATCAAAGTTTTCACTCAGGGTGTGAGAAAGCATAGCAAGTTTGTTCTCATATATAGCAAGACCATTGCCATATTCTGAATATGTAGAAGCTGAAGTAGGTGCTAGAATCAAACCAAATGATTCCGTTGCTATGTCAAACAAAATATCAAATCAATATCACCTTCACCAACCTTTTCCACACCTAGCTATAAGCCGGACCAAAAGATAGCTCCATTCCCATTAGTATTGAAACCGTTAGAACTAATAGCTACACCATCTAGACTATCACAATCGACTTCCTTCCATGACCCTGTTCTTAGAGAAAATACCTCCACTAGATTAACACGATTATCATCACTCTCAGAAACATAAATTTTCACTATCTTGTAATCATTAACAATTGCACTGTACCTAAATCCTAAATAGTAATTATCACTCTCAAACCAGTTAATAGCTTTAGGCACCCATCTGAAATCTCTAATCGCTGGATTCCACAAATAAATGGAATAATTGTTACTAGTAACACACAGCAAGCCGTTGCAGGAATCGACAATGCGACTACGCCGCACAGAACCGATAAAAAGTTCGTTCCGAACTTTAAGGACTTGCATCTCACGATCAAGCAAACATAAGCGCAAACGACCACGTTCGTCCTTATCTTCGAAAGTAAGAGAAGAGTTTTGTTGGGTGGAGTGGTGGAGGTGTTGAGCGATGAAAGAAGGGGTTTTGAAGAGATTTTTCCAATGTTTGCACACACATTGAAATCGGATTATGGATTTTACTGGAAGCCATTTGAAAATGCTTGAGATGATTTCTTGATGAAGATATGGAATGTCGCCCTCCATTACCGTTTGATTCATGGCGCTCGACTGTGAAGAATAGGTTTCTCGAAGGTAAAACCTTGACAATCAACGGGGCTTTATTCCAAAAAAAAAAAAAAAGAAGAAGAAAAAAAAAAGGAAAGGAAAGGAAAAAGACTTCATTTTTATTTATTTTTTTTTAAAAATAAAAAAATTGTTTAAAAATACATCATTGAAAATTTATTTGTCAAATAGGTCGTTCGCGTATAAACAATATTCCCATGTGCAAAAAGTTTTCCCTTATATTAAAAAAATCTTCTCTACATTTAACATCTATTTCTTATATATATGCGAATAATTTTTCCTTATGCACAACAAATCTTTTCTAAGTAGCATTTAGCAAATAAGTTTCCAACCTAAAAAACTAGGATTCAATTCATGACTTAATTTGTATGAATCCTCTTCTTTCTTTCTTTCTTTCTTTCTTTTTTTTTTTTTTGCAACGAGTAAATTGGTCTGACTAAATTGACGGGATTTGGCTTAGGTCTTTTCCTTTCCTGTCCTTTTCTCAATCTAAACCATTGAATTAAAATCTTAATGATTCATATTTTTTTATTATTATAAAAATATTATAATAATAATAATAAATTTTTATAATATATTAAATCTAAACTGAATCTTAATCACCGGCCCAAATTAAGAAAATGATAAAAAATAATGGGAAAGAAAAGGATCGAAGCGAAATCCAAATTGACCGGGATTAAATTTTAATTTTAATACCTATTGGGGTACCCCCACTTTTGCTTCCTTTTTTTAATTGGAATTCTATTTAAGGGAATTATGGCCTTGCCAAGGATTTAACTATTTAATTAACATGCTTAAGTCATTTTTCTATCTTTAATTGTTATTTTAATTATTATGTTTGCCCTATTCAAGAAAGCAGTAAGAAGGGGAAAAGCCACGGTAAAACTGGTGCTTAGTGTTTGGGTTGTCATTATGTTGTAAAGGCTTATTAACCAAATGCTACAATACCTAGAAAGCCATCTTGAGTTGCTTCTTACCTGCTTCATGGTGAGGTAAAAAAGAGAGAGAAGGGGTATAAAGAAAAAGAAAAAAAATGTAGAAAAAGAACTTTAAAATTATAAAATTTTAAATTAGATTTGTTATTAACCCCTTAGATGGAAAATGAGAGTGGAAAGAAAACTGAAGAGGAAAATGGAGAAAGAAGGGGGTTTTTCCTTACTTGGATAAGGGAAAAAAAAAGTGAGAGAAGTGAAAAGTGGGGAGGAAAATAAGATATGAGGCCCACTTTATTTTATCTCCAACTCTTCTCCCCACATTTGGAGAGATTTGGAGAAGAAAACTCTATTTTCATTTCTGCCCCTCTCTCATAGCGTCACTCCCTAATAAATATTAAGATGTGGGGTTCACCTCATTGTCATGAATATTAAGTTCTATTTTGCTCATAAAATCATATATTAGGTTAAAAAGTATTTAAAAAATCTCTAATAATATATAAATAAATATCTTTTAGAAATTAATTTCAACATCTTTATTTATTCTTACTTAACTACATTATTTTTTTCCTTAAAATCATGGCTTGATATTAAATCCTTGAAATTTAATACCATTTTAAGCAAATTCTCCTGCCAAATAATTTGATTTTAAATTATTATGATATTTAATTTGATTTTAAATATGATACATTTTGATATAAGGACAAGGATATTTTAGTCTTTTACATATTTACTCATTTTCCTTCTTCCCTATTTTCTCTTGTCCATCCAAGCAAAAGAAGTGATGACATTTTCTCCCTAATTTTCTCTTCTTTCCATTTTCCCTACTCTCATTTTCTTTCCTCCTAATTTTTTTCCCATCCAAGCATAGCATAAAAGTTGAGAAGAGAATGATAAAACTTGGTAAGTAATTTATAACTTATTTTTTTAGAGAAATAATTTATTTTAAATTTTATAACTTCAAAAATTTTTTCCCCTAAAAAAAGAGGAGATGTAGTGAGAAAAGAGAGACAAAGAAGGGTATAAAGATTGAAGAAAAAAGGGGGAGAGAAAAACGTGAGATGATGATACCTTATTTATTTCAATTTGATTATTTGCATTGTTAAGAAATTAGGCAAGTTAAAAAAGTTATCATGGTTATGAGAAAATTTATTAAACTATCATGGTGTATATGAGCATTTGATATTTAAAATTTTGTAATAGATTAAATATTTTAATTCATCATTTAACTTTTTAATTAGTATTAAATTCTAAAAATGAATACGAAATTTATAATAATGTAATAGGTCACATATAATAATAATATTAAATAGTTTAATTTATCTAGTATAAGATATTACCAAATGACATTCAAGTGTGGTATTCAACTTATTACACAGCCACCTATTACCAATATCTTTCTTTTTTTACCAACAAATGGCTTTCCTTTTATAGTCATTTGTCATACAACCACCCCTACCAATGTCACTCATATTATATAAGTAATAGATATTATACTATTTAATTATTAAATTAAATATATAAATTTTATTTTTTTAAAAAAAGGCTAGAGCATACATTTGGTCCTTTACGTTTGCGTCAAGTTTCATTTTAGTCATTTAAATTTAAAAAATGCATTTTTAGTCATTTAAATTCAACACCTTTAGTTTCATTTAATGAAAAATACTGACTTATTAGATTTAATCCATGACTGTGTAATTAAATGCTTGCAAGGCATCATTGTATTTCAAGATAATATTTTTATATTTTAATTAAAAATAGACATGACAAAAACGACTTATTTCCTCTTTAATAGTACGTCTAGTCCTAGTCCTTCAAACTAGGGTAAAGCTTCTTTGGGAGTGATTAACAATAGTGTTGGTAAATGGGCCAACGGGTTGGTAAAATGCCAGCCTGTCTTTTTTTTTTTAAATTTACTTTTTTTAAAAAAAATTTCATTTCATTTATCTTTCATCCACTCATATCATACTTATTTTTTTTTATACATTTATACTAGGAAACTAATTTCATTCTTATTTTCCTTTTTTTTCATCTACTCACATCACAAAAACATATAAATACATCTTTTTTAAATTTAATAATAGTAAAATAAATAAATATAATATGAAAAAAATGTCAAATAAAAAAATGAGGAAGTCGTTAAACAAAACATCACTGAGATCTGATTTATCTGAAAAGCATACGAATTTTTTTTAAAATAGTTAAATGGGCCAGCTCGTTTAACTTTCGGCCCGTTTAGCCCGAATAATAACTAGGCTCAGATTTTTAGACTTGAGCTCGTTTATTTTATCGGGTTAATGTGCTTAGCCCAGCCTATAGTACAAGTACTAATTCACAAGATGAAAAAAAGGATTGCATCATAGTTTGTTGATACACCAATGTTCCATAGTTATCGCATAATCTTGAATTATTGCCCCACACTTGAACACCATCGTAAATGAAACAATAACATCTTATTGGATATTGAAATTTAAAATCAAAGTTTATCGATATTGATTCAAATATAATGTTTGTATGGAAGAAAGGTGTTAGTATATTTTAGAAGGAAAATCAATGTCTGAGTGGGTCTCATACTTCCCATTCATCAATCTCTTTATTCAATGCCTGCATCTGCGACCAAAAACGGTAATTATCAGCATTAGAGATTCATCATAATCAGAAATATAAAAATATAAAAATAGTATATTAAAATATAAGAATGCCTTATCAGCATTTAATTGCACTGTCATCACTTAAATTTAATGAGTCAGTATTTTCCATTAAATAAAACTAATGGTATTAAACTTAAAGAGCTAAAAGTACACCTTTTATACTTAAAAGGATTAAAATGAAACTTGATGCAAATATAAATGACTAAATATATACTTTAACAAAAAAATATGTGAGTTTCGACTAACCCGCGTGATGCATTCTCAACCCGCTAGCATTATAAAGTTCTAAACTTTCTTATTAACTCATTATAATATGTTAGAATATGAGATTAATCAAAGTATTAAATATCAGATTCCCCATTAACTCAGTCTAGATACTGCTTCAAAGTTTAAGGATCAAATTATAGTCGGCAGTCGCCTGTTGTGATTAAATTAATATCTTTTATTCTATACTAATTATTTCAAATAAGAAGTATTAAAAATAACAAAAATATATTAGGAAATCAACTTAAAATAAAACAAAAAAAAAATTAATAAAATAAGTTTAAATCTTGGGAAGTACACTTATTGAGAGACGTCAAAACCTTTTGTTGTCCAAGTCTCAAAAAGAGAAATCTTCATAAAATAAAATAAAAAGAAAAGAAAGATCATTTCTCCTAATTTATTTTTGCAATATTAAGTATTGTGTTATTTATTCTCTCTTTTTTGACACACTCCCTCTTTTTATCTTTCCTCCCTACATTATTTCTCATTTTTTTTTCATTTAACCTCTCTCACTTGTCCTCTTTATACATAAGGGCATAATTGAAAAAAAATTACTTATATATTTATTGTGTTTAAATACTTTCTTGATAAAAAAAAATAGTTAAATCAAGCTTAAACTTGAGGGTGGAAGGAGTATATATTTAGTCTTGTGTAGGTTTTTTGTTTGAAGTAATATTTTTCTTTTTTCTCTTAGAAAAAAAATTAAATAACGTCTTCCAAAAAAAAACAATATGTTAGTAAAAATTGAAAATATTTGTAAAATTTAATAAACTTAATAATCACAAACTACATCTTTAATTATCCATTTTGAATAAAGTTTAAGTGACTAGTGTTGATTTTTATCTAAAACGAGATTATTGTAAAAGATCATTGTGACTATTGTGCCTAACATTGATATCTGTGCAAAAAATATTTGTAAAAGACCTTTTTAACTTATCTCTATCATTCTTGAAGAAAGAAATTAAAATATTATCTTTTTTTGTTTGTTTAAAACCTAGTTCTATCTCAATAACTGAACTAATGTTTATAAAAATTAAGAAAGATATGTGAAATTTATAATATTGATAAAATCAAATTAAATATTTGAATAACATTTTCTTGTAAAATATTACGTAAATTGCGTTTATTTTTCATGTAAGACTAAGATGAATATATAAATATGTGAAATTTGTTAATTCGTTCATTTCTTATATTTTAATTTAATTTAGATTTAAATTTGACTTAAATATCTATCTAAAATCATGTATTTATACATTGGTGAAAAAAGAATCAAATACTTATTTCCATCTATTCTAAAAATTATTTTAAATCATTACTCATTTCCTAATTTCCGTGTGGTATAAAGGGCATAATGATTGAGAAGATTAGTCATAAAAATTTTCTTGCAAAGTAGACTTGAAGTCTCCACACAAAAAAGAGAGTTAAAGACTTTTCGATCATCCATTTTCCATAGGTGAGCGTTAATTAACACATTTTTTCTTGTACGTGTCTACTATATTTTACATAGTTATTGAAGTGGTGATGCTTATTTCTTGAGTGAAAGATCTATACAACATCTAACATATCTTTATTTATAACTTGTTCTTAATATTGTCTATTTTGGGTTTCTATTACCTCTCACGGTTTTAAAATACGTGAAGAGGGGATTATCCAAATCTTTAATGTGAGTATTTCATTCTTATTCCAGCCAACAATGTAGGACATCACAAGCCACCCTTATGAGCCCAATGAGGACACTGGCACATTGATCCATATCAACTCAAACCTAGTTTTGATGTTATTTGTAATATCTCAAAGTCTCGCTCTCGATATTATTCTCTTTAGGGCTCTTGTCGCCCCTCACAACTTAAAAACACGTCAAAATGGGAGGTAAACATGATGTGATATCCTACATTGGTTAGGGATGATAATAAAAAATGTTACAAAGATCTAGATATCTCTTCCTCAACATATTTTAAAATTGTGAGGGGCAGTAAGCCTCAAGCAAATAATATCCAAAGCAAGGTGTTGAGATGTTTCAAAGGGTAGTAGTTGTGGGATAAAGAATTTTGTTGAAATCTTATAATTTGTATATGCAGGGTTAATAAATATGATGAGTTGATGTCATGGTTTGTTATAAGATTGTTATCAATTCAATAAATGTATCAAGGGTTGTTTTTTGCATAAAGTTTTTTTGAAAGTATGGGTTGCGAATAGAGCTGGGAATCAGGGCTCAAGGTAAGAAAAATTGCCGTTTTTTAAAGCCCGGCCCGCAGGGCCTGAACATATTTACACAAAATTTAACTACATGTCTACACGCCTCATGCAATAAAATAAATATTGTTACTAATTCATATTCAAAGGTAAAAAAAAGTATCCACAAATAATTCACAATCCGCACAAAAGTATAAGAAGGCAAGAAGTTAAATACTCTAAGCAACATGAGTATGACACTATCATTTTCATCTTCTTCACCACTATCATCAATTTCAAGAAAATTTGATTGTGCTTCAGTTTGAGTAGTAGGCTCTACTTGAGGGTAAAAATATCAAGAATTTCTTCTCACAAATCATGAATATATTCATAATCTTTATCTACAACAAAGAATAATCTAAAATGACAAATAACTCTATAAAAAACATAAAATACAAATAAATTAGTAAATTACCATCATATGTGAAACTTTACAGTAAATAAGAAATATCTAACGTATTTTTCTTATAAAATAAGAAATATCTTTTATAAATTTTTTATGATTCTTAATATAAAATATTCTTATGAAACTTAATTTTAAAAAAGATAATAACAACTAAATATTTTCAACATCATTAACAAAATATAAATGATCAATAATATTATTATCATATAAATAATTTTAAAAAATAAAAAGTATATCAGGGCCTAAAGGGCCGGCCCTTTTAGGCCCTCGGCCCTACAAGGCTGACCCTTTTAGGCCCGCGTTCACTTTTTAGGCAAAATTCTCAGGCCCGGCCCTTGTAAATTCAGGGCCTAAACGGGCCGGCCCGACGGGCTAGGCCCGTTTTCCCGGCTCTAGTCGCGAACAAAACAGGGGTTGAATTGTTATATGCTCATAAACTTTTGAACATAGAATTGAAGTGTGATCATTGTAATTTTTGTCATGAGGCTCCAAACTAATTAACATGGAAAATTAGAATTGAATTAATTCATATATATACTTACAGGTCTGATGAATATCTCCCACTGCAAATGGAACTCATTGAGTTTTAATCATCAAACTCTGTTGATTATGATCATTCAATTCCTCAAAACAACATTGTTTATTCAATCACTCCAATACGCCAATGGCATCCACAAATTCCCTCCAATTGTGATCAATATAACCCACAACTATATCATGAGCTAATGCCATATAATCACATGTCAATTGGGATGGCATTGTCTACTGACTTTCCATCATATGGCTCTTTTGATCATGACATTGTTTATATGGTTTCTCCAATACGTCAATGGAACCCACAAAATCTTTCCAATATCAATATCAAGAAGAGAAAGCCGAGAAAGAAATGGATTGAGGAAGAACATAGGTATATGCGTTGAAAATTTCTCAATTCCATTATATGTTATTTTCTTGTTTTTTTCCCTTTATTTATCATAACTGTCCTAACATGTTTTTTTCCCTTTCTAACTATAGGCTATTTCTGATTGGATTGCAAAGGTATAAAAAGGGAGATTGGAAGAATATTTTCAAAAATATTGTGAAGACAAAGACACCAAAACAGGTTTTTTAGCCATGTTGCAAAATTCTTCGAACGTTAAATTAATAAAGGGAACAAAAAGAGAAGAAGCATCCACGATATTACTGATCCTAATTGTTTAGTTATTATGGGAAAACACTCTCCTTATGTCAAAATTGAATGCATTGTTAAGGATATATGTAATATGGTGACATTGTTTTCTAGACGTGAAATTATTTCATTTTCTTGCATTGTAGTACATAAAATGATTACTTTTATAGCTCTGAAGTTACCTTTTATTTCCTTCCAACGGTTCAATTTCTTCTTCTTCTTTTACAATCCCGACTTTTATTTTTAGTTTGGCGTGCGGAAATGTTCATACTATTGATGAGTTTTATAGGATTATTTTTTTTATTGAAATCTATTAAATAAGAAATATTAATTTGAAAACAACAAAAGTATTGAAAATGTGAAAATCATGCACTAAAATGCAGATTTGTCTTAAAATAATTAACTCAAAATTTAAATTCCGGCCAAGAATCCTTGTGTTTTTTTAAGTATTTCAAAATTTCCAAACTTTAAAAGTTAGGAAGTTAGACGTCTTACTTTTTTTATGAGCTATAGCAACAGAAAGTTGATGTGATGAAAAGTTGTATTTTTCTTGGGAAAAAAGACCCACTATATTTTATGAACAAACTCTTTAATGTTTGTAAAATTCACTATCCAAACGCTCATATCAGTTATTCATAATATGTTAGAATATGATGAATCAAAGTATTAAAAATTAGCTCCCTACCAAAACAAGTCCATATACTTGTTCATAGTTTAATGGTCAAAATGTAGTCATCGGTCGTGATTAAGTCAATAGCTTTTAATTTTACGCTGATTATTTCAAATAAGAAGCATTAAAAATAATTAAAAATACATATAACATCAAATTTAAATAAAATATAACAATAAAATTACTAAAAAAAAAGTGTGCATAGATAAGAAATAAAAATATAATTTAAGAAAGGTACTTAAAACAATTATTATTTTAAAGATAAAAAATAAAATAAAAAATAAAATAATTATGTGATGTCAGATGTTCCTTCACATCCTTTAGTAAACATGTCACTTTTAACTATCCATACATATTAAGGAGACAAGAAGTTAAAAATTGGTTAAATTAAATTTTGTCAAGAGAAGGTAAACTAATTTCCATAAATTTCAAAATTCCGCATGGTTTCCCCTTCATTTTAAACTAAGACCAAACACCAAGTCTTGGACTCAACCAGCCAGCTTCAGAGTGATTCAGCCTACTGAATAGTTGTTATTTTCACTAGAAGCTAGTGACATGTTTTGTATGGATCAAGGGAACAATTAACATTAAGAGGAAGTGGGAACAAGTCACAAGAACCAGCATAAGGAGTGGAGCATGACCCTAGAGATTGAGTCAAACGTTGTAACACAAGACTTTCATATGATTTGTGAAAAGCAGCTAGAGATTTGGGTGGAGCACACAATCAGACAAGGTTACTATGATGTTACTGGTGTTAGCTTAGGAAGATACACAAATGAACAATGCAAATGGATGAGACAATTAAATGAAGATCAAGTAAAATTTGGCTTGGACAAAAATGCAGATTGAACTACTCACATGTGAATGCTGTTAGGAGCAATACCAGGGTGTGATTTGTCTATTGATAATTCTTCTACATATTTGGCTAAACCTGAGTCTAGTGTAACAAACACCCTTAACAATCTGAAACAAATTCAATAGGATTAAAGAGAGTTTTAGGGTTTGTTTGGTATGAGGGGAGGGGAGGGAAATGGAGGGATTTTGTTCCCCTCCCCTTGTTTGGATAACTAAAAATTTTAGGAGGGGAGGGAAATTTTCTAAAATTCTCCCTCCCCTCCCCTCCAAAATTGGGGGGATTTGGAGGGAAATGTTAATGTTTAAGCTTAAATTGATTAATATGTCTATACCATTTTAAAATATTCTCACAATAATACCATTCTCATTATTTAATTACAAAATTATAATTTTATATAGTAAATGCCATTTATAATTATATTTATTTAATTTTTATAATTATAAAATTATAATTTTATGTATTAAATTCTTTATATAATTATATTTTATTAAATATGTTACAAAGTTATTGATTACAAATTAAATGAAATAAGAGTAAAATTGTCCATATAAAAATATTTCTCCTCCCCTCCCCTCCTATACTAAACATAATACTATTAAAATCCCTCATCTCCTCTCTCTTTTTATCAACCCAAACAAGGTAAAAGAAAATCCCTCTCAAACCCTCTCCTCCCCTCCATCGAGCCAAACATAGCCTTAAAGAAAAGATCCTGAGACGTGCAAAATCCAAAGCCAAGGGGGAAAAACTTGAACCTTTTTAAAAACAAATTTGAGTCTACAAACATTTCAAAATACTCCATTTGACACGGCGAAGGAGCTCTCTGCCAATCCCTTCACCGCACAGGAATTTGCTGCAGATAAATCCTTTGCTGCAGAACTGTACCAAATTGATAAAAATGGCATACTTCCTGAACTAATATCTCAGGCTACAATGTACAAAGCTTGTGATGCGATCTAACCATAGACAGCAAAATCATACCCGAATTCCACCATACAACTCATTTGAACACTCAAAAACCAGTGTATTTAATTCATTTAACCAGCAGAAATTGATGAAAAAGCAAGAAACTTGAACTTGCTTCACTTACTTTTCTTTCTTCACATATTATACAGAATAAGAGATATATTTGTTAGCCGAATAAAAAGCCCAAATTAGTACACACACCAGCAACTAAAATACATTAAAAAAACTGAATAACCTGACCTCATAGACAAGTCAAATAACCTAAAAATATCAGTTATTGCTTATCTGCAGTCATCATTCTCGATAAAATCACAAAAGGACATGAAGTCTTATAGTTACAGAATGTAAAAAAAACTCTTATAGGTTCATGTCTTCCAAATATAGCAAGCTACTCAACGTGCATGTTGCCCACCGGTACAAGGCTTTCTGCATAATTAAAAATACCATAACCAAGGACAAATTTGTGGATGTCGATCGTCTTAAATTCATTAGTTATGTAATTGAACATAACCATTTTCCGTTCACCATTCGGTTCATCTTCATCTTCGAATTGTTCAATGTGTCCAGTCAGTGAATCAACATTGCAAACAATCTCATTCCTCCAAATAGTCACTGGAACTAACAAGCAGCCTAGATAAGGGCCACTAGTATATTTCTTAGTCCAACACCATCTCTTTGCGCATGTACCTTCCTCCATCACCCACAAATGAATCAACGATGATTTGAAGTCTCCGCTCAAAGTATGAGAAAGCAAAGCAAGCTTGTTCTCATGTGTAGTAAGATATTTTAGATATGATGTATTTGCAACTGAAAAGGGTGAAGAAGGCATTGGTATCAATGTAAACAATTCTGTTGCTATGTCAAATGAGACTATGATGTCAATATCATATTCATCCTCGTTTGCACCTAGCTTTGATCCAATCCAAACGATAGCTCCATTAAAAGAGAAACCATTAGAAGCTATAGCTACACCATCTAAGTTCCCAAATTGTACATCCTTCCATGACCCTATACTTAATGAATAAACTTGCACTTGATTAACCCGGCCATCAACTTCCTGAGCATTAATTTTTGCTATCTTATAATCATCAACAATTGGGCTAAACCCAAATCCTATATAGAATTCCTTACCTTCAAAATAACTAACAGAGCTAGGCAGCCGCCTCACCTCTCTAGTAGCCGGATTCCATACTAAAAGAGAAAGAGATGTAGAAAAAAATCCCATACAAAGCAACCCATTGCAGGAACCGAGCAAGCCAGTGCGGGAACCGAATGTCCAAAGCCACAACCCATTAACATCGGAAAAGGGATTGTTGGGAAGTTCAAGGATTTGCATCTCACGATCGAGCAAATACAAGCGAAAATGATCAGATTTTCCAAAATCTTGAAAAAGTAGAGAAGGGTTTTGATGAGAGGAGTGGTGGAGGTGTTCAGCGATGAAAGATGGGGTTTTGAAGAGATTTTTCCAAAATTTGCACACACATTGAAATCGGATTAGGGATTTTACCGGAAGCCGCATGAGAATGTCGGTGATGATATCTTGAGGAAGGAGTGGATTGGAGCCATCCATATCCATGTCCATCACGGTGCTCGACGGGAAAGAACCGCACCGAGCATCCAGGTAAGCCAAAGCCGGAAGGAATGAAAGGGAACTAGAGATTGGAGAAGGCCTAAAACGACGGACTTTTTTTTTTTTATCAATTTTAATATTTTATCAAAACAAAAATCAATTTTTAAGAAAATCAGTCAGTGATCATTAAAATTTTAAAAGTTAAAAAATCATAAATTTTTCCTCGAATTAAAATTTTTTTGAGTATTCATCGTTCAGATTCTCATAGATCATTTTTAATATTTTAATAAATATTTTTTTTAAATTTTAATAATCATCTTAAATATTATCAGTACTCATCTTCCATATTTTCAACACTTATCTATGATTTTTTTTTGTAACGAAAAACATAAAAAATGTCTACTGAAAAAATTAAGTCCTAAAAATGTGAAACATATGTACTAACAATATAGAATAAAAAAATTAACCCTGAAAAATTTAGTTTCAGCCCAGAGCCATATTGTTTTAGCATATCAAAAGTTTAAGGTCCTAATTATATTAAGCTATTGTTGTTCTTTTAGTATTTCAAAATTTTTAAGTTATTTGGTGAACCATCGTATTTTTCATGGCAACAGGGGGGAAGGAAAAAGGAACAATTGTGTTTTATGAGCAAGCTTTTTAAAAGTTTGTATATCTGAAGCTCTAAACTCTCTTTTGTCAATAATTTATAATATGTTAGGATATTAGATTATTCAAAGCATTAAAAATCAGACTCCCCATTTGGCACGTCTATATCCTAGTCCAATTGTTCAAAGTTAAATGATAAAATTATTGTAACTCGTTGTGATTAAATTAATATCTTTTAAGTCTATACTAGGTTTTCAAATAAGAAGTACCAAAAACAAGTTATATATATATATATATGTTAAATAAAACAAAACAATAAAATCAATAAAAATAAAGTGAGCATAGATAAGAAATAAAAAACATTTTAAGAAGATTGCTAAAAAGTTCATGAATTGAAGAAAATAAAATAATTACGTGATCTAAGATTATCCTTAATATATGTGCGTGCGTGTCAAATACCCCACAAATATATATGAGTCATTTTTAACTAGTGTTATTAAATATCAGACCAAAAATTATTATTAAATCCTGATCGGATTGACCGATTCAACCTTATTAATTAGTTAATCCTGGTTCAGTTTTTTTAATTTTTTTTAGAATTTCATATTAATAATCTTAAAATCTTCACTATCTTGTCAGTTTGGCCATTGACTCAGTACTCCAACTAGTTCAATGACTAGTCTGAGTTTAGTAATTTGCTTTTAACTACCTGGTACATAATTAAGAAAAAAAAGTTAAATTTTGTTAAGAAATTAAAATGATTTCCGTAGTTAACCAAATTCCCTAAGGCTCCCTTCCATTTTACACCAAACCAAACACCAAATCTTGGACTAATTGTTCCAATCAAAGAACAAAATATCGGACTGGGCAATGAACCGGTACGATACAGATTCAAAGGTCAATGGGTCAACTGGGATCGGACCAGTTATATTAAAATATTACAATTTTTTAGTAATAATATATATATTAATATATTTTTAAACTTCTATAGATAAAAATGAAGATTTAAAAAAATGCTTAAAATATATTAGTATTAGTTATGATGCCTATATTTATGCAATGATATCTTGTTTCCTATAATTAATTAATTATTATATCCCTTCAAAATCTTCTTCTTTTTAGATTTGTTTTTTCTTTACCTACTTTTATTTTCCCCTAAAAAATAACATGAGATAGTAGTTAGAAGAATAAAAAATGCTTAAAATATATTAGTATTAGTTATGATGCCTATATTTATGCAATGATATCTTCTTTTCTATAATTAATTAATTATTATATCCCTTCAAAATCTTCTTCTTTTTAGATTTATTTTTTTCTTTACCTACTTTTCTCTTCATCTTAGTGTTCAAACCGGTTCATGGGCTAATGCATCAATTAGACCAGACCACTGACCGGTCACCGGTTCAACCTGTTGAACCGGCCAGTCTGGTCCAATTTTTTGTACAATGGTTCCAATATGTTCGATCCATTGAACAAATCTAGAAGCTAATGATGTATTGCCTCCTATTAATATAAATTCTAATTGCAAATTTTTGATATAAGATCCAACATATAGTACAAAAATAATATTGTTTTATAGGAACAATGGCATAATCACTTCATCACACCACCAAGGCCTACTGGAGCCAAGGGGGTCAGATGCCTATTTGGTCTACAACCAAGTACCAGCCATAATGCAACTACTTCATCACAAATACGATTTACAATTAATCCAATCTTCAACATCCACAAAACATAACCTTGTAACACAATGCTATCATAAACCACTTTTTAATTACTTAAGAGATATAACTCTCCTTTGAAAAAGCTCCAATGGTATCTTCATTCTGAAGGCGGGAAACAATATCTCAAACCCAAAATATGCACGTGTTCAAACTAATACAGGAAACATGATGATTTATCACATTTCTATATAAAAAAAATAATTGTATCCTTCATTATACAAGCTAAGGGCATACCAAAAATATTGAGAAGCACATAGTACTCGAGAAAGAACCAATGAACAAAGATTGAATATATAAAAAGGGATCATGTATCCAAAATGAAAGAAGTGCAAACAGTAAAAAGGACAACAACTTGCACTAAGTCACAAACCAGTGTATTTAATTTATTTGCCCATTAGGACTACACCGACATGGGCACCTACAGTTGGATTTGCTTAATCCTAAAAGCTCTAACTCATGACATTTCTTGGAAATTAGGAATTTGTATTACCTGTTGGGAGCTATGGGATGTGAGAAATCACCACCTCTTCACACAGGAAACATACTCTACAGATAGTATGGTGTCTCACAATAGGATTACAGTAGTTCACACTGCTAAAAGTTTTTCCACTTTTAAATGCTTATTGTAAATCTTGTTGATAGTTGATACCTCTAGTCTAGTTTTCTAACACTGTACATATTATTTTGGGGCAATGAAATTTCCCTTTCACTAAAAAAAAAGGAAAAAAATTATTTACCCATTAGAAATTAATGAAAAAGCAAGAAATTTAAATTTGTTTCACTTACTTTTCTTTCTTCACATGTTATACAGGATAATAGGTATATTTCTTAGCCTAGCATAAACCCCTAAATAATGCACACACTAGCAAATATACGTGTCTATCTTTGAAAGAAAGCTTAATAACCTGATATTATAAACGAGCTAAATAAAGCTACAAACATCTGTTATTGCATATCTGCAATCACAAAATGAACTAAAATTTTATAGGTTCATGTCTTCCAACAGTGCTTAAACCAAGTAAGTATAAAATATGACAATCAAGATTTAAAACTATACCTATTCAACATGGACCTAGCAAATTGGTACCAGGCTTTCTGCAGAATTGAAAATACCATAACCAAGGAAAAATCAGCGGATATCAATCGTCTAAAATTCATTAATTTTGAAATTGAGCATAACAGTTTTCCGTTCACCATTTGGTTCATCTTCATCTTTAATTTGCTCAATTGGTTGAGGCAGTGATTTAACATTGCAAACAATCTCATTCCTCTATATAGCTACTAGAACTAATAAGTAGCTTAGATAAGGGCTACTCATATATTTCTTAGTCCAACACCATCTCTTTGCACATGTACCCTCCTCCATCACCCACAAATGAATCCAAGATGATTTGAAGTCATCACTCAAAGTATGAGATAGCAAAGCAAGTTTGTTCTCATATACCGTAAGATATTTGTGATATGGTTCGTCAGTAATAGGAAAGGCTAAATGAGGCATTGATATCAATGTAAACAATTCTGTTGCTATGTCAAATGAGACTATGGTGTCAATATCATCTTCATCCTCCTCTGCACCTAGCTTTGATCCAGTCCAAAAGATAGCTCCATTAAAATTGAAACCATTAGAAAAAATAACATCATCTAACTTTCCAAATTCTACTTCCTTCCATGTCCCTATATTTATTGAATATTCTTCCGCTTGATTAACCAGATAACCATAATCAGAATCATGAAATTCACTATCTTGTAATTGTTGGAAATATTGTGTGTGATTGTGTTAAAGGAAGAAGTCTCATATAATTTAAGATTGGAAACGCCCTAGTATACAAGAGCTTGAGTTAGTAAAAAGATGATAAGAGGAGTCTTTGAACTAACCGTTGGATTTTTAATTGACCGGTTTTAATGACATTTAAAAGGTTTTATTATATTAAATTTTCATTAATACTTGTTTTGTAACTGTCATTTTAATTGTTATTAAACTGTCATAAATAGTCATTATTGCTGCTCAAGGGTCATATGATTTTTGCCTATAAAAGGCAATGTATGGAGTAAATTCAAGAGTACCGAGGTGAGAGCACTGAGGTCTAGTGAGACGGAAGTCCCGAGCTCCTCTTCTCTCTCTTTTCTTCTGAGTTAAACTAATATTTTTTGCAGTTTTGTCACCGTGCTTTCTGCAGGAAGGGTTCATTTTATCCTGGGGAGTGCCGCTTCCTAATCTATTAGGGGGTTGTAGAATATCTCCTAAGGACAGCGTCATTGGACGTGACTCGAACTATTTGTTTATTGTGTTTCAATAGGTGATGCCGCTAAAAATCTGTACGGTGTAACGTGCCGACGCCAACAATCTTAGGAGATATCTCCTGTTGATTTTGTGAACATCATGATGTGGTCTTCTCCAATCTAGTTGGTTGATCACAAAGAAAATGAGATGAGTTTATTATTTAACTTTTGGTCACATTTTCTTTACCTAGAGAATTTAGCAAGGCATCTAGTTTTTTTTTTATCCATGATCTAGTGTTCGTGTGTTGACAATATGCAGGAAGGCCGAATGTGTGGAGATGCAAATGAGAGTAAAAGGTTTAAACTGAGATGAGTTTAAACAAAGAGCTAATCAACAAATGTTGAAATAATGCCGTTTCTAATATGATGTTTGGGTCAGATGGTGAAGTTCCTGGGAATCTAATTTTCTTGAGCTAGAGGTACGCATTTCTAGTTGAGTATAGTTCTACAATAGTCAATTGGTCTTGAGGTAATCTAATTTTCTTTGAGAAAAGAAAGCAACTGCTTATTGTGAGTAGCTCAACATAGTTTTGTTTATTCCTATAATAAAAATATCAGAATCATGCTTTCCTTCACAACACTTGTGAAGAAACACTCTTTTATATATTTATAAGCATCAAGCTTTGAATGAGTTGGAGTTTAAGGGGAGGGTGTGTCTACTCTTTACCATTATAGTCTTGATGAATGATTACTCAGCACTCACGGCCTTAGAGGAAAACATGGCAGAAACAGGTGTGTCTAAATTTTAATTTTTACTTCTATGACCATGTTTAGATATATGCTTGAATGATATGAGATTCTTATCATGGTTAGCAAAAATTATTATAGATAGATATTGTGGTGATTTTTGTTTGCTGGAATTGCCAAATGAGTTTTGAATATTGTAGTGCTTATGTGTCTCTTTCATGGTTGTTAAAAGTGGAACATGATTACATGTTGAATTGGGATAATTAACTTGCTGGAAATTCTGATAGTTATTATTTTAAATGGTATTATTAATATAGGAGGTTTTATTACTTTTGGTCAATAAATAGTATTCCATTGGTGAATTAAAGCATTTAAGTTGGATTATCTCTCTTGAATTTATGGCAAACAGTAATTTTGTGACAAGGCACCAACAGTCAGGCATGTGTAAAATCCTTATTAATGAGGAAATAAAGGATTATCATCAATTGTTTGATGTGATTGTGTGAAAAATGCTTATACTTATAAGCCTATTTGCGGTAGATTGACTGATATATAAGGGTTTGGAAAATGCCTTGACCAAAAAAAAAAAAAAAAGAAAAAAGAAAAGAAGGGGGTGAATATATATTTATGGTGAGTTGGTCTATTCCATATTGACATGCTAATATTTATGATCATGTCTTTGCTATGAATATTTGGATTTGGAAACATTCTAATTTTATTAGAATGGAATGGGATTACATATTATATAGTGAGATTCTAATTAAATTAGAATTATTATTTATAAGGTATGAAAATATTTTTGAGATATTTGAAAGTGTGGGGGTGCCTAACATATGGAGTACCTTATAAGTTTTTAAAGTTATAAATTGTTGCAAATTATTGCAAATTGTTTCTTGCATCATTTGATAAAACAAGCTGCGGTTTAAAATTAATTATGTGGATGTTTTGTTATTTGCTATAGAGAGCAAATTTTGTGAATTATTTGTGTGGCATGAAAATTTAATCATTTATATAGAGATAAATGTGTTTAAATTTCACAATTTGCGAGTGTATATTTATAGTGGTATAAACATGCATAACTATTGTAAATATTGAATTTATAATGAAAATATCATGTGTTTTAATATGACTTCAAAATTTAATATGAGAGCATGTGTGAAGCAAATGTGATTTTGGGTGTTAAAATTATAAAAGAATAGTGATTATATACAATATTGAGAAATGTTTATGAAATTTTTTTTGAGAACTATTGTGAATATTCTTTATGATTCTAAAACAATTTTTAAAGTGATTTAAAAACTGATTTTGCTACTCAATTTGGGTATGTACAAATTGTTGAGAATTTGTTGCATTAAAGGATGTTAATCCTGTGATATAGCTTGTGTTATGGGAAGATTGAGTGTATATAAATATGCAGTCTCAAGAGAAAATTTGAATATTTGAAGGGTACCATAAATATTGGTATCATATACAGTGGATTCCCGTTGTATTGAGATATACGGATGTTCAACTGAATTTCAGTTTTGTATGAGAAAGTGTATTAGTAACCAAAATAAATTATTATGTGAATCAAAGTATTTTACTCTAAAATTGGCTGAGATTGGAGGCTAAATTGTTGAAAATCTCTTAGCAAAAATTGTGGGTGTAAAACCGACATTTTATGTTGATAAGTTGTGATTGCTAAATAGCAATAACCATTGTTGAGAGAATAATGATACAAGTGAATATCGTTTGAGATATGATGTGAATGAGCTAGCTTAGAAATTATGGAGTTATCTCAATCGATTTTGTGAGGTTAAAAGTTGACTTGCCGATCCGTTAACAAACTCTAGGAAGAATCAAATTAGCCGAGGGGAATGAGACTAAAGCCAATTTGAAATTAACAATGATGGTAACCTAACCTCTGTGATTGGTGATCCTATAAAGGAGGTTCAATGGGTAATAATAAGTAGTTTGTTAGTTCTGCTAGCACTAAAATAAATTACCAGCCCCTTCCTATGGAAAGAGAAAGTGCTAGAATGCATTTTGGTGAGGTTGAGCAAAAGCTTTTAATGATTTCATAATCCTACAGGATGGTGTGCTCGTTGCAAGTACATTTAATGAAATAACCTATATGAATGAAGAATGGGGCCACTCCTATGAGATTGTGGCAAAATCTCTAGATCATTCGTTAAATACCAGGACACACGCATGGCCATTTTAACATGCAAAAATGCGTTAACAGTGGAAAATGTGGGGGTATAATCTGAATCTTAATGTCTCTGGTATACGCCCAAGAGGTGTTAGTTCATAGTCTATAAGACCACTGGCATCTCTGTGTACTAAGTGTTATTAGTCTAGATCTAGTTCATAGTCTAAAGGACCACTATATACAATAGTTATATCCATATGTGTAATTTGGTTAATGAGGCTACGAGCTTCTTTTGACGCATGTGGAGGATTGTTGGAAATATTGTGTGTGATTGTGTCAAAGGAAGAAGTCTCATATAACTCAAGATTAAGAACGCCCTAGTATACAATTAAATATGAGCTTGAGTTAGTAAAAAGATGATAAGAGGAGTTTTTGAACTAACCGTTGGATTTTTAATTGACATGTTTTAATGACATTTAAAAGGTTTTATTATATTAAATTTTCATTAATACTTGTTTTGTAACTGTCATTTTAATTGTTATTAAACTGTCATAAATAGTCATTATTGCTGCTCAAGGGTCATATGATTTTTGCCTATAAAAGGCAATGTATGGAGTAAATTTAAGAGTACCGAGGTGAGAGCACTAAGGTCTAGTGAGACGGAGGTCCTTGAGCTCCTCTTCTCTCTCTTTCTTTTCTTCTGAGTTAAACTGATATTTTTTTACAGTTTTGTCACCCTACTTTCTGCAGGAAGGGTTCATTTTATCTTAGGGAGTGCCGCTTCCTAATTTATTAGGAGGGTTGTAAAATATCTCCTAAGGACAACGTCCTTGGACGTGACTTGAACTATTTGTTTATTGTGTTTCAATAGGTGCTGCCGCTAACAATTTGTACGGTGTGATATGCTGACGCTAACAATAATCATTAACAGTTGGACTAAATCAAAATCCTATGTGGAAATTCTCATCTTCAAGATAATCAACACCTCCATGTACTAGTCTTTCCTCTCTAATTGCTGGATCCACACTAAAAGGTAAAGAGATGTAGGAATAGTAGAGAGTGTAAGACAGATCTAGCCATTCACTCTTAGAAAAAAATACTTGTAACGTCCTTTTTTTGGGATTTTTAACGTCCTTTTATGGGGGGACGTCTATGTCAGCGACGTAGTAAAATTGGACTTTAGACGTCCTTTAGAAAGGGACGCCTAAAGAGGAGACTTTAGGCGTCCTCTTTAGGCGTCCTTTCTATAAGAAGGGAGGCCTAAAGTTGTGCCTTTTTAGGCTTCCCTTCTCTAGCATAAGGGATGCCTAAATGATTTTTTTAAAAGGGTACTATTTGTATTGTTTCTACCCCCATACTGAAGTGAACAACCTTACACAGTAAGGAAACATACAGCAAGCAGTATATAATTAACTCCTATAACATCCAGCAATAAGAAAACATGTATGCATAGTGTTGTCAGAAATATTGTCTACTAAACAACTACTAAGTAAACGTATAGGTAAACATATACTTCTACAGATCTAGGTGTTGAAGAAGTGGCCCAGCCAACAAGTCTCTGACCAAATTAATGTCTTCATATAAATAGGCAGCATCATTATCAAAGATCTGCAAATTAGAAAATACGATTACATAAAATCAATGAGTTAAAGAATTGTTTAGCAATTCAATTAAAATACACCCAAAATATTATCATTTGATTACCTGTTGAAAATCACTTATAACGCCACTTTGAATGATATTGTAGATGTAAAGGATAACATATTAGCCACATTTAGTACCCCTTGGCTGTTGAGGGCATTATAAATCAAAAGTAATTAGTTAAAATCAATAACATACATCATATCTAAAACAACCATAAATAATAGAACTTAAATTAGAACCACATACTTGGGGATAATACCACTTTGGCTTGCGAACAACTCTACCCTCACGTGACCCGCCAAACATTCTATATATTTGGGTCGTGCTACTGTTAAAATGTAAAACAAAAAAAATTAGAACAATTTATTTAAGTCAACAATCAATTAAATAAAAAAGAAATAACTTACATGTTAAAGACGGATTTTGTGTCCTTGTCGGGCTTTTTCTCAAAGAATCAAACCAATAGATTTCGTTGATGTGCGGACAAACAACACACAGGCTTCAATGGTAACTTCAACAATACACAGATTAAAATGAAGTTTAGATTAGAAGAAAATTATTTCTTAAACATCCCAAAAAATAAAAATACAAGTACATACCCTTGAACAATTGGTGCTAGATAACATCGCAATTTGGTCGCTGCCATTGTGAAGCCCACATAATGCATCCTATGTTGGACATCATTTTTATCCCCTGTCATATTTTCCGTACACAAGAATCCGTATAAAGTTTATCTTTCCTTATCGATGCATAAGCGGTAGAAGGACCTAAAATAGAAATAAAATGACCAATTAATTATTGAACTTATGAAACCAAAAAACCATTACATCAATTGAAGGAAAGAAAAACTAACCAAATGGCAAGTTTGACCCATCTTGCATCTATCTCCTCAAAATGCAGAAACTCCCTAAGATATTTATTGTCGATCGTGTAGGGATACGTCAATTCTGTGCCCACAATCCCTAGAGGCATATTCAAGTCGATTTGGCGAATACTTTTGTAAATCTGTTGTAGCCGTGCTAAAAAGAGCCATTTCATCGCATCTTACTCATCTTATTACCATAACATACAAAACCAATTATTATTATAATGATGCCAATAAATGTCAAGTAATATGAATATAGTTCCTACCATTGGTGGGGTTGCCAACGTGCCAATAAGATATTGAGGCCAAAGGATGAAAACTCCAATTTCCTGACCCAACGTGGCAACCTCAATGTCAGGGATAGGGATGGCTGCACCTTCTTCCCCCTCTTGAACACATGTCACTGTCACCCTATGTAAATACTGTAGAATTTGATTATGATGGTTGGTGGTAGCTTGTGTGTGAATGAGAGCATCGTCAACAACACGAATCATGGGGGCATCCAAATAGAGGATACACGATTCACCTGACTCCGGAGTGGTAGAAGGCTGGCCCAATGGTTATATAGTGTGAGAAGGGTGGCCTAGGGGTTCTCGGGTCTGGGAAGGCTGGCCACAAAGTTTCGGAGTGTGGGAAGGCTGGACAAGGGGTTCTGGATTGTGGAAAGCCTCCCCAACGAGTTGCGGAGTGTGGGAAGGCTGTCCAAAGGATTCCTCCGGTGGGTTATGACTTCCTTTAGTGCTGGGGAAGGGCGGGGATTCTTGGGTTCTAACCCTAGTACCCTCTATGTTAGAATCAAACAATGATTTCATTTCACCATGTAGCTCTGCCAATAGCTCATCTCGAAGATCTTCTCGGAGCTGATCGCGAAGCTTAGCCATAAACTCTTTACTGGGTTCAACTTGTGATGTTATTTGTGAGGCTTTGCCAAAATACTCCGCGATACCAACTCTCCTTGGCTCCCCTCTAACACGACCGGGGTATTCAGCTTTCCCAATCGCCGTTGCAAATATGTCCATCCGTCCACTAGGAGTGAACAAACCTTGGCTACTCTGCACTTCCAGTTCGTCCTGTAGCATACAATTCATTATAAACGAAAATTAAACGCTGGAAATGTGAAAGAATTTCAAAATTAATTACTTATGCTCTTACTACTTACAATCCTCGAGGTAACCTCAGCAATATAGCCGGATTTATATATTTCCTACCCTTAATCCTCCCTGCTTTCCATTTTTTGTGACGCGGAGGAGGAGCTGGCGCTTGTACAACAACGGAAGGATCTAATTTCGTAGCTTCCTTCATTTTCTCCAGCTCTACTGCCATCATCGTCCGCTCTAGCTTCCTGTATGTTAGTATATTAGTATGTATGTAATATACTATGTATATAGTAGTATAATTTTTTTACACTATTTAAAATTAAAAAATGGATTTCTCATTTCTAAATTTCAATTTCATTTTAATATTTAATTTCTGAATTTCAAAATGGAATATTTATTATTTATTATAAAATTTCAATACTTTATTATTTTGTTATTAATTTCAATAAATAATAATCATCAATATCAATATTGAAATAGAAAATAAAATGAAATATTTTTTCTTATATTTTATTAGAATATTAAAATGAAACTGAGAATTATCGAAAAAAAAATTTCACTATAGGTGGCTTTTAAGTTCACTGTCAAATCCCAGGGCGCAACCCTAGACAGGTGGTGGAAACTACCAAATTGGAGTATAGTAGGGGCTATGATAAGAAACACTTAATTTTTTGTGCTCTTGCTACGGTTAAGCAATCCTCTTTGGATAATTCGTCTAACCCAATGATAGCTATAATGTCCTGAAGTTCTTTGTAACATTGTAAAGTTTGTTTAACTCTTTGCGTAGTTTCATAGTGTTCTTCGCCAATGATCCGAGCTTGTAGCATAGTTGATGTTGAATCTAAAGGATCTATTGTTGGATAGATACCTTTGGCAACAAATCCTCCTGATAGTACGATAGTAGCATCTAAATGAGCAAATGTCGTGGCAAGAGCAGGATCAGTCAAATCGTCTGCATGTACATAAACTGCTTGAATATAAGTTATGGAACATTCTTTGGTAGCAGTAATTCTTTTTTGTAAAGAACACATTTGGATACTAAGGATGGGTTGATAACCCACAGTGGAAGCCATTCGACCTAATAAGGTAGATACTTCAAAATCCTGCTTGGACAAATTGGAAGATATTGTCGATAAATAGTAGTATGTTTTGTTCATTGACATTCCGCCATAGTTAGGGCAGTAAAACTAGCTCTCATACGAGCTCTGGGAGGTTCATTCATTTGACTGTAAATTAGAGCCACTTTTGATTCTACAATATTTTTTCATTAATTACTCCAGATTCTTTCATTTCCATGTAAAGATCATTTTCCTTATGAGTATGCTCACCTACTTCCCCAAATACGGATACACCCCTATGAGCTTTGGCAATGTTATTGATTAATTTCATAATGAGTACTATTTTACCTACTCCAGCTCCATCGAAAAGTCCTATTTTTCCTCCATGGCAATAAGGAGCTAAAAGATCTACTACTTTAATTCTTATTTCAAAAATGGATAATTTTGTATCCAACTATATAAAGGCAGGTGCGGATCTATGAATAGGAGATGTTGTGCGAGTATCTACAGAACCTTAATTATCAATAGGTTCTCCAAGCATGTTGAAAATTTGTCCTAGAGTTGCTTCGCCGACTAGAATACTTATAGGAGCTTCCGTGTCAATCACTTCCATTCCTCTCATTATACCATCTATAGCACAAATAGCTACAGCACTAACTCGATTGTTTTCTAATAATTGTACTTCACAATTCATGTTAATTTGTTGACCAATAGTATCTTAACCCTTAACTATCAGAGCATTGTAAATATAAGGCATCATTCCTGGGGGAAAAGCTACATCCAGTACTAAACCAATTATTTAAGCGATATGTCCCAGTTCTTTTTTTTTTCAAGCGTAGAAATCTCAAGACCAAAAGTGGTAGGATTTATTCTCATAATAAAATATATTAATTTTTTTTTGCAAAAAATTTTGAAATACAAAATAAATGTTTGATAACAGAGTGAGTTGACAAGTTGATCTGATAATTCAGTAAGAATTCAATAAGAAATAGGAGTTAATACTGGATTTTCTTGGTACCATCCAACCAATTTAATTGTTTACTTATTCCATTTTTCAATTTCAATGAGTGAATTTTCAAGTTCAACCAACTCATTTTCAAAATATCAAGTGGATAAAATCTTTAGAAAGTCTTTCATTTGTCTATCAGTATAGACATACCTTCTATATTATCTATGGAATTTAAACCTGAACTTTATTTATGATTTTTTTTCTATCCCATTGATCCTTATTTCAACATACAATTTATACCTGGCATAGATATTTTTTTACATATACTTTTTCTTTTCATGAGCAAATTCTGTATATTTTCACATCTAGGATTTACACATACAACATATATCACTGTCAAGGGTGAATTTCTTATTATTTACATTTTTTGATTAAAAAAAAGGGGGGGATAAGCTATAAGAGATTATCAATTTGAAAAAAAAACAAGGATTGGGTTGCGCCATACATATGAAATAGTATACAATAATGATGTATTTGACAAATCAAATACCGTCGTTTAATAACAAACCATTCTAATTAATTGATATGATAATATTAGGTAATAATCTTGTAAAAGATTCCTGTGAAAGGTTTCATTAACTTCTAAGTCATGTTGAGTAAACCTTGCTTTGTTGCGAGAATTCTCAATTCATGAGTTTTAGGGAGGGATTTATGTCACCACAAACAGAGACTAAAGCAAGCTTGGATTCAAAGCTGGTGTTAAAGATTATAAATTTACTTATTATACTCCAGACTATGAAACCAAAGATAATTATATCTTGGTAGCATTCCAAGTAACTCCTTAACCTGGAGTTCCGCTTAAAGAAGTAGGTGCCGCGGTAGTTGCTGAATCTTCTACTAGTACATGGACAACTGTATAGACCAATGAGCTTACCAGTCTTGATCGTTACACAAGACGATGCTACCACATCAAGTCTATTGCTGGAGAATAAAATCTATATATTGCTTATGTAGCTTGTCCTTTAGACCTTTTTAAATAAGGTTCTGTTACTAACATGTTTACTTTGATTGTGGGTAATGTATTTGGGTTCAAGGCCCTACACGCCCTACTTTTGGAATATTTGTGAATCCCCCTTCTTATTCTAAAACTTTCCAAGGTCTGCCTTATGGCATCCAAGTTGAGAGAGATAAATTGAACAAGTACAGTCTTCCCCTATTAGGATGTACTATTAAACCAAAATTGGTGGACTTGATTTTACCAAAGATGACGAGAATGTGAATTCCCAACCATTTATGCATTGGAGAGATCGTTTCTTATTTTGTGCCAAAGCAATTTATAAAACACAAGCTGAAACAGGTGAAATCAAAAGGCATTACTTGAATGCTATTGCAGGTACATGCAAAGAAATGATCAAAAGAGCTATATTTACCTAAGAATTGGGCGTTCCTATCGTAATGCATGACTACTTAACAGGGGGATGCATTGCAAACACTATCTTGGCTCATTATTGCCAACATAATGGTCTACTTCTTCATATTGTAATCAATGTGTTTGTCCTTCTTCTAGCAATCCAAATTTCAGGTCGAAAATATTAGGGGGAAAAAAACATAAATCAAACAATCCAAGAAACCATAAATCAAACACAAATATGGAGATCAATACCCATAAATCACTGTCATCAATGGTGAGAACCTACTGTGAATGATGATTGAACAAGAAGCACACAATGAAATATCAAACCAGTAAGGGAAGATGATAGAATAAGCATAAAGATGAAATCTTGAATAGCAAAGGAAGACGCAATGAGGAACTTAACATGACCTCCTTTCGATGAACTCTTGAGCTTCCATTAAACTCTGACCTCCTTTTTGTTCATTTTCTTTGGATCTTCATTGAGAGGAAGAGAGAGGGAAGTAGGGTTTCATTAGGAGGTTTGATTTTGTCCATTTTTGTTGGATATTTTCATCGTAAAAACTTCAATGGCAAAAAGAGACAGGGGTTTCATTGACAGAATCCAAAGAGGGCTGATTTTGTTCATTTTCATCAAACCTTTGCCGAGGTCTATAGGACAATAATCCTCGCAGCAAGCAAATCAGCGACGGCAATAATGAGGTGAGAACATGGGAGGAAGGAGAGGGACGAAAGAAGAGGCTAGGACATGATGAGGTGGAAAGGGTATAAGAAGTAGGTGGCAATGAGGTGGCAATTTGAGGGTCATGTAAGAATGCCAGGTGTCTTTTTAACGGTAAAAATTAACCTCGTTAATGGAAAGGGGGGTACGTTTTAACACTTCCAATTTGAGACAAGAACTTTTAAATCAATATTACTCTTAGACCTATATTTTTGGGGCATATTTATTACTTAACCCTTCTTTTTATGTCATTCTCTCTTTAACTTATCTCTGTCATTCTTCAAAAAAAAAAAGTAGTATATCTTTTTCTTTTCGTTTTAAAACCTAATTCTATCTCAATAACCGAAATAATGTTTATAAAAATTGAGAGAGATTTGTGAAATCTATAATCTTGATAAAATAAAATCAAATATTTGAATTATATTTTCTTGAATAAAATTTTATGTGAATTGTGTTTATTTTCCATGTAAGACTATATGATTATTAAATAAATAAAAATTGATCGGACTAAGGTAATATATAAATATGTGAAATTTGTTAATTCGTTAATTTTCTTATATTTTAATTTAATTTACATTTAAATTTGACTTAAATATCTATCTAAAATCATATATATATATATATATATATATATATATATATATATATATATATCCATTGGTTTAAAAAGAAAGAAAAAAGATAAAAAAAAACTTTAAAATTATAAAATTCTAAACCAGAAATTTTTCAAAACCACCAAACTTATGTCAAATTCATTAGGTCCTGTTGGTCAATCATATGTTGCCTCCTAGATTATTTGCACGCATCAGCACTTAACCCTGTTTGCCCACTGTTAGCCTAGTAAAATTTCTGGAAAAGCATTTGGAAAAAAAAAAAAAACAAGAAACAAGAGAACAGAGCTGTGCAACCGCAGGGCCATCGGTGAAGGGGAAGGTGGCCAAGTATACATTGCCAACGCTTACATCCAAAACCCACTGTAAAAAAACAAAACAAAGTTATATATTCCCGATGATCCCTTACATCAAAAACCCACTGTAAAAACCTTGCCCAGTGCTTCCTTAATAACAGAGCATCTGCTTCATGAAAAAGGGAGCATTATATATACCACATGATTCCTTGCATCCAAAACTCAGTGTAAAAACCTGCATTACATACATATCAACAAGAAGCATTTCATTTATTATCGACTTTGCATAAGAGCTTATAGAACCAAAGAATTTATATTGAAATGAAAGAAGTAGTACCCAGCCATTCAATCATGAGAAACATTGAGAAAAAGAAATACTAGTGATTCATGAAAAATGTATCGTACTGTCTCTTTTGCCCGAAAAATTGTCCATTGAATATACCAAGGACGGTAGTTTAATCAAGAAAACCCCCCAATTTCCGAAACAATCAACTTCGAG
Organism: Albizia julibrissin; assembly: GCA_037074505.1. Taxonomy (NCBI): domain Eukaryota; kingdom Viridiplantae; phylum Streptophyta; class Magnoliopsida; order Fabales; family Fabaceae; genus Albizia; species Albizia julibrissin. The sequence goes on along the minus strand of CM073480.1, from coordinate 11,658,461 downwards.
CATTCTCACACAAACCTCCAATTATTTGATGGCTGGAGAAAGTAAAATTTATATTTTTCTTTTGTTGAATTGTAGCAAAGAACTCGTGCAATCTTCCTTGGCCACAGATCCTCTAGGCCGATCGCACTGCCGTGCCTCTCTTAACGATTGCCGCAGCCTCACAGCTCCTCTGTTTTTTTCCCTATTTAATTTTTCCAGAAATTTTAGCAGATTAACGAGTTAAATGCTGATGTGGGTAAATAATACAGGTGGCAACATATGATTGGCAAACTGACCTTAGGTACTTAGACCTAAGTTTTTTCCTTTCCAAGAAATAAATTGTAAATTTTTTATTAAACAAGTTTCGTTATTTTCTTATCAATTCTTCTTAATAATAAATCTAATTTAAGATTTAAAGTTTTTTTCTCTATCTTTTTCCCTAAGAAAATCAAATACTTATTTCCATCTATCCTAAAAATTGTTTTAAATCATTATTCATTTCCTACTTTCTGTGTATTATAAATAGGGCACGAGTTATTGAGAACATCAGCCATAAAAAATTTCTAACAAAGTAGACTTGAAATCTCCACACAACATAGAGAGTCAAAGACTTTTCAATCATCCATTTTCCACAGGTGAGAATCAATTAACACACTTTTTCTTCTCTATGTCTACTATATTTTACAGAATTATTGAAGTGGTGATGCTTATTTATTGAGAGAAAAATACATGCAACATCTATTATATCTTTATTTGTGCCTCGTTCTTAATCTCATTCTTAATATTGTTTGTTTTAGGTTCACACTATCTCTCACGGTTTTAAAATACGTTAATAGGAGAGTATCTAAACCATTAATAGGTATGTATCTTTCATTCTTATTGGCAGCTAATATAAGACATCACACGCCACCCCCCACGAGCTTAGCGAGGATGCTGGCACATTGACCCACATCGACTCGAATCTAACTTTAATATTATTTGTAATATCTCAGCGTCTCTCTCTCAGTATTGTCTTCTTTAGGGCTCTCATCACCCCTCACAGTTTAAAAACGTATCTAAAGGGAAGGTATGCATACACGATGTGATGTCTTACATTGGCTAGGGATGAGAACAAAAGATGTTTTATAAAGGTATATATATCTCCTCCTCAACACATTTTAAAATCTAGATGGGTAATGGGCCTAAAGCACATAAAATCTGAAGTGAGGCGTTGGGATGTTTGAAAGGATAGTAAGTTTGGGACAAAGCATTTTGTTGGAATCTAATAATTTGTATATGTACCGTTAATAAATATGATGAATTGATGTCATAGTTGTTATAAGATTGTTATTAATTCAGTAAATATGTCTCAAGTGCTGTTTTTTGCATGAAATTTTTTTGAAAGCATGGTCGCGAACAAAACAGAGTTTTGAATTTTTATTTGCTCATAAACTTCTGAGGATATAATTGAAGTGTAATTATTGTAATTTTTGTCATGAGGCTCCAAACTAACTAACATGGAAAATTAGAATTGAATTAATTCATATATACTTATAGGTCTATAGAATATCTCCCACTATAAATGAAACTTGTTGAGTTTTCATCATCAAACTCTTTTGATTATGATCATTCAATTTTTCAAAACAACATTGTTTATTCAATCACTCCAATATGCCAATTGCATCCACATATTACCTCCAATTGTGATCAATATAACCCACAACCATATCATGAGTTACTGCCATATAATCACATGTCAATTGGGATGATTTATCTACTAAGTCTCCATCAACAGACTCTTTTGATTATGACATTGTTTATGTGGTTTCTCCAATACATCAGTAGACCCCACAAAATCTGTAAAGACCGTCTCATATATCCCTTATTACTGACCCTACTCAAAGTAGCAATGCGTAGTTCAGTGAGCACACAGGAATAACATGAATATACTGATAATATTAATACAATATTGCTTGATTATAATACAACATTTTCCCCACCAGGGGCTTACACAATATTTACAGACCTTAATAACTAAAAGGTCTTCAAACAACCAGCAACATTCCTCTTCGTGCATACCTTTTTTCTGATCTCAGCACGTTTTTAATGCTCACCTGTCTGAATGGTTGTTTGAGAGGAGTGAGATTCGAGAGAATCTTAGTAGCAAACATTACCACTATGCATGCCAGATATATATGAATGCATGACATGCTTGCCTACACTATTTCATGCCAACATAATGACATGTTGCATGCTCGATGTTATGACATACATATGGCCATTGCACAAATATAACAGAGCTTCAACCAATCATACATGTTCCACACAAATAGGCAAAACAGTCACATAATCAATGTAAGACATACATATCACATACATGCAGAAAAGGTAAGTTCACTACCTTTCGGACTTATGTCCTTCTCTTCTTATCCCTTGATCCGCCAACCATTGCTCCTTCTTTATCACTTTATGGCCCTAGGCAAGTGATAACATCATTAGAGCCATAAAAAGTGAATACCCAATGGCCCACATTAGCCGTATAGGCTTACTTTCACCCTTGGAGTTCATTTCAATTATATTTGGCCAATTTCTTACTCAAATTCGCATGATACTCAATCTACCAGCATTTTTGACCAAACTTTGGAAAATAATAAATAATTCTATAGAACTCCAATTGAGGTGCTTCAAAGCTCTATTTTAAGCCCTTTAAGTATAGTTTTATATAAAAATACTAGATTTTAAACACCAGCACCACAACATTCCCAAAAGTTTTCCAAACACCAACTGTTTCAGATGTTTTTCCAGAAAACAGGGCAGACATTCCAAAATTCATATCACCCAATATACTTGTTCAAAAATTACAAAATACCCATCACATTAAAGCTATATGTCTCTACTTTAACTATAGAAATTTTTAGAATTTTTGAATAAGGTTTTCCCTATGAAAAATTTCGCACAACATCACTGTTTCATATTCTTTCAAGAAAATAGGGCATATCTTTAATAATTCATATCTCATAGCATAATTGTCTAATTAACCATTATGACCTATCCAATTAAAGGTCTATGTCTCTAATTTTATATGGAAAAGTTTCATGGTCATTGGATAACATTTGTTTACTCAAAATCTCATTAAAATGACACTGCCTCCAGAAAACGAAATTCACAGCATTTACTCTTCAACTTCCAAAAATTCTCAATTCATATACAAGCGTCCAAAAATCATGAACACTTGTATACCTACACAATTTTTCCTCGTAAAGCCATTGGAAGCATAAAAATTATCAAATTCTTACTCCTTCTCCATGTCAAAACAGGGCAGAAAATCAGATTCTTAGGTGCAATATGTTGTTTTCTTGTTTTCTTTGGCTTAATCTCTTCCTTTCTACTTCTAGTCAAGTGATTAGCTATTTAAACACTCATTAGACATGATTTAGCCATTGAAAACACCAATTTAAACCAGACATGAACAGTACCCAACTTCCTTTATACTCATCCAAACGACAAATCAATCGGTTAAAAAGGAAGCTTATGCTTACTTCTACCCGTTTCCACAAACGGTTTGGAATTCCGGCAATACTCCGGCAAGGGAGACGGCACCAAATACCTCCAAATGAAAATCTGAAACCATAGAAATGAAGATCTCGATGAGTAGAGGAAGTTTCCTGAAAGGTACTTTGAGAGAGGATGCCGTTTCGGCAGTGTTACGGAGGAAAGAACTTCCTCTCTCATCTTTCTCCATTTTATTCTGCACTCTTTCTCTCTCTTCTTTCAGATTTTTCCGTGAAAAATGAGGAGGAAGATGATGATTTAATGGATAAATGGATCAGTTTCTCATCTGCCACGTGTCAACACTTGATTGGCCCAAATAATGAATTTTCGCACAAAATACTAAATTCTGCAGATTTTTCATTAACTTTGAAAATTCATATCTAATTGTAAAAATATCTAATTGGAGTGATTCTAAAGGCTATGTGACCCTTATTGAGTCTAGTTTAAAGGAAAAATATAAAATTTGGCCAATTAAAAGCTTACTCTTTTCAGAATTTTAATCTTTGGATGCTGCCCCAGAAAATAATTAATTTCGCTGGGGTAACTTCAAAAATTAATTTCTCTTTGTGTACAACTCCAAATGCCTCATATGACCTATCAAATTAAATCTTGATAAGTCTACTTTTATTTTGGAAAGTTTCATAATTTTTCACCATCATTTACCCATCGAAAGATATCACACAATCACCACTGCCACACCGGGAATTTCACCGGTGGCAAAATTACTTTGTGTTCCACTTTACTATATTATGTGTGACTTCTAATCGCTTTATTTTGTTATTCCCCGAGCTCTTTTGTCAAACCCCTTAATATTCTGATATTCGCTATATAATCAATGCATCGTTCAGATGGCAAACAGAAATAGTGAAACTATATTGATAATAAGTACTTACTGATAATACAGAAAATCCTCATCTAGGTTGAAAAATACATACAGAGTACAAAAGAAATAAATTCCACAACTAAAGATAATCATATGTAACTCCTGGCTAGGACCGGACCTTCAATCGCCAGTAATTACGGTTTTGCCCTTAGAGCCGCTGTCCTTTGCTGGAATATTTTTAGATGTTGAAAAAGGGTGAGATTCGAATGAATCTCAGTAGTAATATACAATCAGTCATATAAAATGTGATAAATAAATATGCAATGCACCATGATATGTAAAATGCTAACTCATGTTGTATGGATACTGTCCAAGGCCAAACAACTGTTTGCAACCCCGGCTAAACTCGTGTCCATGGTCAAACGATATGTTTAGACCCTGGCTTATTCGCGTGTTGTGCCACAGGCACTATCATGTTACATAAAATGATATACACAACATATAAATAATCACATAGTATATGAGAGAAAGAATTACTACCTGGGTCTTTTTTCAGTCCAACTGTTTATCCAAAACTTTTTCTTCGGCTCGGGCTTTTACCAGTTCCTATGAATTAAAATTAACAAGTAATTGGTTATTACTTGTATTACTACTATCTTTAATCATATTCTTCTGGTTATCTCAGTTTCAGTGGCTTATACACTATACAATTTTGCATAGTGTAATCTTACTATTCTTCAACAAATTGACAGATTTTTCAGTTAAATTTGAAAAATCATAACTAATTCTAGAAAAATCGAAATTGACTGGGTCTAAAGCCATCATGAAGCTATTGAAATATAGTTTCATGGAAAAATATCTAAATCTACCCAGATTTACCATATTACTCCCAGAATTTCCCGAAATACCCCTATTCCAGATTTGTTTCCAGAAACATAGCATGACTTTGAAAATCTATATCTCCTAATATACTTGTCCAAAAATTATGTTCTACCCATAAAATTAAAGCTATGGATGTCTACTTTAAATCTAGAAAGTTTCATAATTATTTGGCAAGGTTTGATTTTCCAAACGTTCGACACAAATAATCTGTTTTCTAGAAATACAGTTTGAGAGCAACTGACTTCAAAAATTCATATCTCTTAGTATACTAATCCAATTAATACAAAATATATACCAAATTAAAGCTAAGACTATGTAATTCAATTATGGAAATTTTCATAGCCATTGGGAAAGATTACATAGTTCAAAAACACCACGAAATCAACTACTAGAATCTGGATGTTCAGGATTGCACCTGTTTCTAAACTCATCTTTCAAAAATCATAACTTCCTCTACTGATATCCAAATGATGAATTATACCACTCATTTTAAAGATTTGTATGTCTACTATCTCGCTGTAAATTTTAGTAAATAATGGATGTGATTTGGTTGGTCATAAAGCCACATGAAACTGACTGACTCTGACAAACATCAGTTTTGGACAGTCTAACTTCAAAAATTGATAACTTGCTCGTTTTGACACCAAATTGAGCTCTTCTGGATTCTATTTCATACTACACGTCCTAAAATTTCCATATCAAAAAGAATCAGATGAAAAATCCATCTGTAATCTCCATTTGAGCTTCTGAAAGTGTTCGATAAATCCTCTATTTTCCGGCGACCAAAACAGAGTTGATAAAACTCACATGCAACCATGATTTTTGGACTCTAATCTCAAAGATTTTGACTCTACATACTCCTAAACATGTTCCTTGAGTTTTGGGACGTGATTACAGAAGAAAAGGAATCGAAAATCTCATGCAAAACGGACACAAACTTGCTGGTTTTGAAACTGAACGGCAACAAAACGTTTTTGGTGACTTCTCTTGATTCCAGCAGCAAAACAACCCCAGAAAACAACCACAAATCCAATGGAAATCCAAGGTTAAAGTAGAAGAAACTTACCTAAACACGTTTATGATGTTGTGTGTGAGATTTGGAGCTTGTTCTTCCTTCGTTTCTCTCTCTGTTTTCTGTGTTTCTGTGCTTCTGTTTCTGTTTCATTTCTGTTTTTCTTTTATGTTTTCTGTTCTTGTTTCTTCAGCTCTTTGAACGTAAATGAAGAGATGAAGGAGGTGGGTGGTTGATTAAATTGAAGATGCATTTGATGTTGTGGATTTCCAAGTGTCATGTATGTGTGTTGTCAAACCCCTTAACACTTTGATATTTGCAGAGTCATGAATGCATAGTTCAGAGGGCATACAGAAGTAGTGAAAATATACTGATAATAAGTACTTGATTATATTACAGTAATTTCTCATAGGGTTTGAAAAATATAAACAGAGTCCAAAAGAAATAAATTTTTACAACTAAAGATAACCAACTGCACTCCATTAGAACTGGACCTTCAATCACCAGTAATTACTGTTTTGCCCTTAGAGCCGCTACCTTCTGCTGGAATATTTTTAAATGTTGAAAAAGGGTGAGATTCGAATGAATCTCAGTAGTAACATACAATCCGACATATAAAATGTGAAAATAGATATGCAATGCACCATGTTATGTAAGATGAAAATGTTGTGTGTACACTGTCTGAGGCCAAACAACTGTTTGCAACCCCAGCTTAACTCTGCGCCTCCGTTGGGTCCCAGACCACAACTAAGCTAATATGCGTGTCCCAGACACTGTGCTCATATTACAGAAAATGAAATACACAACATATAAATACTCACATAGTGTATGAAAGAAAGAGTTACTACCTGGGTCCTTTTTCAGTCCGATTCTTATCCAAAACTTTTAATCCGGCTCGGGCTATTACCCATTCCTATAAATTAAAGTTAACAAGTAATTGATTATTACTTGCATTACTACTACCTTTAATCATATTATGTTGGTTATCTCAGTTTCAGTGATTTATGCATAGTATAATTCTACACAATACAATTTTTACTATTTTTCATAAAATTGGCAGATTTTTCAATCAACATTGAAAAATCATAATTAATTCTATAAAATTCTAAATTGACTGGTTCTAAAGCCTATGTAAATATATTTAAATATATTTTCATATAAAAATACATATATCTGACCAATGATAACACACTTTTCCCAGAAATTCACAAAACATCCCCTATTCCAGATTTCCTTCCAGAAATAGACTCAACTTTGGAAATTCATATCTCCTAATGTACAAGCCAAAAAATTATAATCCACCTATAAAATTAACTCTCTTACTGTATACTATAAATCTGAAAAGTTTCATAATTTTTGGTAAAGTGTTGATTTTCCGAAATTTTACCACAACCAATCTGCCTTCCAAAAACATAATCTGGCAGTACTTAAATTCAAAAATTCATAACTAAATCCAAAAATTTCCAAATAGAGTGGTTAAAACTTCTTTGTGAACCTATTTAAGTATAGTTTAAGGGAAAAATAATTACTATTAGAAATTACATGCTCAAAATTCCAGAATTCACAATTAACACAACTATGCCAGAATTTGTTCCAGATTCAGTGCCTAAACTTCACAAATTCATTTCTTACAATATACTAATCCAAATGGTACATATTATATATCAAATTAAATATCCATATGTCTACATTATTTCTGTAAATTTTCATAATTTTTTGACCAGTTTTGACTAACGAAATGAATTTTGTAACCAAACTGATTCCAGAAAACTAACAGAACAACATCTCCTCTTAATTTCTAAAAATTCCTGATTTATTCATAATCATCCAAAAATTACAACCACATGTATTCTCACATAAATTTTCATGTAGAATCTATTGGTGATATCAAATTTACCAAATTCTTACTCCTTATATATCTACACCTTATTCTAACCATAAATAATAGCAACTTATTTTCAAAATCACTCAACTTTCAACAACTATAAATCCTAAAAAACAACCTAAACCAACTGAATAACAATAGAAAAAGATATAGAAGACTTACCTAAATAATATCAAGGCTTGCCTATGGTGATTGACTTCTCCTTCTTCCACTTCTCCGGCAACTATTTTCATGTCTCTCTCTCTCTCTATATATTTTCTACTTCTCTCCTCTTCTATGTGACTTGACTGATTGGAATGAAAAATGAGAAGTGTGTGTGTGTTGCCTTGTATTTATAGTGGTAGGGTGTGTGTTTGTTTATTAAATAAATGTGTGTGTGTGCCATGTGGTGTTTATTTTAATGGTTGTGTGTGTAGTGTGGGAAGTGTGTGCCATGAGTGATGTGTGAAGAGCATGTGAAGCAAGTGTGGCATGTGGAGCATGGGTGGCATGGAAAGCATGGATGGCATGGAAAGCATGGGAAGTGTGGGTGTGTTTTTAACAATATATTTATATAGATATATTTTTATCCTATTAATAATACACACTTAGCCTTAATATTTCCCCTTATCTAATTTATGACCATTTATTGTTGTTTGATGAATTTTTAGGAAAATAGGCATTTAATTCCTAAAATAAATTTTGGGATGTTACAATTCTCCCCCCGTAAAATAAATTTCGTCCCCGAAATTTGTTACATTCATAGAGACATAAATTCAGGATAACGTTTCTTCATTTCTTCTTCAGCTTCCCAAGTTACTTCTCTAGGAGATAACCCCTTCCATACTACTTTGATGAATGGGATACTCCTGTGTCTCAGTTGTTTTTCCTGCCTATCAATGATTCGATCAGGTATGACCTCATACGTCATATCGTCTCGTGTATCTACCTCTTCATATTAGATCACATGCTCTGGATCGGGTTGGTACTTCTTCAACTGAGAGACGTGGAAGACATCATGTAATCTACTTAAATTTAGCGGCAAAGCTATTTGATATGCTACTGGTCCAATTCTTGATAAAATTTCAAATGGACCAATATACCTAGGACTTAGCTTCTTTACCTTTAGTGCCCTGCCAATACCGATGATAAGTGAAACCTTCATGAACACATGATCTCTAACCTCAAACTCTAAAGGTTTCCGCCTCTTGTCTGCATAACTCTTTTGCCTACTCTGAGCAGCCAGCAGTCTCTGCTTAATTAACTTGATATGCTCTGTTGTCTGATCAACTATATTTGGCCCGTATAACTGCCTCTCAGATAGCTCTGTCCAGCACAAGGGTGATTGACACTTCCTTCCATACAATGCTTCATAAGGAGCCATTTGAATGCTTGAGTGATAACTGCTGTTGTATATGAATTCTGCAAGTGGAAGGAATTGATCCCAACCTCCTTTGAAATCTAATGCACACGCCCTCAACATATCCTCTAGCGTTTGAATTATTCTCTCAGTTTATCCGTCTGTCTGAGGATGATAGGCCGTACTAAATCGGAGCTTGGTACCTAAAGCCTTGTGCATCGCCTTCCAAAACTTGGAAGTGAATCGAGGATTTCTATCTGATATGATGTTCTTTGGTGTATCATGTAAACACATTATCTCCTTGATATAGATGTCTCCGGGTTTATCGGGAGAATAGTGAATGTTGATCGGGAGAAAATAAGCTGTTTTCGTGAATCATGAGGGTTGCCACTTGCATTGTTTTACGGCTCAATGCATCTGCCACCACATTTGCCTTGCCTGGATGATACTTGATCTCTAAATTATAATCTTTAAGAAACTTCATCCACCTGCGGTACCGCATGTTGAGCTCTTTCTGGTCATACAAATACTTTAAGCTTTTATGGTCATAGTACAGCTCTATGGCCATCCCATAAAGATAGTGTCTCCAGATTTTTAGCATAAATACAATTGCTGCTAACTCAAGATCATGTGTGGGATATTTCTGTTTGTGAGGCTTCAGCTGACGAGAAGCATACGCCACTACTCGGCCTTATTGCATCAAGACACATCCCAATCCATGCCCACTAGCATCTGTGTAAACCACAAAGGTTAATTGCGGATATGGGATTGTCAACACTAGTGCTGTTGTTAATTTTTTTTTAGCTCTATGAAGCTCCTCTCACAACTGTTGTCCCACACAAAAGGTTGAGTTTTCCATGTTAAATTTGTCAAAGGCAAAGCTATTTTGGAGAAGTTCTGTATGAATCGTCTGTAATATCCTGTGAGGCCCAGAAAACTGCTTATCTCAAATACTGTTTCTAGCCTCTTCCAGTTCAATACTGCTTCCACTTTATTTGGATCGACTAAGACCTTTTGCTGTGAGACTACATGACCTGGAAATTTAACTTCTGAAAGAAAAATCTCACACTTTCTTAGTTTGGCATGGAGTTGATTATCCCTCAATGTGTCAAACACTATTCACTATAGCACAGAGTACTTGTCAGGCCTTACTGCTAAGGACACTGCCTTATGCAAACATACCCATCGGGTCTTATTGCCTCTGTTCTCGGTTTGGCATAACTTTAATTGCTTAGCAATTTGCTAGCCTGAGAACATACTAGTCCAAAAGATCTTATGATCTCAAAACACATAGTCCACTAATAACTCTAGGCCTCATGCCTTGTCATAATATTGCCTGGTGTATTTAGCCTTATGGCTTATGTCATTATACTCTTACAACACTGAATATTCTAATCTTACTACCCGATACAAACATGTACACTAGGACTTATTGCTAATTTGTCTACAAGTATGTTTATCTGGAACTATTCCTTTCTATTCGGGATTCAGGGTCAACTGACTATTTGATTGTTATTGCCCTTACGGTATGCATTGTTCAGGATCAAATGATGATTTTGTTTCAGACCAAAATGATTGTTTTATCCTTACTTGTCACATCATGATCACCTTAATGTTCAAGAACAAGCATCAACCTGTCCGTAAATGTCTCATGCTCTCAAATCAAAATTAACTGTTGCTAGATTTACTATATGAGTAGGGTAGTTGATTCTGTGAAGCTACATCTATTAAGAAGTATTCGTATTATGCCCTATTGCTTTAGGGCTCATCCCCATCTCTATTCACATGCTTTACCACAACCCATACAGATTGTGTGACTGTAGACTACATAGGTGGTGTTACTGTATACCATACTGGTCATGTTCTTGCAAACCACACAGGTTTACATGGGTAATATCACTGTACATTACACAGGATGTGACATTGCTGGCTAGCCTCAGCCGCATGTTTTACGCACTGCCTCTCGACCATAGGGTTATTTGTGTTTTTCACCAGTGTAACCAGAACTCTTATCTGGCCATGTCAGGGGTGCATCCTGATCATGGGGTTGATTAACATGCTCTGATAGGGCTGCCTCATTACTGCATACTACACAAGTGCTTCATTGTGACCCCATAGGTCATACAGTATACCACATATGTTGTGTCATTGCTAACATCACATGTCAAATTATGATAGACCACACAAGTCATATTGTGATGTGGGATGATCATCACTAGTGCAACTGATAACCGCTCTTGCAACTTTCAAGAATTTGTGCATAGATTCACTATAATTCTATCGTGCCACTCTGATGTTCTATTTCCTCACAAGAGCTAACAATGTCACTATGTTATGATAGAAGTTCCATAGAGATCTCCTATGACATCTAATTGGTCCCTAAATAAACACTGTCAAGTATAGACGGGGCTACACTAACTGCTCGCACTTGTCTTACTACCTCAACACTACAAAAATCTATAATCACTTTCCTCAATTGTACCCAATAAGCTTGCTAAAACGATCAAGATTAATTGTGCTTATTCTAACCTTTATGGTATTCGGATAGTGTCCTCAAAACATTAATAAAGGTTTAACATCATACGTAAGGTTCACAGGGTTCAAATTTCCTTTATGAAACAGGATCATAGTGCAACCTTATTCACATTGTGACCTAAGCACTATTTCAGCTTAGATCTATTTTAAATATATCATCAACCTTTAATATCATCTAATCGGATCTTCTAGGTTAGATACACGGCATAATCACCACTCATCATGCATCACGGCATATCATGCCTACATGCCCTTAATCCCATGGAATTACTAAGGATCATTACTTAATACAGAGAAACCTCAAAACAATTATTATACCTCAAGCATTCATAACCTCATTAGATGAACTTTTCTAAACAGTACTCACTGTGACGGAAATGGTTCGAATTAAATATCAATGCTTATTTCATCATCTCTATGCCTCTAAACATTCATTATGTCATCTAAAAACCACTAATTAAAATTCTAATCATTTATTTAAAAAGTTCCAAATTTCCTCATAACATAAGGGTATATCGGTCATTTCATAATATTGGGTACACAGGTACTCCTATAATAACATATAACAAAGGTTTACAGTAAACAGGGAAAACCTATAACAATATGTAGCCTCTGAACTACTGTACAACATGTTCTTGTTTGTTTGCGTTACATAACATAACATGTTCATGTAACTTCCCAAGGGATCACCCATCCCAAGATTTTCCTAGTTTGAGAATGCTTAACTTTTGTGTACTAGTGTAAAAATACAAATATCAGCTCAAACTGCTTCTGATCACCAATACCCCATGCCTGCCCTTATCTCAAAAGTCATGTCTATTGTCTCTGGGCATCAAAGTTTAGAGACTACACATCAATGCTGGTACATGTACTCGGAATATGTACCCTGTGGTTTGCTCCCTAAAGTTCACCAAGTTGTTTGTTTGACACCGTATTGTCTATTTATAGTTGATCGGTGTCATTAGTAAGAGACGAACTCACAAGTCATACTAATCCAGGTAGTAGCCAATACATCGGCCTTAGTTGTACCCGCTTTCTAATGTTCTGCGACATCCTTAAACCACCCCTAGATCGGTATCATAATATTAGTTGCCCTTCGGGTATTAACTACTTTCTCTAGACCTGTCTATTCCTTACAGGGGCTTGCTTATAAACTATCCAAAGTAATTTACTTCGTTGTTCCAATCACTGTATAATCAAGTATATCAGTGTACTATCATGTTGCCAGAACTGCATACACTGTGGCCAGAACCACTGCTCTGATACCAAAAATGTCAAACCCCTTAACACTTTGATATTTGCAGAGTCATGAATGCATAGTTCAGAGGGCATACAGAAGTAGTGAAAATATACTGATAATAAGTACTTGATTATATTACAGTAATTTCTCATAGGGTTTGAAAAATATAAACAGAGTCCAAAAGAAATAAATTTTTACAACTAAAGATAACCAACTGCACTCCATTAGAACTGGACCTTCAATCACCAGTAATTACTGTTTTGCCCTTAGAGCCGCTACCTTCTGCTGGAATATTTTTAAATGTTGAAAAAGGGTGAGATTCGAATGAATCTCAGTAGTAACATACAATCCGACATATAAAATGTGAAAATAGATATGCAATGCACCATGTTATGTAAGATGAAAATGTTGTGTGTACACTGTCTGAGGCCAAACAACTGTTTGCAACCCCAGCTTAACTCTGCGCCTCCGTTGGGTCCCAGACCACAACTAAGCTAATATGCGTGTCCCAGACACTGTGCTCATATTACAGAAAATGAAATACACAACATATAAATACTCACATAGTGTATGAAAGAAAGAGTTACTACCTGGGTCCTTTTTCAGTCCGATTCTTATCCAAAACTTTTAATCCGGCTCGGGCTATTACCCATTCCTATAAATTAAAGTTAACAAGTAATTGATTATTACTTGCATTACTACTACCTTTAATCATATTATGTTGGTTATCTCAGTTTCAGTGATTTATGCATAGTATAATTCTACACAATACAATTTTTACTATTTTTCATAAAATTGGCAGATTTTTCAATCAACATTGAAAAATCATAATTAATTCTATAAAATTCTAAATTGACTGGTTCTAAAGCCTATGTAAATATATTTAAATATATTTTCATATAAAAATACATATATCTGACCAATGATAACACACTTTTCCCAGAAATTCACAAAACATCCCCTATTCCAGATTTCCTTCCAGAAATAGACTCAACTTTGGAAATTCATATCTCCTAATGTACAAGCCAAAAAATTATAATCCACCTATAAAATTAACTCTCTTACTGTATACTATAAATCTGAAAAGTTTCATAATTTTTGGTAAAGTGTTGATTTTCCGAAATTTTACCACAACCAATCTGCCTTCCAAAAACATAATCTGGCAGTACTTAAATTCAAAAATTCATAACTAAATCCAAAAATTTCCAAATAGAGTGGTTAAAACTTCTTTGTGAACCTATTTAAGTATAGTTTAAGGGAAAAATAATTACTATTAGAAATTACATGCTCAAAATTCCAGAATTCACAATTAACACAACTATGCCAGAATTTGTTCCAGATTCAGTGCCTAAACTTCACAAATTCATTTCTTACAATATACTAATCCAAATGGTACATATTATATATCAAATTAAATATCCATATGTCTACATTATTTCTGTAAATTTTCATAATTTTTTGACCAGTTTTGACTAACGAAATGAATTTTGTAACCAAACTGATTCCAGAAAACTAACAGAACAACATCTCCTCTTAATTTCTAAAAATTCCTGATTTATTCATAATCATCCAAAAATTACAACCACATGTATTCTCACATAAATTTTCATGTAGAATCTATTGGTGATATCAAATTTACCAAATTCTTACTCCTTATATATCTACACCTTATTCTAACCATAAATAATAGCAACTTATTTTCAAAATCACTCAACTTTCAACAACTATAAATCCTAAAAAACAACCTAAACCAACTGAATAACAATAGAAAAAGATATAGAAGACTTACCTAAATAATATCAAGGCTTGCCTATGGTGATTGACTTCTCCTTCTTCCACTTCTCCGGCAACTATTTTCATGTCTCTCTCTCTCTCTATATATTTTCTACTTCTCTCCTCTTCTATGTGACTTGACTGATTGGAATGAAAAATGAGAAGTGTGTGTGTGTTGCCTTGTATTTATAGTGGTAGGGTGTGTGTTTGTTTATTAAATAAATGTGTGTGTGTGCCATGTGGTGTTTATTTTAATGGTTGTGTGTGTAGTGTGGGAAGTGTGTGCCATGAGTGATGTGTGAAGAGCATGTGAAGCAAGTGTGGCATGTGGAGCATGGGTGGCATGGAAAGCATGGATGGCATGGAAAGCATGGGAAGTGTGGGTGTGTTTTTAACAATATATTTATATAGATATATTTTTATCCTATTAATAATACACACTTAGCCTTAATATTTCCCCTTATCTAATTTATGACCATTTATTGTTGTTTGATGAATTTTTAGGAAAATAGGCATTTAATTCCTAAAATAAATTTTGGGATGTTACATGTGTGTCTACGTAAAGGAGGATGTAGGTGTAAGTGTGTGTGTGGTGCAAGTGTGTTGTGTTGATAGCATGAAGTTATAGGCTGTACGTATGCTTGTGTGCTGTACGTATGTGTTGGCCAAATGAAAGAAAAGATGAGGAGTATGTGTTGTGTGCTGTCAAGTGTGGGTGTGTGTGTTTTTATACACATATAGGTATATTTTTATCTTATTAATTACACACACTAGGTCTTAATTTTTCCCTTTGTCAAATTTAAGTTTCCTTAAATTTTGTAGGTTCCATAAATTAGCTTACTATCTAATTTCCATAATTTAATCCTTGCATTAAATTTTTGGGATGTTACATCTTTAGCTCACCAATATAATTCATTTTAATATCCAAGGATATAAAAGAATTTTGGGGAATTTAAACATGCCTCATAGGGACATTTGCTAAACCAAGGTCTAGCAGTCCACTTAATCCAGGCTTAATCTTATGCCTCTAGTCCCAAAATTCAAGATATTGCAGTTCTCCCCCCGTTTAATAAATTTCGTCCTCAAAATTTCAACATCAAATGGTACTATCTGTACTTCGGAGAACCATTTCTAGACATTTAGTTTATCTTTCTCCCATTCTAATTCTTTCATTTTGTACTCACTATGTAGTAATTTCATTCATTTTGTACCTAGTATGTATCACTCACACATGACTCATTAGTTCAACCTCACAACGTTTGGTTTCTTAGGCCTCACTGCCCCTTCGGGACTATCCTGAATCATCTTTTATGCATACTAGGCTTTACGGCCCCTTCGGGATTCACCCATATCATACTGTATGCACATCAAGCCTTACAGCTTATTCAACTTCCAAGACGCTGGATATTCTGGCTTTACAGCCTAGGGATTCACCTTCTATGCCATAGGCATCTTAGGCTTACTGCCTCTGCTACAATCTATATACTCTATCAATCTCAATATATTTTTCTGGACACATTGGTCCATGTCACCGTGCTCGGTAACAACCATAGCACTTAGACATATAGGTCTTATGGCCCCCGAACATTTATCCAATGCAAACTTGCATCTTGGGTCTTATTGCCTCAAGCCTCTACTCGGCTTCATTCTTAATCATATCTCACATTTTGCCAGCCTAAGGATTCACTATCTCACTAGGTCTTATGGCCTTAGGACATACCGTCCATCATCCTTACTGAATACGGCCCTCCCATTAGGCCCACTACAGAGCTACCCTCATTGGGCACCTCCTGCAGCCACACGGGAGTCTAGCCTACACCCCCAATGACTTTTATTTTTAGTTTGGCGTGCGGAGATGTTCATGCTATTGATGAGTTTTATAGGATCATTTTCTTATTAAAATATATTAAATAATAAATATTAATTTGGAAAAAAACCAAAAGTATTGAAAATGTGAAAATCGTGTACTAAAATGTAGAAGATTTGTGTTAAAATAATTAACTCAAAATTTAGTTTCGGCCAAGAATCCTTGTTTTTGTTTTTGTTTTTTTTTTAATGTATTTCGAAATTTCTAAACCTTAAAAGTTAAGAAGTTAACCGTCTTACTTTTTTATGAGCTATATCAACAAAGTTGATGAGATAAAAAGTTGTATTTTTTTTTTGTATAAAAAGACCCACTATATTTTATGAACAAGCTCTTTAATGTTTGAAAAATTAGCAATCCAAACGCTCATATCAGTTATTCATAATATGTTAGAATATGATGGATCAAAGTATTAAAAATTAGCTCCCTACCATAACAAATGTAGTCATCGCCTCATCGGTTGTGATTAAGTTAATAGCTTTTAATTTTACGCAGATTATTTCAAATAAGAAGCATTAAAAATAATTAAAAATGCATATAACATCAAATTTAAATAAAATATAACAATAAAATTTCTAAAAAAAATAAAGTGTGCATAGATAAGAAATAAAAATATAATTTAAGAAAGGTACTTCAAAAATTATTATTTTATCGATAAAAAATAAAATAATTATGTGATGTAAGATGCTCCTTCACATCCTATAATAAATATGTCACTTTTAACTATCCATACATATTAAGGGGGCAAGAAGTTAAAAATTGGTTAAATTAAATTTTGTCAAGAAGGTAAAATAGTTTCCATAAATTTCTAAATTCCCCATAGTTTCCCCTTCATTTTAATCTAAGACCAAACTCCAAGTCTTGAACTTAACCAGCCAGTTTCAAAGTGATTCAGCCTACTGAATCGTTGTTGTTTTCTCTTAAAACTAGTGACATGTTTTATATGGATTAAGGGCACAAGTAACATTAAGAGGAAGTGGGAACAAGTCACAAGAACCATAGCATAAGGAGTGCAGCAATTGATAAAATGTTATTGGACCACTTTTGTGAAGCATGATTACCCTAGAGAAGTGAAAATGATTTCCCCATGGTCCCCTTCCATTTTGGACCAAACCAAACACCAATTCTTGAACCAAGCTGATTTCTTCCGATCCGTTTAGTCTGTTGAACAGGTTATTATTTCTTCTAGAAGCTAGTGTTGTACTACTTGTGGTCCTTAATATAAAATCTAATTTGTAGTATAAATCTATAATATAAGATATATTTTGTAGTACAAAAGTAGTATTGTTTTATAGGAATCAATGGCATAATCACTACTAAGAGGAAGTAGGCTTTCACCTTGAGGTTCACTAAGAACAAGCCACAAGACCCATGGCATGAAGAGTGGGTACTGGGTAATCACTGATCATATGATTTGTGAAAAGTGAACCTTACCCAATTAATTAATTGGGTAACTTTTGTGATGTTATGAAATAAAAAAATATATAAGAGATTGAGATGAAGGGATGAAGAAAGACAAGAGACAATTGTAGAGATGAAAAGTAGAGAAAAACTCTCATTCATATAGCATTTTTATGTACATGCAATCTTTGTGTTAAGCCTCTATATATTGGCCTCAAATTCTCCTAAGTTACAATACAATAAACATAAAAATTAACACACATTATGATGGGGTTACAATATCATAGATATAAGAATTAATCTACAACATAAAGCTACGTAAAACCATGGGCGGTTATAGGTATTATGAAATCCTAAGAGACTATGAACATCCACTACCATAATATTCATAACACTTCTCCTTGGATGTTCATAAACAAATATTGTGCATCACTAAAACTTTATTAGGAAAAACCAATGGGATAAAAATATAGTGAAGGGAAAAGAGTACACAATACATATTAAAACTATCTTATTAAAAACTTTACCAGGAAAATTTAGTGGGACAAAAGCTTGGTTAAGGAAAAGAGTACAACATGGTCTCTAATTCCCCTGATGACAACATCACTTCCAATGTATTTTTTTAGGGTATCTTTCTTTTAGCCATCAAACTATGAATGATGGATTGTCATCAAAAATTTTGTTGAAATGTGGTCTTCTAACATATCTTCTGGATATGTTAGAATATCAGTATATTATACCTTTATCTTATTCATTGTGGAAACACTAAAAGAAAATTATTATGAAAATCACCAAAAAATATTTTGCATCCACGTATTTAATTTGTTCTTAACAAAATAATATCATATAATATGTTCATACGATTCACACAAAATCTCACTTTTGTTATCTAATGTGCACCTATAAGAACTAATTTTTACCAATAAAATCATAATGAATACAATAATAGTGTGGTATATAAATATGCTCATAAAATATAAGGTACTTATGGACCATTGAATTTAATATATCTTTTCAAGAAAATTCATCATAACAAAAATATGTGATTTTGAAATCATTAATGCATTCGATAACCCAATCTACAAGTCAAATAAAATATAAAATTACTCATTTTCTAATATATTTTTAAATCAACTGTATATATACTCAAATACTTTTAATCCATGTAACATTTTATTTGCTGAATACTTTTTTGTGGACATGCTTTTAGCATTTTGGATCCTTTCAAAAATTCGCATGTGATATTCACTATCTATATGCATATGCTCTATATAATTATATCTAATAAACGTATTCTTTCCTTTGCACATTTTGCTAGACTAATAATATATGCAACAATTATTGTATCCACTACCAAATATTGTACCTCATCATAATCACCATTCGACCTTGTGAAAATCTTTATTTTCGCATGAATATTTATATATCACAAATAACTTTATATTTCATATGTTTTGGACTACAGGTCCATAAATTTCACATATTGAGAGAACATTTTTTATTGTGTCTTGTCCCCTTTTTCAATTGGCCAATCACCTTTTTTAACTACCAACATATTTATATATAAGATTCTCATTTGATCATGTGACATTGTTTCTAAGATTGTTGTTGACAACTTTATCTTTTCAGTTTCATTTTTCTTGTTGTGACATAATTTATTGAAATCTCTTTATTACTTTTAGGTACTAGAACCTCTTTTGAGTTTTTGTGCAATTAGTTATATCTTAACCTCTTCTGGAGTATCTACCTCCTTAATATGATCATCTTAATTATTTGCTCCTTTATCTTTTCTTTTGTAACTGATTATTCTCTCATGCTTCGGGTATGACTCACTTTCATTTATGCTGATTAGAGTATTTTCAGTTGAAATATGAGATTTAGTAATCCTCATTTAGGCTAGTAATTACATCTGGCAGATTTTATGCAATATTTCATGAATGCAAAACCTAATGAACTTCTGATTCATATTGCTATATTTGAGGATCTATACATGATAGTAATAATGCATTCATTTTATTCATTTTTCTAGATTTTCAATTTCTGCCCCTCATGTTAGGAAAACTTTGTCAAATGACAATCCATTAATCATGTAGTATAAGTCTTCTAAATCCATTTGTTTTCATTAGAAATATTCTTTTGTTTTATTTAGAGAAAAACAAGAAGAAGAAAGTTCTTACCCAACATTTATCTCAATTTCGTTTAAATATCTATCTATGTGCATTGTAGTGGATCAATAGGAATGTACATTCAAACCTTTTAAGATGGAATATACATGGCTCCAAATGAAAAGCCAATTTTATCAGTAGAATTTGGTTGGCTAGTATTAGTGCTGCAATATGTAAGATCAAATATGCCAACACTAAAATAGAAATTTTGTTCTCATAAGTATTAATCTAACTTATTTATGGAGGTTTCAATGAATGAATCATATAATCTAAAAATTGGGCTTAACATGATAATTTATTCAAACATTCTTGCAAACTTCAAGTTGCAAACTATAGTAATATCACATGTAACCATCTTATAGATGCATCTATCAAAATTATTAAATATTTATATAGTTTACATGCTATTTGAATTGGACCATATATTTTAGTTTGATTTATTTCCATAAATTTGGAGATTCATTCCAAACCATAAACAATTATATTCTCATAATCAATTTTCTTTGAGAACACACAACACGTCATAATTCTTGAATTATATAATGTGTTGGCTATTTATGAAGAATCCTTTAGTTCTTCAATGGATGTCAATACATAATATTTTATAATTTGTTGCATTATATATATAACTCTGATGATCAAACAAGTCATGCCAATAATAAATTTGTTTCAATTAATAAACTTCTGGTTTACTATATCATGTTTCTTTACCAATATTAAACTTTACAACTTTCATATCATATTGATATAAAATCTTAATTTGACATCAATTTTTAGGAATTTAATTAGGCTTTGTGAGGAACTAAATAAGTACAACTTTTCAATATTAACTCACTTGAATTCTAACAATCTCCTCCTCAAGTGTGAGTCATATAAATACACCTTTTTTTATTTCTAAATCTCAAATACAAATCAGTATATAGTAAGTCAGTAATCTATCTTTCACTTGAAAGCTCAAGTTCTTCATACCTCACATACAATCATGAATTTTAGTCCACTAGGCTATCACTTAGACCCTTTAACAGAGTGAAATTCTAATGTAAATCTATAGGTTATAATTTTTCATAATCAATTCTTTTTTCGCCCATAGAATTAAGAAAAGTCTATATTAGTTCTCCAGGAACTATATTGTCAAACCCCTTAACAATTCGATATTCACAGAGTACTAAATGCATAGTTCATAGGCATACAAAAATAGCATAAATATACTGATATTAAGCACTTGTTTATATTACATGAAATCCCATACGATTTGGAAAATATATACAGAGTCCAAAAGAAATAAAATTTGGAACTAAAGATAACCAGCTGCAGTCTCACATGAATCAGACCTCAGTCACCGGTAATTACAGTTTTACCCTTAGAGCCGCTACCTTCTGCTGGAATATTTTTAGATGTTGAAAAAGGGTGAGATTCAAATGAATCTCAGTAGTAACATACAATTATTCATATAAAATATGATAAATAAATATGCAATGCATCATGATATGTAAAATGCTAACTCGTGTTGTATGCATACTGTCCAAGGCCAAACGACATGTTTGCATCCCTGGCTTAATCGTGTCCATGGTCAAACGACATGTTTAGACCCTGGCTTATTCGCATGTTGTGTCCCAGGCACTGTCATGTTACAAAAAATGGCATACACAATATATAAATAATCACATAGTATATGAGAGAAAGAGTTACTACCTGGGTCTTTTTTCAGTCCAACTGTTTATCCAAAACTTTTTCTTCGGCTCAGGCTTTTACCAGTTCCTATAAATTAAAGTTAACAAGTAATTGGTTATTACTTGTATTACTACTATCTTTAATCATATTCTGCTGATTATCTCAGTTTCAGTGGCTTATACACTATATAATTTTGCATAGTGCATTTTTTTCTATTTTTCAGAAAATTGGCAGATTTTTCACTCAACTTTGAAAAATCATAACTAATTCTAGAAAATTCCAAATTGACTGGATCTAAAGCCTAAATAAAGCTCTTGCAGTCTATTTTCATGAAAAAAATATAAAAATCTACTCAATTTCACCATATTACTCCCAGAATTTCCTGAAATACCCCTATTCCAGATTACTCTCCAGAAACAGAGCATAACTTTGAAAATCCATATCTCCTAATGTACTTGTCCAAAAGTTATGTTATGCCCATAAAATTAAATCTCTGAATGTATAATTTATATCTGGAAATTTTCATAATTTTTGGTCAAGGTTTGATTTTCCAAACTTTCGACAAAACCAATTTGTTTTCCAGAAACCCAGTTTGAGAGAAACTAATTTCAAAAATTCATATCTCTCAACATACTAATCCAAATAACACAAAATATATATAAAATTAAAGCTTAGAATATGAACTTTAATTCTGGAAAGTTTCATGTCCATTGGAAAAGATTACATTGCTCAAAAACATGATGAAACCGACGGCCAAAATCTGGACTTTCCAGGATTGTACCTATTTCTAAACTCAGTTTTCAAAAATCATAACTCTCTCTATAGATATCCAAATGATGCATTCGGCCACTTTTAAATCTTGGGACGTCTACTACCTCACTGTAAATATTCATAAATATTGAATATAATTTAGTTGAAAATAATGCTACACGAAACTGACTGACTCTGAAAAAAGTCAGTTTTGATAGTCTAACTTCAAAAATTCATAACTCATTCATTTTGACTCCAAATGGTGCTCTTCTTGATTCTATTTCATACTACACATCCTAAAATTTCCATAGAAAAATAATCAGGTGAAAATTCCATCTGTAGATTGTAACACCCCAAATTTTAGGACAAGAGAATTGAAAATAAGCCTATAATAAGTGGACAGCTAAGCACCGGTTTAGCAAGTATCCCAGTAAGGCACGATTTTAATCCTTACAATTCTTAACACCTTTGGTGGCATCAAAAAGAAATAAAATGGTGCATTAAAGAGCACAATAAGTGACAAAACAAGACAATGAGTGGTCACACAACAAGACTATGTTGGAAAACCAAATGAAATTTGCCACTAGTGTGTTTCTCCACGTGGCAGTCATGATTGTGAGACATTTTTCAATAGGTAAATGATGTCCAAAAATCATGAAACTTTCCAGAATGAAATTAGACTTATCAATATTTAATTTGATAGGTCATATAAGCCATTTGGAGCTGTACATAAGGAGATATGAATTTTTGAAGTTAGCCCAGTGAAGCTGGCGATTTTCAGTGACAACGTCCAAAAACAATAATTCTGGGAATTTTGAGCTTCTAATTGGCTAAAGGATATATTTTTACTTAAAACTAGACTTAATAAGAGTCACATAGCCTTTGAAAACACCCTAATTGGATATCTATACAATTAGTTATGAATTTTCAAAGTTTGGTGAAAATTCTGCCCAGGTTTTCACTATATGCGAAAATTACAAAATGTATGGGCAAAATGGTCATTTGACCAATAAAGCAATCAGATATTTGTTTTTCCCTTTAATTGAGATAAATATTGGCTGAAGTAAGGAGCAAGAAAAGAGAATAAATTATTTGGCAATCTTAATTCAAGAGGAAAAGCAAGAACCAATGGCATACAAACACATGTTCATAACAAAAAGTAAGAAGCCATTAATTCCCTTTTCTCTTGGCATTTCGGTGAAGAAGGGAAATTGCATGAGAAATAAATTGTGTGGCTTATATTAGCTTGAGAAAAAGGAAAAGAGAATAGCCAAGTGAATTTGCCTAATTAAATTTCCATTAAGCTATGACATAACCAAAAAGCAAGAGGAAAGAGATTATTAGATAAATCCAATATCACTCTTTTGGCTTCCTCATTTTCACGCCAGCTGCAACTATGAGAGGGAGAGGAGAGTTTGGAAAAGTTGAAGAACACAAGAGGTGCTAGGGTTTCCAAGTGCAAGATCAAAGGTAAGAAGCATGAAAACCTTGTGATTAAGCCTTATAATCTCACAACAACCTCTTCTAACCTCTTCTCCTCCATGAAATCCATGTTTTTCAAGAAGAATCAAGAGAGAGGAGATGATGAACAGTGACGTTTTAGAGAGAGAAAGAAGAGAAATCAAAGGTAATCTCAAGAACCTTGATTATCTTGTTGATTCTTGCTTGTTGATGATGATTTGTGGTTGATTTGGCTTTGTTTCCTTGATTTTGTAAATTTGGGAAGCTCAAACACTAAGGGGTTATGCTGCCCAATTTTCTAATAATCATGAGGGAAAGGTGTTTTAGTGATTAAACAAGTGATTAGAGGTGTAAAGAATGAGGTTTATGGATTGAAATCAAGAAAACAACATTTTCCCTTAATTTTCCAGATCTGGTCCAGGGGAATTTTCGTCCTCTTTGGTCTGGAATTTCATAAATTTGATGGTTCCATTGAGTTTAGAAGGGAAAATTGTGTAGGGTTCATGTATACTGCGAAGTGAGAAAAGCCCTAGAATGCAAAATGACCAAACTACCCTTAAAACCCTAAGTTATGGGCTGCCAAGGGTAATTTCGTAATTTGGGCCTGATTTTGACTAATCTAAGGTCAAAAATGGATTCTAAACATAAAATTGTGTAGGATTAGCCCGGGGCATGATTTTTGGAATAGTACAATTTAACTGGGTACGAAGGGGCGTGGACCGGGTTCCCAAGGGTATTTTTGTAATTTTGCAGTTTTGAGTCAAGATAACCAACACCATGAGTTTAGAATGAGTTATGGATAAATAATAACTCATTTATCCTAAATTTGTAATTTTAGAATATACCGATAGTCTGAGCCAAAGACGGAGCTGGACCGATTGACAGGCAAGGAAAGGGCACATTCCAGGTAGTAACTTCTTCCTACATATACTATGTGATTACTAAATGTTGTATATGTCATTCAATGTAACATGAGCTAGTGTCTTTGACACACCAATTCACCATGTTGTGGTCAGGGACCCAACAAGGGCGCCAAGTAGACCAAGGTGCAAACATATAGTTTGACCTTAGGCAAGTGTACACATAGTTTCGATCATCTTACATGACATGGCATATCATATCTATTTTCGCATTCTATATGTTTGAAAGCATGTTACTACTGAGATTCCCCTGAATCTCACCCTTTCCATAAACATTTAAAGTTTCCAGCAGCAGACAGCGGCTCAAAGAGCATAACCGTAATTACTGGTGACAGAAGGTTCCGGGCCAATACGAGAGGAGGCGTTGGTTATCTGAAGACCTTTATATTTGTTAAGGTCTGTATGATTCTGTACACCCTTATGGGAAATTCTATATGTAATCAAGCAATATTGTTTCAATATATCAGTATATTTATGCTATTTCTATGTGCCCACTGAGCTACGCTATTGCTACTCTGAGCAATACCAATAATAAGACGGGGTATTACATTGATTCTGTTTGAGCTTCTGTAAGTTTTTGGTAGAAACTCTGTTTTCCGGCGACCAAAACAGAGTTGATAAAATTGATATACAGCCATGCTTTTGGACTCAAATCTTAAAGATTTTGACTCTACATACTCCTAAACATGTTCCTTGGGTTTTAGGACGTTTGTACAGAAGCAAAAACACCAGAAATATGACCCAAAATCGTCATAAAATCACTGGTTTCTGTGACAACAACTTTCCGACGAATTTCTTACTTCCAGCAGTAAAAACAACCCTGAAAACTATTGAAAACAGCCTCTAATATAATGGAAAAAGAAGATAAGGATGTATGAAACTCACCTATATTAGCTTATGGTGCCAACGTGGATCTTGGAGCTTCCTTGTTTCACTTCTCCAATGGTTTTCTTCCTCCAGTTCTCACCATAACTCTCTTTTTCTCTTCTGTATTTTTATTTTGCAAAGCTCTCTCTCTTTCCTTTTGTAGCTGGTTAGTCGATTAAATGAGATGAGAGAGTGTGGGTGTGTTTACTTAAATAATTAATTGGGTGATGGATGTGTGTGTGTTGTTCGAATGAGATGAGAGAAAAGAGTAGGTGAGTGTTGTGTAAATGAGGATATAGGTGTTAATGGGTGTATGGGACGCGTGGCTTGCATTATTTAAGTGATTTGCATGCTTCCAAAAGACAATTCCATCTGCCTATATATGTGGGTCTCTTAGTGTCATGAATGTGTGTGTTTACGTATAGGAGAGTGCATACATGTGCCAATGAGAGAGTGCAACATGGAAAGAAGAATGAGTATTTAGTATTTAGTGTGTATCAACAAGTTTATATATATACATATAGGTATATTTTTATCCTATTAATTACACACACTAGGTCCTAATTTTTCCCTTTGTCAAATTTAAGTTTCCTTAAATTTTGTAGGTTCCAAAATTGAGCTTACTATCTAGTTTCCATAAATTAATCCTTACATTAATTTTTTGGGATGTTACATATATCAATTTTGTTACATATATGTTCTTCAAAAACTAAGATATATTACGCATTTTGATATAACTCCATTACTCATTAATAATAATATGCTTCAATTTGCCTCTTTTGATGCATATTCAAAGTATAAAATGTTTAGAATTTTATACTACATCAATAAAAATATGAGGAGATCCATAATCAAAATACATAAAGATCTTATTGCTATGATTTGTGATGTTTAGGGGCTAAAATTAATTTGAGAGAAATGTAAAGATAAATGCATTATAGTATAAAATAATGAATAATTATGATATACATAGTTTTCTTTCAAATATTCTCTACTATTTGATCATCCATAAATTTGACTTGCACTATATATGTAGTTCACTCACATTACAAAAATGATTTTGTCTAAGAAATCATAAATTATTTATAATAAATTTTCTTATAAAATTAAATAAATTCTCATTCTCTTAATTCAAATATGATATATGATTTTTTTTCCACAAATGTCACATAAAACCAATTTTCTTGCAGTACATATCATATTATATATTATATCATGCTTAATGTATGAAACTTGCACATATCATATGAGAATGCTAAGGAGTAGAAGAAATAACGATACAATGAATTGAGAGAGAATACAATAATTTATCAATACTAAAATAAAGTACAAATTGCAGAGTATTTGTATGTTTTTCAATAACAAAAAGTTTGGAACTAAGAAAAATTTCACATATATGTAAGGCAACATAATAGTGCTCAAGGGAAGAAAAGAGATGGAAGACAAAGCTAAAATAAAAAATATATATGACTAATAATAAACGAAAGTACCTTGATGTTAAGGTACATGAGTTGAGTGTTTGTTGGATAATTTATGGTGCAACAGAGAAGCACAAGTCCTAAGAAAGAAAGATAGAAGTAGGTTTAACATGGTAAACTCTATTGATGTATGAATAATATTCACATACACTATATACTTAAAGTTACAAATAAATTTTACAATTATACATAAAGAAGATAATTAAACAACTTAATTGTATAAGTGAAAGTTATATGAATAAATACTAGAAATCATTTAATTTGGGAGTTATAGAGTATAATGACAATAAACATGAGGTAGCTAGAATCCTAAAAGGCCATAAAATTATGAACATCCACACAACATAATGTTTAAATTTGTAAATGAATTGACACTATATTAAAGTTTTAAAATTACTAATAATTACATTTTTGTCTAGTTGACTTCAAACATCACTCATGCCAAAATCACAATATCAAATGATAATGTCTCTCTCACAAGTGAATTACAATGAATTTAAATTTAAGTTTAAATACTAATCAAAATCAAAATCAAAATCATATAGCCTTCAAGGCATACAATTATTTCTTTTGGCTTTACAAGTTAGTCATCTTTCTCCATAGTTTAGTGGTTTAAGCATCATAACTACTTTTGGTATTTTTTTTTCACAATATCTCATGGTCATTTTGTCTTCACAACCATTTTGATCTTTATTTTTGATAAATTAATACATATTAGTTTATATGAATTTTGGTCATATTATATAATTTTTTCTATCCATATGTGAAACACTCCAAATTTCAAGACAAGAAAATTAAGAATAAGCCTAACTCAAGTGAACTGCTAAGCCTTGATTTAGCAAGTGTTCCAGTAAAACACAATTTTATTCCCTAAAATTCCTTTATACCTTTGGAGGGATTAAAGAGTATAGGAAGTGATAAAACAAGGCAATTAGAGGTCACACATAACACAATTATGTGGAAGCACAAATTACAACAAATGAGATTTGCAACCAGTGAATTTCCCTGGGTAGCAGTCTTTTTGTGTGACATTTTTCAATAGACAAATGATATCCAAAAATTATGAAACTTTCTATAATAAAATTAGAATTATCAAGATTTAATTTGATAGGTCATATAAGCCATTTGAATCTGTACATAAAGAGATATATATTTTTGAAGTTAACCCAGTGAAACTTCAGATTTTCAATGGCAGCATCCAAAAAATAATAATTCTAAGAATTTTGAGCTTCCACTTGGCTAAATTCTATATTTTTCTTAAAACTAGACTTAATAAGGGTCACATAGCTTTTAGAACCACCCATATTGTATATCTATACAATTAGTTATGAATTTTCAAAGTTTGGTGAAAATTCTACCCAGTTTTCTAACAAGTGCAAAAATAGAAAAAATGTAAGGGCAAATG
Source organism: Albizia julibrissin (assembly GCA_037074505.1). Lineage (NCBI taxonomy): Eukaryota > Viridiplantae > Streptophyta > Magnoliopsida > Fabales > Fabaceae > Albizia > Albizia julibrissin. The sequence continues at coordinate 11,629,480 of CM073480.1, read as the reverse complement.
GTCATTTGACCAATAAAGGTAGCAGAAATTTATTTTTCCCTTTAATTAGGATAAATTATGATTGAAGTAGGGAGCAAGAAAGGGAAATAATCTATGTGTGCATAATTAATTCAAGAAGAAAATTCTTGACCAATCACAAGAAAGCATGTGTTAAAGCAAGATGGATTTTTGACAAAAGCCATTACCTTCTCTTCCTTCCATCTTCATTACGTCCAACTAAAGCAAGAGAAAAGGAAGAAGCAAAAACTCAAATATGTCATGCTAATTGGCATATACTAATTCAAGAGGAGGAAATTGTTGTCCAAGTAAAATTATGGCTAAGGAAAAATGGACTCATGTTCATTTGCATTAAACAACTACTATTCTAATAAAGCAAGAGAGATATTGTGAGAGCACATTTATCTCTTGCTCTTGCTTTCATTCGGTCAACAATTTAGGTCAAATAAAGAGATGATGACTTGAGTTTGAGGAGCATATTCGTATGGCATAAGGAAAGAAAGAGAAAAGATGATGGCATAAAGTAAAGTCACATGGTTAGTTAGCAATTTAATATAATACTTGAGGAGGTGAGTTGAGATATTTTTATGAGACCATTATCCCTTCATTCTTCATCATTTTCGGCTAAACAAAGAGAGTGAAAGAGAGAGAGAGAGAGCTGAACCAAAAACATGAAGAACAAGAAGAAAGGGCAAGGATTAATAAGCAAGATCAAGGTAGGTTTCACTTGTTCTTACCTTCTAACCCTTGTAACACCTCTCTAATCTCTTATCCACCTTGTACACCATGATTAGCAAGCAAAATCAAGGGAAAAGAGAGTGGAGGAGGCCATGTTCAAGAGAGGAGAGGAAGAAAAATTCAAGGTAAACTTAAGAACCTAGCTTCTTTTGGTGATTCTTGATGGTTCTTGATAGTTCTTGTTGATTGGCTTTGTTTTGGCTTGGTTTGTAATCTTGGGAAGCTCAAATCCTAAGGGGTTATGCTGCCCAATTTTCTAATAATCATGGAAGGAAGGTGTTTAAGTGATCAAACAAGTGATTAGAGGTGAAAAGAAGGAGGTTTATGGATTGAAATCAAGGAAACAACATTTTCACTTAATTTTTCAGATGTGGTCCAGGGGCATTTTCATCCTGTTTGGTCTGGAATTTCATCAATTTGATGGTTCCATTGAGTTTAGAAGGGAAACTTGTGCAGGGTTTATGTACACTGTGAAGTGAGAAAAGCCCTAGAATGCGAAATGATCAAACTACCCTTAAAACCCTAAGTTAGGGGCTGCCAAGGGTAATTTTATAATTTGAGTCTGATTTTGACTAATCTGAGTTCAAAAATGGATTCTACATGTGATATTGTGTAGGATTAGCCCGGGTCATGATTTTTGGAATAATACAATTTGACCGGATACAAAGGGGCTTAGACTGAGTTCCCAGGGGTATTTTGGTAATTTTTTATTTTTGAGTCAAGGTAACTAACACAATGAGTTATGAATAAATAATAACTCATTTATCCTAAATTTTTAATTTTAGGATATACTGATAGCTCGAGCCAAAGACGGAGCTGGATCGATTAACAAGTAAGGAAATGGTATGTTCCCGGTAGTAACTTCTTCTTATATATACTATGTGATGCCTATTATGAATGTCATCCATTGTAACATGAGCTAGTGTTCTAGACATATCAACTCACCATGTTATGGTCAGGAAACCAACAGGGGTACTAAGTAAACCAAGGGGCAAACTTGTCGTTTGACTTTGGGCAAGTGTACACATATTGTTTCGATCATCTTACATGACATGGAATTACATATCTATTTTCACATTTTATATGTTTCGAAAGCATATTACTACTGAGATTCTCTTGAATCTTACCCTTTCCATAAACATTTAAAGTTCCTAGCGGCAAGCAGTGGCTTGAAGGGCAGAACGGTAATTTCTAGAAACTAGAGGTTTCGGGCTAGTGCGAGAGGAGGCGTCGGTTATCTGAAGACCTTTCTAATTGTTCAAGGTCTGTAATTATTCTATATACCCCTATGGGGATTTTGTATGTAATCAAGTACTATTGTTTCAATATATCAGTATATTTATACTATTTTTATGTGCTCATTAAGCTACACTAACGCTACTCTGAGTAATATCAATAATGAAGTGAGGTCTTACAATATGACTTCTAGTCATAGTATAACATTTGCTCATAATTTTAAACAACTCAAAAATGTTATTATTTCCATAACTGTGGTTCAATAGCCAAGATAAAGTATTATTAGTTTTCAACTATCAATTTGACCAATACAATGTGATGATGTTCATTTTCACTCTTACAAATATGGTCTTTGCTTTTAATAGCACATAATTAATTTCTCTAAATATTCATCTTCAAGACCATAGCAAAAATCTTACAAAGCTATTTCATTTTTTTGGTTTAGTTTGATATTTGAGCCTTTAGCCTTAGGGCTTTGATATTTGTAACAATTAAATCATCAAAGTGCCAAAGTTTTTCTTCATTTAATGAAACCAATAGTGTTCTTTTATATGAGAAGTATTATGAAAATGATGTAACTCTTGGTCACTGATCACAAAATTAAGAATATTATGATTTATGACATTTCTATAAAATTAAAATACTTTAAAATAAATTAATTAAATTCAAACTCATAATTAAATATAAATAATAGATAAGCCTATGATCATATAGATAACATTATATATATGATCATATATAATACTATTATATATTAATGTAAAAACAAACAAATGAAAATAAAATATTGACATAATGATATAACAATAATATATTAATACAAATAAATGAAATATAAATAAAATAACAATAAAAAAAGATGAAATAAATAACATAAAGTAAATAAATATAAAAAATAAAATATAACATAAAATTTAAATAAAATAAAGAAATGTAAATGTTAAATAAGTAAATAAGCAAATGAAATGTAAATAAAATGAAATAACATAATATAACAACATAAAATGTAAAGAATACAAGAATATATATATATATAAAAGAAATATAAATGTTGCATAATAAGTGATTCTTGGAAAATGGTAAATAAAAGTGAGAAAAAACTCCCGAAGAAAGATAAAGCAACAATAATCTCCAATCTTAACCATGGAACCTGATGTATAAAATAATCTGTAAAAGAGTTTCTTTAATTCTGTATTGGCTTAGATCATCCAAAATAAATTAAATAGATATATGGTAAAAGAAAGTAGGAGAAATTGTTAAACCAACAGTGAGAAAAATAAACCTTCATTAGAGCTTTACGCTAATAACGTGTTATGAAATTAAGAAAATATAAGAGATTGAGATGAAGGGATGAAGAAAGACGAGACAATTGTAGAGATGAAGAGTGGAGAAAAATTGTCATTCATATAGCATTTTCATGTACATGCAATCTTTGTGTTAAGCCTCTATACATAGGCTTCCAATTCTCCCAAGAGTTATAATGCCATAAACATAAGAATTAACCCACATTATGATGGAGTTACAATGTCGTAAATATAACTACAACATAAAAATACATAAAACCATAGTAGGTTATAGGTATTATGGAATCCTAAGATACTATGAACATCCACTACCACAATATTTATAACATGTGAAGCATTATCCAAGAGATTGAGTCAAATGTTGTGACACAGCAAGACTTTCATATGATTTATGAGAGGTAAGTACACAGCAAGACTTTCATTTGATTTGTGAGAGGTAAGTATTTTGAAGATAAATTTTTAGAGGTCAAACTTTTCCCAAAAAAAACAAAACACATTTTATTTGGCAAGATAGCAAGAATTCATGGTCATTTAGAAAAATGGAAAAAAAACATGAAAAATGAAGTTTGGTTAAACTTGCTCCTAGCTTTATTCGTTTCAAGTGGAACTTCAATAACAGAGGTATTCACAGAAACTCCACTGGTATCTCCATTCTAATGGCAGAAAACATTATTTCGAACCCAGAATATGCACAAATGTTCAACCATACTACTTGAAATAATAATCCGATCCTTCATGATGCAAGCTAAGGAACGCAAAAATCTTGAAAAGCACATACTACATGAAATGGAACCAAAGAACAATGATTAAATATAAGGAGGGGTCAATATCTAAAATGGGGGGAAAAATAAAAGCACAGTAAGAAGGACAACACCTACACCAAATCACAATCCAGTGTATTTAATTCATTTGTCCTTAAGAAATTAATGTAAAAACAAGAAACTTAGATTTGCTTCACTTAGTTTTCATATAATACAAAATAAAAGGTATATTTATTAGCCGAATAAAAAGCCCAAATTAGGACACACACCAGCAACTAAAATACATAAAGAAAATTGAATAAGCTGATATCATAGATAAGTCAAATAAAGCTACAACCATCTGTTATTGCATATCTGCAGTTATCATTCTTGCTAAAGTCACTAAAGGACATGAAGCCTTATAGTTACAGAATGAACAAAACTCTTATAGGTTCATGTCTTCCAGATATAATAAGCCACTCAAAGTCCATGTTGTCCACCGATACCAGGCTTTCCACATAATTGAAAATACCATAACGAATGTCAAATTTGCGGATGTCAATCGTCTTTAAATTCATTAGTTAAGTAATTGAACATAACAATTTTTGGTTCACCATTCGGTTCATCTTCATCTTCATCTTCAATTTGATCAATGGGTTCAGGCAATTCAATAACATTGCAAACAATTTCATGCCTCCAAATAGTCGCCGGATCTAACATATAGCCTAACATGCACCCTAGATAAGGGCTGCTAGTAATTTTTTTAGTCCAACACCATCTCTCCCTAGATGCACATGTGCCCTCCTCCATCACCCACAAATGAATGAAAGATGATTTGAAGTCTTCACTCAAACTATTAGATAGCATGGCATTTTTGTTCCCATATACAGTAAGATTTTTGCAATATGATGCACTAATAACCGAAAAGGGTAAAGGAGGCATTGGCATCAATGAAAGCAATTCTATCGCTATGTCAAATGAGACTATGATGTCAATATCATCTTCATCCTCGACTGCACCCATAGCTCCATGAAAATTGAAACCGTACGTTAGAAAAAATAGCTACACCACCTAACTTTCCGAATTCCACTTCCTTCCATGTACCTATATTGAATGAATACACTTCCACTTGATTAATCAGATACTCATTCTCGTTCTCAAAATCACAAATTTTCACTATATTATAATCATTAACTGTCGGACTGAAAAAATTACTACGTGGAAAGTCTCATCTACACTATAATATATCAACAGCTCTAGACACCAGTCTCATCTCCCAAATCGCTGGATTCCACACTATAAGGGACAGAGATCTAGGAGCACTAGCGTGTCCAAGACAGATCAAGCCATTGCAGGAATTGATGGTCCAAACACACCGTATAGAGTTGATAAAAGGATCGCTCTGAACCTCAAGGACTCGCATCTCACGATCGAGCAAACATGCGCGATAAGGATCAGGAATGCCAAAAACTTCGAAAAAAAGAAAAGGGTTTTGATGGGCGGAGTGATGGAGGTGTTCTGGGATGAAGGATGAGGTTTTGAACAGAGTTTTCCATTCTTTGCAAACGCATTGAAATCGGATTAGGGATCTTACAGGAAGCCGTATGAGGATACTTGTGATGACATCTCCGTGAAGAACTCGGTTGCCGCCACCTGTTTTCATGTGTGTCATGGTGCTCGACGGGGATTAGGGATTAGAACCAAACGGAGAATGAAACTGCGTCACCACTGGAAGCCCTCACGTTACTATGGTTTCGTCGATCGTCGATACCTTATAAAATTATAGAAAAGCAATTTTATCATTAAATAAATGGGAAATCACATTTAGGTCTGGACAAGAGAAAATATGAAAAAAATAGTTATTTAAAATCTCAAAATTGTATTTAAGTCTTGTCAGACTTGTTTATAATAAATTCTAATTTCACTGACAAATCCATGTGCATCTACTAACAAGTCTGGGGGTTTCCACTGACAAGTCCATGGGTGTTACATTAACAAATCTATGAGTGTCCATTAATAAGTCAATGGGCATGTATTGACAAATTCATGGGCGTCCATTGACAAATCTATGTGTTTTTGACAATTAAAATTTATTATAAAAAAGTCTTATGGAACTTAAATGTAATTTTGAGATTTCAATGGATCATTTTTTCTTATATTCTATTGCCTAGGACCTAAATGTAATTTTTCCTAAATAAATCAATTAATTTTAGCCCAATATCAAGAATATTTTTTTTTAAAAATAAAATAATTACAAACTAGCTTTGTGTCAATTTGTTAGTCTTGAGTTAGTTTTTTGTTCGAAGTACTCCGTAATATTTTTCCCTTTCGTCTTAGGGATTTAAAAAAATTAAATAACACCTTCTCAAAACAGAACAAGATAATAGTAAAAATTGAAAATATTTGTAAAAGTTAATAATCTTAATAATCACAAACTAAAAGATGATCGTGATCATTGTAAAAGATCATTGCAAAAGATTATTGTAAAAGATCATTGTGATCAGTGTGCCCAAAATTGATACATGGTCAAAAGATATTTGTGAAAGATCGTTTTTACTGATCTCTATCTTTCTTTGAAAAAATTAAAACATTATGTCTTGTTAGTTTAAAAACTAATTCTATCTCCATAACCGAAATAATGTTTATAAAAATTGGCAAAGATTTGTGAAGTTTATAATATTGGTAATATCAATTAAATATTTGAATTACATTTATTTTGAATAAAATTTTAGGTGAATTGTGATTATTTTCCACATCAGAAATTATTATTATTATAGAACTAAAAATTGATCAGACTAAGGTTAATATGTAATATGTGAAATTTGTTTACTTCGTTAATTTTCTAATAATTTATTTTAATTTAGATTGGACTTACATATCTATCTAAAAGCATACATACATACATACATACATACATACTGGTTCAGAAACTCTGATTATTTTCTCACTCAATGCTTGATGCTTACAACTGAATGGAGTCCCTATTTATACTAGTTAGGGAGCTCTCTAATGGATACAGATATCAAACAGGGAATGGCCTACACAAAACGCACACACCACACACTTTTAGATTTTTACAGACAGCACCGAAAGCCACTAAAAGACAGAGACAAAACAGAGACAAAAAGTTGGCGGTAGGTATAATTCAAACAAAAGCAAAAAAAAAAAAAGCAGTGGTTGTCATGGTGGTGGTTGTTATTCTGTTTCTATATCATTCTCCCCGGGTTGGTCGAAACTCATCCTTGAGTCAAAATTATTATCATCTTTAACATAAGGAGTCCTCGAGTCAAAATTATTATCATCTTCAACATAAGGAGATAGATCAGCAACGTTAAAAGTAGCAGAAATTCCATAAGCACCTGATAGTTCAACTTTATAAGCATTATCATTGATTTTCTCTACAACCTTGAATGGACCATCTGCACGTGGAGATAATTTGGCGTTGGGTTGCTTTGGAAACCGTTCCTTTCACAAGTGAATCCAAACCAAATCTCCAACATTAAAAATTCGTTGCTTCCTATGTTTGTCTCGTTGTGCCTTGAGCCTCAAATTCTGCTTCTGGATCCTTTCACGTACTTGTTTATGTAGTTTCTTAACTTCTTTTGCCCTTTGTCCTACATCTGTGCTGAAATACTACTTATCAATTGAAGGAACCATATCTAACAGACTGAGAGGTCGTGTACCGTAAACAACCTCAAAAGGACATTTACCAGTGGCTTGGTTGAGGGAACTGTTATAAGAAAATTCGACTTGAGCCAGGACAAGATCCCATTGTTTCAAATTCTTTCCAATAAAACTTCGTAAAAGATTGCCAAGAATCTTATTTACAGCTTCTGTTTGTCCATCCGTTTGCGGATGACTAGTACTACTAAATTGAAGCTTAATACCCATCTTTTTCCAAAGAGTTCTCCAAAAATGGCTGAGGAATTTGACATCATGATCAGAGGTGATAGTCTTAAGAATACCATGGAGACGGACAATCTCTTTAAAGTACAAATCAGCAACCTGTATAGCATCTTTGGTTTTCTAACAAGGAATAAAATGGGCCATCTTTGAAAATCGGTCCACAAATACTATGACAGAATCTTTCTGTCTTTACGTTCATAGTAACCCAAGCACAAAATCCATGCTTACATCTTCCCAAGGTGCTTCTGGTACTGGCAGCGGCATGTATAATCCTGTATTTTGACCTTTTGCCTTAGCCAAGTGACACGTTCTACATCTTTGTATGTGCCGGTTGACTTGTCGCTCAAGTCTTGGCCAATAGAAATTTTCTTTGATTAGGGCGACTGTTTTATCTCTGCCGAAATGACCGGCTAATCCTCCATCATGGGCTTCCCATATTATTTCCTCTCTTAGGGAACACTAAGGAATACATAGGGTTTTACCTCGGAATAAAAACCCATCATGTCTATAGTATTGGTGGAAAGGATGATCTGCAATTGATTCCCATATTCCTCGAAAATCTGGGTCATCTTGGTATAATTCTTTGACATATTCAAACCCAACAACCTTGGCTTGAATTGTTGATAACAACATATGTCGACGGCTAAGCGCATCAGCTACTGAGTTTAGGATTCCAGCCTTGTGTTTAATCAGAAATGGGTAAGATTGCAAGATTTCACTCTAACGGGCATGCTTGCGGCTGATCTTTTGTTGAGAATTCAAATACTTGAGGGCTTCATGGTCAGAATAGAGGATAAACTCTTTATGCAACAGGTAGTGGCTCCAATGCTGCAAAGCTCAAACAATGGCATATAATTCTTTGTCATAAATGGAATATTTGAGCTTAGCATCATTAAGTTTCTCACTGAAAAATGCAATTGGGTGTCCCTCTTAGCTGAGTACAGCACCGATTCCTGAATTGGAAGCATCACAACTAACTTCAAACACTTGATCAAAATTTGGAAGAGCTAGGACAGGGGCTTCAGTTAGTCTCCTTTTTAGTTCTTGAAAGCTTCTTTGGGCTTACTCTGTCTACTAAAATTTATCTCCTTTAGTGCAATTTGTAAGTGGTGTGGCAATAGAGCTAAAGTTGCGTATGAACCTCCGGTAAAAAGAGGCTAATCCGTGGAAACTTTAAACTTCTTGAATAGACTACGGGACTGGCCAGCTATTGATGGCTTCAACCTTGCTGGGGTCAACTCGAACACCTTCGGCAGTTATGATGTACCCAAGGAACATAACTTCTTTGGAAAGAAAAGTACACTTTTGTATGTTGGCGTACAACTTTTGTTCTCGCAAGGTTTGTAGAACTTGCCATAGATGCTTCAAATTCTCTTCTTGACTCTTGCTATAAACAAGAATATCGTCAAAGTAGACCACAACAAATTTGCCAATGAAGGGGTACAATACTTGATTCATTAATCGCATAAATGTGCTAGGGGCATTGGTTAACCTAAAGGCATCACATTCTATTCATACAGGCCTTCTCTTGTCTTGAAGGCAGTCTTCCATTCATCACCGGGATGAATTCTGATTTGATGGTATCCACTTCGTAAGTCAATCTTAGAGAAAGTAGTAGCACCATGTAGCTGATCTAGCATGTCATTGAGTCAAGGTATTGGAAACCGATACTTGATAGTGATCTTATTAACAGCTCTACAATCAATACACATTCTCCAACTCCGAAGAACAGGTAAAGCACAAGGCCTAATACTTTCTCGAACCAGCCCTTTCTTCAATAACTCTTCAACTTGTTGCTGGATTTCTGCATGTTCTTGAGGACTCATCCTGTAAGCAGGTTTATGAGGGATGACTGCTCCTGGAACAAAATCAATGGCATGTTGGATGTCACGCATCGGTGGTAACCCGGATGGTATCTCTTCGGCTACGACATCTACAAATTCAAAAAGTAAAGACAAAACTTCTGGTCGGATGTTAGACTTTCTATTCTTTTTGAGTACCAGTATGATACTCATCGTCTGGGGCTCAAATTTTGTCACTTTGAGTTCTTCTTTAGTCATTAATGACACCAATGGCTTTTCTTCTCTGGAAGTTTTGTTATTTTCACTGGGTGATAAATGTGTCAATTTGATCTTGATTTTGCCTTTAGTGATGGAATAGGTATTTGCTTGTCCATCATGTAGAGTATACCGATCATATTGACATGGCCTCCCCAGTAGTAGGTGGCATGCATCCATGGGAACCACATTATTACCACTATACATGCCAAATATATATGAATGCATGACATGCTTGCCTACACTATTTCATGCCAACATAATGACATACTGCATACTCGATGTTATGACATATATATGGCCATTTCACAAATATAATAGAGTTTCAACCAATCATACATGTTCCACACAAATAGGAAAAGCAGTCTCATAATCAATGCAAGACATACATATCACATACATGTAGAAAATGTAAGTTCACTACCTGGTGGACTATAGTCCCCTCTCTTGTCCCTTGATCCTTTAACCATTGCTTCTTCTTTGTTCTTCATGGCCCTATATAACCGATTACATAATTAGAGCCATGATTCAAAGCTCTATTTGACCCTCTTTAGGTCTATTTTCAAAAGAATATATAGCCATTAGCTATATGTGAACACTTTAACATGGAATTTCCCCTTTCTAATCTTTGTTTCAGAATTTTAGTTAACACGATTAAATTTGAAAATTCACCATTAATTCTAGGAAACTACAAATGGAATGGTTCCAAATTATATGGAAATATATTTCATTCTAATTTCAAATAAAAATACTAAATTATAGCTAGCACAGCCAAACAATTCCCAGAATTTCGCCAAACTCAACCTGTCCAAATCACATTCCAGAAACAGGGCAGAAGTTCCAAAATTCATATCTAAATCCAAAAAAATCAGATTGAGCTGGTTCAAACTCCTAATTGACCTTTTTTAAGTCTCTTTTCAAGGAAAAATATAGTTATTAGCTATATATTCACGAATTAATACAGTATATTAACTTTCTATACATTATTCCAGAAATTTCCAGTTTTGCATGCTCAAACTTTGAGAATGTAGAACTTCTAGCACATAAATCCAATTGATCAATATGACCTATCAAATTAAAGGTATATGTGTCTAATTTTAAACTGAAGAGCTTCAGAATTGTTTGATAAGAATTGTCCCTTGAAACATCACGCACAATAATGATGCTTCAGACAGGGTATATCAATACTATGTATAATCTTACTTCTTAAATTCCCAAATTCATATACAAGCATCCAAAATTCATGAACACTTGTATACCTACAAAATTTCACCTTCTAAAGATAATGGAAGCATAAAAATGGTCAAATTCAATAAGCTTCATCACATCACAGAACATGCATGCAATTAAGATTCTCCGGAAAAGTTTGTTGTTTCTTCGTTTTCTCTTACCTAATCACTTCCTTGCTACTCCTAATCAAGTAATTAGCTATTTAAACGCTCGTTGGACATCATTTAGCCATTAAAACATCCTTTAAAACCAGCCATGAATAGAACCCCACTTCCAATTTACTCATCCAAACAACAAATTAATCGATTAAAAAGGAAGCTTACACTTACCTCTATCCATTTCCGCAAACGATTTGGAATTCCATCAACACTCCGGCCAGTGAGATAGCACCAACCACCTCCAAATAAGAATCCAAACCATAGAAATGTAGCTCACGATGAGTAGAAGTAGTTTCCTGAAGGGTACTTTGAGAGAGGATGCCGTTTCGGCAGTGTTTCGGCGGCTCAAAGTTTTCTCTCTCCTCCCCATCCATTTCGTCCTATCACTCTCTCCCTCTCTCTTTTGGTTCTTTCTGCGTGAAATGGAGAAGATGATGGATTTAATGGATAAATGAGGATTAAAGGTCTTTGCCATGTGTCACAAGCTCATTGGCCCAAATAATAAATTTTCGCACAAAATACCAAATTCTGTAGATTTTTCATTAACTTTGAAAATTCATATCTAATTGTAAAAATGTCCAATTGGAGTAAGTCAAAAGGCTATGCGACCCTTATTGAGTATAGTTTTAAGAAAAAATATAACCTTTGGCCAATTGGAAGCTCACGCTTTCCATAATTTTACTCTTTAAATGTTGTCCCAGAAAATAATTAATTTTGCTGGGCTAACTTTAAAAATTCATTTCTCTTTGTGTATAACTCCAAATGACTTATATGACCTATCAAATTAAATCTTGATAAGTCTAATTTCATGATGAAAAGTTTCATAATGTTTCACCATCATGTACCTATCAAAACATGTCACACAATCATCACTGCCGTACCGAATATTTCACCGGTAGCAAAATTACTTTGTGTTCCATTTTACTATATTGTGTGTAACTTCCAATCACTTCATTTTTTTATTCCCCAAGCTCTTTAGCTTACCAATATAATTCATTTTAATATCCAATGATATAAAGGAATTTTGAGGAATTTAAACATGCCTCATAGGAACATTTGCTAAACCGGGGCTTAGCTGTCCACTTGATCCAGGCTTAATCTTATGCCTCTAATCCCAAAATTCAGGATATTACAATCCAGTAATAAAATCCATCACATTGCCCTCCTAGATTCACTTGGGAATCGGTAAGGGATTCAAAAGACACGAAGGACGCTTGCTGACAAATGAAGTAATTATGGATAAAAAGTTGAATATCCTTTCTTATTTTGGGCGAAAAAAATAGGTTAGTGATGTGATGGAAGGCACGGAGAAAACCTGTGTAAACACCCACAACAGATGATTGAAATTCCTGGAGAACCCACTGAACAAGCTTGTTATTTTCATGGGAATAACCAATATGTTTTTTCAATACAAATCCTAATGTTTAACTTGATAATGCTAAAAGGACGAAGGATCAGCTATTATTGATAATTTTAAATCCAAAATGAAAGATGAAGATCGAACCCGGTTGTATACCCAGTCCATAAATGACTGATTAAGTATAGTCAAGGCCATACACAAAAGGCGGGACAGAGGGTGTAACATCCTAAAATTTATTTTGCGAATTAAATGCTTATTTTCCTGAAAAATCGAGGAACAACAATTAATAGTCATAAATTGGCTTGGAAATTTTTAAGAAATTATTTTAAGGCCAAGGATTAATTTATGGGAGTTAGATAATAAGCTAAATTATAGAATCTATAAAATCTAAGGAAATCTTAAATTAGACAAAATCAAGGCTCAGTGTGTATTATTAATAGGATAAAAATATACCTATATAAATATATTGTTAAAAACACACCCACACTTCCCATGCTTTCCATGCCACCCATGCTTCCCATGCCACCCATGCTTCACATGCCACACTTGCTTCACATGCTCTTCACACATCACTCATGGCACACACTTTCCACACTACACACACAACCATTAAAATAAACACCTCATGGCACACACACACATTTATTTAATAAACAAATACATATCCTTCCACTATAAATACAAGGAAACATACACACACTTCTCATTTTTCCATTCCATTCGGTCAAGTTACATAGAAGACTAGAGAAGTAGAAAATATAGAGAGAGAGAGAGAGAGACGTGAGTAAGAGAGAAGGAAGACTAAGGTGAGAATAATTGCCGGAGAAGTGGAAGAAGGAGAAGTCAGTCACCATAGGCAAGCCTTGAATATTATTTAGGTAAGTATTTTATATCTTTTTCTATTATTATACAGTTGGTTTGGGTTGTTTATGAGGATTTATAGTTGTTGGAAGTTGAGTGATTTTGAAATTAAGTTGCTATTATTTATGGTCAAAATAAGGTGTAGATATACAAGGAGTAAGAATTTGATAAATTTGATATCACCAATAGATTCTACATGAAAGATTGTCTGAGAATACATGTGGTTGTAATTTTTGGATGATTATGTATAAATCAGGAATTTTTAGAAATTAAGAGGAGATGTTGTTCGGTTAGTTTTCTGGAATCATTTTGGTTATAAAATTCATTTTGTTAGCTAAAACTGGTCCAAAAATTATGAACCTTTACAGAAATAACATAGAGATAAGGAGCTTTAATTTGATATATAATATGTACCATTTGGATTAGTATATTGTAAGAAATGAATTTGTGAAGCTTAAGCACTGAATCTGGAACAAATTCTGGCATAGTTGTATTAATTGTAAATTCTGGAACTTTAGGCATGTAATCTCTAATAGTATGTATTTTTCCCTTAAATTATACTTAAATAGGGTCACACAGAATTTTGAACCACTCTATTTTGAATTTTGTGGATTTCGTTATGAAATTTTGAATTTAAGTACTACCAGATTATGTTTCTTGAAGGAAGATTAGATGTGGCGAAATTTTGGAAAACCAACACATTACCAAAAATTATGAAAATTTTCAGATTTACAGTATACATTAAGATATTTAATTTCATAGGTGGATCACAATTTTTGAGCTTGTACATTAGAAGATATGAATTTTCAAAGTTGAGTTTATTTCTGGAAGAAAATTTGGAATAGGGGAGGTTTGGAAAATTTTTGGGAATATTGTGTTATCATAGATCAGATATAAGTATTTTTATATTAAAATAAATTTAAATAGCTTCACATAGGCTTTGAAACCAATCAATTTGAAATTTTCTAGATTTAATTCTGATTTTTCAAAGTTGACTGAAAAATCTACCAGTTTTATGAAAAATAGTAAAAGTTGTATTGTGGAGAATTATACTATGCAGAAATCACTGAAACTGAGATAACCACTAGAATATGGTTAAAACAGTAGTAATGCAAGTAACAACTAATTACTTGTTAACTTTAATTTATAGGAATTGGTAATAGCCCGAGCCGGTTAAAAGTTTTGGATAAGAATTGGACTGAAAAAGGACCCAGGTAGTAACTCTTTCTTTCATACACTATGTGATTATTTATATGTTGTGTATTCCATTTTCTGTAATATGAGCACAGTGTCTGGGACACGCATATTAGCTTAGTTGTGGTCTGGGACCCAACGGAGGCGCAGAGTTAAGCTGGGGTTGCAAACAGTCGTTTGGCCTCGGACAGTGTACACACAGCATTTTCATCTTACATAACATGGTACATTGCATATCTATTTTCACATTTTATATGTCGGATTGTATGTTACTACTGAGATTCATTTGAATCTCACCATTTTTCAATATTTAAAAATATTCCAGCAGAAGGTAGCGGCTCTAAGGGCAAAACAATAATTACCGGTGATTGAAGGTCCGGTTCTAACGGAGTACAATTGGTTATCTTTAGTTGTAATATTTATTTCTTTGGATTTTGTTTATATTTTTAAAACCCTATGGGAATTGTCTGTAATATAAACAAGCACTTATTATCAGTATATTTCCGCTATTTCTGTGTGCCCTCTGAACTATGCATTTATTACTCTGCAAATATCAAAGTGTTAAGGGGTTTGACAGAGCGTCGGCAGCCTGATTACTTTTCCCAGGTTTGTATTTAATGGTGAATCAGTATCATATTAGCTTAGGCAAACAAGCTTCTTGTTTTGGTGTATAAATAGTCTGCTCATTGAGATGTTCAAGCTTGCATGATCCGTCCAAATGATCAATTGATTGCCAAAGAGGCAATGTCGAAACTTAGACACAACTTTGGTAATTACATAGAGTTCGAGCACATTAAGGGACTAGGATTGGAGTCGTGGAGATAATTTCTTTAAGAAAAAAGCAATGGGATGATTCTCTTGACTCAAAACAGCACTAATGCTAATGCTAGAGGCATCGGTTACCAAGATAAATGACTTGGAGAAATTCAGCAAGGCGAGTATGGATGCTGTCATTAGTGTTTGCTTTAAGGTGTCAAAAGCATCTTGGGCCACCTGAGATCAAACAAAAGCATCTTTACTCAACAAGTGAGTTAGTGGTCCGGCAATGTGTGTATATTGTTTTATAAAGCGTCTATAATAACCACTCGATTCTAGGAAACCTTCAAGTTGCTTGGTATTCAGTGGAACGGGGCAATTATGGATATCTTTAACCTTGGATGGATCTATCTCAACTCCAGTGGTGGATACTATATGGCCTAAGTATTCTATGTGACGTTGACCAAAGGAACACTTGGAAAGTTTGGCAAAAAGTTGATGCCGATCAGGATATTCCAAAACCAAGGACACATGTTAGGGTTGTAATTCCCATATGGTACTATAGATTAAAATATCATAAAAAGAGAGAACAAACTTCCATAAAAATGGTTGAAAGACCAAATTCATGAGTTCCTAAAAGGTTGCCGATGTATTTGTGAAGCCAAAAGGCATCACCAACCATTCATAAAGACTTAAGTGGGTGTGAAATGCTATTTTATCTCGATCCTCTTCTCACATAAGAATCTAATGATATCTGGAATGGAGGTCTAACTTAGAATAGAAAATAGAGCTGTGAAGTTCATGGACAATCGGCATCAGACATGCATCGAGAATGGTAACAACGTTTAATGCTTTATAGTTGACACAGAAATGCCAAGTGCCATCCTTCTTTTTAACCAACAATACGGGTGTCGAGAATGGACTCAAACTTAGCTGAATTAATCCATCGGCCATAAGCTCAGAAACAATATGCTCAATTTCATCATTTTGAACTACTGGGTAATGATAGGGCCGAACTTTAACCGACATAGTATGTGGTTGTTTCTCAATACGGTGTTTGTGGCCCCTAACAAAGCTTGAAATGCTTGTTTCGGTGAAAAGGCGAGCAAACGTCGTAGCACTTAAGATAGTAGTAGGACGTTGAACAAGGACATCACGTTTAAGATCCGGTTTTAACCCTCCCAAATAGCAATCAACCAGAGTTAATTCAGGGATATTGTCAGTCCGATTAGCTAGAGTGAGAAACTTGGAATTGTAGTCATCAAAGACACCACCCACACTCAGCTGAGTGTGTTTAAAAAGTTACAAATAAGCAGAGTCAAATGGTGATGGTCGAAAATGAGCTTCAATAGCTTTGGCCAACACAAACCAATGTAGAATTCGTCCTGCTTTTCCCATCAAATCTGGGAAAATCAATCTTCACCGAATTCAGAAAAGGGGTTTATGATATCGGAGTTTGAGAAAGTAAAACACTGATGAGGTACCATAAACTGTAGCAGGTTTGAATTTGTCAAGACGCAAATTAATGGCGTCGACAGACTTAACAAGAGAATGAAGTGTACTACCCAAATCATCGATTTTCTTGTCGTGCAGAAGGAAATGACCACAGGCCTCCTCTAGAAATTCATTAGTTCACTTTTATTCTGCTTGTAATTCCTTAACGTGAGTGTTGTCCGTCATGGAAAAAAAATCTCTGAATGAAGGAACAAAAAATGTAATGCACAAAATATAGCTCCAGAAATATGATACTGATATATTAGATCAAAGGATGCAAAGGAGCTTACAATCTTAAGATTCTGCCAAAACACTCAAAAGCCATAATTATAATCGTAAAGAAATGCAACAGAGATAATAATAGAAAGAAATCACAAAAGAGGAATGGGAGAGAGAGACTCTCAGATGAGAGTGAAGATTCCAATCAATTCCATACCATTTTCATAACGAATTTTTTCCTTATATAATCATTCTTCCATTTCTCTCAGCTTCCATGGCTTCTTTTTCACATGCAAACTACGCCTTACTTGGGATGGATTTGGGCTTATTTTCTTATTTTTTGTAATACCTTATTTTTAATAGTCATGTATACATCAAATGTATAATTACCCATAACCACCACACTCTTACATCAAATACAAATAGTAGTGTCTTACACTATGATCTTCACTTCACCTTCATCTCCTCCGATGCATATCTTCCTACACTCTTCACTTGTCTAAATGGTTGGTTGGGAGGAGTGAGATTTGAGAGAATCTCAGTAGCAAACATTACCACTATGCATGCCAGATATTTATGAATGCATGACATGCTTGCCTACACCATTTCATGCTAACATAATGACATACTGCATGCTCGATGTTATGACATACATATGGCTATTGCACAAATATAACAGAGCTTCAACCAATCATACATGTTCCACACAAATAGGTCAAGCAGTCACATAATCAATGCAAGACATACATATCATATACATGCAGAAAAAGTAAGTTCACTACCTCTCGGACTTATGTCCTTCTCTTCTTGTCCTTTGATCTGCCAACTATTGCTTTTTCTTTATCACTTCATGGCCCTAGGAAAGTGATAACATCATTAGAGCTATGAAAAGTGAATACCCAATGGCCCACATTAGCTCTATAGGCTTACTTTCACCCTTGGAGTTTATTCCAATTATATTTGGTCAATTTCTTACTCAAATTCACATGGTACTCAATCTACCAGCATCTTTGACCAAACTTTGGAAAATCATAATTAATTCTATAGAACTCCAATTGAAGTGTTTCAAAGCTATATTTTAAGCCCTTTAAGTTTTGTTTTATATAAAAATACTTTGGTATGACTATTATTGTCATAATTTTCCCAAACATTTGGCAAACAGGAACTGTTCCAAATTTCATTCCAGAAACAGGGCACAACTTCAAAAATTCATATCTCCTAGCATACTTGTCCAAAAATTACAAAATACCCACCACATTAAATCTCTACATATCTAATTTAAGCCTGAAAAATTTCCAAATTTTTGGACAAGATTTACCACATGAAACAGCTCAAACAACGTCACTGTTCAAACAAGGCAGAATCAACAACATGAACAACCCTATTTCATAAATTCCCAAATTCATACACAAGCATCCAAAAATTATGAACACTTGTATACCTAAATTCAATGGAAGCATCCAAATTATCAAATTTCCACTCCTTCCCCACGAAACAGTACAGGGCAGAATTTAGGATTCTCAGAAAAAAGTTTGTTGTTTTCTCGTTTTCTCTTGCCTAATCACTTCCTTGCTACTTCTAATCAAATGATTAGCTATTTAAATACTCATTAGACATAATTTAGAAATTAAAACATCCTTTAAAACCAGCTATGAACAGTACCCCACTTCTAATTTACTCATCCAAACAACAAATCAATCGGTTAAAAAGGAAGCTTACGCTTACCTCTACCCATTTCCGCAAACGGTTTGGAATTTTGGCAACACCCTGGCCGGTGAGACGGAGCTAACCACCTCCAAATAAAAATCCAAAAACATAGAAATGAATCTTGCGACGAGTAGAAGAAGTTTGCTGAAGGGCACTTTGAGAGAGGACGTTGTTTCGGCAGTGTTTCGGAGGTTGGAATTTTCTCTCTCCTCCCCCTCCATTTTCGTCCGATCACTCTCTCCATCTCTCTTCTGGTTCTTTTCTCCATGAAAAATGAGGAGGAAGATGATGATTTAATGGATTAATGAGGTGTTAATTAGCTTGCCACGTGTTTGCTCTTGATTGGCCCAAACAATGAATTTTCGCACAAAATACCAAGTTCTGCAGATTTTTCATTAACTTTGAAAATTCATATCTAATTGTAAAAATGTCCAATTAGAGTGATTCCAAAGGCTATGAGATCCTTATTTAGTCTAGTTTTAAGGAAAAATATAAATTTTGGCCAATTGGAAGCTCACTCTTCCCAAAATTTTAATCTTTGAATGTTGTCCCAGAAAATCATTAATTTCGTTGGGCTAACTTCAAAAATTCATTTCTCTTTGTGTACAATTTCAAATGACTTATATGACCTATCAAATTAAATCTTGATAAGTATAATTTCATTCTAAAAAGTTTCATAATTTTTCACCATCATTTACCAATCGAAACATGTCACACAATCATCACTGTCATACCGGGAATTTCACCGGTAGCAAAATTACTTTGTGTTCCATTTCACTATGTTGTGTGTGACTTCCAATCACTTCATTTCGTTATTCCCCGGGCTATTTAGCTCATCAATATAATTCCTTTTAATATCAAGGATATAAAATAATTTTGAGAAAATAATACCATGCCTCACTATGACATTTACCAAACAGGGGTTTAGTAGTTTCCTTTAATCCATGCTAAATCTTTAGCCTCTAGTCTTAAAATTCAGGATATTACATTCTTCAAGCCCACTACATTTGTGTTCATTATAGTCTCTTGAGTTTCCATGATCAGACTCTTTCAATCATGACATTGTTTTTGTGGTTTCTCCAATACATCAATGGGAACCCACAATCCCTCCAATATCAATATCAAGAAGAGAATGCTGAGAAAGACATAGAGTGAGGAAGAACATAGGTAAATGCATTGAAAATTTCTCAATTCCATTATATAAATTTTTCTTTTTACCCCCTTTATTTATCATAATTGTCCTAACATGTTTTTTTCCTTTCTAACTATAGGCTATTTTTGATTGGATTGCAAAGGTATAAGAAGGGAGATTGGAAGAACATTTCCAAAAAAGTTGTGAAGACAAGGACACCAAAATAGGTTGCCAGTCATGTTGAAAAGTTCTTTAAATGCCAAATTAATAAAGAGAACAAAAAGAGAAGAAAAAACATTCATGATATCATTGATCCTTATTCTTTCCCGGAATCTCAGCATCAAAACTAGATGTTGGCTACTTCTATAGTTGTATAGCTATTATTTTCATCACAATTTGTTACAAACCCAATTGTTTAGTTATTATGGGAAATTGAATGCATTCTTAAGGATATACGTTGTTCAACAGATGTAAAATTATTTCATTTTCTTGCATTGTAGTGTATAAAATTGCTTTTATAGCTTTGAAGGGACCATTTTTCCCTTCCAACGCTTCAAAAAAAGTTTACAATTTTTAGTTTGGCGTGTGGTAAGATTAATGCTATTGATGAGTTTTATAAGATATTTTCACATTGAAATCCATTAAAGAAGAAAAAGTAAAATATATCAACCTACCCTCTATTTATTTTAGATTATAGAGATCTCCCTTCCATTTTTAAAGTGTATATAAACTTCCCTTAAAATCAAAATATATGTTGCATAAACCTTCCTTCTAATTTTGAAATTCAACTTCTATCTATCCAACTGTTAGTCGACTGTTAAATAACAGTATTGACTCTTCATTTTGTATAATTCTACAAAATAAGACACAAAATAAGGTGTTTCTTATGAAGATTGGTTGGGGTCTTAGCACAGATAGAGATGCACTATGGACAAACGTCTTTGGGGTAAATACCGTTGTAGAAGCGATTTAATCCCTAATATCAACATGAAACGGACTGGTTCTAGGGTATGGTCTGGCATTAAGTTAACTTGGGAACAATTTCAAGAGGGAGTTGAGATTCGTAACTCTCACAGACTGCGGTGAGTAAGGTAGAAATATGAAAAACATGGTTAGTTCTCAATCAAATCTGCTTATGGCCTCATTGCTCACCACCAAAATCAGGGAACTAATTAGTAGTCCAACCTTTGGAAATTATGTTGCCCGCAAAGGTGTAAAATGCACCTATGGCTTCTAATGCATGATAGACTCCTTACCAATGACTCCCCCTGATAAGAAAATGCTATTCATGTAATGCATGATGGATCAGGGGTGGGTGCTGCGTGCCCTTTGATGTGCACCCTACTATGTGCCTATTTTGGGGGTAGGCCCTTCCCAAATGTATTTTTCATAGTTTTTTAGATCATTAGATTCTACACAAAATAAGCAACATTTTGATATCCTATGGGAAAAAATAGAGCGGTTTTCAATTTTTTTTATGATTTTTTTAAAGATTAAATACTCAAAGTGAAAAGGAAAACTGCATTATTTTTTTGAAATACCTTTGGAAAATCATACAAATTGAAAACAACTCCATTTTTCCTAATAAAATATCAAAATGTTGCTCATTTCGTGTAGAATCTAATGATCTAAAGAATTATCAAAAATACATTTGGGAAGAGCCCCAAAATGGGCATGCAGCAAGGTGCCCATTAGGGGTCGCGCAACATCCACCCCCGATCCGTGCATGATTGCATACAGGCGAGGTAGATTTGGCTAGCGTTGGGTATTGGCCCTTCAAAACCATCAATTTTGGAGTATCGAGTTAAAGGGCTGGTTATGCTCTAACATCAAGCAAAATAGAATGACTGATCATGGAAAGTGGAGTGATGTGTTCGGTATCACATGCTGGATCCTTTGGCGTCGTGTTCATCAAAATGTAAGCTCAAGTGTTCATGAAGGGCTAGTGGAGATCAAAGGTATCGTGTGATGTAAGGCGCGTGCTTCAAATCTTAATGTTCAATCTTAGAGGAATTCTATTCGACGGACTCATGGGATAGCAACTAGTAAAGATGAACCTTCAGGGACTGACGTATATGTAGATGGGGCTTTCTCTTTTGTCGCCCATTCCGCATTGTTGTGGAATCTTTCATGTGTCGAATTGTAGGAATGATTGTATCACTGCAGAACTCTGGGGGTGTAGATGGAGATTTTAGGAAGGTGAAGCTTTTTTGTGATTCTGCTGAGGCAATCCGACTTAGTGAATCAACGAACTTCGAACTCCATGAGGATAAGGAATTAATTATGGAATTACATGAGATTTTGAGTCAAAACTGGGAAGCTACTCTGCACCTGGTCGATCGCTAGGCAAATATTCATGCTGATTCTTTGGCAAAGCGGGCATTGAATCTGGGTTTTGGTCTTCAAATTCTCTCAAAGGAGTCAACGAGGACGCTATGGGCTGAGCTAGGAGTTACTTAGTCCATTTAAATTAGCGTTGATTTCTTTCCATTTGTATAAAAAAAGTCATTTGTATTGTAAAATAATGATCATACAGAGATAGATTTATTTGATTACTTTTAATTTTCATTTGCTAAGAAGAGTTCAAACTTGAGAGAGAGGTGTCTTCGTTAATTTCTCTCTCAATTTACTCTCTATTTAATGTATCTACCATTATATCAACTTTCAATGGTTGGGATTTAATAATAAAAATCTGTCATGGTAAATCTCAACCATTGAAAGTTGATCTAATGGTAGATAAATTCAATGAAGAGTAAATGGAGAGGGAAATTAATGGAGACACGCCTCCCTGTTTCAAACTTGGTCAGTGACCTTTTCAAAATAGAGCCGTGCCCAATTTATGACGTTAATTAACTTCATAGTTAAATACAAAAGGTAACATGTTAAAGATTACCATATATAATCTGCATATTTTAAATTTGATGCTGCTTGAAATTCGCAAGATGCCCTTGAGAACCAGGAAATACTTACATATTTTAGGAGCGCCCTCTTATCTATACCCTGACTAATTAAATATAATAACTTATCTTATTTTAATCTTATATGGTAGATAAGTTTTCTGGATAAATTGAAATTTTATGATTTCTTAAAAAATAAACTTCATTATTTAGAAAAAAAAAATTATTAATAGCTTAAAATGAGCACCTCTCTCTCATGTAGGATTCAAACATAGATTCGCCATGTTGTGAATAATTAGCATCTTCAACTAGATCCAACTCTCATTGGTCATACTCAACATGCTTCATAATTGTCATATCTGATTTTCTAAAATATTTTGGGTGGTATTTTAATAATGCCAAATTAAAAAATTTATGACAAATATTTTTGCAATCTTTGGTGTCGATATTTTTAGCTCACACAGTTTATCAATCAATTGTGAGAAATCAGAGCACTACCTTGATCAGATCCCATACAAAATGACGATAGTGGACTCATCTTTATTTGTTGGAACATATGTTAAATCAAACGATTTTATGTATGAGAAAAACAATTATGTAGATACGTATACTAATTATTCAAGTAAGAAAATTAGCTTGCTAGTATTGTTTTGGCAAAGAATGTAAACATATAATTAATTTTAGTCATAGTCACAAAATTGAATTTCTGATTGAGAGAAAAAAAAAAGATCTATACTTATATCAAGTTCCTTATATTCATTACATCAAGTTCTCCAATCACACATGACTATGTGTTCTCCTTTTCTCATATAGGTTTATAATTAAACAATAATAATTCAAAAATAGGACATATAACCATGTGTGATTGAAGAACTTAATGAAATGAATATAAAAAACTTGACATAAGTCACGCCTTTGATGGGTTAGACTATTTGATTAAGAAATAAGAAAACTTCCTAATTAAGTGAAGAGAGATAATCAACATTAATCGATTAAAGAGAATTGAGACACAAGTAACATCATACTAGGAAATTAATCAGCAAATTCATGATTATTAAACTTAGAGGACAATAAAGGAGTGATCCCACCTTCCTAATTAGAGGACACTCTTGACCCTTTAAGTAAAACATCTTTTAGTTGCTAGTCGCCACCTCGGTTGAGTTAAAATTTAATTTATGTAAGGTGTACTTGAAATACAAACTCTTTGAGGGTTCTGAGGTGATGGATGGCATCAAATCCAAGTTGGAGTTTTCTTGTTGGATTTGATGTCGTCTATAACTTCAAAACCTCTCAGAGAGTTTGTATTTGCTTCTGTTGTCTTCTCCCCTGTAAAGCTTGATGTGTCTTCTCATTGATCCTGGAAGTCTATTATGTGTGATCCAAAGAAAAAATACATTTCTATTCTTTTTTATATTATCATCCGACATCCGGTTCGGGGTTTTTAGCTGCCTTTCTCATCATAAGTGTCTCTTCTGGGGCTCGAACTCAAGACCAAAAAATACACTACTATTAATTGAAGCATGCTTTGGATTATGGTATGTATTAGATGTGTGTTTTTTGCGTTTGATTTGATTTTTGCTGGTTACCTGGAATGCACATTATATCCTACGAAAAGTATGAAAAGTGGGGACAGTGATCAATCGCGGAGTCTATTTTTCATGATCTTTGCTGGTTATGTTGTTTCTATGTTAGTTTGTGTTGAACTGTAAACAGGGATTAAGAGAGAGAGTGTGTTGTATGCTTGCGTATAGTGACTAAAATAATAAATGATAAGATTTTTTTTATGAAGTTATTGATTCATGATCATGACAGATTAATTATTTTTTTCCCCGGAAGCATGGAAAATATAATTGGTTATTAACAACTTTATTTTAAGGGGAAAAGACACTTTAAACCACTTTAACTTCAGACTTTCAAATTGATTTTATTGACTATAAGAGTAATGCGATTGACAAAAAGAATATAGTAATTAATAACTCAGTTTTTTGGGAAATCACTAATTTATGATTTTAAAGTTCAAGTAGTATTTAAGTGTCTTTTTTTCTCATTTTAATCTATTTTTATTTTGAAATATAAAATCAATATTTTATAAGTTTAATTTCAAAAGTCAGCAGTTTATAAAGTGAAATAATCAAACATTTTTTCTTAAATTTTCTGAGAACACCAAAAATGAAAAATTAATGTTTAAGATATGATAAATTATTCAATTAATTAAATTTTTTATTCTCATATCAGATCCAATAGTTTCTACAGTCATATTTGATTGATTAATCAGCACATATTAAATTGTATACTCACCCGCAGTGAACTATATAATTGTAGGAACCAAAACATGCATCATCGTATCAAAGCAAGTCAGTGTTATTCGACCACATATATAGGATAACTCCAAATTTAAGCACAAAAATCATAAGAAATAAGATTAGACATTTATTCCAAACGTGTAAATAAAAAATATGTATAAATCTACAAAAAAAAAGAGTAAAATATTCTAACCACCCTCACGTTTTACCTTAATTACACAAACTTGTCCTCTCTTTTGAAGATATATACTTAAAAGGTTAATGTACAGATTTAACAACGAAGTTTTAAACAAGGGGCGCTAGGCAATAAAAGGGGAAAAAATACATATAAGAAATTAAAAATGGAGCATCCACCACAAACCTATTAACTTACTCCTCATTGACTGTTAAGGAGAAAGAAGTTTGACTAGAAGCAATGACGCGGTGGAGACTGATTGCTTATATGGCAGACATGTGTAAGGGGCTAGATGAATTTTTTTAACCTTATTGGGACAATCACTACTAGAAAAAACACTTTTAACGTCCCTTATATGGGACTTTTAACGTCCTTTTATGAGGGGACGCGTATGCCAGCGACGTAGTAAATTTGGAGTTTAGACGTCCTTTGTAAAAAGACGCCTAAAGGGCTGGGTTTAGGCGTCCCTTTGACCAAAAGGGACGCCTAAAGGGCTGGGTTTAGGCGTCCCTTTGACCAAAAGGGACGCCTAAAGTAATGAGTTTAGGCGTCCCTTTGGTCAAAAGGGACGCCTAAAGTCCCCGTTTAGAATTTTTTTATTTAAAAATTAGGGACTTTAGGCGTCCCTTTGACCAAAAGGGACGCCTAAAGTAAGGACTTTAGGCGTCCCTTTGGCCAAAAGGGACGCCTAAAGTGTTTTTTTTTCAGAACCATTTTTATTGTTTCTGGCCATATCATTTTGAAAGCAAACAAAAACGTATACACAAAAAGGAAACATACAGCACGCAGTTTATAATTAACAAAACACAACATCCACCTCTAATGAAACATTATGCACTACATTGTTGACAGAAATGTTGTCCACTAATATAATAAACAACTACTAATAAGTAAATGTACAGGAAACGATAAACTTCTACAAATCAATGTGTTGAAGAATCCTCCCAGCCAACAAGTCTCTGATCAAATTAATGTCTTCATATAAGTAAGCAGCATCATTATCAAAGATCTACAAATTAGAAAATATGATTATATATACGAAATCAATGAAATTAAAGAATTGTTTAGCAATTCAATTAAAATACAACCAAAATATTATCATTTGATTACCTGTTGAAAATCATTTGTAAAGCCACTTTGAATGATATTATACATGTAAAGTAGAACATAATAGCCACATTCAGTACCACCTGGTTGTTGAGGGCACTATAAATCAAAAGCAATTGGTTAAAATCAATAACATACATCATTTATAAAACAACCGTAAATAAAATAACTTAAATTATATTGAAACCACATACTTTGGGATAGAACCACTTTGGCTTGCGAACAACTCTACCCTCACGTGACCCGCCAAGCATTCTATATGTTTGGGTCGCGCTACCATTAAAATGTAAAACATTTTAAGTTAGAACCATTAAAATGTAAAACATTTTAAGTTGGAACAATTTATTGAAATCAAGCATTTCTTTAATTAATAAAAAAGAAATAACTAACGTGTTGAAGACTGATTTTGTGTCTTTGTCTGGCTTTTTTGTCAAGGAATCAAACCAATAGATTTCATTGAGGCGTGGGCAAACAACACACAAGCTCCAATGGTAACTAAAACAATACACAGATTAAAATGAAGTTTAGATTAGAAGAAAATTATTTCTCAAACATCCAAAAATAAAATTTTTTACTACATACCCTTGAACAATTGGCGCTAGATAACATCGCAATTTGGTCGCTGCCATTGTGAAGCCCACATAATGCGTCCTTTGTGCGACATCATTTTTATCTGATGTCGTATTTGCCGGACACAAGAATCCATATAAATTTGATCTTTGCATATCAATGCACATGTGGTAGAAGGACCTAAAATATAAATAAAATGACCAATGAATTATTGAACTTATGAAATCTTGAACTTAGAAAAGAAAAACTAACCAAATGGCAAGTGTGACCCATCCTGCATCTATCTCCTCCAAATGCATAAACTCCTTAAGATCTTTATTGTCGATCGTGTAGGGATACGTCAATTGTGCACCCACAATCCCTGGAGGCATATTGAAGTTGACTTGGGGAATACCTTTGTACATCTGTTGGAGTCGTGCTAAAAAGGGCCATTTTTTCACATGTTGCTCCTCCTATAAGCATAGAAAACAAAACCAATTATATTACAATGATGCCAATAAATGTCAAGTGATATGAATATAATTCCTACCATTGGTGGGGTTCCCAACGTGCCAATAAGATATTGAGGCCAAAGGATGAAACCTCCAATTGCCTGACCCAGCGTGGCAATCTCAACGTCAGGGATAGGGATGGCTGCACCTTCTTCCCCCTCATGAACACGTGTCACTGTCACCCTACGTAAATACTGTGGAATTTGATTATGATGGTGGGTGGTAGCTTTTGTGTAAACGAGAGCATCGGCTACAACACGAATCATGTCTGTGGTGTCCAAATAAAGGATACACGATTCACCCGACTCCGGAGTGGCAGAAGGCTGGCCCAGTGGTTCTGTTATGTGAGAAGGCTGGCCACAGGGTTCTGTACTATGGGAAGGCTGGACAAGACTATGGAAAGGAGCAGCAACAAGTTCTGGAGTATGGGAAGGCTGGACAAGGGGTTCTGGATTGTGGAAAGCCTCGGCAACGAGTTGCGGAGTGTGGGAAGGCTGTACAAGGGATTCGTCCGGCGGGTTGTGACTTCCTTTAGTGCTGGGGAAGGCCGGGGATTCCTCGTTTCTAACCCTAGTAGCCTCCATGTGATGAAAATCAAACCACGATTTCATTTCACCACGTAGTTGTGTCATTAGCTCATCTCGGAGCTCCTCTCGGATTTGATCGCGAAGCTTATCCACAAACTCTTGACTGGGTTCAGCTTGTGAAGAATATAACGAGGCTTTACCAAAATACTTCGAAATACCAACTCCCCTGGGCTCCCCTCTAACACGGCCTGGGTATTCAGCCTTCCCAATCGCCGTGGCCAATATGTCCATCCGTCCACTTGGAGTGAACGAACCTTGGCTACTCTGCTCTTCGAGTTCGTCCTGTAGCATACAATTCGTTATGAATACCCATTTAAATGCTAGAAATGTGAAGAATTTTACAATTAATTACTTATGCTATTACTACTTACAATCCTCGAGGCAACCTCAGCAATAGTAGGATTTATATATTTCCCACCCTTAATCCTCCCTGCTTTCCATTTTTTGTGACGTGGAGGAGGAGCTGGCTCTTGCACAACAACGGAAGGATCCGATTTTTTGCGTCCTTCATTTTTTCCAGCTCTTCTGCCATCATCATCCGCTCCAGCTTCCTGTAGCCACCCCGAGACATGCAATGCTGGTACTGATTTGCTTCTTGCCTCTGTGTGTTCGCCGCACTTAATTCCTGTTTAAGGGAAAAAGGGAAAAACAAGTCATTAGTGCATTAACTATATTGAAATTATAAATTTTCATACTGAAGACAGAAAATTTACCAAAAATTCAGGAGCTTGTCGTTTAGCTACAAACAACCTCCAGTCCTCTGGAGATAGATATGAATATTCCTGACAAGGATCAAGATGACTCTTGTCACCTCTAAGGTACTTCCTGGAGAGCTTATTTTTAAAATCCTTCCAGCGCAAACGAACCTCTCCCATCCAGTGGTTGTACATGTCTGTGGTGTCAGGAACATCGAACGTTTGCTGCAAAAACGGAGACAATTAAACTTGAATAGGAAGAAAGGTCTAAATACATAAAATGTATCGAAAGTTATGTACCAAAATCTGTTGCCATATCATGGCTTTCGTCTTTTTGGGAACCTGCCTCCAACTATCATAGATGATTCGGACTTTGCTTCGACCCAAAAAACCAAGATAACTAATGAAGTGGTCTTCCTCAGGACCCATTGGATTCATGTTGGCATCAAACTCTATGTGAACCCTCTCCTGTTCATTGTAGTGGCGCTTCGCCAATACAGCCATCTTCGTGGCACCTCTTGTTCTTCTCGGAGCGGGTGGCTCTTCTTGCCTTCCATTATGCTGCTCGCTGTCGCCCCCTGAGTCACTGGAACTTGACATATTCCTAGACAAAAAAAATCATTGTCAGAGAGGTAAGAATCATGTCAGAGAGGTAAGTAGATTGCAGGTATCTGTATAAACTACATTAAGGGAAAAAAGCACATATGACATAATACAGTTTTATATAGTTAAAGGTCTTACTTCATATTGTTTCCCATATTCCTTCACAATGATCATTTCTTGCAGAATAATCTTCATCATCTACTAACTCGACCTCACTTCCTATAGGTGGATTTGTTGTCAAAGGTGGTGTGTCGTCAAGGTTGAAGGTTGGATCACCATACTTTTGTTTTTTGCTTTGAAGTACAATGGACATATTTTTATTTGCAGGATCTGTGACATAAAACACTTGCTTCGCCTGGCTGGCTAGAATGAAGGGCTCATCTCTATAACCAACTCTTCGAAGATCGACTGAGACAAATCCAAATTGTGGATCTATTACCACAGCAGCATTGCTAACCCACTTACATTTGAACAAACCAACTTTGAACTTGTTGTAGGTCATCTCCCATATTTCTTCTATAACTCCATAATAAGTCATTGATGCACATATGGGGTTTTTGTCTTTCGAACTGGAAAAGTGCATAGCTTCAGCTTCAACCATCACCCCACTATTTTGCATGGTACTTCTGTCATCTTGCTCTTTTGTGTAGAATGAATACCCATTTATGTCATAACCAGTCCAAGTAACAACCTGAAATGAAGGCCCCCAGGCTAGCCAGTTGATTGTGTCGGACACACCGATCTCATGCGAAACCTTCTCCTCAAACCACTGAACAAATGTCTTGTTTTGCTCAATAGCTATTTGCATGTCACTCTTCTTTGGATTCAAGTTCTTCAAAGTCTTTTTGTGCTCATCTATGTATGACTGAACTTCTTCCATATTATTCAAGATATACAAGTGTGCTTGCAACACCTCTTCACGCTCCGCAGTCTTCACTTTTAGTCCTCGTGTTCCCTTACTTCTCCCCTCTTCATGCCGAGACTGTTCCTTTTTACCAGATAGATAATCTTTACAAAAGTCCATAGCCTCTTCAACTACATATCGCTCAACTATTGAGGCTTCAGGTCGATAAGGATTTTTAGAATATCCTTTTAAGATCTTCATGTATCGCTCAAAAGGGTACATCCACCTTAAATAAACTGGACCGCAAAGCCTTACCTCCCTTACTAAATGAACTACTAAATGCACCATTATATCAAAAAATGATGGAGGAAAATGCATCTCTAGTTGGGACAGAATTGTATAACCCTCATTTTCTAGTCCATCCAACTTCTCAGTGTCGATGACTTTGTTACAGATAGCATTAAAGAAAACACACAATCTGGTTATAGTAGTTCGCACTTCTTCTTTCATAATGCCTCTAATGGCTACCGGTAACAATTGTTGCATTAACACGTGATAGTCATGGGACTTCATTCCCACTAACTTCAAATCGTCCATTGACACACACCTGCTAACATTAGAAGAGTAGCCCTGTGGGACCTTAATTTCATGCAGACACCCACACAAACTTCTTTTCTCCGCTTTTGATAGCGTATGCGCAGCTGGCTCCATATATGCCCTCCTACCATCATCTCTTAGTTGTGGATGCAACCGATCTCTTATTCCCATATCAACAAGGTCAAGTCTCGCGCTCATTCCATCTTTGGTCTTACCTGGGATGTGCAAAAGCGTACTTACAAGGCTGTCACACACATTTTTCTCCACATGCATCACATCAATACTGTATCTTACATCAAGACAATGCCAATACGGAAGATCAAATAAAATTGACCTCTTCTTCCATATATTCTTCTCACCCTTAGTCCTTTGATTTTTACCAAAGGTCACATTGACACGTTCTACCCGACTATAAACTTCCTCCCCGGTTAAGGCCCTTGGTGCAACTCCATGTTCTGGTAAGCCATCAAAACGCTTTCTCAGCCTACGATATGGGTGGAATCGAGGAAGAAACCTCCTGTGGCCAAGGTGCACTATTTTTTTGCAATGCTTAAGTTGTCGAAAGTGTGTGTCTCCTTCACAGATTGGGCATGCTTTATGACCCTTCACACTATACCCTGACAAATTTCCGTATGCGGGGAAGTCGTTTATCGTGGTAAAAATCATTGCACGCAACTTGAAAGACTCTTTCTTATAAGCATCGAACACATCCACACCTTCCTCCCATAACTTCTTCAAGTCCTCAATCAAAGGAGCCAAATACACATCGATGTCATTCCCTGGCTGTTTTGGTCCAGAGATCATCATAGAAAGCATAACGTACTTGCGCTTCATACATAACCAGGGAGGTAAGTTGTATATTACAAGGAGAACTGGCCACGAACTATGTATACTAGTAAGAGTTCCATACGGATTTATTCCATCTGTACAAAGTCCAAGCCGAAGGTTTCTCGGCTCGCTGCCAAATTGAGGGATTATTTCATCTATCTTTTTCCACTGTAGAGAGTCGGCCGGGTGCCGAAGATATGTTCCGTCACAAATTCTCTCATCAGAATGCCATCTCAACTTCTTTACTTTTGTTGCGGTCGCAAACAAACGCTTAAACTGTGGAATTATTGGAAGATACCATAACACCTTCGAAGGTTGCCGTTTACTTGTTGTCCCTTCTCTACAACCACCATCTTTCTTCACTTTATATCGTGATGTTTTACAGTTAGGACACTCACTAAGACCTGCATACTCCTTTCTATACAATACACAGTCATTAGGGCAAGCATGTATCTTTTTGTACTCCATACCCATCGTAGACAAGATTTTCTTTGCCTCATACATACGGTTTGGAAGTACATTATCTTCTGGAAACATATCACACAATAATTCCAATAGTAATGTAAAACTACTATCGGTCCATCCACAAGTTGCCTTTAAGTTCACCAAATGCAATGTTCCCGTCAGTCGTGTGTACTTACTCCCAGGGTATAATGGTGTCCCCGTATCACTCCGCAAGCTGTCAAATTCATGTGCCTGGGCGAAGGATTCAACCTCGGCATCGTGAATCATTTTCTCCATTCTATCTTGTTCCATAACATCCACTCCTTCCTTCTTGTGCGACGGACAATCAGTAATTACTTCCTCACCATGCCATATCCACCTTGTGTATCGAAGATTTATTCCATCACAAAGTAGGTGATCCCTTATATCATCAACATCTCGTCGACTCTCGTTTAAACAATTCACACAAGGACAAAAATACTTCCCATTTTTAGTTGGAGCATTCCTTCTAGCAAATTCAATAAACTCTTCCACCCCATTCTCATATTCTTCACTAGTTCTCAAAGCATTCATCCAACTATGATCCATTGTTTTACCACCTAAACCATTCCCAATAACACTCAAGTTTATAACAATTGTTAACTATGAGATTGCCTTTTATCACTTTTTTCAAAAAACATTTCGGGATCATTTCCCATTAAGTGTAATATCCCACAATTGTAATAACAAACCATTTCACCTTAATTCAAACAAAAAATAAATAAATAAAGTAACTTAGGCAATTAAGGACAATATCAACAATTTAAAATATCAATTTTTCTTTAGAGAACTAATATGTTTAAATTAGTCAAGTTAAAAGTTCTATGCACCTACCTAATATATTAAAAGTTCTATACATGCATTATTTCAAACCAATAAAAGTTCTATAGCACTCAGAGCTTCCTACACATGTTTTATATAATCAAATAAATTATATACTTATTTAATCTAATAAAATTAGTTAACTAGCAAAACTCCCATATGTACTTATGGAATCTAGCATACATATGTACTTATGGCATATATGAGTGGCTTATAGTTTCTAGCAAAACTACTATTTTAAATTAAACTGTCGATCATGACATTAACTAAAGTGAAATAAAATAAATCAAAATAAAAAAAAAGCTTACAGGTTGGAAGAAATTAAAATGGCGTGATGATGAAGAGGTTGGGAGGGAGGAGGCGCGCTAGCCACCGTGAGAGAGGGAGCTCCGATGCTGCAAACAATGAAAAGATCAAGGAATATGAGGCTTTCACTGGTGGGGATAGCTGATTAGCTAGTTGGAAAAAAAGAAAGAAGAGATCGAACTGTACCGTAATACTTCTCAGCTGATCAGCTCGCTGGAACAAGTTAGTAAGGTGGCGGAAGAGAAAGATACAGGGGGTGAGTATTGAAGTGAGATGATA
The DNA here is from genome assembly GCA_037074505.1 of Albizia julibrissin. Lineage (NCBI taxonomy): Eukaryota > Viridiplantae > Streptophyta > Magnoliopsida > Fabales > Fabaceae > Albizia > Albizia julibrissin. Next base: position 11,595,804 of record CM073480.1, on the reverse strand, counting down.
GAAGGAGGAGATGAGAGAAAATGAAGAAAGAGGGATTGAGCGGTGGAAGGGATATTCGGTGGAAGGAGGCTAAGTGTTTTTTATCAGAGAGGGAGGAAGTAGAGTGACGAAAGGAATGGAGGGAAATGATGAAAATGTGGAGGGAAATGATGTTTAGGCGTCCCTTCTGTAAGAAGGGACGCCTAAACATATAAATAGGCGTCCCTTCATAGAGAAGGGACGCCTAATGTCCCGACATTAGGCGTCCCTTCTCAAGAAGGGACGCCTAATGTGGGGTGCATGCCAGCCACGTGGCTGGCATGCACCCTTTAGGCGTCCCTTCTCAAAGAAGGGACGCCTAATGTCCCGACATTAGGCGTCCTTTCTCTAGAAGGGACGCCTAATGTCTCCTTTAGGCGTCCCTTCTTCAATAAGGGACGCCTAAAGGTTAATAAGTCTCTCTTTATTTACATAAATGCCACCGCGTACACTTTTTACTTCCCTTTTTAAAGAAGGGACGCCTAATTGTGACGTTAAATCCCTTTTCTGTAGTAGTGAATTTATGAAGGTAATGGTTTTTTTTCTTAAAAAAAAAAGAGAAGGCACGTGTTGTGAGAGAATAAGAAAACTGTATGGAGACATTGAGAGGGAAGTCGTGACAGTAGAGATTGGCAACAATTATGAAGAGGCAACGAGAGATGGTGGAACCAATAAGGTGAGATTTGTTCAGGGATTCAAAGTGGGATAGTGACAAAGTGAGAAAGGGAGAGATAGGTGAAAGACGGAAGGATTAATTGGGCATATGCGTGTAGAGATTCTTCTAGCGTTTTGAAGAAAGGGGCAAGAGAATCTTCACAGGTAACCTTTGATCAACTCAAAAAATTATAGTTTTGTAGAAAGAATAGTGTATTTCCTTAATCATAGTATTTCCCCTCTCACCAAAGTCATTATCATGCCAAGAGAAGAATCTACAACCCCCATCTTGTGTTCACAATAATCGTTACATGTTAGATTCGGAATCGCACCCACCCACAACCTTTCAAGTTTAGATTTCAATGCTTATCTGATAGTAGCATGGGCATCCATAGAACCTCTGACCTAGGTTGCCCTCTGTCCAAGCCATCCATCTCGGTGCTACCAATATGTGACAACAATACCTTTTTGGACCTTCATAGTCGTCCTCGTGACTGGGTTGTCACAGCAATACAACCCTCCATCTGCATCTTCCCATCGACAATGATGAAGATGCAACCATCAATGTTGCTCTTCGACCTCGCTTTAGCTCCTCAATGCCTCTCGTCTTTGTTCCTCTTCCAGGTATTGCTGCTTCTTAGAGTCGACTATATAACATCCCAAAATTTATTAAAAGGTTAAATTCCCAACAAGAAAATTAAATAATGCTAGATATTAATCTTGGGAATTAAAGGCCTATTTTCCTGAAAATTCGAGGAACAATAATTAATGATCATAATTTGGCTTGGGACTCTCTGAGAAATTATTTTAAAGTTTCATAGAGTTAATTAAAGAAGAAAATCCTTAAAAATTGTTAAGGATTAATGGGAGTTAGATAGTAAGCCAAATTATGGAATCTATGAAATTTAAGGAATCTTAAATTAGACAAAGGGAAAAATTAAGGCCTAGTGTATGTAATTGATAGGATAAAAATATACCTATATATATAATATTAAAAAAAACAAACTCTTCCCATGCTATACACACTTTCCATGCCAACTTCAAGACTCACCCACACATACACATTTATTCAATTAAAAAAAACCAAACACCTACCCCATGTGTCACACACACATACTCTTTTAATAAATTAAAATACTTAACTATCTCATTCTCTCATACACACACACACACACGGCCACACTCCTCATTTTCCATTTTAATTCATTAAACACATTCAAAAGAAATAGAAAAATATAGAAAAAGAGAGAGTGAGTGATAGAGAGAGCAAGAGAAACATAAGAGTGATCGGTGCTACAAGAGGAAGGAAGAAGATGCTACAAATCTCACACACAATTCCATAACTTGATATAGGTGAGTTTCCTTCCCATATGCTTAACTCTTTCTAGTTGATTTGAGGCTATTTTTGGGTAGTTTGGGAAGCATAAGAATCTAGTATAATAATCATTGTCTTGTGAGGTCTTGTTTTGGCCAAAATAGTGCATAAGGAAGCAATGAGAATTTGATAAATTTGAGGTTTCCAATGAATTCTATACGAAAAATTATATGGGAATACATGAGATTATGATTTTTGGATGATTAAATATAAGTCTAGAATTTTTAGAAAATAAAAGGAGTTGCTGTTCGGTTAGTTTCTCTGAAATTATATTGGTTGTAAAATAAATTTCGGTAACCAAACCTAGTCTGAAAATCATGAAAGTTTTCAAAAGGAAATTAGAAATCTTAAGCTTTAATTTGATATATAATATGTATCATTTGGGTTTATAAATAGTGAGATATGAATTTTTAAATTTAGATGATGAATCTGGAACGTTTTCTGGTACAGATGTGGTTTGACGAAATTATGGAAATTTTTTGGCTATAATATCTAAATGGTAATATTTTTTCCTAAAAATATACTTAAAGAGGATCATATAGGATTTTTAACCATCCCATTTGGAGTTCTATATATTTAGTTATGAATTTTAGAAGTTAAGCTATTGCAATTGGACATATTTTCTGGCAGTGCGAGAAAACTTTAAAACTGGAAATTATTCATGGATAGGTGGTAGTTAAACGTATTTTTATATTAAAATATACTTCATAAGTGACACATAGAATTAGTAACCACCTTAATTGGATATTTCTAGGCTAAGATATGAATTTTTAAATATTATTGAAAATTCTGACAGAATTGAGTAATAATGCAAAAATAAAAATAAGGGTATTTTTGAAATAATTGGGACTCTAAGGGTCAAGTTAAATACTAGAGTTGGTATGAGTCCATTAAATACCTATTGGATTTAAGGTATTAGCTATAATGATAACCTACCAAAGTGTCTTAAATTATTTTGGAATAAGTAATTATTCGTCCGTCCGTAAATTATAAATTATAGGATTTGACATTTGCCCGGGACGCCTAAGAGACTGAGAACAGGAACCAAATTTGGAAAAACTATCAGGTAGTACCTTATCTCTTATATCATATGTGATGCCATGTATGTGTACCATATCATCTGTATATGTATGGGACAGATAGTCCATAGGCGGTAAGACCCGTAAGTACAAGTTGTACCGGGAGTTACCCGGGGGCGTTTTGAGCCAGGTAGGCTTGAGACAGAAAGCCTGTTACTGTATCTTGTATGGGGCAGAGGCCCTGGGCAGCCAGATTGTGAATCTCAAGCGTTGTGAGTATGAGATAAGGGACCGGTTAGGCCATTTTATGTGCTGCATTTCTGTAAGTTGTGATGTTTGATGATTTGTTTTACATGCTTAGTATTTGCATATTATATGAGTGATCTATGTACTAATGAGATTCTTTTGAATCTCCCCCTTTTTTCAACAAATGATATACAGCAAAGGCGTCCAATTCTAAGGGCAAGAAGGTAATATAGACGGACGAAGAAGAGGCAAATAAATTATGGATTGTTTAGTTATCATTTTATTTTAGATGACTGTAAAATATTTATAAGTAGTAGTAGTAGTAGTAGCGATAGTAGTACTAATACTTGCGATGCAGACTGTATAAGTTGTAATCCGTACGCTATACTTTCGATAACGTATTGGTATTCAGAAACCCATAAGTTAACCATCACGATGCGAGCTATAGATAGAAAATGCCCTGTATTTTAAATAAATGATTTTGAAACTGATAAAGATAATGAATTTACAAACTAAAATTTAGACCATACATATTTATTTTGAAAAGTTTTTGAAAATCTTATACAAATATAAGATTAAACTCTGTCTTAAATTGAGACTTTAAATTATTTCGGTCTCAGGTTTGAAACCATTATATATTTAAACTAATCTAAAGGCTTTAGAAAATAAGGTGTTACAGACTAAATCAAGTTTCAGAGAGTTAGTTTCATCTTTAAGAAATCTATTCAATCCTCTCACCACCACATTTTATCTCCTTAAATGCCACATAGATGATTTGCAATTACAACTAACGGACGTTATGAGCAAGTTAACGGGTTTGTGGTGGATGCTCCATTTTTAACTCCTTATGTATATTTTTGCCCCCTTTAAAACATAATTGTGCCTGGCGCCATTTGCTTAAAACTTTGTTGTTAAATCTGCACTTTAACCCATACTTAAATCCAAAATGTTAACTCTATTAAGAATATTATAAGAAATTCTAAGAATATATATTTTTAATTAAAAATCATATGAAAAATAAAATTTATTTACTAATTTACCCTTCATACTAAATTTAAAATTTTACCTAAGCGGTTTGTAAATATCAAAATTTTTTTAATATGCAAGTAAGTTTTTTAAATGTTGGTAGGTAAAATATGAATTTATAAATTAAATTATTTATACAACCTCTCGAACCTATATAGTTTGTTATATTTGATTAGAAAAATATATATTTGATATATATTTGTAGTCAATTAAGAATTAAAAATAAATTAATTTCAATATATATAATGAAAAATTAACATAATAAATTTTAATATATTAGAAAGTTATAAAATTTATTAGAATTATTTTTGGTGGTATCAATTTTTTTGGGCCATATATACATATGATCTAATGTTAAAGAGGGGCGTTTTGGTTAAAAAAGTTCAAAAGTCAAATTTAACAGTTAACTAACAGTTTATATGGATAGAAATAAAATCTCAAAATATAAAGAAGGTTTGTGTAACATACATTTTAATTTACATTAAGTTTTACTTTAGTCTCTTAGGGGCTGTTTGGTATGAGGGATTTGGAGGGGAATGGAGAGAAGGGAAAATTTTTATGACTTGGATTTAAAAAAATTGAAGAAGTGTGATTGTAAGTTTTTAGTTAATTTTTCTTACTTTTTTATTTTACATCTTATCTTTATTAAAATTTTATAACCCCACTTCTCCAATTTTTTAAAATCTAACTCATAAAAATTTTATCTCCCCTCCCTTCGCCTCCATTTCCCTCCTGCCAAACAAACCTTAAAGTTTATAAAAGTATATTTCTAGTCTCCTAATCTTAATACTAATGCAGTTAGTTTCACTTAATGAAAAATTTAATGCTGACTCATAGAAAATTTAATTAATAAGTGACTCTATGATTAAATAGTGACAATACATCCTTATAATATTTTTTTTGTTCGTAAAATTAATCATAAATTTGAAATACCAAAATATTATATCAAACTAAATTTAAATAGGACATTGGGATGTATGCATCTTGTGATCAAGTAAAAAAAAAGATAATATTGCATTCCCAACAATACCAGGAAATTGCCATGAATTTGTTCTACGTAAATGTTGGCATTCTTATTATCACTTACCCAAGTACGTAATTTAATTAAAGGTTTAATATCATGATTGATCCTCACAGCTTGATCGAATTTTAGTTTTGATCTCTATAGTTTCAAATCTTGTTCCTATAGTTTCTTCCATCGAAAAACGTTAGTCCCTATAGTTTCATAAGAAATTAGATATGAGTTCAATGGCATTAGTTATTACAGTTCAGTATAGTGATCAAAATCAAAACTCATTTAAAATATATGGACTGAAACCAAAACTTATTAAAATAAATAAATAAATAAAATTTCTCCTTGGGAAAAAGTCCCTATTTGGCATTTTTTTTCTATCAAAAGGACCTGGTATAATTAAATCTCAAGGGGTGTAACTCTTCTCCAGTTAACATATCCTCCATTATGTACAAAAGTATTCAATACGCACATGGAAGTCTTTTGCACATAGTTGGAGATATGTTATACATAGCTGAAGAAGAGTTGCACTCATTGAAATAATTGTACAATTGCAAATTGATGAAATCAAATTTGAGAGTGAAAATTCAAATGTTGGAAATCAGATTTTATTGTTGGAAATCAATTTTGTCTCGATTTATCTTCTATCACCAATTTAACTTGCCTTTTTAAAAAAAATTTATACTTTTTATTTATATTCATATATTTAAGATACATTTCAACGACATATATGCTCTTTGACGATGAAGCATAGTTTCATATCATTTTTTAACATATTCCTTTTTCCCTCAATTCTTTTTTTTTTCTAATTTCATCTATATATCCCATGTAATTTCAGGTTTTGAATCACGTGACACGCCAGGGAAAGAAGAATGAAAATACGAAGATGTGGAAATGGAAGAATTATATATTCAGGAATGTGTGACTGGGGGATTCGAATAATTATCTATCGTATACATGGAAAAATATAATAAAGCTTAAAAATAAAATTCATTAATTTTGTGCAAAACATTGTGGATTTGCTTACAAATAAAATATCAGCTAATAAGATGTTAACCTCATGAAATTCTTGTCAAAATGGCACATTTCCTATCAATTTCTCACTCATTTTGGTGATTTAATGGGCACTAAGTAATATAAATGTGAAGAAAATGTGCCTGGTGCATATTTGACATAAAAAAGAACATAACTCTGTGATTAAGTATGAATATCTTGTTATGTTCATTAACTGTTGGCTTTTATGAGTTTTCTTGTGTTGATAGGACAAAATTTCTGCCACATGTGAAGCTAGAGAAAACATAATTCAACGAAAAGAAAGTGAAATGGAGTCCAAGAAGTCATTCGTGCCATAGAAAAAGCAAGAAAGGATGGAAACAGACTACGGTCGCATTGAAGATTCACACCGGAAGCTTGGCCGGCCAAGCCTTTTCCTTGGCTGCGGCCATGGGCCAAAGCCTCACAGAAAGTTCTTGGCCGCGGCCAAAGACCATAACAATTGCAAACGTGTTTTGAGTTCCAAAGCTTATAAGTATGAGACCCAGGGTTCAAAACACCATCTTCCAGCTTGAGAAAACCCTAGGAGGCAACTGTGGCACATCTCTAAGCCCAAAAGGGAAACAAATCAAGGAAAATCAAGTAGAAATTGAAGATTTGAAGAGATTTAAGCTCATTTTCCTTGGTTTTGATGATTTCTTCCCTTTTTCTTCTCCACTTTGCTGATATGCATGGTTGTATTCCTTCTGCATTTCTGTATTAATTTCTTGAACATGAGCAACTAAACTTCTTCCTCTAGGATTATTTTGAACCTTAATATGGATTAATACTTGAATATTCCTCTCTTTTATGCTTAAAGCTTCTGAATGCTTGGTCATCATTTAGACTATCTTATTTACTCTATTTTACCTTGAGAGAGTAAAATGTGGGTAGAGAACTTGGTTAAAATCATGTTTGACTTGAAGTTTATACTTGGTAAATGGATGGCCGGTTGTTAATGACATAGAGATATAGTCACTAATCTAGCATTGTCAAATGCATGTTGATGCTAAATGTATACTTTCAATTGAATGTAGCAAGAGATTGTGTATATTGATTGTATGTATCAACTTGGTTCTTGTAACAAACCAAAATTTATTCAAAGGCTATGGATTAATTTATGGGAGTTAGATAGTAAGCCAAATTATGAAACCTATGAAATATAAGGAATCTTAAATTAGACAAAGAGAAAAATTAATACATAGTGTGTGTAATTAATAGGATCAAAATATACCTATATATATTATATTAAAACAAAACATACACACCCTCTTCCCACATATCACACGCCATGCACACACACACAATTATCTAATTAAATAACACACACACTACCCACATGGCACACACATACACATTTTTAATTAATAAAAAAAACACCATCTCTCTCACTCTCTTAATCACACGGAAGCACACACACACACACTTCTCATTTTCCTCAGCCAACATCCAAAAAGAAAGAAAAGAGAGAGTGAGTGAAAAAGAGAGAGAGCAAGAGACACATAATAGAGAAAGAGAGAAACGTAAGAGTGATCGGTGCTACCAAAGGAAGGAAGAAGTGATTACAAATTCTACATACAACTCCATATCCTAATATAGGTGAGTTTCCTTCCCATATTATTAACCCTTTCTAGTTGATTTGAGATTATTTTTGGGTAATTTGGGAAGCATAAGAACCTAGTATAATGAATTGTTGTCTTGTGAGGTTTTGTTTTGGCTAAATAGTGCATAAGAAAGGAGTGAGAATTTTACAAATTTGAGGTTTCCAATGAATTCTATACGAAAAATTATGTGGGAATACATGTGATTGTGATTTTTGGATGATTATATATAAGTCTAGAATTTTTAGAAAATAAGAGGAGTTGTTGTTCGGTTAGTTTCTCTGAAATCATATTAGCTGTAAAATAAATTTCGGTAACCAAACCTGGTCAGAAAATTATGAAAGTTTCTAGAAGGAACGTAGACATCTTAAGATTTAATATTATATATAATATGTATCATTTGGGTTTATAAATAGTGAGATATGAATTTTTAAAGTTAGATGATGAATCTGGAACGTTTTATGGTACAGACGAGGTTTGACGAAATTTTGGAAATTTTGTGGCTATAATTTATAAATGATAATATTTTTCCATGAAAATATACTTAAATATAATCATATAGGATTTTGAAACATCCCATTTGGAGTTCTAGATATTTAGTTATGAATTTTAGAAGTTAAGCTATTGCAATTGGAAAAATTTTCTGGCAGTGCGAGAAAACTTTAAAATTGAGAATTATTCCTGGATATTTGGTAGTTAAACGTATTTTTATATTAAAATATACTTTATAAGTGACACATAGAATTTGGAACCACCTTAATTGGATATTTCTAGGCCAAGATATGAATTTTCAAAGATTATTGAAAATTCTGACAGAATTGAGTAATAGTGAAAAAATAAAAAGTAAGGGCATTTTTGAAATAATTTGGACTCTAAGTGTCAAATTAAATACTTAGATTTGGTATGAGTCCATTAAATACCTATTGGATTTAAGGTATTAGCTATAATGATAACCTACCAAAGTGTCTTAAATTATTTTGGAATAAGTAATAATTCGTCCGTCCGTAAATTATAAATTATAGGATTTGACATTTACCTGGGACGCCTAAGAGACTGAGAACTGGAACCAAATTTGAAAAGACTGTCAGGTAGTACCTTATCTCTTATATCATATGTGATGCCATGTATGTGTACCATATCATCTGTATATGTATGGGACAGATAGTCCATAGGTGGTAAGACCCGTAAGTACAAGTTACACCGGGAGTTACCCGGGGGCATCTTAAGCCAGGTAGGTTTGAGACAGAAAGCCCGTGACTGTACCTTGTATGGGGCAGAGGCCCTGGGCAGCCAGATTGTGAATCTCAAGCGCTGTGAGTATGAGATAAGGGACCGGTTAGGCCATTTTATGTGTTGCATTTCTGTAAGTTGTGTTGTTTGATGATTTGTTTTACATGCTTAGTATTTGCATATTATATGAGTGATCTGTGTACTACTGAGATTCTTTTGAATCTCACCCCTTTTCAACAAATGATATACAGCAAAGGCGTCCAGCTCTAAGGGCAAGAAGGTAATATAGACGGATGAAGAAGAGGCAAATAAATTATGGACTGTTTGGTTATCATTTTATTTTGGATGACTGTAAAATATTTATAAGTAGTAGTAGTAGTAGTAGTAGCGATAGTAGTACTAGTACTCGCGACGCAGACTGTATACATTGTAATCCGTACGCTAGACTTTCGATAACGTATTGATATCCAAAAACCAATAAGTTAATCATCACGACGCGAGCTATGGATAGAAAATGATCTGTATTTTAAATAAATGATTTTGAAACTGATAAAGATAATGAATTTACAAATTAAAATTTAGACCATACATATTTATTTTAAAAAGTTTTTGAAAATCCTATACAAATATAAGATTAAACTCTATCTTAAATTGAGAATTTAATTTGTTTTGGTCTTAGGTTTAAAACCATTATATATTTAAACTAATCTAAAGGCTTTAGAAATTAAGGTGTTACAGTTCTGACTTGAGAAAGCTTAATCAAATACCTATGAACCTGGGACTAACACATATAGACATTAAAAATACTGAAAGAGAGGAACCATATCAAGTTATTATGAAATACAAAGGGGATAAATAGTCCTAGGCTTTTTATCTTATTTGAAGTTAAAACAGAATCAGTTTTCATTGTTTTAGAACAGGTTTTATAACTTCATTTCTCACAACAACAGTATGTGCTAGCTCAACTTCATTGAATACACTAAGTTTATTATTCAATTAATTTGTTAAAACAAATCCTCGAGGGAACAATATTTTATTTATCACTTTATTATTTAGTGTGATCCGTGCACTTGTGGAGGCGGAGGCGAACATAAGATATTTAATCTTGTCATGGTCAATCGAATTGCAGGTTATGAAATGTGCAATTACAGGTTATGGAATATAGAGTGTCGCACACCAGGCACAAGCCAATTATTCTTTCGCCTTTTACTAAAGAGTTTATAGAAACTTCACCTCCAACTCATATCCCAATTCACAACCAAAAAAAATCTGAAGAAAAAAAAGGATACCATGAATGCATAGACATAAGCTTATAACTGCTACAAACAGCTAATTAGTTAATATTTTATTTATGTCCGAATTGTAAATCTAGTTTTATACTTAATATGCATCTTATCCCATATTTTTAGGGTTTAGGGTTTATTGTTCAAATCCACTGATAAATAATTAACAGAAAAAATATATTAAAAATGATAATAAATATTTCAGACACATGTTAGAGTATCTCATAAATACAAACAATTGATCCCCTCAAAAGTTCTCTTATAAAAGAAAATGGAAGAAGTATATATCTTACTATAAAACTAAAATCAAATAACACTATTTATGTACTAGTATTTACTAGCGTGGAATTAATATGAAATAATTTATAGTGAAATTAATATCAAATCAAAGTTAATCGGTTTGCTTGTTGTTTGTGCAAGTCATGTTATAAGCTTAAAACTGACAAGTGTTTTTTTTTTTTTTGGGTGGGGTGGGCACTGTATTTAGGCTCTTCATCTACCAGCCTCTGTTCCATTACCCATGGGAGGAGAGATAAACTATTTATGTAACCCGGAAAATCCCTCAATTCTGGGTAAAAGTCACATGTTGTAAAGACCAATAAAAATATAATCTATTATAATCAAAATATGGTACAAGTGTGTCTCAACCATGTACACTTGCAACCACCTAGTCATACAACAAAAGCTACAAACTTACAATAGATAACAAAGCAATTGAAAATACTAGAAAAACGTCATTAACCATGAATACGTTTTCACTCACACTAGGCTTCCAAACGACAGTCCCACCGTTGAGAAAGACAAACCATATGTTTTGAACCTACGGACCAAATTGCAGCTCGATCCAATAGTCAACGAGTGCGCAAATGCTAAATCAATTTACTGATACTAACCTATGAAGCTACATTTTTTTCTTACATGGCTACAACATTAGACTTCTCTGACCTCTTTGCCGGCACCTGTCTACCCAAAAATTTAATATGCCCTCTCTCCACTATAATAAATGAGACACAACCTCAAATTAAGAAATTTTGAGAGAATATTCTTTCTCACAAGTAACAATCATGAAACTTTTTTTTTTTAATTCTCTCACTCTTTTCCTTTTTTTTTCCCCTTTCCTTTCCTTTCTTTTGTTTTTATAAAATAGGAAATACATCTGATTGAACAATTCAAACTTGGCTTTTCTCCACATAGGAAGCGCAAAACCCAACATTTGGAATAAATTTATGGAACATAAACTTGGAAGCAGAGAGATTTGCATGATAAAGGCATATCAGACCAACAACCTCTTTTATTATAAACGCTTCGACTTTGACAGCAATACATAGCAACGCGTGGCAGTTTGTGAGTGGGCAGCCAGAAAGCAGGTTTCTAACTCTACCTCTCACCCTTTCTTTATATATAACCACCAATATTGTCATTTACCTTCATCCTTACCCTCTCATCCTCTGATAAGATATTGGCTTGTACTATCAAATCAATCCAAATCATTATCTATTCTATTCTATCATTCAGTGTTCATTTCTTTACATTTCGTTTCTGCTGTGATGAATCAGTACTATTGGAACTGTGACTTCCGTGGCTCGAGTCTCTTGTGGTTTCTCCAATATGGCTGGATCAAGAAGCTCATGGCTGGAGGTCAGTGGGGTTTGATTTTGATCTTGCAGGTCAGGGAGAGTGCAAATTTAATATATAAATACTAGTGGGGCCAATGATCCGCCGTGCCGGAGTCTCTTTTATTTGATAGTTGCTAGTCATATTACTGTTTTTCTGTTACTTTGTGTTGAAGTCTAAATTTTATTCGAGCCATCTTAATCAGTGTAATTAAAAAGAGAATGAACCAAGAAACAACAAGGATGACATTTGCTGAACATCAATGGTACTTATAATGTTTGATTGGCTTACATTAAAATATGGGATGCTAAGATGCATTTTAATTTTAAAATAAATTTGGAAGGCAAAGATGATTTGGGTCTTATATTTAAGATTAAAACTGTAACACCTTAATTTTCCAAGTCTTTAGATAAGTTTAATGTATAATGATTTCAAACCTAAGACCACAATAATTTTAAAATTCCAACTTTAAAGTAGGGTTCGATCTTGTATTTGTGCAGGTTTTCAAAAACTTTTTAGAATAAATATGTACGATCTCATTCTAGTTTGTAAATTAATTATCCTTATCAGTTTCAAAATCATTTCTTCAAAATGCAGAGCATTCTTTATCAATAGCCCACATAGTTGTTGTTAACTTATAGATTTTTGGTGGTTGGTTACCCGATTCTAATTCAATTATCGCTTTTTGTCAAACCCCTTAACATTTCGATATTCACAGAGTGACAAGCATAAAGTTCACAAGGCATACAGAAATAGCGGAAATAATATTGATATTAAGTACCAGTTTACATTACAGGAGAATCCTCGTAGGGTTTGAAAATATACACAAAGGTACAAAGCGTTCCTAAGCAGCAAAAAGTGTAAGCATAAATAAACATTTGCAGCAACAAAGAGCTCCGGGTCCCTAATCACCAGGAGCCACCGTCTTGCCTTTCGAGCCACTTGCTTCAGCTGTAAGGTTTTGTATTTGGGAAAAAGAATGAGATTTAAGGGAATCTCAGTAGTAACATGCTTACAAACATATAGAATGTGAAAATGGATATGCAATGTCATGTCATGTAAGATGATCAAACAATATGTGTACACTTACCTAAGGTCAAACTACATGTTTGCCCTTAGTCGACTTAGCGCCCATGTTGGGTCCCTGACCACAACTTGGCAAATTGATGTGTCTAGGACACTAGCTCATGTTATAGAGAATGACTTTAAACATATAAATAATCACATAAGATATGCAAGAAGAAGCTACTACCTGAATCTTTTCCAAACTCGCACGTTTGTCCTACTTTTGGATTTTGGCTCGGGCTATATCCAATTCCTATCATCATTAAAGTTACAAGTACTTGGTTATTACTTGTAGTATTATCACCTTTAAATGGTATGCTACTGTTTATTTAATGCAGTTACAACAGGTTCTGCACAATACAACTCTGTACAATGCAATTTCACTGTTTTTCAAAAACTGACAACTTGGTCAGCCAACTTTGGAAATTCATAATTAATTCTACAAAAATCCAATTTGACTGATTCCAAAGCCAAAACGAAGCTCTTTAAATGTAAGTTTTAGGAAAAATAGTTAGGTTTTATCACTCTAACCATATAATTCCCAGTAATTCATCAAACTTCACTGATCCAGATAGCATTCCAGAAAACAGGGTATAACTTCAAAAATTCATATCTCCCGATATACTTGTCCAAAAATTACAAAATACCTATCAAATTAAAGCTATATATCTATACTTTAATTCTGGAAAGTTTCAGAAGTTTTGGACAAGGTTTGGTTAACGAAACACCACTCACACTGCCACTGCTCCAGACAGGGCAGAACCAACATATGTACATACCAACTTCAATAATTTCCAAATTGGCATACAATCATCCAAAAATCATGAACACTTGAATACCTACACAATTTTTCCTTCTAAAGCCAATGGAATCATCAAAATTACCAAATTCCTACTCCATATTCACGTCACCCACAGAACAGATAGTTAAGGTTTTAAGGAGTAACTTGTTGTTTCTTTGTTTTCCCTTGCTTAATCACTTTCTTTCTACTTCTAATCACATGGTTGGCTATTTAAACACTAAATAGGCATAAATAAGAGAAAACATAGCAAATACCACCAACAACAACAACAACAACTTCAACCAAGACAAGAGGATTAAGTTTTGGTGATTACCTCTTGATTTCTTGTGATTTATCTCTCTAATATGTCTCAGCCCTCTCTCTCTAAACCTCTGATTAACCTTGCTAATCATGATATTTAAAGAGGAGAAGAGATTAGTAGAGGTTCCTACATGATTTGCAAGCAAAATCTTCAAGTATTTATGGTTCTTACCTTGATTTTTGGATAACCCTAGCTCTTCTCTTGCTTCTTGCTCTTGCACGTTCAGCCTTGTTTCTTTTTTTTTCTGTTTTGATCAATTGCACGGGAATAATGGATGAAGAAGATGGAGAATTGATGATTAAATGAATCATCAAATGGCTTTTCTTGTGGCAATTCCTTATTGGTCAAGAGCTTGACTTTTATCTCATTCAATCTTGGCCATCCATCTCATCTCTCTTCCCTCCATTATCTCTACCGAAATTAGATAAGAATTGAGAGAGAAATATTGATCTTGGATTATCCCATAATACCATCTCACAGGTTATTGACTAAATTCTTAAGCTTTTGCTTTTTTTGACTTCTTTTTCAAGCCTTGATTTTCCTTTGGTAATAATATTCCAAAATGGAATTAATAATTACCAAGTAGCCATTTTTCACTTTTTAATTCCCATTTAACTCAAATTATTGGAAATTTTAGAGGAAAATAATTATTTCCCACTTTGTGGCAAAATTACCATTTTACCCCTACATTTTATGATTTACCGAAATAAATCATTTCTTGCTCATTCCTTTGGTTTAGCATAATTTTTGACACTTGAAGGAAGCCATTATTTGTGTCATTTTATACTCAAATTTTGGTTACAATATTAGGCCTTTAAGTGAACATTAGTTGCTCCTTTGTGTCCTTGCTTGGCCGTGTTATGTGTAACCGACAATTGAAATTTTCCGTAAATTGTTGCACACCACAATTCACCATTTTGTTCCATTACATGTATTCATTACATAGGAGGAATATTGGTAATTAGAAATGGGGTGTTACACTTTTGGATACTAGCGCATTACCGAAAGTCTAGCGTACTAATTACAACTTATACGGTCTATATCGCAGGTACTAGTACTACTACCGCTACTTATAGTAGTAATAAATATTTTACAGTTATCCAAAATAAAATGATAACCAAACAGTCCATAAATTAATCTGCCTTTTCTTCATCAGTCTGTATTACCTTCTTGCCCTTGGAGCTAGACGCCTTTGCTGTATGTCATTTGTTGAAAAAAGGGATGAGATTCAAAAGAATCTCAGTAGTACATAGATCACTCATATAATATGCAAAAATACTAAGCATGTAAAACAAATCAACAAACTGTACAACTTACAAGAATGTAGCAAATAAAAAGGGCCTAATCAGTCCCTTATCACAGACTCACAACACTTGAGATTCACAGTTTAGCTGCCCAGGGCCTCTACCCCATACAAGATGCAGTCACGGGCTTTCTGTCTCAAGCCTACCTGGCTTAAGACGCCCCCGGATAACTCCTGGTGCAACTTGTACTTACGGGTCTTACCGCCTATGGACTATATGTCCCGTACATATACAGATGATATGGTACACATACACAGCATCACATATGATATAAAAGATAAGGTACTACCTGACGGTCTTTCCAAATTTTATTCTTGTTCTCAGTCTCTTGGGCCTCTCGGGCAAATGTCAAATCCTATAATTTATTATTCACGGACGGGCGAATTATTACTTATTCCAAATATTTAGTATTTCAAAATAATTTGGTAGGTTATCATTATAGTTAATACATTAGGCCCATTGGGTATTTAATGGGCTCATACCAATTCTAAGTATTTAACTTGACCCTTTGAGTCCCAATTATTTCAAAAATACCCTTACTTTTTATTTATGCATTATTACTCAATTCTGGCAGAATTTTCAATAATCTTTGAAAATTCATATCTTGACCTAGAAATATCCAATTAAAGTGATTCCAAATTCTATATATAAATTATTAAGTCTATTTTAAGGAAAAAATACTTCCCACTGCCACATATCCACGAATCATTCCCAGTTTTAAGTTTTCCTATACTTCCAGAAAATCATTCCAGATTTGATACCTTAAAATCTAAAATTCATAACTAAATCTATAGAACTCCAAATGGAATGGTTCAAAATCATATGTAACCCTTTTTAAGTATATTTGCATGGAAAAATATTATCATCTAGAAATAACAGCAAAAGAATTGCCAGAATTTCATCAAACACTATCTGTACTAGGAAACGTTCCAAATTCAAAATCTAAGTTCAAAAATTCATATCTCACAATTTACATACCCAAATGGCACATATTATATATCAATTTAAATATTATCATGTATATTTAAATTCTGAAAATTTTCATGAATTTTGGACCAGGTTTGACCAACGAAAATCATTTTACAACAAAACTGATTCCAGAGAAATTAACAAAACAACATCTCCTCTTAATTTCTAAAAATTCCAAACTTATATTCAAAAATCACAACCACATGTATTCCCACACAAATTTTTGTTTAGAATCCATATTTAACCCCAAATTTGACAATAACCAATTTCTTCTCTATGAACCAACCAAGCTGAAATATATCATAGAGAAAAATAGTGATTTTGTAACTTCTTTTCATAAAGTTTGCTAGATTTTTTTCCTACTATACTTAAACCTCTTTTAGCATCATTTTTCATGTGCTCACATCATTAAACTCTTAAGATTATCTTTTTACAAAAATAGGGCAGCACAACATCTTCAAAAAAACTTAGCCAAAATCCAAAATACTTGTTTCAAATCAAAGCTTATACTTACCTCTTGATTTTGCTATCACCCTAATTTGACTTCTCCAACTTTCACACCTCTTAGGAAGCTCCAAACACCACCTCTCAAGAAACTTAAACTATAGAAATGTAGCTCTCATCAATAGGAATAATGTTTATGAACACTCCAAGAGCTAGAAAGGTGAGTAAGAGGTTGAAAATCAAGAGAGAAGTTGTTACCTCAACCTCTTGTTCCTTTGTTCTTCTTAAGCCATCACCTTCTCTCTCTCTCTCTATTTTCTTTTATGTTTCAATTGCTCTCACTTATCTTCAGCTTCTGTACGCTTGATTACTTGGAGAGGTGAGGGAGTGATTAATTACTAAATTATTGTGATGTTAGGTTAGCTATAGGACAAGATAATGGTGAGTGGTTGAATGTTTTGGAATTGTATGGTTCGGTGGGTGCTTGCAACTTGATTGAATTTTCCTTGTCTCCCTTCTTGTTCCATTTCTTTGTGCTTGGCCAACTCCTTAGATAAAGGAAGAGGGAATTATTATTAATCAAATCATGCATTCTTATTTGTTGTTGTTTTTTTTTTAAAATCTTTTCTTTACTTTTTAATGTTAAATCTTAACCCTTTATTTTTGTTTCTTAAATCTATCCTTAAGATCAGATTTTAAATCTCCTTTTTGCCCTTATACAAGGCAATATTGACTAAATTGCCATTGGGTCTTACTTAGATTATGTGGTTAAATCTTGGCCAAGTAAAATGACCATAATGATCCAAGTCTTCCCTTCTTCCAAAAATTAAATTTAACACCATGTAAATTTTTTTTTTTGAACCTTTAACCCTTGAGTGAATTTTTAGGATATTACAAAAATGAACTCCTAAACATGATGTTATATTTACAATTAAAAGGATTAGTCAGGATTGAATGTGTTTCCATTTATTCTTATATGTGCATTATTGGTAAGAGGTAATAAGTTTATGCCTTGACCCATCTGCTCAAGTTAAATTATAATATTTGTAAAATTGCATTATTTATCATAATAATGCATACTAATAATATCAATATAATATATCATTGAATGTAGCTTGAAGGACTCCTTATATACATCAAACACATCTACGCCTTCCTCTCACAAGTTCTTCAAGTCCTCAATCAAAGGCGCCAATTAGACATCAATATCATTTCCTAGCTATTTTGGTCCAAAAATATCATAGAAAGCATCATATACTTGCGTTTCATACATAGCCAGGGAGGTAAGTTGTATATTATAAGGAGAACTGGCCATGCACTATATGTGCTAGTAAGAGTTCTATACAGATTTATTTCATCTATACAAAGCCCAAACCGAATGTTTCTCAACTTGCTGCCAAATTGAGGAAACATTTCATCTATTTTCTTCTATTATAGAGAGTTAGCTAGGTGCCAAAGGTATTTTCCATCACATATTCTCTCATCAGAATGTCATCTAAACTTCTTCACTTTTGTTGCACTCGCAAACAAACGCTTAAACCACGGTATTATTAGAAGATACCATAACACTTTTGAAGATTACCTTTTAGTTGTCCCATCGCCATAACCACCATCTTTCTTCACTTTGTATCGTGAAGTTTTACACTTAGGACACTAAGACTTTCATACTCCTTTCTGTATAATATGCAGTCATTAGGGCAAGCATGTATCTTTTTATACTCTATACACATCGTAGACAAGATTTTCTTGGCCTCATACATACAATTTGGTAGTGCATTATCGTCTAGAAACATATCAAACAATAATTCAAGTAGCAATGTAAAACTACTATCGGTTCACCCATAAGTTTCCTTTAAGTTGACCAAATGCAATGTTCTTGTCAACCATGTGTACTTACTCCTAAGGTACAATGGTATCTCTGCATCACTCCGTAGGTTGTCATATTCATGTGATTGAGCAAAGGATTCTACCTCAACATCGTAAATCATTTTCTCTAATTTATCTTCATCTATGACATCCACAACTTCCTTCTTATGTGATGGACTATCAGTTATTTCCTCGCCATGCCATATCCACCTTGTGTATCGAAAATTTATTCTATCACATGTAGGTAATCCATTATAATATCAACATCCCGTCGACTCATTTAATCAATTGACATAAGAACAAAAATACATCCCATTTTTTGTTAGAACATTTCTTCTAGCAAATTCAATAAACTCTTCCACCTCATTCTCATATTCTTCACTAGTTCTCAAAGCATTCATCCAACTATGATCCATTTTATAACCATCTAAGTCATTCCTAATAACACTCAAGTTTAGAACAATTGTCAATGATGGAATTGTCTTTTATCACTTTTTTCTAAGAAAATCGGGATTTCCCCTTAAAAGTAAGGCATCCCAAAATTTTAATAACAAACCATTTCAACTTAATTCAAACAAAATAAACTAACTGAGGCAATTTGAGACAATGTCAACAATTTAAACTAACAATTTTCCTTTAGGGAACTAATATGAGGTCATGATGTAAGCAATTTCAATTCTTATCCAAATAGAGAATCAATGATATATAACTGGGTTTTCTTTAGGGAACGTGGCTTGTATTAATGTGATGTATAAATGAATACATTAAGAGTTAGATAATGAATTTAATTTTGTTTTATTTACTTTCTCATAAGGAACAATAATTTCTATCATAACTTCATCATGTTTCTTGAAAGAGAGAATTACAAATAGTTCCTAAATAAAAAAGAATGATCCATGGTTTTAAAATGAGAAGATTAAATTAGTATAAGTTAAAAGTTCTATGTTATTAATAAGAAGTATCTAACATGTTTTTATATATAAAAAAATACTACTAATCCTCTAATTCAATTAATTGTATCTAACAAAATTTTTAAATTTGTGCTAAGTGCCTTCTCTCCAAATTTTGAAAAAGAAAACCTTGATCTTTGCTCTCCAAATCTCAAAGGAAATCCTAAAAACTTTTAAACTTATAATAAATTTTAAAAATTCAAAACTCTGTCTCTATTGTACAAGCTTCTCTTGATCTTCTTGTGTCTAAGAAAGCAAGCTATATATACTACAAGGCAAAGATCATAGAAGGATACTATTTATTCCATCATTTATTGATTTCAATTTACAGACACACACACACACACACACATGTGTGTGTGTGTGTGTGTGTACATATATATATGTATATATATATATATATGTATATATATATATATATGCATTCAATTTAATTTGGATAAGTATTTATCACTCCATACATGGTTTTATTTTATTGGGCCCTAAAACTAATTTTGTTTCTAGCAAAAGAAAAATACGTACATTGTTTCTAGCACTTTAATTTGGTTTTACTAGGAAAGAGTTATTTTAAATGAAAAATACCATGAGAGATTGAGGAGGATGACAGTAAAACATCGTGAGAGAGGGAGAAAGTTCGATGGCAGGAGAAGGAGGGTAGGAGGAAGGACTAATGGAATCAAATGTCGAGGAGGGAGGCGGCAACCAATCAACAGTAGAGAGGGAGAGAGAAGGATGATGGTGCATGGTGGTGAGAGAGTGATGGTAGTGAGAGGGATGGTAGTGAGAGGGATGGCAGTTAAAAAAGAGTAGGGACGGTGAAGGAGAGAAAAAGAGAGAGCAATGGATGGTAAGAGACTGACAGTGAGGGAAAGACAGAGTGAGGGAAGGTGAGACTTGAGAGGGTGAGGGATGGTGTGACTTGAGAGATTGTAAGGGACAAAGTGAAAAAGAGAGAGGGAATGCTGAAAATATAGGCCTTTTGGCATCCCAAATTCAAACTTAAGACGCCAAAAGCTCTGCTCCTGGTACCCAGAGCAAAGCTTTAGGCGTCCTAAATGTTTTTAGGACTTTCATTTCCCACCTATCAAGGGATGTAAAATTCAAAAAATAAAAAAAATAAAATAAAATAAAAGGGGAACATAACAAGACCATCTAACATCTAACAATCAGGTTCCTAAAACAATAACCTTGACATAAATATTATGCAACAAACAACTTAAAACAAAGAATGAAGAAGAAAACAACCTTAGTAAATAAATTTCAGAAAGTTCGCTTCTATATTCACTATCACAATCAATCCACACATTAGGGATCCCACTCAAGGGCACCCAAACAAAATAATAGTCACCACAAGCAAGCAAAGGCAAATAACACATCCTGGGGAAGGTAGGGGCATCATTCCTCCCTTTGAAGGCATCCAACCAGAACTTCATAACAAACAAAAGATTATTCAGAATAAACCATCATGACAATCAATAACAATCATGTTCCTGAAATAGGAACCACAACATGGAACAACAATCCATAACAATCAAAGTATAGAAGCAACAACCATATACAAATGCACAAATTAATGAAGGAGGAACACAAAAGAGTTAATATGGGATACAACAATCTGGCAGCAATCACAGGCTAAAAACAACAAAGCCAATATAAAATTACATACCAGACAAGTTAAACCAAACAACACAAGGATGGCTCTATCTCCGTCCCTATCTACCTCCCCTTAAGGAACCAAAGCTTTTCAATAATAAAGATGCACAACTAAAGAATATCCAAAACTATTCAGGGATGTAAAATGCAAAAACCAAAAATAAAAGTAAACAAGAGAAACCATGAAAAAAAGAAGCAGCAAGTCATGTTAGAATAGATCATGCTTTACACAGTCATATTACAAATCAACATAAAATATTCAAAAATTACAGCAAAAGACTTCAAGAAATACCTCTTGCCATAGCTAATCTCTAATTTGAAATAGTTCACGAGCATTGAAGATAGAATTGCAAAATAGAATATGTCAGAAGGTAGATTGTCAGGTTACTCTTCTGATTGACCGCAAGGCACATTGATGGCAACTGGTGTGAGAGTCATCGCCAGTCAGGGAACCTCAAAGAGCAACTAGATTTTTCTCATACACTCTGTTTAGATGGCCGTAAACTTAATTGTATTTTTCACTAAAAAAAATAATACATCAATAGCCAATCAGCAGGTTACTCTAATCCTGAAGTTAGGCCTAGATCTGACTACGGGCCACACTTAGGATATTTTAATTAATAACCTAATTAAATAATAACTAAATAATTATAATAAATTAAAATATCTGACATTCTCCTACTTTGCCCGTATCTAAATTTCAGTTGCCTTATCTAAATTAAATTAAGGCTATGCTGCTAGAACCACGGCGATAAGTCCTATTGGGTCGAGTATTATCTTCCATGTATTATGCAATACCCTTACTTAATAGGTATAACTTTATGAATAAACATCTACGTTTATTTAGTTCCAAACTTAATGTCTATTATTCTCATCAACAGAATGTATATAGATAATGATAGAGATAATAAACCACATTATTAATTTCATTACATACCTCTTTTATGTGAATAAATGTCTAACCCCCATCTGAGGGATGTGTAATATAAACACATTCGGTTTCAATCCCTTAGTCAAACGATCAATTAGTATGTCATTTGTATTGATATGATCTACCAAAATTTCACCATATGTAATTCTTTCTTTTAAACTTAGGAATTTCAGTTTGACCCATCAACTTCAACTCGTTTTGTTATTTGCAATGGCCATTGTGGCTATGTTATCACAATACATCCTGATTGGCCTAGAAATTGAATCTACAACCTTAAGGCCAGCAATAAAAATTCCTTATCCAGATTGCTTGTAAATTTGCCTCAAAACACACTATGTACTCAGTATCACAAGTAGAGGGAGTTGTACGTGTTTGTTTTGTACTTTTCTATGATATAGCTCTATCTGGTATAGGAAGATGTAACTAGTAGTAGACTTATTTGTGTCTAAACATCCTCCTAGATCAGAGTCTGAGTAACCAACCACTTCTAAGTTCTCTGTTCTTCTGTATGTGAGCATGTAGTGTTTAGTACCTTATAGGTATCTAAACACTTTCTTTGCAGCTATTCAATATGCTTCCTCTGGATCGCTTTAATACCTTCCCAACATGCCAACAACGAAAGCTATATCATGTCTTGTGCAGACCTATGCATACATCAAGCTTCCCATTGCTGATGTATATAGGACCATTTCTATTTGCTTTCATTCAAGCTTATTTTTGGGATATTAATCTAGACTAAACTCGTACCCTTTCTCAAGAAGAGCTACGTTAGCTGAGAATTTCTCAATCTTGAATCGTTCAAGAACTTTGTTGATATAGGTTTTTTGAGATAAAACTAAAATTCCTTGAGCTCTATCCCTACGGATCTTGATGCCAATAATATAAGATGCCTTACCCATATCCTTCATATCAAAGTTTTTGCACAAGAACTGTTTCACTTAATGTAATAGTCCTAGATCACTGGTTGAAAGTAATATGTCAACAACATATGAAACTAGAAATATGATCATGCTCCCATTAACATTGTTGTATATGCATTCATCCATGATATTCTTATTGAAACCAAATGATGTGATTACTTCATGGAACTTCCATACTATTGTCGTGAGGCTTGCTTCAAGCCATAGATCGATTTCTTTAACTTGCATACCAGATGTTCCTTATCCTTTGCAATGAATCCCTTTGGCTACTTTATGTAAACTTCTTCCTCAAGAACCCAATTGAGGAAAGCAGTCTTAACATCTATTTAGTGCAACTCTAGATCAAAATGAGCAACCAATACCATTATTATGTAGGAGTCTTTCGTTGATATAGGGGAAAATGTTTCCCTATAATCAACCCCTCCCACTTGTGTGAATCCCTTTGCAACCACCCTCTCCTGATATCGATCAATGTTATCTTGCGAGTCTCATTTAGTTTTGTAAACCCGTTTACAGCCAATGGCTTTATGATCTACTCAGTAACTCCACAAGATCCTACACACCATTATTTGCCATGGAATTCATTTCATCAGTCATAACATCATGCCACAACTTAAGTTTTCATTCTTTACAGCCTAAGTAAATGTCAATGGATCATTTTCAATACTAATGTCACAATCAGTCTCAGCAAAGTACACCATGTAGTCACTAGATAATGCTGGTCTTCTTTCTTTATTGATCTTCTTAATTCACCCCTCTTGAGTTGGTTTAGGTTGTTCATTCGGGACATCCTCCACCACAACTTGTCTTTGTTCTTCATGTGTGGGAAGTGGATAAATCAGGGGTTACTTCTATATGATCATTGTTTGTTTGATCACTCCCACTGATCACATCATTCTCAAGAAAAACATCATTCTTATATTCTATGAAATGTGTAAAAGGTGGAGGACAATAGAACCTATAACCCTTAGTCATACATGAATAGCCTATAAAGTAAGCTCTAATGGTTTTAGGATCTAGTTTCTTTTCTTGTAGATTGTAGAATCTTACTTCTGTAAGGCAGCCCCATATCCTAAGGTGTCTTAAATTAGGTTTCCATCCTTTCTAGATTTCAAAGGGTGTTTTAGGCACTGCCTTTACTGGAACCGTATTTAGTATGTACACAGCTATCTTGAGTGCCTCCATCTACAAGGATGTTGGAAGTTTAAAGCCACTCATCATGCTCCTAAACATATTTAGTAAGGTCTTATTTCTTCTTTTTGTAATACCATTCATGTTAGGTAAGCCAGGCATGGTGTATTAGGCAACTATACCATGCTCTTGAAGAAAATCTGCAGAATGACCTGGCGCATATCCTTTACTAGTGTACCTACCGTAATACTTACTACCTCTATCGAATCTCATGATCTTAGTTGGTTTTCCAACCTATTTTTCTACTTCAGCTTTATATTCCTTAAATGCATCTAGTTTGTTGCTTTTATTATCAAGCAAATAGATATATATGTATCGCGAGTAATCATCAATAAAAGTGACAAAATATTTCTGACTGTTTGCGGACAAATCAAGACAACAAACATCAGTGTGTATAATTTTAAGTAAGTCAGAACTTCTCTTAGCTCCCTTTTATGACTTATTAGTCTGCTTTCCCCTTATGTAGTCCACATAGGTATCCTTCTGAATGGTCTAAAGATGGAAGGATTCTATCTTTAGTTAACCTTTTGATCCTGTCTACGGAGATATGTCCTAATCTTCTATGCCATAAGTCAATAGAATTCTCATCAATGATACTTTGTCAAATATAATGCATAACAAAAAAAAAAGTTAAGGCGGTTCAGGGATTATTTTAAATAAATCATCAATCATAATAACTTTTGCAATTAGAACAAGGACTTCATTGAAATACATCAAATCCTTTTACAAATAAATACCATAGTTCAAAGGAATAAGTTTCGACATAGAAATCAAATTTCTCCTATAACTAGGAATGAAAAAACAATTGCAAAGATTTGGTATAGTTTTATTTAGGAAAACGATTCTAAATGTTCTAATTGCTTTGAATGGATCTCCTTTCCCACTCCCTGAAAGGACTTGAGCTTTATTGGGAAATGGATGCCTGGTGTTTAGAAATCCTTGCATGGTAGCAGAAATATGGATCATTGAACCAGTATTGATCCACCAAGTATCATTACTAATACTAATATGATGAGATTCTAACACTAAACCTTAAAAATACATATCTTTATACTCTAACCATGTCTTCCTCTTCAGGTACTTATCCTTCATATGCCCTTTCTTCTTGCAGAAGAAGCAAATTGCTTCAGCTTTCTTGATGGATGGCACAGCAGGAATCTTTCTGTTTTTTTTCTTCTTGTCCTTGTTGCCTCTGGCACAAGTCCTATTGCAACTTTCAGTCAAATGTGCTACCTTATGTGCGTCCTTACCACTCATTTGAAGCTTAGTTTCCTCCTGAACACACATGGACAATAGTTCATCAATTGTCCATTTCTCCTTATGTGTGTTATAAGAGACTTTGAAGGCGTCATACTGAAAAGGAAGGGAGTTCAGTACCAGATGCACCAGGAGTTTCTCTGTTGGTTCTATGTCAAAGGCTTTCAGTTAAAAGGACAAGTCTCTCATCCTCATGATATATTGTATGACTCTATCTATGCCTGTCAACTTCATTTTCACAGTTCTGGTATGATAGGACCACACATCTGTTTGTCAGTTGGCTTGAACTATTTGTCAACAGCTTTCAGGAACTCCTTAGCAATTTCACATTTAGGAATCACTCCCTGAATGCTTCTTTGAATCCTAGTCTTGATATAAGACAGGCACATGCAGTTGTAGTGCTCCCAATGCTCCTAATAGTCATTTTCATCTTGAGTTGACTTGTCAGTCTGTTTGGGAGGTCTAGGTTTCTCCATAACAAAGTGCATATTCATCATATCAATCTATAACGTTATTTCCTCCCTCCATTTAGGGTAATTGGTACCATCTAGCACACTTTTGCCAATATTTTCAGCAATAAAGTTAGGGAAAGTGGTAGGTGCTGCAATTTAGAAATTTAAGTTAGCTCATAAGATAAAGTTTGAGACAATCATGAATTATGTGCCTTTTGAATTCATGTTATGTATTAATGGAATATATACATACAATATCTATAAATGCGTATCACTAAATTCTACCTATAGGTAAAAAACCTAGCATTGCATGCATTTATCTAAAATTGGTGTGTAAATAATCTAGCATTGCAAGCTAGGTTCTTTATCTACAGGAAAAATTTAGTGATTGCATTTATACATATTTCATATTTCCATTGGTGTATAACATGAACTTAAAAGACAGAATTCGTGATTGTCTCAAAATTTATCTCGTGAGCTAACTTAAATTTCTAAGTTGTAGCGCTTACTACTTTCCCTAACTTTTTTTATGAAAATACCAGCAAAATTGTGCTGGATGGTACCAATTACCCTAAATAGGGAAAGGAAATAACTTTGTAGATTGATATGATGAACATGGACGTTGTTATAGAGAAACCTAGACCTCCAAAACTGACTAACAAGTCAACTCAAGATGAAATTGACTATTAGGAGCGCTGGGAGCATTTCAACCATATGTCCCTATCCTATATCAAGACTAGGATTCAAAGAAGACTTTAGGGAGTAATTCCTAAATGTGAAATTAATAAGGAGTTCCTAGAAGCTATTGACAAACAGTTCAAACCAACTGACAAACAAATGGGTGGTTCCATCATGTCAGAGCTATGTGTAATGAAGTAATGAAGCTAACAGGCACATATGGAGTCAGGCAACATATCATGAGGATGAGAGAATTGTCCTCTCAACTAAGAGCCTTTGACATGGAACCAACAGAGAAGTTCTTGTGCATCTGGTACTGAACTCCCTTCCTTCTCAGTATGATACCTTCAAAGTCTCCTATAACACACATAGGGAGAAATGGACGATTGATGAATTGCTATCCATATGTGTCTAAGAGGAAACCAAGCTTCAAATGAGTGGTAGGAACGCACTTAGGGTAGCTCATTTGGCTGCAAGTTCCAATAAGACTAGTGCCAGGTGCAAGAAGGACAAGTAGAAAAAGAAGAGAAAGATCCCTGCTGTGCCATCTATCAAGAAAGCTGAAGCTATTTGCTTCTTCCTCAAGAAGAAGGGGCACATGAAGGATGAGTGCCTCAAGAGGAAGGTATGATTAGAGTATAAAGATATGTATTTTTCAAGTTTAGCTTTAGAATCTCATCATATTAGCATTAGTGATTATACTTGGTAGATTGATATAGGTGCAATGATCCACATTTTTACTACCATGCAGGGGTTTATAAACACCAGGCCTCCACTTCCCAATGTATCTCAAGTCATTTCAAGAAGTGGGAAAGGAGATCCGATCAAAGCAATTGGAATATTTAGAATCGTTTTCCCAAATAATGCCGTACCGAATGTTTGCAATTGTTTTTCCTTCCTAGTTATAAGAGAAATTTAATTTCTATGTCCAAACTTATTCCTTTAAACTATGGTATTTATTTAAAAAAGGATTTGATGTATTTCAGTAAAGACTATGTTCCAATTGCAAGGGTTATTATGATTGATGATTTATTTAAAATAATACCTGAACCACACTAAATTTTTTCTACTACGCATGGTATTAGTCAAAGTATCATTGTAAGAATTCTATTAGCTTGTGCCATAGGAGATTAGGACATATCTCTATAGACAGGAATAAAAGGTTAACTAAAGATGGAATCCTTCTATTTTTAGACCATTTAGAATTTGATACTTGTATAGATTGCTTAAGGGGAAAGCATACAAATAAGTCGTAAAAAGGAGCCAAGAGAAGTTCAAACTTACTTGAAATTATACATACTGATATTTGTTATCCTGATTTGTTTGCAAATAGTCAAAAATATTTTATCACTTTTATTGACGATTACTCACGATACACGTATATCTACTTACTTGATAATAAAATTGAGGCACTAGATGCCTTTAATATAAAGATAAAGTAGAAAAATAGGTTGGAAAACTAATTAAGATCGTAAGATCTGATAGAGGTGATGAGTATTATAATAGGTACACTAGTAAAGGACAAGCGTCAGGTCCTTTTACATATTTTCTTTGAGAACATGGTATATAGTTGCCTTATACACCATGCCTAGCTTACCTGACATGAATGGTGTTGCAAAAAGAAGAAATAAGACCTTGCTGAATATGGCTAGGAGCATGATAAGTAACTCCAAACTTCCAACATCCTTATGAAAAGAGGTACTCAAGAAAGCTGTGTACATACTAAACATGATTCCAACAAAGGTATTTCCAAAAACACCGTTTAAAATCTAGATGGGATGGAAACCTAGTTTAAGACACCTTAGGTTATGGGGCTATCCTGTGAAAGTAAGAGTATATAATCTACAAGAAAAGAAATTAGATCTTAAAATTATTAGAGCTTACTTTGTAGGCTATCTATATATGATAAAAGGTTATAAATTCTATTGTCCTCCACCTTCTTTATGTTCTGTAGAATCTAGGAATGCTGTTTTGTTGAGAATGATGCAATCAGTAGGAGTGATCAAATAAATGATGATCATGTGGAAGTAACCCTTAATTTACGTAATGAAGGATTTGTTCAGATTTATCCACCTCCAACACATGATAAATGAAAACAAGTTGTGGTGGAGAATGTCCAGGATGAACAAGCTAAACCAACTCAAGAGGTTAAATTAAGAAGATCAACTAGAGAAAGAGGACCAGCATTACCTAGTGACTACGTGGTGTACTCTACTAACACTGACTGTGACATTAGCATTAAAAATGATCCATTAACGTTTACTCAGGCTATAAAGAGTAAGAACTCTAAATTCTGGCATGATGCTATGAATGATGAAATGAATTCCATGGAAAACAATAGTATATGGGATCTTGCAGAATTGCTAAGTGGGTCTAAAGCCATTGGTTGTAAATGGGTTTACAAAACTAAAAGAGACTCACAAGTTAACATTGATCAATACAAGGCTCGGTTGGTTGCAAGGGCTTTACACAAGTTGAAGGGGTCGACTATAGGGAAACTTTTCCACTTGTATCAACGAAAGATTCTTTCCTCGTAATTATGGCATTGGTTACGCATTTTGATCTAAAGTTACACCAAATAGATGTTAAGACTACTTTTTGCAATGGGGTTCTTGAGGAAAAAGGTCTGTATGAAACAACCTGAGGGATTCATTATAAAGGATAAGAAACATCTGGTATGCAAATTAAACAAATTGAACTATAGCTTGAAGCAAGCCTCACAATAGTGGTATTTGAAGTTCTGTGAAGTAATCACATCATTTGGTTTCAATGAGAACATCACATATAAATGCATATACCATAAGGTTAGTAGAGCAAGATCATATTTCTAGTTTTGTATATCGATGACATCTTGCAACCAATAATCTAGGACTATTACGTGAAGTGAAGCAGTTCTTGTGCAAGAGCTTTGATATGAAGGATATGGGTGAGGCATCCTATATCATTGGCATCAATATCCATATGGATAGAGCTCAAGGCATTTTAGGCATGTCTTGACAAACCTATATCAACAAAGTTCTTGAACGATTCAAGATGCAAAACTACTCAGCTAACGTAACTCCTCTTGAGAAAGGGGACAAGCTTAGTCTAGATTAATGTCCCAAAAATGAGCTTGAAAGAAAGTAAATGGAAAAGGCCCCATATGCATCAACAGTAGGAAGCTTGATGTATGCACAGGTCTGCACAAGACTTGACATAGCTTTCACTATTGGCATGTTAGGAAGGTACCAAAGTGATCAAGGGGAAACACATTGATCAGTTGGAAAGGTGTTTATGTACCTAAAAGTACTAGCATTAAATGCTCACAAACAGAAGAACAGAAGACTTGGAAGTGGTTGGTTACTCATACTCTGATCTAGGAGGATGTTTAGATGCAAACAAGTCTACTACCAGTTACATTTTCCTACTAGCAGATAGAGCTATATCATGAAAAAGTACAAAACAAACACTTACAGCTCTGTCTACTCGTGATGCTGAGTACATAGCATATTTTGAGGCAAGTTCACAAGTAATCTAGATAAAGAATTTCATTGATGGGCTTAACATTTTGGATTCAATCTCTAGGCCAATCAGGATGTACTGTGATAACACAGCCGCAGTGGCCATTGCAAATAATAAAAGGTGTAAAAGTCGAAGTCAATGGGTCGAACTAAAATTCCTAAGTATAAAAGAGAGAGTTGTAGATGGCCAAATTTTGGTTGATCATATCAATACAAAGGGTATCCTAATTGATCCTTAACTAAGGGATTGAAACCGAATGTTAGACCTTCATTCACATAGAAGAGGTATCCAATGAAATTAATTATATGGTTTATTATCTCTATCATTATTTGTATATATTCTGTTAACGAGAATAATAGACACTAAGTTTGAAACTGAATAAACATAGGCGTTTATACATAAAGTTATACCCATTAAGTAAGGATGTTGCATGTAATATATGGAAGATAATACTAGACCTAAGAGGACTTATTGCCATGATTCTTGCAGCATAGCCTTAATTTAATCTGGACAGGGCAACTGACATATACATACTGGCCAAGTGGGAGAATGAGAGATATTTTAATTTATTATAATATATTTATTAGTTATTATTAATTAGGTTACTAATTAAAAAATCCAAAGTGTGGTTCGTAAGTTAGATCTAGGTCCAACTTTAGAATTAGAGTAATTAGCTGACTGGCTATTTATGTATTATTTCTGATGGTGAAATATACAATTAAGTTTTACAACCACTGCTCACTGAAGTTCCCTAACTGGCGAGGGCTTTCATACCAGCTGCCATCACTGTGCCTTGCAGTCAGTTAGAAGAGTGACTTGACAATTTATCTTCTGATGTATTTTATTTTGCAATATTCCTTTAATTATCCATGAACTCTTTTTTAGGATCAAATATTAGCTATAGCAAGAGGTGGGATCTCCCAAAGTCTTCCACTATATTTGTAGAATACTTTATGCTATGTTTGAGGTATAATTCATTGTACTGCATGAATTATTCTAACATCACCTACTCATAGTTTAAGCACACCAAGAAAATGAAATATAAATTGAAACATTTTTCATATCAAAATTAATAGTGGACCCACAAAAACAAGTTATTTAAAACATTGGATACTATAAAATAACGATGTTCAAATAATCAAATATAAACAAAAAGAGAATGAATATCATCAAAATTGCAGATTTTTCGAACCAAGTTTAAAACAATAAGACAATGACTCATCAACTCAAAATTTATTTTTCCACACCAAAATGAAATAATAAAATAAGTAATTTACAATATGTAACTAAACTATTCAAAATTGAAAATTTGTTCCAAATCAAATTTAAATCTTCAAATATAAGACAATGAATCATCAAATAAAATTTTAAAGCAATTTAAAATTGCAATTTTTTCAAATCAAATAAAATAATTTGACTACCAAAAATTGATTTTCAAATTATGTAAAAAATAAATGAAAAAATAATAATGGAACATAAAATTGCAAAGTTTTCAAATCAATCAAATTTAAAACAAAACGAGAATGGGTTCAAAATTGCAGATTTTTCTGATCATCAATTTAAAACTAATAAGACAATAAATCTTCATTGCAAATCAAAATTTGAAAATAAAAATAGTTTGAAATAAAATAAAATAGGGTAATTAAAAACATTGCTATTAATTTGTGGATTTTCCAAATCAATCAAATAACATACGTAAACTATATAACTGTAAAATTAGGACATTGAATATTCAAATGAAAATTTAAGGCAATTCAAAATTGCAATTTTAAAAAAAATCAAAAAAGATAAGTAAAATATTACATATTGATTTTTAAAGTTAAACAAAACAATAAAATAATGGAAATCTTGACATCAAATCTATTAGATACTGATTTTCAAACCAAATTTATAATAATAAAAGATAATGGGTCCTCAAATAAAATTCAAAACAACTTAAAATAGAAAATTTGTTTCAAACCATTTTTAATAATATCAAATAAGTGTGAAAAAAATTTAAAATAAAATTTTCAAATAAATCCAAAAAAGTCTAAATTGCAAACTCTTCTTCAAATCAAGTTAAATAAGTGTGAAACAAATTTAAAATCAACTTTTCAAATAAATCCAAAAACAAATCTAAATTGCAAAATATTCTTCAAATAAAGTTAAATAAGTGTGAAACAAATTTAAAATCAAATTTTCAAATAAGTCCAAAAAACCTAAATTGCAAACTCTTTTTCAAATCAAGTTAAATAAGTTTAAAAGAATAGTAAATTGGTTAAATGTTTATTTGATTTTCAAATTAAATTTCAAAAAGGTAATGCTCCAATCAAATCAAATCATCAAATAAAAAAAATAAAAAAATGTAAATTTCTTTTAAACAGAAAAATAGTGGATAATCAAATAAAATTTTAACTAATTTTGAATTTGTTTTAAATTAAATTAAATAATAATATCAAATATTAGTTAAAAATTAAATATTAAATAGTGATTTTCGTATCTAATAAAATTTAAAATAATAATATTTCAAATCAAATTTAAAACAAAAGATGATATTGAAAAGTTTATTAAAATAAAAAAATTCAGTAATTAAATAAATATTAGTAAACTATTCAAAGCAAATCAAATTCAAAGAAAAAAAAAATTAAGATTGCAAATGCAAATTTGTTTCAAATCAAATCAAATCAATTAATTACTTAAAAAATCAGATAATGAATCTTCAAATCAACCTAAAAAATTTAAATTGCAATTTTTTTCAAATCAAATTAAATAAGCCTAAAATATTTGAAAGCTATTAATGGATCTTCAAATCAAGTTTAAGACAATTTAAAATTTTTCAAGTCAAATTAAATAAAAACTAAGATAAAAATATTAGTCAACTACTAAATGTTGATTTTCAAATAAAATTTAAAACAATAAGATAATGGATCTTCCAATCAAATTTAAAACAATGTAGAATTGTAAACTTTTTTCAAATCAAATATATAATTTAAAATTAGTTATCAAATGATCTGGTGAAGCCAAAATCATGGAGCACCTTTAGAAGGGATTATCACGCAATGCTGGTATGTTTTTAGGTAATAATAACAATAAGTGAGCAGCTGCACAGTTGAATTATTAATCTACCCAAATTATGCCATAACTACGTAAAAAATAATAAAACTCTTAAGACATATAAGATCCTATAAATGCATTGACATATCATATAAACATAGGACATACAAGCACATTTAAAAGAGAGACAATACTGATTTTTTTTTTTAAAAAAAAAAAACAGAAAGAGTGAGACAATACACAGAAGTAAAACCTGAATCTGAAATCAAAATAATACCTGCACCATTTGAAAATGCCTCGCTTGTTTGTATTGGGCACCACGATCTCCCAGTGATGGATGACTTATCATCCTAAAAGCCTTCCTTTTGATGTGAGGCATCAATGATCAAATAGAGAATACAAGCTAAAGAGAAATTCATATAAAGAAACACACAATAAACACAACTAAAAAAAACACTTGAAAGAAAGAATGAAGAGGAAGACAAATTTCATAAGGTTCACTCATATATTCAGAGTCACAATCAATGTCACACATTGAGGGAGCGTCCGGCAAGGACGCAAACAAATATACACAAAAGAGTAAGAACATACCCTAGACAAGAAGTTAACACGCCCAAACTCTCAAAAAGAAAGTAAAACATACAGTAATCACAGTAAATACCGCAATTTGGATGCAATCACACCCTAAAAACAGCAAACCAAATATGAAATTGCATAACAAGAAGGAAGGCTCTGTCCCCATCCCCCAAGGAAAGATGCACAACAATACAACATACAAAAATAGCAAACAAGAAAATTAATAGGAATGCAAAATACAAAAACAAAATTACAAGGAGAACAGGAGAAATCACATCAAATACAGTCACCCCCTAAAAACAGCAAATCGAATATGAAATTATACAATAGACAAGTAAAACACAAAGAGGGAATCGAAGATTTTCAACAATTAGTATAGAAAATACAAGGGAAACACAAGGAAGGCCTGTACCCCACTCCCTTCTTTGTCTCAGGCATCACGATCAACAGTGAATCTTCAAATGAAATCTTAAAATCTACAAAATTTAAATTGCAAACATTTTCATATATTTTCAAACTAAATTTCAAACCAGAAGGTATGGACAATTAGATCAAATTTAAAACATTTTAAAATTGCAATTTATTTCAACACAGTAATTACAAATGTAAACATATTGTTTAAACCTGTTTTAAAAATTAATAGCTTACTTATAGTTTAAACACAGTAAGAAAATGAAATATAAATTGAAACATTTTTCATATCAAGCTTTAAAAAAAAATAAGATAATGGATGATCCACAAATCAAAATTCAAAATAATTTAAAGCTGCAAATTACTTTGAAATAAATTAAAATAAGTTATTTAAAATATTGGAAAACTATAAAATAACGATTTTCAAATCAAATATCAAATATAAACAAAAAAAAAGGAATGAATCTCAAAAATGAAGATTTTTTTAATCAAATGTAAAACCATAAGACAATGAATCATCAAATCAAAATTCAATTTTTCACAACAAAATAAATAAGTAATTTAAAATATAAGTAATTCAAATTCAAAATATAAGTAAATTCAAATCAATTTCAAAACTATTCAAAATTGAAAATTTGTTTGAAATCCTTTTTTTTTTTTTTTTGCCATCAGTTTCAAATCCAATTTATATCTTCAAATATATGGTAATGGAATCATCAAATAAAAATTTAAATCAATTTAAATTCCAAATTTGCTGCAAATTATTTACAATAATAATAAGCCATCAAATATGGATTTTCATATCGAATGATACTTAAAACAATACGATGATTTTGACAATTTTAGCATTCAAATCGCATTTAGCGAATCAACCTAGGAAAAATTTAAATTGCAAACTTCTTTCAAATCAAATCAAATAAAGTTTAAAATACTAAGGAGCTATTAGATATTAAATATTGATTTTCAAATTAAATGCGCACTTCAAAAAAATAAGTTTAAGATATTATTAAGAAATTAAAAAATATTAATAAAAAATTAAACATTGAATTTCAAATTAATTAAATTTTAAACAGTAAGATAATTGACATTGACAATCAGATCAAGTTTTTGAAATCAGATTTAAAACAATAAAGTTTGAAACAGTGATTTTCAAATTAAATTTCAAACTAGAAGACAATGCAGAATTTTAAAATTGGGATTTGTTCCAACACAGTAATTGCAAATTTAAACTGATTTTAAAAAAACTTATTGCTTAAGCTTATTTTAAAAAGTAATAGCTTATAGTTTTCTTTTTTTTGCCACATTACTTATAGTTTAAACACAGTAAGATACGGATCTCCACCTTCAAATAAATATTTAAATCTACAAAATTTAAATTGCAAACTCCTTCAATATCAAATAAAGTAAGTTTGAAATTTGAAATATTGATTTTCAAACTAAGAGGAAATGGACAATCATATCAAATTGAAAATTTTAAAATTGCAATTTCAAACTTACTATAAAAACTAATAGCTTACTTATAGTTTAAACACAGTAAGAAAATGAAATGTAAATTGAAAATTTTTTTTCTAAAGCTTAATACAATAAGATAATGAATCCACAAGTCGAAATTCAAAATAATTTAAAGTTGTAAATTAGCATGAAATCAAATAAAATAAGTTATTTAAAACAGTGGAAAACTATAAAATAACGATTTTCAAATCATCAAATACTTAAGAGAAAAAAAAATCTCAAAACTGCAGATTTTTCGAATCAAATATAAAACAACAAGGTAATGAATCATCAAATCCAAAATTTATTTTTTCACATCAAAATAAAATACGTAATTTAAATTTAAAATATAAGTAAATTCAATTCAGTTCAATTCCAGAACTACTGAAAAATTGAAAATTTGATTCAAATCCAATTTAGACCTTCTAATATAAGACAATGAATCATCAAATAAAAATTCAAATCAATTTAAAACTGCACGCTTATTAAAATCAAATAAAATAATTTTTCTACACAATAGTGATTTTCAAATCAAATAAAATAATAAACAATGAATATTGAAATCAAATTTAGAGCTGCAAATTAGTTTACAAAAATAGTAAGCCATCAAATATCAATTTTCGAATTAAATATTAAATATCATTTCAAACAATAAGTTTAAAATATTCGTAATCGATTAATTATTGATTTTCAAATTAAATTTTGAACAAAAAGATAACTGACAGTCAAATCAAATTTCTAAATTCCTTTCAAATCAGTTTTAAAACAACAATAAAATGGAACAAAAAATTGCAGATTTATCAAATCAAATTTAAAACAAAACGAGAATGGGTTCAAAATTGCAGATATTTCGGATCATCAATTAAAAATAATAAGATTAAATAAGTCGAAAAACAGCAAATCAAATTTTAAAACTGAAAATAAGTTTGAAATAAGATTAAATAGGCCAATTAAAAACATTGAAAACTATAAAACATTTCTATTGATTTGCGGGTTTTTCAAATCAATCAAATAACATAACTAGAAATGTAAAAGTAGGACATTGAATCTTCAAATCAAAATTTAAGACAATTCTAAGTAAACTATTAAATATTGATTTTCAAGTTAAATAAAACAAGAAAATAATGGATCTTGACATCAAAATTAAAACAATTTTAAGCTATAAATTTGTTGGCTTTCGAATCAAATTGAATTTCACACAAGATGAGTCTAGACAAAGCATATTATTACAAATTAAAACAAAGCAGTTAAAAATATTAGTATTTGATACAGATTTTCAAACCAAATTTATGATACTAAAAAATAAAGGGTCTTCAAATCTAATTCAAAACAACTTTAAATAGCAGATTCGTTTCAAACCAAATTGAAATTCAAATCTTCAAATAAACCCAAAAATCAAGTTAAAATTTAAAATAATAATAAACTGATTAAATATTGATTTTCAAATTAAATTTTGAACAACATGATTAACAGTCAAATCAAAATTTCAAATTCCTTTTAAATCATATTTGAAACAATAATAAAAAGGAACATAAAATTGCAGATTTTCCAAATCAAAATTTAAAACTGCAAATTGAGATAAAATTAATTAAATAGCATGATTACAAACATTTTTTTTTCCAAAAGGGTAATAATAAAAACAATGGTATTTGGTAAACTATAAAAGTAGGATATTGATTCTTCAAATCAAAATTTAAGACATTTTCAAATTACAAATTTATTTTCAAATCCAATAAACAAAGGTAAGTAAACTATTAAATATTTATTTTCAAGTTAAATAAAACAAGAAAATAATGAATCTTGAAATCAAAATTAAAACAATTGTAAAGTTTACCTTTTTTATTTTCGAATCAATCAAATTTAAAAAATAAAAGATGGGTCTTCAAATCAAACTTTACATAATCTAAAATTGAAAATTTGTTTCTAGTAAAATTTAAAAAGTAACATCAAATATTAGTTAAGCAATAAATATTAAACAGTGATTTTGAAATTAAGTTAAATATGTTTAAAATAATAGTAAACTGATTTGGTTTTCAACTTAAATTTCAAAACAGGTAATGTCAATCAAGCCAAATAAACAAATATATACAATATAAACATGTAAATTTCTTTCAAACCGGAAGATAGTGTGGACAAATAAATAAAATTTAAATAAAATTGAAATTGAAAAATTATTTAAAGGAAAAATTAAATAGGCAATATCACATATCAAATATTCCGGCAAATAGAAGCAATATATCTTTTTCTTTTGCCAGAAAAAATAAGTAATATCAAATATTATCTAAAACTAAATATTAAATAGTGATTTTCGTGTCTAATCAAATTTGAGACAATAATATTTCAAATCAAGTTTGAAACAAAAGATAATTTTGAAAAGTTTACCTCAAATAAAAAATATTCAATAATTAAATAAGTAGAAAATGTTAGTACACTATTCAAATCAAATCGAATTCAAACCAGTCTAAAAACATTTAAATTGCAGTTTTTTTTGAAGTCAAATTAAATAAGTTTAAAATATTAGAAAGCTATTAATGGATCTTCAAATCAAGACAACATACAATTTTTCAAATCAACTTAAATAAAAACTGAGATAAAAATATTAGTTAACTACTATTAAATATTAATTTTCAAATACAATTTAAAACAATTTAGAATTTAAATTTTTTTCAAATAAAATAAGACAATTTAAAATTAGTTATCAAATGATCTGGTGAAGCCAAAATCATGGAGCAGCTTTAGAAGGGATTATCAAGCAATGGACGAGAAAAAGAAAATCGGAAAAGTTTTTTTTTTTTTTAACAAAAAAAAGCCTTTGGAAAGTTAAGGCATGCTTGTATGTTATTAGGTTATGATGATAAATGAGTGAGCACATTAATCTACCCAAATTATGCAATAACTAAGTAAAAAAATAATAAAGCTCTTTAGAGATAAATAAGATCATATGAATGTATTGACATATCATATAAACATGGTACATGTAAGCACATTTAAAAGAGAGACAATACTGATTTAAAAAAAAATAGAGAGACAATATGTCAAACCCCTTAACAATTCGATATTTGCATAATAATAAATGCATACTTTAGACAACATGCAGAAATAACGGAAATATACTGATTATAAGTACTTGTTTATGTTACAGGAATCTTCATAGAATTTAAAAAATATATACAAAGTCCAAAAGAGATAAAATTTAAAACTAAAGATAAC
This sequence comes from Albizia julibrissin, assembly GCA_037074505.1. Taxonomy (NCBI): domain Eukaryota; kingdom Viridiplantae; phylum Streptophyta; class Magnoliopsida; order Fabales; family Fabaceae; genus Albizia; species Albizia julibrissin. The sequence continues at coordinate 11,556,689 of CM073480.1, read as the reverse complement.
CAACTGCACTCCGACTAGAATCGGACCTTCAATCGCCAGTATTTGTGGTTTTGCCCTTAGAGCTGCTACCTTCTACTGGAATATTTTTAAATATTGAAAAAGGGTGAGATTCGAATGAATCTCATTAGTAACATACAATTAGTCATATAAAATATAATAAATAAATATACAATGCACAATGATATGTAAAATGCTAACTCGTGTTGTATGCATACTGTCCAAGGCCAAATGACTGTTTGCAACCCTGGCTTAACTCGTGTCCATGGTCAAACGACATGTTTAGACCCTGGCTTATTCGCGTGTTGTGCCCCAGGTATTGTCATGTTACCGAAAATGGTATACAACATATAAATAATCACATAATATATGAGAAGAAAAAGTTACTACTTTAAATCTGGAAATTTTTATAATTTTTGGTCAAGATTTAAGTTTCCAAAATTTCGACATAACCAATCTGACTTCTAGAAACATAGTCTGGCAGCAACTAATTTCAAAAATTCATAACTCTCCATATACTGATCCAAATATTACAAATTATGTATCAAATTAAATCTTAGCATATGTACTTTCATTCTGAAAAGTTTCATGGCCATTGGACAAGATTTTATTACTCAAAAACACCACGAAACCAACTGTCAGAATCTAGACTTCCAGGATTGCAACTGTTTCTAAACCCAACTTTCGAAAATCATAACTCCCTTTACAGATATCCAAATGTTACATTCTACCACTCATTTTAAAGCTTGGGATGTCTAATATCTTTCTATAAAGTTTCATAAATATTGGATATGATTTGGTTAACCATAATGCTACCCGAAGCTGACTGACTCTAAAAAAATCAGTTTTGACAGTCTGACTACAAAAATCAATAACTCAGTCATTTTCACTCCAAATTATGCTCTTAATTCTATATCCTACTACACATCCTAAAATTTCCATATAAAAAAGAACTAAACAAAAAATCCATCTATAGCCTCCGTTTAAGCTTCTGCAACTTTCCGGCAGAAACTCTATTTTCCAGCGAGAAAAACAGAGTTGATAAAACTCACATGTAACCATAGTTTTTCACTCAAATCTCAAAGATTTCGATTCTACATACTCTTAAACATGTTTCTTGTGTTTGGGGACGTGATTACAGAAGCAAAGAGATAAAAAATCTCACATAAAATGGACACACAACTATTGGTTTATGTGACTGCAACTTTGCAGTGAATTTTCTTAATTCCAACAGCCAAACAACCAGAAAACAGCCACAAATCCAATGAAAACACAAGATAAGGATGTATGGAACTCACCTATATTCATTTATAGTGCTATACGTGGATCTTGGAGCTTCCTTGTTTCACTTCTCTAATGGTTTCCTTCCTCCGGTTCAACTCTCTCACTCACGTCTCTCTTCTTTTGTTCTGTTTTTTTGCCCCCAAAGCTCTCTCTCTCTCTCTTTGCAGCTGAACGTAAATGAGAGTTGGAGGAGTTTGATAATATTGTATTTAATAAATGTGTGTATGTACTTTCGTTCTGAAAAGTTTCAAGGTCATTGAACAAGATTTTATTACTCAAAAACACCACGAAACCAACTGTCAGAATCTGGACTTCCAGGATTATACCTATTTCTAAACCCAACTTTCAAAAATCATAACTCCCTCTACAAATATCCCAATGATGTATTCTACTACTAATTTTAAAGCTTGGGATGTCTAATATCTTTCTATAAAGTTTCATAAATATTGGATATGATTTGGTTAACCATAATACTACACGAAACTGACTGACTCTAAAAATTATCAGTTTTGACAGTTTGATTTCAAAAATCAATAACTCATTCATTTTAACTTCAAATTGTGTTCTTCTTGATTCTATATCCTACTACACATTCTAAAATTTCCATATCAAAAAGAATCAGACAAAAACTCCATCTGTAGCCTCCGTTTAAGCTTCTGCAACTTTCTGGCAGAAACTCTGTTTTCCGGCGAGAAAAACAGAGTTAAGAAAACTCACATGTAACTATGGTTTTTCACTCAAATCTCAAAGATTTTGACTCTACATACTCTTAAACATATTTCTTGTGTTGGGGACGTGATTACAGAAGTAAAGAGATCAAAAATCTCACATAAAATGGACACACAACTATTGGTTTATGTGACAGCAACTTTGCAGCGAATTTTCTTAATTCCAGCAGCGAATTTTCTTAATTCCCCAAAGCTCTCTCTCTCTTTTTGCAGCTGAATGTAAATGAGAGTTGGAGGAGTTTGATAAGATTGTATTTAATGAATGTGTGTGTGTGTTGTCCAAATGAGAAGAAAAGATGAGGAGTACGTGGTTGATTTTCTAAAGGTGGATATATGTGTGAGTGTGTTTGTGGTACATGAGTTATCTAATAATGGAGGGAAATTATTTCAAAGATAGAGTTGTACGTGGGTTGCCAAGTATGGATGGGTGTGTGTCAATAGGTTTTTATGTATACATATAGGTATATTTTTATCCTATTAATTACACACACTAAGCTTTAATTTTTTCCTTTATCTAATTTAAGTTTCCTTAAATTTCGTAGGTTCCATAATTTGGCTTATTATTTAGTTTTCATAAATTAATCCTTCCATTAAATTTTTGGGATGTTACACAATACACAGAAATAAGATCTGAATCTGAAATAAAAAATACAAAATAATACCTGAACCATTTGAAAATGCATCGCTTGTTTGTATTGGGCACCATGATCTCCCAGTGACGGATGACTTGTCAACTTATGAGAATGATAAAAGCCTTCCTTTTGATGTGAGGCATCAATGATCAAATAGAGAATACAAGCTAAAGAGAAATTCATATAAAGAAACACACAATGAACACAATTATGTTCTGCTATTAAAAAAAAAAAAAACCCCCACTTGAAAGAAAGAATGAAGAGGAAGACAAATTTCACAACGTTCACTCATATATTCAGAGTCACAATCAATCTCACACATCAAGGGAGGGTATCCCACAAGGACACGCAAACAAACACAGAAAAGTAAGAACACATCCTAGACTAGAAAATAACACACCCAAACTTTCCAAAAGAAAGCATAGAAAAAACTGTAAACATAGGGAGGGCTCTGTCTCCCTCCCCAAAAGAAACCGAAGCTTTTCAACAATCAGTACAAAAATAGCAAACTAAAAGACAAAAAAAAAAAAAAACACACACACACACACACACATGGGGAGCAGGAGAAATCAAAGTAAATACAGTCACAGTCACTGCCTAAAGACTCGAAACCAAATATGAAATTACACAACAGACAAGTAAAACACAAGGAATACAAAAGGAAGGCTCTGTCCCTCTAAGGAATCGAAGCTTGAACAATACAAACAAACATAGCAAACAAGAAAATTACAAAGGACGTAAAATGCAAAACGAAAATAAAAGGGGAACAGGAGAAATCACACTAAATACAGCCACTCCCTAGAAACAGCAAAGCAACTATGAAATTACATAACAGACAAGTAAAACACAAGGAAAGCTCTGTCCCCCTCCCCCAAGGAATCAAAGCTTTGACAATACAACAATCACAGCAAACAAGAAAACCTCAGGAATCGAAGCTTTGACAATACAGCAATCATAGCATACAAGAAAATTACTTAGGATGCAAAATGCAAAACGAAAATAAAAGGGGAACAAAAGAAATCACACTAAATACAGCAATCTAGAGTCAATCACACCCAAAAAACAGCGAACAATAAATAGAAAACAAGAAAATTACGAGTGATGTAAAATGCAAAAACGAAAATACAAAAGGAACAGGAGAAATCACAGTAAATACAACAACCACACCCCAAAAACTACAAACCAAATATGAAATTATATAACAGACAAGGAAGGCCCTGTCCCCCTCCCTCTCCTAAGGAATTGAAGCTTTTCAACAATAAAGTTGCAAACAATACAACATACAGAAATAGCAAAAGAAAAATACTAGGGATGTAAAATGGAAGATCGAAAACACAAGGGAAACAGGAGAAATCGCAGAAAATACAGCAAGCAGACACTAAAAACAGCAAACCAAATATGAATGTACATAAAAGACAAGTAAAACACAAGGAAGGCTCTGTCCCCCCTCCCATAAGGAATCGAGGATTTTTAGCTTTTCAACAACCAATACAGAGATAGCAAAAGAAAAATACTAGGGATATAAAGTGAAAAAACAAAAATAAAGGGGGAGCAAGAGAAACCGTGCAGGAAAAAGAGGAGTGAACGCCGTAAAAAGAGAAAGAAGATGCAGCAGGTCATGCGAACTACCGGACCTTCCTTTCTGTTCTTACGCCGCCGCTTCCTCGCCTGCACCATCGTTGGGATCGCTCCGGTGGCTACTGGCTAGGGTTGGGGAGGTAGAAGAGAAGGGGGCTAGTAAGGTGCACCTTAGGGAGCGTCAATTTGAACAGTGACGGTGTGATTAGGGACCGAGAGGGAGAAGGGAACGTGTAGAGACTAGAATGACAAGGGTTGGGTTTCGAAAATGCTAGCGGCTCGAGTGTGTTTGATAAGGGGATACGGCTAGGGACTAGCGTTTTGAGTTTATTTTGGACTGGGTTCCTTACACAACCCAAAATCGTTCCTTTTTTTTTTTTCAAGAAGAAAAATCTAGCCATTTTTTCCTCATGGAGAAGAAGAATAATCTAGCCGTTGGAAATAGTGGTGTGGAAAGCGGTTTTTTTTTTTTTTTCACCTTCAAAATTCAAAATGGTAGAACTCTCCAAAGTTGAATCCCTGCCTATTGATATTTCACGAAATTTCAAGAAGAATTTGAGCAATATATCAATATCAAATTTATTTTGCTTTAAATATTTTATTTTTCACAATCAATTGTTTTCTCACAACTAACATTTTACATAAAATATTTAATTTATAAATGGAATTTTTTATATCCATTTTTAATGAAATTATACTTTTTTATTGATTATAATTTGATTGAATTTTGGTTTGGTTCCTATAATTTGATAAAAATTTTGTTGGCAAAAATAAAGATAAAATTTTTTGCTAAGTTTGATAGCTAGTTACAATACTTTTACCCTATATTTGGATGGATAGTAAATTTTTTTATCATTTTTGGAAGTTTTTATACATAGTACTCCGTCTCTTATTTTCTCTTCACTTTTCTCTCCAATCTAAACATAAGATTAATGAGTTTTAATTTCAGTCCATATACTTAAACTTATTCCTTTATTCAAAAAAATCACTAAAAAAAATTCATATCAAATCCTTATGAAACTATAAGAATCAAAATTTGAAATTACGCATACCAAAACCTAAATTTGATCAGCCCATAAAGGCCAATGATATTAACTTTTTTAAATTTGAAAATGCATGAAATTAAGTTAGAGAAATTAAAATCGGTGACTAATTAAGGAATTAATGCATACCCGGGCATACGTCTATTGACTAGCAGATCATAGTAAATAAGTGTTATAAATTATAAGCAATGGCTCATTGGAAGATTCACAGATCTAATAATTTTTTGTTAACTAAATTAAATATGTGTTTGGAAAAAAAAACTACAACACCTCATAATGCCACAATCAGCAAAGAAACTAATATCACAACAACAACAACAACAAACATAAATCGAACCATTACGGATCAAAAAATGGGCATATAATTGGGAAAATTCCATATAAAGTTGCCTCAAATAGGAAAATTCAAAATCAAGTTGTTAAATTTAATGAATCCTAAATTAAGTTATTTACTAAATTTAGAATTTCAAAATATGGGTAAAATAATTTTATTATCCTCTCCTAGTCTCCTCTATCCTCTTAAAAGATTTTTATTGCTTTTTAACTTAGTTTTTCAATAAATATATATATCAACACCAATTGCATAATTAAAAAAATATAATTCGCTTAAATTAAAGAAATATTTTGTGTTTTAGAAGAATCATTAAGAATAATTAAAGCCAAAAAGTAAAAAAGAAAAGAAGAACCCCAAATATTAATTAATTGATTTTTAGTTAAATATTGTGAATGATAAATTTTATTTTTTGAAGAACTTGAATTATTATTTTTTCTATGAAAAAGAAAATCAAATTACATTAATCACACAATTTTGACTTGTGTGATATCTATGTTGCTTTTTTTTTTAACGATGATGAAACCCTTTTTTTACATTGTTAATGAAACTCTCTTTTATTATATGTAGTTAATGAACTCTTTAATATATAATTGGTATTTTATAATAAGGACCAGATGACGTATTTCATTTACTTATGAATGTTTGAGTTCATTTTTTCGATAAATTGAATGTCCGAGTTCTAAATCCAGTTTTTTTTTATTAATATGCATCTTATCGCATATGTGTGAGAGAAGCCAATGAAACAATAATTCCATCAATTTTTAGGGGGAGTAAGGTGCCCATTGAGCTTCCTCTCCATTTTAATTTCCTCACTATTAGATCAATTTTTAATGGTTAGGATTAAACATTTTATAACAATATATTATAATCTTAAATAACAAACAAATATAAATAGCTTTAGACAATTAAAATTTAACTTGGAAAGTTCAAAAGTACTATAGATAAAGTAAAATAATCATAAATAATTTTAATAGAAGTCCATAGAGTTGAAATATTTAGATATAATTTTAATAGTTTAAATTAATTTCATGTATTTTTGCATCTAATATTATAACAATATTATTATAAAATATTAAATTACTATCATTAGAAGTTGATCCAATGGTGGGAAAAGTAAATATAATGGAGAAACATTTCTCTCTTATTTAGGAAATGCCATAATGTAAGTTGATTAAGATGCTCAAATTATTATTAGAACGAGTGGTGAGTATGAGTTATGACTGTTATGTTGCCAAATAAGGTGTAGGTACTAATTAAGAACTTGCCATTAAATCTAATTTATGGTTTTTTAAAGTAAAATTTATGGTTATTAATTACAAAATACGTTAAAATTGTAATGCCCTCCGTTCCTTTTTATTATAAGAAATTAATATTTGAATTATGTAAATAAAAATATGATTAAAATTAATTAAAGGCAACAATATATATATATATATATATATATATATATATATATATATATATATATATATATATATATAATGAAAATTATTTTTTTTTAAAAAAAACCATCTCTCATGTACATAATTGTTCACGCCTACTTGAATGAAGAATGAAGTTTGAGCAACTAATTTTGATATAATAATTAATGGGAGCATAAATTAAAAAACAATTATTGGGAATATTTTAGGCAGGATGTTGAGAGTCCCTATATAAATAAAAACAAGAGATCCCTCCTAAAAAATTTATAAATAGGAATGAGGGAGTGTTACGTTATATAAAAAAAAATCATTTTACACTTCTATTTATATATATGGACTATTTTTAGAATGAAATTAATATGGAATCATTTATTTATTATCAAATGAAGTGATAGTCAGTTCACCAAAAAAAAAATTGAAGTGATATTCTTGCCCATGCTGTCATTATTTTGTACCACGATCAAGAAATGTATTAAATTGATAAAAAAATTTACATTTACCCTTAATAAATTTTTTATCTCTAGCTACTTTATAAATAATTTTCACACTTCTATCTCGCCTTTCTATCTTTCTTATTTATAGGTGTAAAATTGAGAAATGTCATTAATTACCCTATAAATTACTTATATTTTGAGTCAAACTTTTTTCTATAGGAGCTGACTTGCATTTGGGTACAAAGTAGTACTACTAATTTGGTTGTGTGTGGCCATATCAGTATGGGTGGTGGCAATATCAATTGTACACACATTTATAAATGTGGTATATCCCTCCTATAGATTGGCCATCTTCAATTCCTCATCTCAAAACAAGTCTTAATTATATATCAAACACTCACATACAATCTCAAAGCCATGTCTGCTATACCATCATCTTCCTCCTCCTTCATTCACATTTTCCTCTCCCACCTTCTCTTTCTTTCCATCAATAATTCAGGTTCCTCACTATTCATAATAAATTCTTCATTATATTTCAATCGCTCAACTTTCTACTTATTCATCATCTTTCTTAATTTCTTCCAATAGTGACTAATTATGCACATGAACTTATTTTGCAGGTGGCATCAAGGTAACAGTAAATGCCAAGGTAACGCATATCATGAGCTCGAAAATTCTCTAAGGTTGCAAATAATAATGTTTTAAGATTTTGAAGAAGTGATTTTGGTGTTGAAATATTATTGGTGTATGTATATATATATATAAGATATTGGTGTGTGTGTATAAATAACTCATCAAAAAAAGAGGAAGACAGTTGAACTTAAATAAAATATAAATAAATTTAGCGTGATAAAATATGTGAATATATAGATAAATTTCTTTTTTTGCACCCTAACAATGTAAAACGGAGTGTTTAAGTGTAATCAGGATGTAAGAATAAGTATAATAGGAATAGGATAAATTGATTTATGCGATTATTTTAAATTTATTTTTTGCCCCATAAAAATATAAGACGGAGTGCTTAAGTGTGATCAGGATGTAAGAATAAGTATAATAGGAATATGATAAATTGATTTATGCGATTATTTTGGATTTTAATTATGAGTCCAGTCAAAGTTTAACAACATTGAGCTTTCTAAATATTTTAAACGCTTAAGTATTGTTAAGTAAAGTTAATGGATAACAAACTTTCGTAATTAAAATAATAATAATTGTTGTTAAAATTTAAAAAAAAAAGAAAAAAGGCAGAATGGGAAGGATGAAACGAATTAAACGATAATAAGGTTAAAGATAATAATGATGTATTATATTTGAAATTTTGAATAATATTATATTAATTTTTATACATATAATATTTAAAAAAATCTCACGATTGCATTTTGCAATATTATATCTGTTTATCTTTGCGGTGACACTTTATAAGGTTTATAAAATAAAAATAGACAAGTGAGTAATATTATATTAATTTTTTATGGATATATTATAAAGTTACAATGAGCTTTTATTATAATAATAGTAGGTGCTAGGAGGAGATAAAATAGGGATTGGTTTATAATTAGCTAAAAAGTAAAAAGTAGTTAAATCACAATATCCTCATGATGGTAAAGATTATATATAAAGGGATAAGGAGCTAAAATAATCTTCAACTTCTATCAAAACTTTTAAAGCAAAAGTAACCTTAAACTTTCAAAATTAGGATAAAGTTGTTAAACTCAACTCAAAATTGGGACACCTAAGAATTTGATGGTATCAGTGCACATGATAGTGATATCAATACATGTAGTATTGGTATCGATGTATAAGATAATAGTATCAGTACCTGAATGGCGGTATCATTAATATCAATGGAATCAGACCCATGTCTTCATTCATCACCCACAATTCTAGTTCAGTTGCCATAAGTGGAAGAGGTGTAGAAAGGAAAGCCACCATTCCCTCGTACTTAATAAACTTGAACGGAGGGAGGGAGGTAAGTCTATCAGTCTAAAAGACACACCAGCCGTGTCAAATAACACTATGAGATACTTAGGAGAGGTATTATTATAGGCACGTCAAGCTACCACCCTAGCTCCAGTAGAGTAAAACTCTAGGTTATCCAATGAGTTTCCAAAATCTACCGTACTCCAAAACGGCCTGGTGTACGAGGAGAACACCTCCACCTTAAGTATGAACCCTTTAGGTGAGCTACAGAGCATTAGAATCTTGTCAATAATACCACTTACACTAAACCCAAGCCAAGAAAGCATTCCTCCGTAATTCTTGGGAACACAGGCCAGATATCTCTAATAGCAAGATTCCACAATAGGAAAGATTAAATATGATATCCATCTCCATCTCAACTTAATGCCAAGTAGAGCAGCCCATTTGCAGAATTCACAATGTAAACCCACCGCTGTAAAGGATTGAGCCTAAAAATAGAGCTTCAATCATTCATATATGCTTTACATAATTAAGCAAAACAATCAAATACATCAATATATAAGCATACATATCAAATACATGCAAGTTAGGTAAGTTTACTACTGAGATTCTCCTGAATCTCTTCCTTTCTCATCCAATCATATAGGTATGTTGAGTACATAGGTGGAATGCTTGAAGATGTTCAGAAGGAGAATGTGACAGAGAATCGAAGAGTGATATTTGATTAACCATTATGTGTGAATTTACATGATTAATTGTATAAGGTAAAATTGGAACACTTAATAGTGGTATCAAGACACCTAAGAATTTGATAGTATCAGTGCACATTGTAGTGATATCAGTACATAGTAGTGATATGAATACATATAGTATTGGTATCAGTGCATAAGATAATAGTATCAGTACCCAAATGGCGGTGTATCAGTGATATCAATGATAGTATCAAGGTATCAGAACATACAACCATATATCAATATCACTAAGGCTTTGTTTGGTTGAGGGTTTTTGGATGGGAGGTAAGGTGAGGAGAGGGTTAGAGGTGGAAAAAATGTATTTGGTTGGAAGGAGGAGAGGTTAAAAATTTTGTCTTTTTTACTCCCTTCCCCTCCTCTCTCTACCCTCCAAAATTGGGGTTTTTAGAGGGGAGAGAAACATTATGTCCCACTCTGACCAAAATACTCATACTTATTTTTGAATATGCCAAGCTTACCCCTCCTGTTTAAAAATATTGTATCACACTTTGACCAAAATGCTCATGCCTATTTTTGCAATGAAACCTCTTCAATCATGGACCAAATTTTGTTATTTTATTATTCACATAGATTTAACTATACCTAATTTAATTTAAAGCTAAGATATTTGCAATGAAACCTCCTAAGTCTTAAGTCATAGACCAAATTTATATCTTATCAAAATCTCCTATAAATTCTTTTATTTTAGCATTGATGACATATTGACTATGTCAAAACATATATCGAATTTACTGAAAATGAGGAGTTATCAAAAGCATATTAAAATATTTTATCATAATAAAATTAATGAGATAATATGTAAAAATCAATAAAATATCCTTTAAAATGTATATAATTATTTTTTATCATATATACTTGAGGTAATATGTTTTTTGAGATTTATAAATTAAAAAATAAAAAAAGAAGGAAAATATATAGATAAAGAAAAAATGTATATTTGTCAATTTATAATTAACTTCCCTCACCTACCCTTCTGAACCAAATAAAAAACCAAACCTCACATCCCTTCTTATTAAACCAAACAAAACCTATAACCTCCCCTAAACTAACTTTAATGAACCTCATCTAATCTACCCTCCGTTGAACCAAACACACCCTAAGGGTACATTGGCTAAAAAACAGTATTCGAGTTTACCAACAAAATAAAGACTCTAATAATTACTAAATAAAGTTGAGAATTGAAAGTAAGTTTTTACGGAATGAATAATGCCCCAAAAATAGTTATGAAAGTTTTTGACCAGGTGTTTTAATTAACATTAACATTAGTGCTTCCGTATACGTGTTAAAAGGAACATAAATGAATGGTGTTATATTTTTTGTATCGAACGGGTGGAAATGTGTGCTATTGTATAGGGATAAATCCAATACATGATCAGCCCTGTGGAGGAGGAGTAAGGGATTAAGATGGCTCAATCTGAGGTGTTCTCTAACTATGTCGGGACCATTTACGATACGTTTAAAACGTTCGGACACGCAATGCAGTTGGAGTATGAAATTGGAGGGAAGTCTTTTGGAAATCTCAACTAATGAAGGGACAAGTTTAGCGTACATGACGACTTGATATGCATCCCTAAAAACAATCTTAACAGCACCACTTTACTTTCAGGAATAGCATATATAGTGATGTATGGAAAAAGATATAACTAGACGAATATTGGAAAACAGGATGTATTAAACGCAAAGAAAAAAAGAAGGCAAAGAAGAAAGAAGAAGAAGAAGAAGGCAGGGGAGAACACGTGAATGCTACCATGTTGATGTTACTAATGAATATTACTTAATTAATTATTATTAGTTTCTCTTTTAAATTCCAAATCTTGTATTTTCTTGGGAATGAATGGCCTCCAGCTTTCAATAAAAAAAAAATGATCCAAATATTTTTTTGATAAAACCTAAAGACAAATTAGTTTTAACTTTTAAGATCTTTTGAGATAGCATTAAGATTTTGTTTTTACTATAGGAAAAATCTGATTTTTTTAATGCTAATTTAAAAGGAAAAAAATTAAATTAATATTTAATTGTGAGAAAAAAATCATATATATTGATAAAAATTTGAAAAATTTACCAATATATAGATAAGCAATTAAAGCTGGCAAATAAATAAATAAGCAATTAACTTAATCTGTATTTAGATAAATGGCCATTAACTTGCCCATCAAAACAAATTAATATGTATTTAGAATAAAGTGAAAAGAATATGATATACCTGCGGCCGCGGATATAACGTCGTGTCAAGGTCCATAGAAGTATCACACTTCCACTGTATAAAATGTACTTGTTCATATGCATCTTCTTCTTAAAACCATTACAATATATAGCTGTGCGTGAGTGCTCTTTGTTTAAAAGACAAGATTGAATTAAGAAGTTAAAAGAACATTGAAAAGAAAACAATGGGAAAGATGTATACGGTAGTTAACAAGAATAACATGAACAGAGCATTAATATTGAAAAGGAAACAACCAAAAGTAGCAGGAAAAGGATGGAAGAAAATATGTGTGTGTGAGCTCTCTTTCTTTAAAGAGCATATTAAGTTAGGAAGAAGTTAACAGAGCATTAATGGAAAGAAACATAAAGTAGGTAACACGTGGACATACACCTAACGGCCTTTTTTTGTTGTTATTATCTTTTCTTACTTTTTATTTCTCCCGACGTCATTATCTTTTCGTACCGTTGAATTTTTTTGCTTACTTAGTTTTGCACAATGATTTTTTCCTTCTGGCCTTAAAAATGTGTTGCTTTCGACGACTTTAAATTAACGTTATATATATATAAATTATAGATATATACTTGACAATAGAGGTTTCCATACTTGTATGATTTGTCATTCTTTAAACAGATTTAAAAATTTCAAAAATGCATAGCCTGAGATTTAATGAAAAGAAAAGAAACAAAATAGGCTTAAAAATAAGGAAAAATTACATGACAAAAGAAAAAAAATAAAAAAAAATGGTTCTTTGTAACTTGGCCTTGGCGCCTCATTTCTGTTTTTCGACCAGAGATTTGTCATTTCTGTTTTTCGGTCTCCTCTCATTGGTAAAATAGTAAAAAAAAAAAAAACTAAGCACATATCTGAATAAATTAAAACGAAAATATCCTTACTCTTCGAAATAGTTCACTTTTAAAATCCAATTAAATATCACAATTAAAAAAATCATATTAAAGCTAATGTTTAATTTTTAAAAATAAGCGAAAAGCTTAATTATTTTTTGGGAGAGTTAGGGTTTCAGGGGCGGCAAGAGTGGGAGAATATTGAGTTGTGTGTGCGGCTCCCTTCATTTAATTCGTTTGAGGCGGTTTTAGTCAATTTCTCACACACATATATATTTGGATAGATATTTTATAGAAGGTATTGCCTCTAGTTTTAAAAATAAGACATAGTTGTTTTTTTTTTGAGAGATTAAGAAAGCTAAATAAGTTATTTACTTATCTTATGTTGCGTACCATAGTATTATATATTAATTTATAAGTTAGGCAAAATAATTTGGAGAAAAAAATTATACATATAGATATTTTACTGTAATTTAATCAGCTTTTTTAATATCTCAAAAAAAATTAATTTTATCTTATATTTAGGATCAGAGAGAGTACACAAGAGAAAGAATAATTTAATTTTAAAATTTAGAACAGATAAAAAAGGCTATTTAGACCGGTTTTACCTTTGGCCTTATATTGACCAATTTATAAAGTTGATTACATTCTAGATCGGTCTTACAACTGGTCTTAAAAAGTGGTATTTAGACCGGGGAAAAAATCTGGTTTAGGAAGTTACATGTTAAAACCTGTCAATGATTTAGGAGGTCTAATATGGCTGGATACATTTTTTTAACATGTCCTTTATTTTAACCCGTCTAAATAAGTTTGCTTTAGGCATGTTATTACCACAACCAGTCTAAATATTCTCATACAGATTCAATAGATATTAAGCCCCACATTCCATGACATGTTCAAAGAGAACCAATCTAGAGAACCACAATTCTTATATAAATTGGAACAATCTACACAGTAGCCTACCATTTAAGCATGTGAAGCATTTCTTTTAACAAATTTCAAAAGCTCCATAACCTCATTACAATAGTCAGTGCTTAGCCGTTTACAATTTATCTAACTATGGTCCATATTTAACATGTTACGTTATAAGTGAAAGAAAATGTGAGTTCACTAATAATGTATCATAGTCCATATAAATCTTCAAAATGATTCGAACGAAGAGTATTTATTTTTAATAAAACATTAACAAAAAACTTGAAGCATGAGTAAGACCACACCTAAAAATATTTAGATGACAAAACTGCGAAAATTAGACTGGAGTAGGGTTCCACTTCGCCATCTTGCGGTAGAATTAAACTACGGAAATAGTTAGGTCACAAAATGGAAAATGAAGGAGCATGTTCAAGAATTAAAGTAGAAGTTCAAATATTGAAGGTGAGTGGAATTGAATTGATGCTTGAAGGTGAATAAGATTGAAGGCAAAGAAGGCCACATGGAAATGCTATGAATTGCGACTTTTCAAAGTCTGAGGCGTGAAAGATATATTAAGTGTTTGTTGTCAAATCCCTTAATATCTTGATATTCACTGAATAATAAATGCGTAGTTCGGATAGCGAGCATACAGAAATAGTGAATATATACTGATATTAAGTACTTGTTTATATTACAGAAAATCCCCATATGGTTAAAAAAAATATAAACAAATGCAAAAGAAATAAATTCTACAACTAAAGATAACCAGTTGTAACTTCCGACTATGACCGGACCTTCATCCGCCAGTAATTACGATTTTGCCCTTAGAGCCGCTGCCCTCTACTGAAATATTTTTATATGTTGAAAAAGGGTGATATTCAAATGAATCTCAGTAGTAACATACAATCTGACATATAGAATGCGAAAATAAATATGCAATGCCATGTCATGTAAGATGATCGAAAATATGTGTGCACTTGCCCAAAGCCAAACGACATGTTTGCACCATGGTCTACTCGGTGCCCCTGTTGGGTCCCTGACCACAACTTGGCAAATTGGTGTGTCCAAGACACTAGCTCATATTATAGAAAATAACATATTCAACATATAGATAATCACACAATACATGCAAGAAATAGTTACTACCTGGGTCCTTTCTCAATCCGGCTGTTTATCCAAAACTTTTTCTTCTGCTCAGGCTATTATCAATTCCTATAAATTAAAATTAACAAGTAATTTGTTATTACTTGTATTACTACTTCCTTTAATCATATTATGCTGGTTATCTCAATTTAAGTGGTTTCTACACAATACAATTTTTTGCATAGTACAATTTTTCTATTTTTCAGAAAATTGGCAGATTTTTCAGTCAACTTTGAAAAATCATAACTAGTTCTAGAAAAATCGAAATTGACTGGTTCCAAAGCCTAAATGAATCTATTTAATTTTCATGGAAAAATATTAAAATCTACCCAGTTTCACCATATTACTCCCAGAATTTTCCGAAATACCCCTATTCCAGATTACTCTCCAAAAACAGAGTACAACTTTGAAAATCCATATCTCCTAATATACTCATCCAAAAATTGTGATCCACATATAAAATTAAATCTCTAAATGTATAATTTATATCTGGAAAGTTTTATAATTTTTGGTTAAGTTCTGGTTTTCCAAAATTTCGACACAACCAATCTGTTTTTCAGAAACATAGTTTGAGAGCAACCAACTTCAAAAATTCATATCTCTCAACATACTAATCCAAATAATACAAACTATACATAAAATTAAAGCTTAGAATATGAAATTTAATTTTGTAAAGTTTCATGTCTATTGGAAAAGATTACATTGCTCAGAAACATGATGAAACCGACGGCCAAAATCTGGACTTCCAGGATTGTACCTGTTTCTAAACTCAGTTTTCAAAAATCATAACTCCCTCTACAAATATCCAAATGATGCATTCGACCACTAAGTTTAAAGCTTGGGATGTATACTAACTCCCTATAAAGTTTCATAAATATTGGATATGATTTGGTTGGTCATAATTCTACACGAAACTGACTGACTCTGAAAAACGTCAGTTTTGATAGTCTAACTTCAAAAATCCATAACTCATTCATTTTGACTCCAAATTGTGCTCTTCTTGATTCTATTTCATACTAAACATCCTACATTTTCCATAGCAAAAAGAATCAGGTAAAAAATCCATCTGTATCCTCCGTTTGAGCTTCTATAAATTTCCGACAGAAACTCTGTTTTCCGGCGAGTAAAACAGAGTTGATAAAACTGATGTATAGCCATGATTTTGGACTCCAATCTCAAAGCTTTTTGTAATATCCCAAAAAGTACTCAAGGACTAAGTGTACTAATGGATAGTGAAATTAATGAAAGAATTATCCCAAGAAATTGTATGATGATTTTAGTTCGATTAGTTATCGATAAATTATCTAATTTTCGCCTAAAATCTAGAATGACCAAAAACTTAATTGGAAGGCAAGATGAAGGGTCAAGATTAACATTTGAAAAGCAAATTAAATATCCTCCCTTCATGCTATAATCTCATCCAAGAATAATGGGAGAGATGAATCAATTAATGGCTTCATCTTTTATACAAGAAAGTCAACAAAAATGGCTTGGACACTTGGAATGTAAAAGAGAGAGGCTTTAATTCATTAAGTCTTCATTCTTCATATTCTTATCCTCATTTACAATCAGCTGCACAAGAGAAGATGAAAGAGAAAGCTTGACTAAGGAGGCTAACTAAGGTTCGTTAATTAACCATGTAACTTTTCAAGACTCCATAAAAATGTGACACATGGCATATTTCTTTTCTCCTTTTGGTGTTATACGGCCAAGTGATTTGGAAGCTGAAGAAGAGTGAATTAAACTCATCAAACACTCCCTCACACAACTCCAAATTCGTCCAAAAAGCTTAAGGAAAGAGAAAGAGGAAGACAACTTCAAGGTAAGAGCTTCTAGCTCCATTTTCACCTTCCAAACCACCTCCATGGCTCTTGAGGCCTTCATAAAAGTTGTTCTCTCTAAGAGCTTCAACTCTATGGTTTCAGAATTTCTAGAGGAGGTGTTTTCAGCCATCTTGCAAAAGCACAAGTTCAAGAAACAAAGAAAGAACCTAAGGAGGAGCAAGAGGTGAGCTTTAGCTTCATTTTGAACTATAGATTGTGTTGGTTAGTTGAGGATTTTTCCCATGTGAAATCTGCCCTGTTTTTGATCAAGTTATGATTATGAAGATTCATGGTATTTTGGTTGTGTTCATGGTGTTTTATGATGTTTGGAACCAACACAATCCATAGTTCAAAATGAAGCTAAAGCTCACCTCTTACTCCTCCTTAGGTTCTTTATTTGTTTCTTGAACTTGTGCTTTTGCAAGATGGCTGAAAACACCTCCTCTAGAAATTCTAAAACCATAGAGTTGAAGCTCTTAGAGAGGAGAACAACTTTTATAAAGGCCTTAAGAGCCATGGAGGTGGTTTGGAAGGTGAAAATGGAGTTAGAAGCTCTTACCTTGAAGTTGTCTTCCTCTTTCTCTTTCCTTAAGCTTTTTGGACGAATTTGGAGTTGTGTGAGGGAGTGTTTGATGAGTTTAATTCCCATATATAGGATTCGATATCTGTCCGAGACGACCAAAGAAGTGGTAACACCTCAGAATATTGGAAAGGTTAAGGTAGTAACTTCTCCCTCATATTCTATGTATCCTGCTTCATGCAAATTATTGCCATTATACATACTTGAACTGTGAACATGAATCGGGCCGAATTGCCCTTTAAGCATTCAGATGAGAAGGGCTTTGGCCCAATAGAATACCCAGCGCTGTGGGAAGGGACGGTACGTCCTTGAATAGAATTATTTATTGAATGAACATATCTCTGAATGTTGAATGAATATTGAATTGTCTGGTATGTGGTGGTTGTTATGGCATGTTTCTTCGTATGCATTTTATATGAGTGTTATTTGTTACTACTGGGATTCTTTTGAATCTCACCCTTTTTCCAATAACTAACCTGCAGCACGGGCAAGTAGTTCTCATGGGAAGAAGATAGCCACGGACGGGTAGAAGTGAAGACTTAGAATTTATTTTCGGTTGGTTATCTAACTTTTGGATCTGTATATAATACTAAATGGTATTTTAGTAAACTTAGTACTCATGGTGGTAGGAATACACCAACTGTAAACCTGGAAGGTTGTATGTAACCGATGTAAGTTATCTAGAACCGGGTGACAATACTAGGTGGACCCTTTTAGTAGCGAACTTATTCTGATTATCCGCTAAGAACTTCAGTAAGTACTCTGATATTAAGAAATGGAAATAGACTCGAATGAATTAAAACAATTTGAAAAATGAAAATGAGACCACAACTAAAATGTTTTGAAATATCTTTTAAAAACCCACTTAACTATATGATCGGACCCTGTAGTGAAGTTGGGATCCCAAATGGATTAAGAACTGCTTTTGGTCTCTCATGTGACATCAAGTCATGTTTTCAACTGTTTTGTACGGTACAAAAGTAGGGTGTTACACTTTTGACTCTACATACTCCTAGACATGTTTCTTGTATTTGAAGACATGATTACAGAATCAAAAACATCAGAAATATCACCCAAAATCATCATAAAATCACTGGTTTTGGTGACATCAACTTTCCGACGAACTCTCTTAATTACAGCAGCCATGAATCCTCATGAACAGCCCCAAAAACAAAACAATAATGGGAAGATGTAGAGAAGACTCACTTGTACTAGAATATGGAGTTGCATATATGGTTTAGAGCTTCCTTGATCCACTTCACTTATCGTTCTCTTCCTTTGGTCACTCACGTCTCACTCTCTTCCTTTGTTTTTCTATCTTATCTTTCTGTTTCTGTCTTTCTTTCTATGTTTCTCCAGCTGCTTAGACGAAAGTGAAGAGCTGAAGGAGTTGAAAGGTTGAATAAATAAAGAGTTTCTATGATAGTGTTGAGCTTGGTGGTTTCCAAATGTCATGTATGTGTGTGTCTACGTAAAGGAGGATGTAGGTGTGAGTGTGTGTGTGGTGCTAGTGTGTTGTATTGATCGGATGAAATTATAGGGCTGTACGTGTGCTTATCATAAATGAACAAGTGTGGGTGTGTTTGTCTTATAATGTCGGTAGTTTTTTTTTTAATACATATATGTATATTTTTATCTTATTAATTACACATACTAGGACCTAATATTTCCCTTTGTCTAATTTAAGATTCCTTAAATTTTGTAGGTTCCAAAATTTAGCTTATTATCTAGTTTCCATAAATTAATCCTTACATTAAATTTTTGGGATGTTACATTTGTCAACTTTTAGACCGTTTATATGTGTAATTTTCTAGACTGGACATATTGAAACCAGTGCACAAACACAATTAATTTAGAGCGGTAAAAAAATACAAGTGGTTTAGAAATTACTTTTTACACAATGTAAAACAACCAGTCTAATTGTTTTCCTATCAAGGCCAAACATAAAAATAATCAGTCTAGAAAATATTACTTAGACCTAATTAATGCATGGCCAATCTAAAGTTGTAACAATATTTACAAAAATGCCACCTATCGTAGTTTTTAAACCATCTCTACCTATAAGAAATTTAGATGCTGTAGCTTTAAAGGTCTTTTTTCTAGTAGTGAGAACCCAATATAGTCATTCATACTAACTTAAACCTTAGCATCACCTTCTCCATCCTCAATCTCTCTAAAACCAAAGCTCCACCCTCAGAACTTGAAAACCCTTATCAGAGAAGAACTGTCTCAGATTCCTTCTCTAGCATGGGGAACACCATGAAAGTAATGGAAGAGCAAAACATACCTATATTCCCTACAATATCATATTTAACATTCTCAAAAGACTTGCTGTGAAATCCCTAATCCAATTTCAATGCATATACAAAGATTGGAAAAATCTTATCAACTCTTCATCTTTCATCTAAGACCACCTCCACCACCTTGGACCCATTTTTCATTGGTATGAATGAGAAATATGGGATCAGCTACCATCCTCTTCTCTTAGGGTCTGTTTGGTATGAGGGGAGGGGAGGGGAATGAGGGCATTTTGCTCCCTTCCCCTTATTTGGATAGCTAAAATTTTTAGGAGGGGAGGAAAAATTTTCTAAAATTCTCCTTTCCCTCCCCTCCAAAATTGGGGGAATTTGGAAGGACGGGTTAATATTTGGACTTATATTGACTAATATGTCCATGCTATTTTAAAATATTCTCACAATACCCTTCTTATTATTTAATTACAAAATTATAATTTTATATAGTAAATGTCATTTATAATTATATTTATTTAATTTTTATAATTATAAAATATAATTTTATGTATTAAATGCCTTTTATAATTATATTTTATTAAATATGTTAGAAATTTATTAATTACAAATTAAATGAAATAAGAGCAAAGTTGTCCATATAAAAATATTCCCCCTCTCCTCCCCTCCTATACCAAACATGGTAATATTAAAATCCCTTCCCTCCCCTCCCCTATCTTTTTGTCAACCCAAACAAAGTAAAAGAAAATCCCTCTTAAACCCTCCCCTCCTCTCTCCTCCATTGAAATCCCTCCCTTTCCCTCCCCTCCATTGAGTCGAACATAGCCTAATTGTTCTCTTCCCCTCCTCTTCCCTTGCACTACCCATCTCAACCTTTAAATTGAAATTTGAACTATTTAGATCTAATTTTTTATAAAAATATTCTTTTTAATTATTTTTATTGTAGTTTTAAATCATGTTAACTAAAATTTAGCAATTTTGAATTTATCTATTTATTTTATAATAATTTTATATTTTATTAATATTTTTATTAAACATTAAATCTAAATTACTTAAATTTCAATCTAAAGGTTGAGATGAGTAGTGGATGGGAAGAGGATGTTAAGAGAACAGTAAGAACAGGGGATGGTAGCCAAACTCGAGAAATATTGGAATTGCGATTAGATTTCGTGAATTAGGATGAGACATGTGGAACGCATTTTTTGTCAAGATTGGCAAAAATAATTACGTGATAACTGATGAGCAAATAGCTGCCAAGATTCGAGGCAAGTAGAGCGTTGATGTCGTTAATTAATTGATGCGGGGGAAGAGAGGAAATAATACTGATGTAAAATGTTACAACTTCTTAAGATTCAATAGCTACCCTTTATCTTTAACTCGTTTATATATATATATATATATGAATGTATGTATTTAGTATTCACCATATAATAACCTTTTGCTATCATAAGTATTAGGGAGCATATAGTTCTCATATTAACTGAGGAAACTATAATAATAGTCAAAGTTTAATATATGGTAATTTATTTCATAATAGAGAAAGATTAAAATACACCATATTTATTTTTAGATATAACGGGCAACATGCACTATTACTTTTATTATAGGGGTCATAAACTTTTTGACGGGCTTCTAATAAAAGTTCAAATCATGCAATACCAGTTTTCACCATCGCTCTTTGTTTTAACACAATAACAGTAGAATTAACTCATTTCACTAATTCACCATCCACAAAGCCTTAGTAACCAAATATATAATGAAATTTATTCAAAACTTCTTTTGCATAACTTTAGCTAGACAAAAAAAAAAAAAAACAAACACAAACACATGAACACATTATTTTAGGATCAGGAAAAAGCCAGGATCAGGAAATCTCATTCCTGATCCAGACTTCATTTTTCCCGTCCCAAAAATTTCGGGATCGGGACGAGAAAATGATGAACATCCCTAACAAAAATAATGTGGGCTGTTAGCTTATAATATTTGATCAACTAATAATCAAAACTAATTAGGATAACGGCCAAGCAAAATTGTCCCTAAAAAACTTTCAGGACAAAATTACCCCTTGGTGAAAACTTTCTGAATAAAATTGCCCTTTAACCCAAGATTAAATGAACCAGGAAAAAGAAAGCATGAGGAGGTTATACCATAAACGTGCCTGGAAGAAAGACAGAAGAAAATGCAGAGCAGCACTGAAGAGAGAGAATTGCCAAGGAAGGTAAAGGACCAGCACTGAGGGGAGAGAATTGCAAACATTGATTCAGTGTCGTAATTCAGTGCTTCATGGAGGGCAGCGAACCCTTGTGCCTTGCCTTTCGTCATTTTCTTTTTGTTAAAATATTTTTCCATTCAATATTTTCCCTATTTAAAATTATTTTGTCATGTGATTTTGCTTTTAAAATATTTTTCATCACTCTTTTTTAATATTTCCAGTGCTAATCTTCCATATTTTTAGTACTCATCTTTAACACTTTTGTAATCACTTTTGCAATTTTTCCCCTTCTGTTCTTAAGTATTTTATAGATTTATCATCCATTCCTTATTTAAAATTGCTCACTTAATGAATTTTTTGGAGTTAACAACCAGGATAAAATTGTGCCTAAAACATACTTTAAGGGAAAATTTGAATTATAAAATACTTAACCATATTGGACGCACATAAAAAAAATAAGCACACAATAATTCACACTCTAACCAATAAAAATGTGCCACATGACTAAATTTAAGCCTAACTAAATTCTTGTTGCCAAGAATCATCACCGGACCAGAGGAAGATTAAGAAAAAGGTAATAAGGCGAGAGGGTGTAGAAAAACTGTCTTTGCACAGATCTTGGCTTACTGTCTTGTTAGAAGATATTTTTTTCGATGATAGAGAAAATTAAACAACCAGTTAAGTCTACGTCTCTACATCAAATTGGTGCTTTTGATTCCAACCTTCTATCACTTATGAAAAGATTATTTGCCTCTCCAATCTGAATCATAGAATATCAGGCAAAATTCGTCTTTCAAATCTGCAAAGAGTAAAACCAAATCGTGCAAGAAAAATTAAGCAAGAGACGTAAGATTACGTAAGGTTTCTTAGCCAACACCCCCAATCGATTTTTTCCCCCTTCTCCAGCAATCCAATTTCAGATCGAAAACATAAATAAAAAAACATGGCTTGAACAATCCTAGAAACCATAAATGAAGCACAAATCTGTAGATCAAAACCCATAAATCATTGTCATCAATGGTGAGAACCTACTGGGAAAGATGATTAAACAAGAAGCACACAATGAAATATCGAATCAGCAAGGGAAGACGATGAAATAAAGCAAATCTCGAACAGCAAAGGAAGACGCCATGAAGAACTCAATCCGACCTTCTTTCGATGAACTCTTGAGCTTCCGACAAACTCTGACCTCCTTTCCGTTCATTTCTGTCGGATCTTCATTGAGAGGAAGAGAGAGAAAAGGAGGGTTTCATCGAGAGGTTCGATTTCGTCCATTTTTGTTGGATTTTTGCTGTCGGATCTTCAATGGCAAAAAGAGAGGGGGAGAGGGGTCATTGATAGAATCCAAAGAGGGCCCATTTTGTTCATTTTCATTGGATCGTTGTTGAGGTCTACTGGAGAATCCTCACAGCAAACAAATTAGCGAGGCTAGTGGTGGGGTTGTCGACGACGGCACCCTGAGTGGTTGATTTAAAAAAAAAAAAGTATTATATCTCTTTTTTTTTTTGGGCTTAAAACCTAATTCTATCTCAATAACCGAAATAATGTTTATAAAAATTGAGAAAGATTTGTGAAATTTATAATCTTGATAAAATAAAATTAAATAATTGAATTATCTTTTCTCGAATAAAATTTTACTTGAATTGCGTTTATTTTCCATGTAAGACTATATGATTATTATATAAATAAAAATTGAGCAGATGAAGGTAATATATAAATATGTGAACTTCGTTAATTCGTTAATTTTCTTATATTTTAATTTAATTTAGATTTAGATTTGACTTAAATATCTGTCTAAAATCATATATTATCCATTGGTTAAAAAAGAATCAAATACTTATTTCCATCTATCCTAAAAATTTTATATCATTACTCATTTCCTACTTTCCGTGTATTATAAATAGGGCATAAGTGATGGAGAAGATCAGCCATAAAAATTTCCTAGCGAAGTAGACTTGAAATCTCCACACAACACAAAGAGTCAAAGACTTTTCGATCATCCATTTTCCACAAGTGAGAATCAATTAACGCACTTTTTCTTGTCTTTCTCCTATATTTTACATAATTATTGAAGTGGTGATGCTTATTTCTTTCATGAAAGATATATGCCATATCAATTGTATCTTTATTTGTGGCTCATTCTTAATATTGTCCCTTTTAAGCTCTCGTCACCTCTCTGTTTTAAAATACAGGCGTCTTTCATTCTCATTCCAAGCTAAAGTAGGACATCACACACAACCCTTATGAGCCTAGCAAGGATGCTGGCTCATTGACTGGACTTTGATATCATTTGTAATATCTCAATATCTCACTCTCAAAAAGGGATGTATACATAGTGTGATGTCTCACATTGGCTAAGGATGAGAATAAAAGACGTCTTATAAAGGTCTAGATACCTCCTCCTCAACTCATTTTAAAATCATGAGGGTGATGAGCCTAAAGTAGATAATATCTAGAGCGAAGCATTAAGATGTTTCAAAGGGTAGCAATTGTGTGACAAAGAATTTTTTGGAATCTAATAATTTGTATATGCAAGGTTAATAAATATGTCTCAACTGTTGAGATTGTTATTAATTCAATAAATATGTCTCAACTGTTGTTTTTGCATGAAATTTTTTTGAAAGCATGGGTCACGAACAAAACAGAGCTTTGAATTGTTATTTGCTCATAAAATTCTGAACATAGAATTGAAATGTAATTATTGTAATTTTGGTCATAAGGCTCCAAACTAATTAACATGGAAAATTGGAATTGAATTAATTCATATATACTTATAGGTCTATAAAATATCTCCCACTGCAAATGGAACTCATTGAGTTTTCATCATCAAACTCTTTTGATTATGATCATTCAATTCCTCAAAACAACATTGTTTATTCAATCACTCCAATACGCCAATGGCATCCACAAATTCTCTCCAATTGTGATCAATATAACCCACAACCATATCATGAGCTACCGCCATATAATCACATGTCAATTGGGATGACATTGTCTACTAATTTTCCATCATCAGACTCTTTTGATCATGGCATTGTTTATATGGCTTCTCCAATACGTCAATGGAACCCACAAAATCCTTCCAATATCAATATCAAGAAGAGAAAGCCAATAAAGAGATGGACTGAGGAAGAACATAGGTAAATACGTTGAAAATTTCTCAATTCTATTATATATTGTTTTCTTTTTTTTTTCCTTTATTTATCATAATTGTCCTAACAAATTTTTCCCCCTTTCTAACTATAGGCTATTTCTAGTTGGATTGCAAAGGTATATGAAGGGAGATTGGAAGAACATTTCCAAAAATGTTGTGAAGACAAAGACACCAAAACAGGTTTCTAGCCATGCTGCAAAATTCTTTGAACGTCAAATTAATAAAGGGAATAAAAAGAGAAGAAGAAGCATCCACGATATCACTTATCCTTATTCTTTCTCAGAATCCCAGCATCAGAACTAGATGTTGGTTACTTCTATAGTTCAATAGCTAATTTTTTTTCCCTGTCCAAGGCATCACAATTTGTTACAATCCCAATTGTTTAGTTATTATGGGAAAACACTCCCCTTATGCCAAAATTGAATGCATTGTTAAGGATATATGTAATATGGTGACGTTGTTCTCTAGACGTGAATTTATTTGATTTTATTGCATTGTAGTGCATAAAATGATTGCTTTTATAGCTCTGAAGTTACCTTTTATTTCCTTCCAACGCTTCAATTTTGTTTTTTTTTTTCCTTCTTTACAATCCCAACTTTTAGTTTTAGTTTGGCGTGCGGAGATGTTCATGCTATTGATGAGTTTTATAGGATTATTTTCTTATTGAAATCTATTAAATAAGAAATATTAATTTGGAAAAAACAAAAGTATTGAAAATGTGATCATGTACTAAAATGCAGATTTGTGTTAAAATAATTAACTCAAAATTTTAATTTCGGGCAAGAATCCCCCTTTTTTTTTTAAAAGTATTTCGAAATTTCAGAACTTTAAAAGTTAAGAAGTTAGGTGTCTTACTTTTTTTATGAGCTATATCAACACAAATATGTGATGAAGAGTTGTATTTTTCTTGGAAAAAAAGGCCCACTATATTTTATGAACAAGCTCTTTAAAATCCAATGCTCATATCAGTTATTCATAATATGTTGGAATATGATGGATCAAAGTATTAAAAATTATCTCCCTACCAAAGCAAGTCCATATTCTTGTTCAAATTAAAGTTTAATGGTCAAAATGTAGTCACCGGTTGTGATTAAGTTAATAGCTTTTAATTTTACGCTGATTATTTCAAATAAGAAGTATTATAAATAATTAAAAATACATATAACATCAAATTTAAATAAAATATAACAATAAAATTAATAAAAAAAAGTGTGGATATGTAAGAAATAAAAATATAATTTAAGAAAGGTACTTAAAAAAATATTATTTTAAAGATAAAAAATAAAATAATTATGAGATGTAAGATGCTCATTATCGTCCTTTAATATAATTGTCACTTTTATCTATCCATACATATTAAGCAGTCAAGAAGTTAAAAATTGGTTAAATTAATTTTTCTCAAGTTAAAATAGTTTCCATAAATTTCTAAATTCCCCATGGTTTCCCCTTCATTTTAGACTAAGACCAAACAACAAGTCTTGGACTTAACCAGCCAGTTTCAGAGTGATTCAGCCTGCTGAATAGTTGTTATTTTCTCTATAAGCTAGTGACATGTTTTATACGGATCAATGGCACAATTAACATTATGAGGAAGTCACAATAACCATAGCATAATGAGTGCAGCAATTGATAAAATGTTATTGGACCACTTTTGTGAAGCACGATGACCCTAGAGATGTGAAAATGATTTACCCATGGTGCCCTTCCATTTTGGACCAAACCAGACACCAATCCGTGGATTGAACTGTTTTGTTCCAATCCATTTAGTTTGTTGAACAGGTTATTATTTCTTCTAGAAGTTAGTTTTATACTACTTCTCATCTTTAATATAAAATATAAATTGTCACTACTAGAAAAAACACTTTTAACGTCCCTTATATGGGACTTTTAACGTCCTTTTATGAGGGGACGCGTATGCCAGCGACGTAGTAAATTTGGAGTTTAGACGTCCTTTGTAAAAAGACGCGTAAAGGGCTGGGTTTAGGCGTCCCTTTGACCAAAAGGGACGCCTAAAGTAATGAGTTTAGGCGTCCCTTTGGTCAAAAGGGACGCCTAAAGTCCCCGTTTAGAATTTTTTTATTTAAAAATTAGGGACTTTAGGCGTCCCTTTGCCCAAAAGGGACGCCTAAAGTGTTTTTTTTTCAGAACCATTTTTATTGTTTCTGGCCATATCATTTTGAAAGCAAACAAAAACGTATACACAAAAAGGAAACATACAGCACGCAGTTTATAATTAACAAAACACAACATCCACCTCTAATGAAACATTATGCACTACATTGTTGACAGAAATGTTGTCCACTAATATAATAAACAACTACTAATAAGTAAATGTACAGGAAACGATAAACTTCTACAAATCAATGTGTTGAAGAATCCTCCCAGCCAACAAGTCTCTGATCAAATTAATGTCTTCATATAAGTAAGCAGCATCATTATCAAAGATCTACAAATTAGAAAATATGATTATATATACGAAATCAATGAAATTAAAGAATTGTTTAGCAATTCAATTAAAATACAACCAAAATATTATCATTTGATTACCTGTTGAAAATCATTTGTAAAGCCACTTTGAATGATATTATACATGTAAAGTAGAACATAATAGCCACATTCAGTACCACCTGGTTGTTGAGGGCACTATAAATCAAAAGCAATTGGTTAAAATCAATAACATACATCATTTATAAAACAACCGTAAATAAAATAACTTAAATTATATTGAAACCACATACTTTGGGATAGAACCACTTTGGCTTGCGAACAACTCTACCCTCACGTGACCCGCCAAGCATTCTATATGTTTGGGTCGCGCTACCATTAAAATGTAAAACATTTTAAGTTAGAACCATTAAAATGTAAAACATTTTAAGTTGGAACAATTTATTGAAATCAAGCATTTCTTTAATTAATAAAAAAGAAATAACTAACGTGTTGAAGACTGATTTTGTGTCTTTGTCTGGCTTTTTTGTCAAGGAATCAAACCAATAGATTTCATTGAGGCGTGGGCAAACAACACACAAGCTCCAATGGTAACTAAAACAATACACAGATTAAAATGAAGTTTAGATTAGAAGAAAATTATTTCTCAAACATCCAAAAATAAAATTTTTTACTACATACCCTTGAACAATTGGCGCTAGATAACATCGCAATTTGGTCGCTGCCATTGTGAAGCCCACATAATGCGTCCTTTGTGCGACATCATTTTTATCTGATGTCGTATTTGCCGGACACAAGAATCCATATAAATTTGATCTTTGCATATCAATGCACATGTGGTAGAAGGACCTAAAATATAAATAAAATGACCAATGAATTATTGAACTTATGAAATCTTGAACTTAGAAAAGAAAAACTAACCAAATGGCAAGTGTGACCCATCCTGCATCTATCTCCTCCAAATGCATAAACTCCTTAAGATCTTTATTGTCGATCGTGTAGGGATACGTCAATTGTGCACCCACAATCCCTGGAGGCATATTGAAGTTGACTTGGGGAATACCTTTGTACATCTGTTGGAGCCGTGCTAAAAAGGGCCATTTTTTCGCATGTTGCTCCTCCTATAAGCATAGAAAACAAAACCAATTATATTACAATGATGCCAATAAATGTCAAGTGATATGAATATAATTCCTACCATTGGTGGGGTTCCCAACGTGCCAATAAGATATTGAGGCCAAAGGATGAAACCTCCAATTGCCTGACCCAGCGTGGCAATCTCAACGTCAGGGATAGGGATGGCTGCACCTTCTTCCCCCTCATGAACACGTGTCACTGTCACCCTACGTAAATACTGTGGAATTTGATTATGATGGTGGGTGGTAGCTTTTGTGTAAACGAGAGCATCGGCTACAACACGAATCATGTCTGTGGTGTCCAAATAAAGGATACACGATTCACCCGACTCCGGAGTGGCAGAAGGCTGGCCCAGTGGTTCTGTTATGTGAGAAGGCTGGCCACAGGGTTCTGTACTATGGGAAGGCTGGACAAGACTATGGAAAGGAGCAGCAACAAGTTCTGGAGTATGGGAAGGCTGGACAAGGGGTTCTGGATTGTGGAAAGCCTCGGCAACGAGTTGCGGAGTGTGGGAAGGCTGTACAAGGGATTCGTCCGGCGGGTTGTGACTTCCTTTAGTGCTGGGGAAGGCCGGGGATTCCTCGTTTCTAACCCTAGTAGCCTCCATGTGATGAAAATCAAACCACGATTTCATTTCACCACGTAGTTGTGTCATTAGCTCATCTCGGAGCTCCTCTCGGATTTGATCGCGAAGCTTATCCACAAACTCTTGACTGGGTTCAGCTTGTGAAGAATATAACGAGGCTTTACCAAAATACTTCGAAATACCAACTCCCCTTGGCTCCCCTCTAACACGGCCTGGGTATTCAGCCTTCCCAATCGCCGTGGCCAATATGTCCATCCGTCCACTTGGAGTGAACGAACCTTGGCTACTCTGCTCTTCGAGTTCGTCCTGTAGCATACAATTCGTTATGAATACCCATTTAAATG
Organism: Albizia julibrissin; assembly: GCA_037074505.1. Lineage (NCBI taxonomy): Eukaryota > Viridiplantae > Streptophyta > Magnoliopsida > Fabales > Fabaceae > Albizia > Albizia julibrissin. Next base: position 11,526,936 of record CM073480.1, on the reverse strand, counting down.
CTAGAAATGTGAAGAATTTTACAATTAATTACTTATGCTATTACTACTTACAATCCTCGAGGCAACCTCAGCAATAGTAGGATTTATATATTTCCCACCCTTAATCCTCCCTGCTTTCCATTTTTTGTGACGTGGAGGAGGAGCTGGCTCTTGCACAACAACGGAAGGATCCGATTTTTTGCGTCCTTCATTTTTTCCAGCTCTTCTGCCATCATCATCCGCTCCAGCTTCCTGTAGCCACCCCGAGACATGCAATGCTGGTACTGATTTGCTTCTTGCCTCTGTGTGTTCGCCGCACTTAATTCCTGTTTAAGGGAAAAAGGGAAAAACAAGTCATTAGTGCATTAACTATATTGAAATTATAAATTTTCATACTGAAGACAGAAAATTTACCAAAAATTCAGGAGCTTGTCGTTTAGCTACAAACAACCTCCAGTCCTCTGGAGATAGATATGAATATTCCTGACAAGGATCAAGATGACTCTTGTCACCTCTAAGGTACTTCCTGGAGAGCTTATTTTTAAAATCCTTCCAGCGCAAACGAACCTCTCCCATCCAGTGGTTGTACATGTCTGTGGTGTCAGGAACATCGAACGTTTGCTGCAAAAACGGAGACAATTAAACTTGAATAGGAAGAAAGGTCTAAATACATAAAATGTATCGAAAGTTATGTACCAAAATCTGTTGCCATATCATGGCTTTCGTCTTTTTGGGAACCTGCCTCCAACTATCATAGATGATTCGGACTTTGCTTCGACCCAAAAAACCAAGATAACTAATGAAGTGGTCTTCCTCAGGACCCATTGGATTCATGTTGGCATCAAACTCTATGTGAACCCTCTCCTGTTCATTGTAGTGGCGCTTCGCCAATACAGCCATCTTCGTGGCACCTCTTGTTCTTCTCGGAGCGGGTGGCTCTTCTTGCCTTCCATTATGCTGCTCGCTGTCGCTCCCTGAGTCACTGGAACTTGACATATTCCTAGACAAAAAAAATCATTGTCAGAGAGGTAAGAATCATGTCAGAGAGGTAAGTAGATTGCAGGTATCTGTATAAACTACATTAAGGGAAAAAAGCACATATGACATAATACAGTTTTATATAGTTAAAGGTCTTACTTCATATTGTTTCCCATATTCCTTCACAATGATCATTTCTTGCAGAATAATCTTCATCATCTACTAACTCGACCTCACTTCCTATAGGTGGATTTGTTGTCAAAGGTGGTGTGTCGTCAAGGTTGAAGGTTGGATCACCATACTTTTGTTTTTTGCTTTGAAGTACAATGGACATATTTTTATTTGCAGGATCTGTGACATAAAACACTTGCTTCGCCTGGCTGGCTAGAATGAAGGGCTCATCTCTATAACCAACTCTTCGAAGATCGACTGAGACAAATCCAAATTGTGGATCTATTACCACAGCAGCATTGCTAACCCACTTACATTTGAACAAACCAACTTTGAACTTGTTGTAGGTCATCTCCCATATTTCTTCTATAACTCCATAATAAGTCATTGATGCACATATGGGGTTTTTGTCTTTCGAACTGGAAAAGTGCATAGCTTCAGCTTCAACCATCACCCCACTATTTTGCATGGTACTTCTGTCATCTTGCTCTTTTGTGTAGAATGAATACCCATTTATGTCATAACCAGTCCAAGTAACAACCTGAAATGAAGGCCCCCAGGCTAGCCAGTTGATTGTGTCGGACACACCGATCTCATGCGAAACCTTCTCCTCAAACCACTGAACAAATGTCTTGTTTTGCTCAATAGCTATTTGCATGTCACTCTTCTTTGGATTCAAGTTCTTCAAAGTCTTTTTGTGCTCATCTATGTATGACTGAACTTCTTCCATATTATTCAAGATATACAAGTGTGCTTGCAACACCTCTTCACGCTCCGCAGTCTTCACTTTTAGTCCTCGTGTTCCCTTACTTCTCCCCTCTTCATGCCGAGACTGTTCCTTTTTACCAGATAGATAATCTTTACAAAAGTCCATAGCCTCTTCAACTACATATCGCTCAACTATTGAGGCTTCAGGTCGATAAGGATTTTTAGAATATCCTTTTAAGATCTTCATGTATCGCTCAAAAGGGTACATCCACCTTAAATAAACTGGACCGCAAAGCCTTACCTCCCTTACTAAATGAACTACTAAATGCACCATTATATCAAAAAATGATGGAGGAAAATGCATCTCTAGTTGGGACAGAATTGTATAACCCTCATTTTCTAGTCCATCCAACTTCTCAGTGTCGATGACTTTGTTACAGATAGCATTAAAGAAAACACACAATCTGGTTATAGTAGTTCGCACTTCTTCTTTCATAATGCCTCTAATGGCTACCGGTAACAATTGTTGCATTAACACGTGATAGTCATGGGACTTCATTCCCACTAACTTCAAATCGTCCATTGACACACACCTGCTAACATTAGAAGAGTAGCCCTGTGGGACCTTAATTTCATGCAGACACCCACACAAACTTCTTTTCTCCGCTTTTGATAGCGTATGCGCAGCTGGCTCCATATATGCCCTCCTACCATCATCTCTTAGTTGTGGATGCAACCGATCTCTTATTCCCATATCAACAAGGTCAAGTCTCGCGCTCATTCCATCTTTGGTCTTACCTGGGATGTGCAAAAGCGTACTTACAAGGCTGTCACACACATTTTTCTCCACATGCATCACATCAATACTGTGTCTTACATCAAGACAATGCCAATACGGAAGATCAAATAAAATTGACCTCTTCTTCCATATATTCTTCTCACCCTTAGTCCTTTGATTTTTACCAAAGGTCACATTGACACGTTCTACCCGACTATAAACTTCCTCCCCGGTTAAGGCCCTTGGTGCAACTCCATGTTCTGGTAAGCCATCAAAACGCTTTCTCAGCCTACGATATGGGTGGAATCGAGGAAGAAACCTCCTGTGGCCAAGGTACACTGTTTTTTTGCAATGCTTAAGTTGTCGAAAGTGTGTGTCTCCTTCACAGATTGGGCATGCTTTATGACCCTTCACACTATACCCTGACAAATTTCCGTATGCGGGGAAGTCGTTTATCGTGGTAAAAATCATTGCACGCAACTTGAAAGACTCTTTCTTATAAGCATCGAACACATCCACACCTTCCTCCCATAACTTCTTCAAGTCCTCAATCAAAGGAGCCAAATACACATCGATGTCATTCCCTGGCTGTTTTGGTCCAGAGATCATCATAGAAAGCATAACGTACTTGCGCTTCATACATAACCAGGGAGGTAAGTTGTATATTACAAGGAGAACTGGCCACGAACTATGTATACTAGTAAGAGTTCCATACGGATTTATTCCATCTGTACAAAGTCCAAGCCGAAGGTTTCTCGGCTCGCTGCCAAATTGAGGGAACATTTCATCTATCTTTTTCCACTGTAGAGAGTCGGCCGGGTGCCGAAGATATGTTCCGTCACAAATTCTCTCATCAGAATGCCATCTCAACTTCTTTACTTTTGTTGCGGTCGCAAACAAACGCTTAAACCGTGGAATTATTGGAAGATACCATAACACCTTCGAAGGTTGCCGTTTACTTGTTGTCCCTTCTCTACAACCACCATCTTTCTTCACTTTATATCGTGATGTTTTACAGTTAGGACACTCACTAAGACCTGCATACTCCTTTCTATACAATACACAGTCATTAGGGCAAGCATGTATCTTTTTGTACTCCATACCCATCGTAGACAAGATTTTCTTTGCCTCATACATACGGTTTGGAAGTACATTATCTTCTGGAAACATATCACACAATAATTCCAATAGTAATGTAAAACTACTATCGGTCCATCCACAAGTTGCCTTTAAGTTCACCAAATGCAATGTTCCCGTCAGTCGTGTGTACTTACTCCCAGGGTATAATGGTGTCCCCGTATCACTCCGCAAGCTGTCAAATTCATGTGCCTGGGCGAAGGATTCAACCTCGGCATCGTGAATCATTTTCTTCATTCTATCTTGTTCCATAACATCCACTCCTTCCTTCTTGTGCGACGGACAATCAGTAATTACTTCCTCACCATGCCATATCCACCTTGTGTATCGAAGATTTATTCCATCACAAAGTAGGTGATCCCTTATATCATCAACATCTCGTCGACTCTCGTTTAAACAATTCACACAAGGACAAAAATACTTCCCATTTTTAGTTGGAGCATTCCTTCTAGCAAATTCAATAAACTCTTCCACCCCATTCTCATATTCTTCACTAGTTCTCAAAGCATTCATCCAACTATGATCCATTGTTTTACCACCTAAACCATTCCCAATAACACTCAAGTTTATAACAATTGTTAACTATGAGATTTCCTTTTATCACTTTTTTCAAAAAACATTTCGGGATCATTTCCCATTAAGTGTAATATCCCACAATTGTAATAACAAACCATTTCACCTTAATTCAAACAAAAAATAAATAAATAAAGTAACTTAGGCAATTAAGGACAATATCAACAATTTAAAATATCAATTTTTCTTTAGAGAACTAATATGTTTAAATTAGTCAAGTTAAAAGTTCTATGCACCTACCTAATATATTAAAAGTTCTATACATGCATTATTTCAAACCAATAAAAGTTCTATAGCACTCAGAGCTTCCTACACATGTTTTATATAATCAAATAAATTATATACTTATTTAATCTAATAAAATTAGTTAACTAGCAAAACTCCCATATGTACTTATGGAATCTAGCATACATATGTACTTATGGCATATATGAGTGGCTTATAGTTTCTAGCAAAACTACTATTTTAAATTAAACTGTCGATCATGACATTAACTAAAGTGAAATAAAATAAATCAAAATAAAAAAAAAGCTTACAGGTTGGAAGAAATTAAAATGGCGTGATGATGAAGAGGTTGGGAGGGAGGAGGCGCGCTAGCCACCGTGAGAGAGGGAGCTCCGATGCTGCAAACAATGAAAAGATCAAGGAATATGAGGCTTTCACTGGTGGGGATAGCTGATTAGCTAGTTGGAAAAAAAGAAAGAAGAGATCGAACTGTACCGTAATACTTCTCAGCTGATCAGCTCGCTGGAACAAGTTAGTAAGGCGGCGGAAGAGAAAGATACAGGGGGTGAGTATTGAAGTGAGATGATAGAAGGAGGAGATGAGAGAAAATGAAGAAAGAGGGATTGAGCGGTGGAAGGGATATTCGGTGGAAGGAGGCTAAGTGTTTTTTATCAGAGAGGGAGGAAGTAGAGTGACGAAAGGAATGGAGGGAAATGATGAAAATGTGGAGGGAAATGATGTTTAGGCGTCCCTTCTGTAAGAAGGGACGCCTAAACATATAAATAGGCGTCCCTTCATAGAGAAGGGACGCCTAATGTCCCTACATTAGGCGTCCCTTCTCAAGAAGGGACGCCTAATGTGGGGTGCATGCCAGCCACGTGGCTGGCATGCACCCTTTAGGCGTCCCTTCTCAAAGAAGGGACGCCTAGGGACATTAGGCGTCCTTTCTCTAGAAGGGACGCCTAATGTCTCCTTTAGGCGTCCCTTCTTCAATAAGGGACGCCTAAAGGTTAATAAGTCTCTCTTTATTTACATAAATGCCACCGCGTACACTTTTTACTTCCCTTTTTAAAGAAGGGACGCCTAATTGTGACGTTAAATCCCTTTTCTGTAGTAGTGTGTAGTGCAAATCTATAATATAAGATCTATTTTATAGTACAAAAGCAGTATTGTTTTATAGGAATCAATGGCATGATCACTACTAAAAGGAATTAGGCTTTCACCATAAAAAAAAGAGGAATCTATATCTTGAGATTCACTAAGAACAAGTTACAAGACCCATAGTGTAACGACCTGCCTCATATATCCCTTATTACTGACCTTACTCAGAGTAGCAATGCGTAGTTCAGTGGGCACACAGGAATAACATGAATATACTGATAATATTAATACAATATTGCTTGATTATAATACAAAAGTTTCCCCACCAGGGGTTTACACAATATGTACAGATCTTCAAACAACCAGCAACAGCCCTCTTCGTGCATACCTCTTTTCTGATCTCAGTACGTTTCCAATGCTCACCTGTCTGAATGGTTGTTTGGAAGGAGTGAGATTCAAGAGAATCTCAGTAGCAAACATTACCACTATGCATGTCAGATATATATGAATACATGACATGTTTGCCTATACTATTTCATGCCAACATAATGACATGCTGCATGCTCGATGTTATGACATACATATGGCCATTGCACAAATATAACAGAGTTTCAACCAATCATACATGTTCCACACAAATAGGCAAAGCAGTCACATAATCAATGCAAGACATACATATCACATACATGCAGAAAAGGTAAGTTCACTACCTCTTGGACTTATATTCTTCTCTTCTTGTCCCTTGATCCGCCAACCATTGCTCCTTCTTTATCACTTCATGGCCCTAGGCAAGTGATAACATCATTAGAGCCATGAAAAGTGAATACCCAATAGCCCACATTAGCCCTATAGGCTTACTTTCACCCTTGGAGTTCATTCCAATTACATTTGTGCCATTAAGTCTTAAATTTCGCATAAGACTTAAAGCTGACAAATTTTTCATCAAACTTTGAAAAATCACAATTAATTCTATAGAACTCCAATTGAGGTGGTTCAAAGTTCTATTTGAAGCCCTTTAAGTTTAGTTTTAAATAAAAATACTAGATTTTAAATGCCACCACCACACCATTCCCATAATATTTCCAAACACCAACTGTTTCAGATGTTCTTCCAGAAAACAGGGCAGACATTCAAAAATTCATATCTAAATCCACAAAAATCCAATTCATAATTATGACCTATAAAATTAAAGGTCTATGTCTCTACTTCCAAAATGGAGAGTTTCATGATCATTGGATAACATTTGACCACTCAAAAACACGTCACCATAACACTGCCTCCAGAAAACGGAATACACAACATTTATTCATCAATTTCCAAAAATTCCCAATTTATATACAAGCATCCAAAAATCATGAACACTTGCATACCTACACAATTTTTCCTCCTAAAGCCAATGGAAGCATCAAAATCATCAAATTCTCACTCTTTCATCATGTCAAAACAGGGCAGAAAATTAGATTCTCAGAAAGAGTTTGTTGTTTCTTCGATTTCTCTTGCCTAATCACTTCCTTACTACTCCTAATCAAGTGATTAGCTATTTAAACACTCGTTCGACATCATTTAGCCATTGAAAACACCAATTTAAACTATCAATGAATAGTACCCAACTTCCTATATACTCATCCAAACAACAAATCAATCGGTTAAAAAGGAAGCTTACGCTTACCTCTACCCGTTTCCACAAACGGTTCGGAATTCTGGCAATACTCCGGCCGGTGAGACGGCGCCAATCACCTCCAAATGAAAATCTGAAACCGTAGGAATGAAGATCTCGATGAGTAGAGAAAGTTTCCTGAAGAGTACTTTGAGAGAGGATGCCGTTTCGACAGTGTTTCGGAGGAAAGAATTTTATTTCTCTTCTTTCTCCATATTCATTCTGCTTCGTTCTCTCTCTTCTGGTGTTTTTTTTTTCGTGAAATCTGAGCAAGAAGATGAGGAATTAATGGATATATGAATCAGATATTTCAGCTGCCACGTGTCACCCTCTGATTCGCTCAAAAATTGAATTTTCGCATATAATACCAAACTCTGTTGATTTTTCATTAACTTCGAAAATTCATATCTAATTGTAAAAATATCCAATTGGAGTAATTCCAAAGGCTATGCGACCCTTATTGAGTCTAGTTTTAAGGAAAAATATAAAATTTAGCCAATTGGAAGCTTACTCTTCCCAGAATTTTAATCTTTGAATACTGTCCCAGAAAATAATTAATTTCACTGGGTTAACTTCAAAAATTCATTTCTCTTTGTCTATAACACCAAATGACTTATATAATCTATCAAATTAAATCTTGATAAGTCTACTTTCATTCTGGAAAGTTTTATAATTTTTCACCATCATTTACCCATCGAAACTTATCACACAATCATCACTGTTATACCGGGAATTTCACCGGTAGCAAAATTACTTTGTGTTCCACTTTACACTATTGTGTGTGACTTCCAATCACTTCGTTTTGTTATTCTCCGAGCTCTTTAGCTCACAAATATAATTCCTTTTAATATCAATGATATAAAGGAATTTTGGGGAATTTAAACATACCTCATAAGGACATTTTGCTAAACCAGGGTCTAGCAGTCCATTTAATCCAGGCTTAATCTTATGCCTCTAGTCCCAAAATTCAGGATATTACACATAGCATGAAGAGTGGGTATTGGGTAACAACTGATCATATGATTTGTGAAAAGCGAACCTTATCCACTTAATTGGATAACTTATGTGAAGCATTATTGAGTCAAATGTTGTGACATAGCAAGTCTTTCATATGATTTATGAGAGGTAATAAGTATTTTGAAGATAAAATTTTAGAGGTCAAACTTTTCTAAAAAAAAACACATTTTATTTGGCATTATACCAAGAATTCATGGTCACATACATTTAGAAAAAAGGAAAAAAACATGAGAAATGAAGTTTGGTTAAATTTGCTTCTTGCTTTATTCATTTAAAGTGGAACTTCAATAACAGAGGTATTCACAAAAACTCCACTGGTATCTCCATTCTGATGGCAGAACATTATTTCGAACCCAGAATATGCACAAATATTCAAACTGATTGCAAGAAACATGATGGTTTATCAAATATCTACAACAAAAATAATAATTCTGTACTTCATGATGCAAGCTAAGGAAAGCAAAAATCTTGAAATGCACTTACTACTTGAAATGGAATCAAAGAAACATTAAATATAAAGAGGGGTCAATATCCAAAATGGGGAAAAGAAGCACAAACAGTAAGAAGGACAACACCTACACCAAATCACAATCCAGATTATTTAATTAATTTGTCCTTAAGAAATTAATGTAAAAGCAAGAAACTTAGATTTGCTTCACTTACTTTTCTCCCTTCATGTCAGACCCCTTAATATTATGATATTCGTTGAATGATAAATGCGTAGTTCGGATGACATACAGAAATAGTGAAACTATACTGATAATAAGTACTTACTTATATTACAGAAAATCCTCATATAGTTTGAAAAATATATACAAAGTACAAAAGAGATAAATTCCACAACTAAAGATAATCAGATGTAACTCCTGGCTAGGACCGGACCTTCAATCGCTAGTAATTTCGGTTTTACCCTTAGAGCCATTGTCCTCTGCTGGAATATTTTTAGATGTTGAAAAAGGGTGAGATTCGAATGAATCTCAGTAGTAACATACAATCAGTCATATAAAATGCAATAAATAAATATGCAATGCACCATAATATGTAAAATGCTAACTCGTGTTGTATGCATATTGTCCAAAGCCAAACGACATTTTTGGATCCCTGGCTTAACTCGTGTCCATGGTCAAACGACATGTTTAGACCCTGGCTTATTCGCGTGTTGTGCCCCAGGCACTGTCATGTTACAAAAAATGGCATACACAACATATAAATAATTACATAGTATATGAGAGAAAGAATTACTACCTGGGTCCTTTTTCCGGTCCAACTATTTACAAAACTTTTTCTTCGGCTCGGGCTTTTATCAGTTCCTATAAATTAAAATTAACAAGTAATTGGTTATTACTTATATTACTACTATCTTTAATCATATTCTGCTGATTATCTCAGTTTTAGTGGCTTATACACTATATAATTTTGCATAGTGCAATTTTTCTATTTTTCAAAAAATTGACAGATTTTTCAGTCAACTTTGAAAAATCATAACTAATTCTAGCAAATTCCAAATTGACTGGGTCTAAATCTTAAATGAATCTCTTGAAGTCTAGTTTCATGGAAAAATATCAAACTCTTCTCACATTCACCATATTTGTCCCAGAATTTTCCAAAATACCCCTATTCCAGATAACTCTCCAGAAAATGAGCACAACTTTAAAAATCTATATCTCCTAATATACTTCTCCAAAAATTATTTTCTACCAATAAAATTAAAGATATGAATGTATACTTTAAATCTGGAAAGTTTCATAATTTTTTGTCAAGTTTTGAATTTCCAAACGTTCGACACAAACAATCTGTTTTCTAGAAACACAGTTTGAGAGCAACCAACTTCAAAAATTCATATCTCTTAGTATACTAATCCAAATAACACAAACTATATATAAAATTAAAGCTTATAATATGTAATTTAATTCTGGAAATGTTTATGGCCATTGGGAAAGATTACATAATTTAAAATCACCACGAAACCAACTACTAGAATCTGGACTTCCAGGATTGCACCTGTTTCTAAGCCCAGATTTCAAAAATCATAACTCCCTCTATAGATATACTAATGATGCATTCTACCACTAATTTTAAATCTTGTTATGTCTAATACCTCCCTGTAAATTTTCGTAAATAATAGATATGATTTGGTTGGCCATAAAGCTACCCGAAACTGACTGACTCTGAAAAACATCAATTTTGACAGTCTATCTTCAAAAATTAATAACTCATTCGTTTTGACCTCAAATTGTGCTCTTCTTGATTCTATTTCATACTAAACATCCTAAAATTTCCATATAAAAAAGAATCAGATGAAAATGCCATCTGTAGCCTCCATTTGAGCTTCTACAAGTTTATAGTAGAAACTCTGTTTTCTGGCGACCAAAACAGAGTTGATAAAACTCACATGCAGACATGATTTTAGATTCCAATCTCAAAGATTTTGACTCTACATACTCCTAAACATGTTCCTTAGATTTGGGGACGTGTTTACAGAAGAAAAGGAATAAAAAATCTCATGCAAAACGGGCATAAAATTGCTGGTTTTAAAACTGATTGATGACATAAACGTTTTCGGTGAACTTCATCCTTTCCAGCGGCAAAACAACACAGAAAACAGCCACAAATCCAATGGAAATCCAAGGTTAAAGTAGAAGAAACTTACCAAACACGTTTATGATGTTGTGTGTGAGATTTGTAGCTTCTTCTTCCTTTGTCTCTCTCTCTGTTTTTCTGTGTTTCTATTTTTGTTTTGTTTTTTTTCTGCAGATGATAGATGAATATGAAATGAATGGAGAGGGAAAAGAATGTTTATTTATGGTGGGGCTGAATGTGTGTGTGTGTGTGCTGTCCAAATGTCAATGGAGAAAGGAGGAGTACGTAGGTGTGTGCTTGTGTATGGACCATGTGTTTGTTGCTGATGGAGGAAAATCATATCAGAAAATGGGTTGTATGTGAGATGCCATGTGTGTGCTGTGTTGTGCGAATGAGGAGAGAAAGAAGAGGAGTACGTGTGCGGTGTCAAACGAAGAGGAGAGTGATTGATTAATTGTTAGTGTGTGTTGGTAAGTTTTATATATACATATAGGTATATTTTTATCCTATTAATTACACACATTAGGTCCTAATTTTTCCTTTTGTCAAATTTAAGTTTCCTTAAATTTTGTAGGTTCCAAAATTGAGCTTACTATTTAGTTTCCATAAATTAATCCTTACATTAAAATTTTTGGGATGTTACACTTCACATATAATACAAAATAAAAGGTATATTTATTAGCCGAACAAAAAGCCGAAATTAGTACACACACCAGCAACTAAAATACATAAAGAAAATTGAATAACCTGATATCATAGATAAGTCAAATAAAGCTACAGCCATCTGTTATTGCATATGTGCAGTCATCATTCTTGCTAAAATCACTAAAGGACATGAAGCCATATAGTTACAGAATGAACAAAACTCTTATAGGTTCATGTCTTCCAAATATAATAAGCTACTCAACGTGCATGTTGCCCACCGATACCAGGCTTTCTGCATAATTGAAAATACCGTAACTAATGTCAAATTTGCGGATGTCAATCGTCTTAAAGTCATTAGTTAAGTAATTGAACATAACAATTTTTCATTCACCATTCGGTTCATCTTCATCTTCAATTGGATCAATGGGTTCATGCAATTCAACAACATTGCAAACAATTTCATTCCTCTAAATAGTCTCTGGATCTAACATGTAGCCTAACATGCACCCTAGATAAGGGCTGCTAGTAATTTTCTTAGTCCAACACCATCTCTCCCTAGATGCACATGTGCCCTCCTCCATCACCCACAAATGAATGAAAGATGATTTGCAGTCTTCACTCAAACTTTGAGATAGCATGGCAAATTTGTTCCCATATAGAGTAAGATTTTTGCAATATGATGCACTAATAACCGAAAAGGGTAAAGGATTTGTGCAGAAACCAAAAACACAATGTTTTTATTCAAACTTAGATGTATTTCATGAGAATGGGAACCCTTATTTATACTACTAGGGGAAGAAAAAAGCAACAATTAAATAAGAAAAAGTAAACATAAGATAAGGAAATAATGGAAGGAGTTAAGATAAAGGAATGGAAAGAGATAAGGTAAGAGAGCTACCAACTCCTCAACCTTCATTTTTCTGCCACTCCCTCTATTTCCATTCCTCTGTTTCATTCTCCTGTGGTTGGACATGACTCATCTATGAGTCAGAATCAATACCATCATTAATATACGAAGATAAATCCACAACATTGAAATTGGATGAAACACCATAGGCACCAGACAATTCCACTTTGTAGGCGTTATTGTTAATCTTCTACATAATTTTAAAGGGGCTATCAGCTCGAGGAGACAACTTGGCATCGGTTGTTTAGGAAAACGTTCTTTTCTCAAATGTATCCAGACTAAATCTCCCACATTAAAGATTTGCTACCTTCGATGTTTGTCATGCTATGCCTTGAGTTTCATTTTACTTTTGAATCCTATCATGGACCGACTCATGTAGTTTCTTGATTTCTTTGGCCCTTTGTTCTGCATCTACCTTGTAAAACTGCTTGTCAGGTGAAGGAATTAGGTCTAACTGTAACACCTTATTTTCAATAGCCACATATACATCAAATGTTTAATTACACATAACCACCACACTCTTACATCAAATACAAATAGTAGTGCCTTACACTACAATCTTCACTTCACATTCATATCTCCTCCGATGCATATCTTCCTGCACTCTTCACCTATCTAAATGGTTGGTTGGGAGGAGTGAGATTCAAGAGAATCTCAGTAGCAAACATTACCACTATGCATGTCAGATATATATATGAATGCATGACATGCTTGCCTACATTATTTCATGCCAACATAATGACATACTGCATGCTCGATATTATGACATACATATGACCATTACACAAATATAACAGAGTTTCAACCAATCATATATGTTCCACTTAAATAAGCAGTCACATAATCAATGCAAGACATATATATCATATACATGCAGAAAATGTAAGTTCACTACCTCTCAGACTTTATGTCCTTCTCTTCTTGTCCCTTGATCCGCCAACCATTGCTTCTTCTTTAACACTTCATGACCCTAGATAAGAATGACATCATTAGAGCCATGAAGGGTGAATGTCCAATGGCTACATTGGCCTCAAATGCTCACTTTTACCCTTGGAGTTCTAATCAATCACATTTGGCCAATTTCTTACTCAAATTCGCATGGTAATCAAACTACTAGCATTTTTTACCAAACTTTGGAAAATCATAATTAACTTTATAGAACTCAAATTGAGGTGGTTCAAAGCTCTATTTGAAGCCCTTTAGGTGTAGTTTTATATAAAAATACTTTTTTATGACTATTATTGTCATAATTTTCCCAGAAATTCTGCAAACAGGCACTGTTCCAGATTTCATTCCAGAAACAAGGCACAACTTCAAAAATTCATATCTCCTAGCATACTTGTCCAAAAATTACAAAATACCCACCAAGTTAAATCTCTACATATCTAATTTAAGCCTGAAAAATTTCAGAATTTTTGGATAAGATTTACCATATGAAACAGCTTGAATAATGTTACTGTTCAAACATAAAAATTATGAACACTTGTATACCTACAAAATTTTGCCTCCTAAAGTTAATGGAAGCATAAAAGTCATCAAATTTCAACTCCTCCTATACGAAACAGTACAAGGCAGATTTCAAAGTTCTCAGAAAAACTATGTCAGTTTCTTGTTTTCTTTGGCTTAATCACTTCCTTTCTATTTCTAACAAAATGATTAGCTATTTAGACACTCATTAGACATGATTTAGCCATTGAAAACACCATTTTAAATCAGCCATGAACAGTATCCAACCTTCCCATAACTCACCCAAACAATAAACCAATCGATTAAAAAGGAAGCTTATTTGGCCTGACGCCTTATTTTTATTTTTCGACCACAGAGGGCATCATTTTTGGTTTTCGGTCTTCTCCCATCATCAATATATACATAAGAGGAATAGGAGAATAAGCCGGTGCTTTTTGTTGTCTCATGTAACACTGTTCATAAGAATAGTAACGGCTATGTTGCCAAGTTGTTTAATTAGTCGTTGGCTTGGTTATGGGTCAACTAAAGATGAACAGTAGTTCATTGCACGAAAAATATTTCAGGAAAACGTCGCTTCTTATTTGCTTTTTCCATTGACAGGCATTCAGTAGAGGAGTGGTTGAACCATTTACTAAACCTATCAAATTATGTGCCTATAAAGAAGAAGAACAAGATTGATTTCAATAATTGAGGCAGCAACAGAAACATGGATTCAAATAATAAATATGGGCGGGGGTCAGAATCTAAGACATTGGAGAAAGGGGAAATAATAAGGGTAGCAACCAGGAGTGGAGAAAAACCAAAGGATGAGAGCGCAGATAAAGATGAGGAGGGGGATGACGTGTATTGCATTCTGAGCAGATCTAAGACGAGAGAGCTACTTTTGAGCAACGTAGGAGTGGGGATCGTATTTGGGGAGGTCTTGGTCGTCATCAACAGTGGCTCTGAAACTCGGATACAGCGATGAGGATGACGAGTGTGAGACTCCGCCATGTTCATCTTTTTCGGCGACGGCGATCGAAAGCCAGATCTTTCTGAGGTCTCAGTATTGAATGCTTTTCAGTCCAACTTTGTTTTTCTTTTCTTTCCTTCTTTTTTTTTTGAAATAAAAAAAATATGAACAATTCCAACATAGTGCGTTCCTCTGTCTAATTCAAAAAGGATTACATGATAAATATACATAAATCTTATACAGTTATTGAATACTAGGAAGATTTTTTTAACACAAAAGAAGATCTTTTAAACACAAGAAAATTATTTGTACGCGAAAGTTTCATTTGATAAATAAATTTTCAATGAGGTATTTTTAACAATTTTCTCTATTTAAGATTATTTTGTCATGTGATTTTCTTTTAAAATATTTTTTTATCACTCTTTTTAAATATTTTCAGTGCTAATCTAACATATTTTTAGTACTCATCTTTAACACTTTTATAATCACTTTTACAATTTTTTCCCTTTTCATCTCAAGTATTTTATAGATTTATCTTCCATTCCTTGTTTTAAATTGCTCACTTAATGAATTGTTTGGAGTTAACAATCAAGATAAAATTGCGCCTAAAAAATACTTTAGGGGCAAAATTTAATTATAAAATACTTTACCATATTGGCACACATAAAAAAATGCGCACCAAATAATTCACACTCTAACCAATAAAAGTGTGCCATATGACTAAATTTTCTTGATTTGATGGATGTTTTGGGATTAGATTGTGACTGGAAAATCTGATTGTAGTGAGAGAAAGTGAAGAACAAGTGAACTAAATCATAGAAATCATGTCTAGTTGATAAAATAGAGCTTGTGGTTATGATTTCTTTACTTGCATGTCAGACTTTGGGGAGGTATTTCTAGGTTAATTGGTTCTGTTTGAAGGTCACCAAAACATGATTGATGAGAAAAAATGAAGAAAAATCAATGATGCTCGTCGTTATTGAGTTGTTGAAAAATTTCTGAATGGAAGCTCATTTATTGTTAGTAGTAACGTGAGGGTTTGATACAACCGAAGCAAATTTATTGCCAGACCAATCCCTTGCTGCATCATATTACATAGATGTGAGTCGAACCCATGATTGGCCATCGGCATTCCTATGTGAGCATGTGGATGACCTTAACCATGGGGCATTCCAATAACCGGCATGGGCATTGGTGGTAGATATAGCATCGGAATTGGGACTGGAAGATGCTCGTTTCCATGAGAGTGCCTACTCCCACCAGAATTGTGTAAACTTTGCGGCACCAAGTGGAAGCGAAGAGCTGGTCTGACAATTAAGGACCCTTATTGGATAAACCCCACATCCTCTTCAAGTAAATCCAATACTTCTAAAGATGGATGGAAACATTTTCTTAGGTCAGCCCTTTGACGTTCTATGCATCTTCAAGAATAATAAGAATGAGCCAAAATCACCAGTCTAACAAAGTAATAAGGAGGAAAAATGCAACCTTCACCAAAACTACGGCCTTAGTCTTGACCAGAGCTACAACATTAAGCCGAAAGATGCAAAAGAGAATGGAGGAAAAAAAGCAAAAGCAGAGCATTAGTTGTTTCTTGAATACCAAAGTGATGAGAAGCCAGAAACAATCAGCTTCACCCATTTCAAGCAGAAGTCAGAAAATTGAAAAAGCAAAGGCTAAAGTCTTTGAACTTTCTTCATTACCCATATGATGTCTTGGTGTTTTGTTGCCAGCAGTTTTGCAGGTCATGGAAGAAATTTGATCCAAAGCTCAGACTTACATCACTATCGGTGAAAAAGCATAAACTGAATAAAGAAGGAGTAAAGGCGATGTCTCTTCGAAAAGCATATCTTCACCGACACCAAGATAATCGAAGTAAGTAGTGTATGTAAGGGTTTTACCCACTCCTATCATATGTCAGAAAAGAGAAGACTGAATACGGCTGTATGAAGTGACAACCGAATGGAGGTAAGGTGTTTGTGGTGAGGTCCCTGTTCATATGTGGTCAGTTAGGAAAGAACCCGACTAGAATAGTAACGGCTAGTGACCTAAAGCCGTTACTGTAGTTATGAACAGTGATGCGTGAGACATACTGAATGCAATTGGACCAACGGCTTATTTCCCTATTACTCTTTCATCATTGATTTTTCTTCATTTTTTCACATCCATCTTGTTCTAATCATTAAGTCCAAATAATAATTTTTATTTTATTAAAGAAAATATTTATTTACAATTCAACGTTACTTTTTATCAAAATATTGATCACAAAACATTGAGGCTAATAAATTCTTCCTTTATTTAATGATGAAAAATATATTGAACTTTAAATAAATAAGGGTTAAGGCCAGCCTTGTAGTGCCGAAGCTATTTTAACAATTTTGAGTTTTTTTAAAAAATTACAACAATGAAAATCATAATTTAACACATAAATATTGTCAAAATTAGGGTATAAACGGTATGTATCATACAACAACCAAACACAGCCACTAAATCATAATTAAAGATAAACTATTGTCCACATACCACAATCACAAATAATTAATAAGAAGACTTAATAAAATTAAAAATATTTCTTATAAATTTGTCTTGGAAAGTGTAAATAGTCAATAAAATACACAACACAAGATAAAAACAAAATAATCATTAGAAAATAAGTAAAAAAATACAAAATTGGTAATAATACTTATTGAAATAAGAAATATCTTTTATAAGTTTTTAATTGTTAGGATTCTTAATATAAGATATTCTTATGAAACTTAATTTTAAAAAAGACAATAACAACTAAATATTTACAACATTATTAACAAAGTATAAAAAATCAAATATTTAAATAATTTTAAAAAATAAAAAATATATATGGGCCATGGGCCAACACTTTTAGGTTTACTTTCACTTTTGAGGCAAAAAACTCAAGCCTAGCTCTTATAAATTTAGGGCCTAAACAAGTCGACCTGACAGACTCGGCCCGTTTTCTCAACTCTATCGATTGCTATACTTTTATAGTTAATACCTATACTTTTATAGGCAATAAGACTGTTTTGGAATTTTGAAATTCAAGTGGCATGTTCTTATCTTTTTCTCTTAAAAATATAAATGATTATATGTAATATGTTGCTCTTCATATGTTGATACACTTTCAATCCCACCTTAAAATCTGATGCTCAAACCAACTATGAACCTCATCGTCTTGTACCATTTTTCAATAACTGTCAATTATTTAGGAGAAAACCCATTAAACGGCATTTTCTGTCCTCGAACCTGACTTAGTTGGTTGCTTGGATACTTGACTGATGTTATAGAAGGCTAGGGTCTACTAAAGGTGCCGGATACTGGGTGATTGGGTTTCCCTAATAACAAAAATAAATTAAAGTAATGACGTGTTTTAAATTTTTCAACTCTCTACATGGACAAGCCCCGGACAATTCATGCATCATTTAGTCAAATTATATGTCCATCTTCAGCTGAAAACAACAGCATGAAAAATGAAATTATAGGTAAAACTAGAACTATCTGATAATTTAAGATTACGAACAAATTGAGAGTATATAACTAATGGCTTTATCATGAAACTACTCTTCGAATCTACTAGATACAAGACGGCGTGCTGCACAATACATAAATATTTTGGTACAATATGTCTATTAGCTATTCAGAATTCTCTGACAAAAAAAAAACGCTATTTAGAATTCAAAATTCCTTTTAACATCTTCCAAAAGAGTCGTTCCGTTCAATTGACGTGGGATACATTGGTAGAAGCAATAAAGATCAGGTTCGCACCATTGAATAATGATCCATTAGAAGAGCTCTTTAAATTGAGGCAAACAATTCCATTGAAGAAGTTTCAGTCTTCGATGATCTAGTTTGTCGTGTTGATTTGGAAGATACACAGAAATTAAGTAGTTGCATCGGAGCCCTAAATCCTGAATTAGCTTTTAGCATTAAAACGTTATGTCGATCATCTCAATGAGTTAAAAGTTGAAACCTTATCAATTCTAGCTCAAGGAATTTCTCAGGTAAAAGACTTCCATGCGAATAGTGAAGTTTTAAACTCATTCTTTTGTCATAGAAAAATCAGTGAGGAACCCACAAAGTTTTGTTTTATTTTCATGCGGAAAAGTTTATTTAGAATGGCAAGATTTCAAAGCTACCCAATTCTCATGGAATTTCTTATTGGAGATGTCCATGAGACTAAATGAAACTTTGAATTCATTCTTTCTCGCGAAATAATCTGTGAGAAATCAAACATTAAATTTTGAACTCATATTACCACAGATTTTCAAAAGGATATGTCAGCCCATAGATACAAGACGTGTTATACATTAGATAAATATTTTGCAACGATTATGTCTATTAGCTATTTTGAAGAGGCATCAAAAAGTTTCTACCAATATAAAATTTCTCATTGAAGTTATGGCTACAACATTCGGTAGATGTTATGCAAAGCATTAGAATAATAAATCTGGGGGATAGAGAATTAAATTAAATTCTGTTCAATGTTGAAAAATGGAATGATTTGCTCCCATTTTTTATTAAAAAAACTGCTGCTAATTGTAGCTTGAGATGAACTAATGACTAAAAATATGACTTGTAAATTAAATTTGATCCCTTATATTTCAACATATGCATATATAAAATTCTTTTAATAGTACATACGATAGAAAGGAGAAATAGAGAAAATAGGGAAACATGGAGCATAATATAATTGCAACACGACATCATTTTATTCTTTATTATAGATAAGAAACAAACAATTAAGCTACATCAAAGGAGAAAACATAGAAGTCCATACATGGAGCATATAACATCATAGTACGAACGCTACATTTTATTCATTATTGCAGATAAGAAGTAAAAGCTGTAGAAGCTTTCAGAGACAATAATAGCTAGAGAAGTAAGGGCTCAAGTAGAAACAGCCTGAGGGTTGGCAGATAGGAACTTGAGAAAGTTTGGGAAGGTAAATTCATCTGCTCTGTAGTGCCATTGAGTAAAATTGGCCAATTCAGACCAAGTGAAATCAGGATAGTTCCTTGCCCCATCCGAGCTCAAAATCTCTGAAGGAGGTTGAACTAACTTATCTCCTTTAGGGTTCATAAAGAATGCCAAGGACCTCCTGTCACACTGGCTGTTCACCACTGCCCTGTGGCGACTGCTCTTGTACCTCCCATTTGTTAATGCCTGCGTACACAAATCCACATTGAAAATACAGATTTAGTATTTGAGTGTTAAAAGTGTATTGAGAATAGGCTTATGGAAATCGACATGTATGTTTTTGTGTGTGTATCTGTGTGTACCATGAAGGTATCTCCAATGTTGACGACAAAGGAGTTAGTACGAGGTTCAATAGTGAACCACTTGTCGTCCGAGAAAACTTCAAGTCCTCCGACATGATCTTGGTGAAGTATGGTGAGCGAGGTCGGGTCACGATGTGGTCCTGTGCCTAGCACTTCAGTTGGAACTGCGCAATAAGGGTAATAGTTGCATCTCATTAAGGAGCATCCATCTGAGAAAAAGTCCCTCAGATACGTTTGATCTAACCCTAAGCTTATTGATAGCAAATCCATTGTCTTCATCCCGAGCTCTTTCATTGCTTCACAATACTTTTGGAAAACCTCCCTGCAAAAGTAATCAAAATACAATAAAATCTATGTTTTTTGTACATGTATATAGGGTTGAGGTCCAATTTTTTCCTAGAAAAGCTATGGGTATCCAAAAAATCTATTTTAAACAATTTTGCCCCTGAAATGTTAAAAAAGGAGCAATGTTGCCCCTAGTTATTAAAAATGTTAACAATTAATGTAAATTTTTTAGTTATTAATGTTAGGTTTTTTAACAGCTAGGGTGATTTTTGCTCAATTTTTAACTCGTTAGGGAAAAATTAATCCAAAAAAATTTCAGATACCCACAGCTCTCATGCAAATATTTTCAGAAAAAGTTGGACTTTAACCCAACACACACATACATGTATGTAAAGATATTTATTAGCAAAACAGTACGTACCCAGTTTCGTAAAAGTCTTGGCCTAAGGTGGAGACGAAGTAGTCTCTGACGGTAGGTTGTGGATTATCATGTTGAAGCAGAAAAGTGAGGGTTTCCTTCCAAGTTAGGTTAGAATTGAAGCGTTCAGAATGAGCACCTGAATAGCCTGCCAGGGAACCCTTAGGTTTATAGGCCCTTGATTTTGCATCAATTGGTTGCTTAAAGTAAGCATCTGTATGCTCATAAGCTTTCTTGATCAAATCTTCATCGATTCCATGATTGATCACCACAAAGAAGCCATGCACTAAGCAAGCCTCCCTGATTTGTTCAACGGCTCGATTGATAGCTTGTGGTTCGCCACGTAGGACTCCTCCAAAGTCTACAACTGGTGCTTCCAACTGACCTTGTGCTTGAACCAAGTACTCCTTAGACCATACACAGTTCTTGGGCAAGTTAAACTCATTCCCAAGCTCACTTGGAAACACAAGTCCTCCTCCTTCTTTCCTCTCCTCATGGTTTTGTTCAGCTACCAACACACTTGAGGCCATCTTGTCCTTATGCTTATGAAAGCTTATGATGACAAGCACGTATATGAATGCTTCTTATATAGATGTAAGTCAAGCCCATAAGTGGCATGTATTATACAGTAATTTACACCTTTCAAAGTTGTGTGGGTCCATCATATGGCAGAGTGTTCATATACATGTGCTAATTTTGGAATGTTTATTAAATGGTTCATCCAACGAATAAAAAGGTGTTCATGAATAGATGACTAAGAGTATATGCCTTTGCATTTGTTTGTTTATTGAAAAATGTTCATGAATATGTATTTAATATGAGATGCATTTGTCCAAGTTATGCATGCAAAGATCAATGACGAATGAATCTCATGATGATGAATGAGGAAAGAATTGAATGCATTTTACATTTAGAATAAATAGGTGATATAAAATCCACTGAATGTTATTAAATGGTTCATCCACTGAATAAAAAGGTTTTCATGAATATAAATTGATGACTAAGAGTATATGCCTTTGCATTTCCCCTCGGGGGTGGGGGGGGGGGGAAGGCTTTGCATTTGTTTGTTAATGGAATAATGTTCATGAATATGTATTTAATATGAGATGCATATGTCCAAGTGATACATGCAATGATCAATGAACCATATGATATTGAATGAGCAAAGACTTAAATGCATCTTATATTTAGAATAAATAAATGATATAAAATCAAAATATCATTGTTGGTAAACTCATGAGTTTACTGTTTTTACGTTTCTACCTTAGCAATTCAAGTAAATTTGCTGATAAGCTTGTGCTAGTTTTGAACTTGGTTAAACTCTCGAGTTCATCACTTTTACGTTTCTAACTTACAAAATTATGTTAACTTACTTTTAAACCTATGTTATATTTTTTGATTTCATCATATTCAATGGCTTTATATATGAATTTTATAGAAAATTCTTTGTTAAATATGATAAATTTTCCCCAAAAAGTATGATAAATTATGAATGCTAATGGATTTAATTTCAATTAGGTGGATCTACAATATATTTAAATCAAATTGGTGTCATTTTTATATTTTAATTATTTAATTATACACTATTAATGTCAATTTAATGATTAAAGTAAACTCTTATAAGTTTATGATTTTTGTTCACGATATGAGTTTACATTACTATCATGAGTTTGCTTAAACTTGTGGGTTTGATAATCTTGCAAAATACCTAATATTACCTCCTATCTTAAATATAAGAGCCAATTTACTTTTTTGTAATATTCAACCAATGAATAAAAGGTTGAATGCAAGGTTGTCAAACTCATAATAATGACAAACTCGAATTATAAACTTGTAAGAGTCTACTTTTACCATTAAATATGTATTAATAGTGTACAAATTAAACAATTTAAATACAACAAATAACAACAATTTGATTTAAATATGTTTTGAATTGAAATAATTGAAATTAAATCCATCAACATTTATAATTTATCATACTTAACAATTTTTTTTATTAAGTTCATATATAAAGTTATTGAGAATGATCAAATAAAAAAGTTAACATAAGTTTAATAGTGAGGTAACAAAATTTTGTAAGCTAAAAATATAAAAGAAGTAAACTCAGTATGTAAACTTATACGTTTAATTGAATTTACAACTGGCATGAGTTTACTGGCAATTCCGCACAATTTTGTAAGTTAGAGATCTAAAAATAGTAAATTTAGATAGTCAACTCACGATTTCGTCAATAATAGTTGAATGCATTTTTTTTCATGTTCAATGAACAAAGATACAAATTAAAGAGATTGATCTCATATTAGTTGGGATTTTTTGGCCCAATAACATCAAACATCTTTTTATTGATATGCTTGATTATGTGGGTTCCTTTCATTGGATGAAGGAAGAACAGAAAAGAGAACTCTTTTATTAAGATCTCATTTTATATACATGATGGAAAGGAATGAGAAAGTAAATTAACATTTGCATGATTCTTCAACACCAATTTCAATTTTTTTGCCCTTGACTAAAATTGATGTGGTAAAGGGTGATGCCACTTCCTTTTCCATCCATTTCCCCTCCATTTCTCATCTCAATCATCTCAATCCTTAAATTAATATATGAGCGGTCTAGATTTAATATTTTATAAAATATTTTATAGAATATTTCTTTATTATAATTTTAAAAGGTCATGAATAAATTTTAGTGGTTTGAATTTATTTATTTTTCTTCATAATTCATCATCTTATTAATAATTTTATAAAAACATTTAAGCATAACTATTGAAAGTTTAATCTAATGGTTGAGACCAAAAATGGAGAAGGGAAGTGGAGACACCCTTTGCCCAAATTGATGTTGGTTTCAAATGAAAAAAACATTAAAAAGTGACAATTTAATTCTCTCTAATAAACATATAACAAAAGGTGAATGTACAAATCTATCATAGAAGTATTCATGAATGAGCAATGTTTCCTCCAATATTATATAATTACCAACAAGCTATTGATTAAAGTGATAAGCAGTCTCATCCTGTAATACAAGTTCGAATCACGAGAAGCATTCTTGTTGGGAAAGGAAAAAATCATTTTCTCTCTAAACCTTGAAAGGGATTATACCATTTAATTTGCCCCATAAAAAACGACATTAAGGGCCTGTTTGTTTTTGTTTTCTATTTTTTATTCTCAAAGAAATTTTCTAAAATTGTTTTTGAAAATAAGTTTTGAGAACTAAGAAAAATTCTGTTTAGAGAGCTCTTCTGAAAAATTACATTCGAAAACCAAAAACATCAAAATTTGTTTGAAATAACTGTTTATCAACTTAGATAATTAAAAAAAGTAAAAATAGCTTGATTCACTTAATATAATTAATATTGACATTGTTTTTTATAATTAATATCTTATTATATTGATACAACAACAACACCATTATCCTATTCAGTGAGATTGACTGTATGTATCACACAACAGGATTGAGATATATCCACAACAATAACATGAGGGCGTGCACATCGGATGACACCGACGGTGACGTGGAAGTAGAGGCCATTGGTCCTTAGCACCCATGACATCGAGTCAATCAGCGACGGCAGGGACACAGTTTCAGTCATTGCTGGTGGTGACGTGGCGAACCCCATTGGCCATCGATACCACTGGCAAGGAGTTGGCTGGCGATGGTAGGGAGGCTATGTCGATCAGAGTCGGCATTCACGTGTCAGTGTGGCTGCTGCCAACGGGGACATGGGGGCGATTAGCGCCGGTGATGTAGTGTTGATGGTGGGTAGGAGTAACCTCAAACTTTTAAGCGAAGAAGAAAGAGTTTTTTCATTTTTAAAAACAAAAGATAAGAAACAAAAGAATAAAAAAACATTTGAAAAATATTTTGATTTTTTAGTTTTTAAAAAGAAGTTGCTATTTTTTGTTTTTAAAAAGAAAAAACTGTTTCCAAAACCAGGAAAGAAACAAGCCCTAATTATTTCCTTATGTCATAAACTATTTCCTTGTTCGATGTCAAAACCCAAGGTAAACTATCAACCTTTTATGAGGCACTTCCATCCTCTTAATATATAATCCGTTCATACCTATATGAAATCTTAAGAGTTCAGCATAAGAATTTGCCTTGAATTTTTATCCAGTGCAACGTAATATATATAACCAACAAAAGTACTTGCACAAGTTTCATTTGATGTTCATATACAGCCTCATATTGAGAATAAAGATTGGAATCAACACGTTTCTACCGAAATTTTAACCATATTTTCATCCAACAAAATCTGTTTTTCTATTTCATCTCATAGCCCATAAGTTGATAGATATTATTCTCATTCTTCACCCAAAACATGTAGGGGTTATACTGGTCGTGATTGGAAGCAACAGATAACAAATAATTCATATTTTTGAATTTCGTGAAAAGCTACTACTTCTGAGATGGAAAGCTACTTCTGCAAAACTGATTAGAAATGAAATGAAAGAAACGGAAAAAGAAAATTTGCTTCACTTGCTAATTCTTTACTCTAATCCCATATAATGAAACAATTGGCATATTGCATAAAACAGAAAATCCCAAATAAATCATACATGAGCAACTAAGAGATATATAGCTGATAGATAGGTCATAGAGAGATATAGTAATGTCTGGTAGTTAGTTGATCATTCTGCGCACGATTTCGCTAAAAAGACTCCACAACTATAGATAAATAATTATCTAAAACGTTATGGATTAGTTTCCACCCAAAGTGTTTGTTAAACTGATTAAAATTTTAGGATCAAGATTTTTCATTGTAGACGTTGTCATCTAAAATTACAAGACTTTTTACATAATTAAAATTAATATGAACAGGACCCCATAGCAAACTTCTAATTAAAATCATTAGTAGTGGGATTGAGCATAATATGAATTGTCTTACTAATTCCCAGACAGATAAAAAGGATAGAAGACAATCTTATTTTTCCAAATAGTCACCGGATGTAACATGCGTGGACATGGGCAGTTAGTATATTTTTTAATCCAAATCCATCCCTCCCCAAATGCATATGCATCCTCCTTGATCTTCCACAGATGGATCAAATTAACATGATAGGAAAAAATACTAATGTAAGGAGATATACGTTAAATAAAACCATAATTAAGACAGAGAGGTAACAACCAACGCAATTAATATCTCAAACGATAACACCATAGTAAGAATTAACAAAAACATTGAGCACCAAGGAAATTGTAGAAGATAAATTACCAGACAAAATTCATATAAATTATCATGCCACACATAAGTTTACAAGAAGTTAAAAACTAAAGATAAATTATCTAAGCTATCATGAATGAATTTCCACTAGAAATGTTTAATTAAACTTGCAATGTTATCATTACAATTCAGGATCAAATTCTTCGATGTTAAGGACATCAATTGACTAATACAAGGCTTTCCACGTAATAAAAGGGCAAAGTTGTAAGAGGAAGTTCTAATATAGAGCAAGCCTCTTAAACTTGTCAGTAGCACGATTGAGCAGATACAGAATTATTGTTTGATCATCATTATCAGTCCCATCAACTGGTACTAAGACAATCTCATTCCTCCAAATAGTCATTGGATATAAGCACTCACTCGGACAAGGACTGCTAATATATATTTCAGTCCATTTGCAATCCTTCTCCATCACCCACAAATGAATCAACGAAGGTACATCCCTTCCATAAAGGCCAGCAACCAACGCAAGTTTGTTCTCATACTCAATAAGACTTCTAGGAGAATACAATACATTAAAGGCATTCGAATCAATCCACACACTTCCTTTGATAGGTCAACTTAAAGTATTAGATTTACACCATCACGTCACATAGTATCCCAGAACATTACTCCATTAATAGTGACATTTTGACCCCGTATTGCTATGCCCTCTAGGGCATCTCCAAAGTCTATTTCCTTCCAAGACCCATAATTCAATGAGTATACTTCCACGGCTTTAATATCAAAAGGATGAAACATATGAATTCTCAATATCTTGTAATCATTATCAAAATGACTAAACCCAAATCCTAAATGGTCAATAAGTTCAGATTCAAAATAAGGTCTTAAATTCTCGTCATTAAGCTTAGGATGAAAAATAGTTCTGAGGTGCACCTCTCTGACGATGTCTCTAGTCGCTGGATTCCATATCAAAAGGAGACGAGGCTTTGTACCTTTCTCAACCATTTGGAGACAGACCAAGCCATTATTCGAACTCAGACCTTAAAATTGAACAATAACGAATCAATCGATGGTAATTTTTGAACTTTATTGAGTCCAACGTCGCAATCCTGATCACCATGGGGAATACCACCGTATCTGCGTTGGTACTTTTCAAGAAGAAATGTAGGGTTCTTGATGCTGAAGGTGGAGGTGGTCTTCGATGGAAGTCTTGATGACATCTTTTACCGAATTTTTCCAATATTTGCACACAAGTTGAATCCGAGTTAGGGATTTTAGTGGAAGCCTTTTGAAAATGTTAACAAAGATATCGTTAGGAATAAATGGTATGTTGGCTTTCATTGCCGGATCCTTCACGGTGGCCGCCATTGGAAATGAATCTCAGACGATGATAGAGGTCTGGTCGAAATCAAATATTAGGGCACCACCACAACTAGGGTTTTGAACTTTTGAAGGTCTGACTCCGTTGGAAGGCTTGAGGCTTTTGAAGTTGAAGGGAAATTGCTTTAAAATTAACAATTAATCAATTCTAAATAAAAAATTAGAGAAATTGCTTTAAAATTTTAAGTCAAAATTAGGGAAATTAGGCATGATTAATTTTAAATCAAAAATTAGGGAAATTGATTTAAAATTAATCAATGTTTAATGAAAATAAATTCAGAGTGACAATTGGCGGTGATTAGGAGAAATAACTTGACAATTGGCAGTGATTTGGGATCTGGGATCGCATTGTCTTCAATTCTATTGTGCAGAAATCAAGCTAATCACCGCCAACTGTCAAGTTATTTCTCCTAATCACCGCCAATTGTCACTCTGAATTTATTTTCATTAAACATTGATTAATTTTAAAGCAATTTCCCTAATTTTTTAGGGTATTTTTTTTGGATCGAAATTTATTTTGATATTTGACTAAGTGATTATGATTCCATAATTTATGGGATCTGGGTATGTATGGTGCCTTCAATTCTTTTTCTATATGATTAAGGTTTTAATGATTAATTTAAAGCAATTTCCATAAGTTTTTTTTTATGATATTCGACTAAGTGATTATGATTCTATAATTTACGTGATCTGGGTATGTATGGTGCCTTCAATTCTTTTAAAAGTTTTCCAATGAGATTTAGAGAGCAAAGGGTTTCAGCTTCTCCCAAAAACTATACCCTAGGATTTGAACTTGTGTTCTCTAATTCTCTTCTTCTTAGGGGTGAAGTCACTTACCACCTCAACTAACAACTTATTTGTATTGTGGTTTCAATTTTATTTTGCACAAATCAAGCCAAATCAAATTAAATTTGATTTATTTCGTTCGATTTTTCTGATCATTTATTCAATTAAATTATTTATTGGTTTAATATTTTAAGGGTCGATTTTGAGAATTAAAACCTAAATTGACCCTACCCAATATAAGATATCTAAATTTAGTAATAAAAGTCAAAATGTTTTGGGCGAAAAAAGTCATAATTATTTCTCCTAATCACCATTGATTTTCATTAAATTTTGATTAATTTTAAATCAATTTCCTTATTTGTTCAATTTTAACTCATTATGATATTTGAGATATATATTAATTTTGAGATATTAAAGATCATTCGCATCTCACAATAGGCGCGCTTAAATATAGAAATAGTCTTGTTTGATTGGATTTTGAAATTTGTTACGTCCTCATTGTATTTTTTTTATTTTTCGATTTGATGAATTTTTCAAACTAGAAATGTGTATAATTTATATGTACTTTATTTTGTTTTTTTTAAAAATAAAGGCTACCAAGATTAGACTCAATTGGCCCGATGAATTAGTCCAAATTGAATAAACAAAACCTAATATTTTGGTTGGGTTAGGTTGTTTTCAAAGTTCGTTATTCAATTTTTCCAAGTATTCAACTTTTTTATAGTTAAAACATGAATTTTTGGTCGGCTAACTTTATATCAAATTTCATTTTCATCCTTTAATTTTATGTAGTATCTTTTCAATTATATAATCCTAATAACGTTTAGGATAATGATTTTTTCTTGTGACAATCAAAACTAATTTTAAGAAATTAAACTTAATATGCTATTGTTTGATAATATTTTTAAGGAAAATACTTAGGTCAAGTTTCTTATATCCATTTCATCAAGTTCTCCAATCAAATATGAAAATTTAAACTATTACCATTTAATTATAAACCCATATGCAAAAAAATAGGACACATGGTCTTGTGTGATTGGGGAACTTGATGTTATGGATATAAGGAATTTGATGTAAATATGATCTTCTTTTTTTTAATATTTAACATTTCAATGTCGGTATTTTTTTTTTTTTTGTATTAAAACTAACAGGATTGGGTTTGGGTTTAGAGACGACTGAAAATATACACCTTATAAAAATTAAGCAACCAAGATAAAATTTTGTATTAAATCGTACAGTATCATACAGTAACCCTTTTTCCTTGAGTAAATAATTTAGAATAAGGCTAAAGTATATGTTTAGTCATTTATGTTTGCATCATGTTTCATTTTAGTCCTTTAAGTTTATAAAGTATATTTTTAGTCCTTCAATCTTAACATTGTTAGTCTAATATAACAGAAAATGCTAACTTGTCAAAGTTAAGTTATGACTGTGTAATTAAATACTGAAAAAGTATGCTTGCATTTTAATTTTTTAAGCATACAACGATTTATATTTTAAATCAGAAAAATTTAATTTAAAAGATTTAAAATGAAACCACTAAATGTTTAAGATTCATCCTTGGGACAGAGACTAACACTCATCCTTGCAAGTCTCGACACACTAACTGAAGAACTGCATAACAAGACAACCCTCAAAAACCCAACATTAAAATATGTGAACCAAAAAAAAAAAACCTTCAAAGGCTCTCTCCTTAGACAGATAACAATTTACAACAAAGAATAAAGAAATAAAATTCTCTAATTAAAAGAGGTAATAAATAATCAAAGAGGGTGAAAGGTGTAACATCCCAAAAATTTAATGCAAGGATTAATTTATGAAAACTAGATAATCAGCAAAATTATGGAACCTACGAAATTTAAGGAAAGTAAAATTAGATAAAGGGAAAAATTCAAACCTAGTGTGTGTAATTAATAGGATAAAAATATATCTATATGTATATTAAAACACACGCACTCAGACACCAACACACACACCCAAAACTCATGGACATTACACACACACTTGTCATAGGGGCAGAGGCCCTGGGCAGCCAGATTGTGAATCTCAAGTGCTGTGAGTTTGTGATAAGGGACCGGTTAGGCCGTTTTATGTGCTGCATTCCTATAAGTTGTATTGTTTGATGATTTGTTTTACATGCTTAATATTTGCATATTATATGAGTGATCTGTGTACTACTGAGATTCTTTTGAATCTCACCCCTTTTTCAATAAATGATATACAACAAAGACGTCCAGCTCTAAGGGCAAGAAGGTAATATAGACGGACGAAGAAGAGGTAAATAAATTATGGACTGTTTGGTTATCATTTTATTTTGGATGACTGTAAAATATTTATTAATAGTAGAAGTAGTGGTAGTAGTACTCGTAACCGTGAAGCAGATTGTATAAGTTGTAATCTGTAAGTTAGACTTTCGGTAACATACTGATATCCAGAAACCCATAAATTAACCATCACTACGCGAGCTATGGATAGAAAATGCTCTGTATTTTAAATAAATGATTTTGAAATTGATAAAGATAATGAATTTACAAACTAAAATTTAGACCATACATATTTATTTTAAAAAGTTTTTGAAAATCCTAAAAAAATATAAGATTAAACTCTGTCTTAAATTGAGACTTTAAATTGTTTTGGTTTTAGGTTTGAAATCATTATATATTTAAACTAATCTAAAAGCTTTAGAAATTAAGGTGTTACAGAATGGGAACTAGGATTATTTATCCTCCTTGTCTGGAACGTCCAGCAGCAACAAGGAAAAGGGAGCAGTAACGTTGAGCAAGAAGAAGAAAGCCTTGAAGAACTAAAAGAGAACCGATGGGGACTTGCACACCCCACATCCATGAAGGATCAGAAGAAAACAGAATTGTTGAGAAGCTCCTGGAAGTTTCGTTTCAATCGGGATATACAGGGTTAGGGGAAAATCGAGAGAATTGCTAAAAAAAACCTTGCAAGCAAATTAATTGTTCATTGCTACCATTGCACACGGTGGGTGGTATGTTGCACACGAGCGGATGATATGTTGCACACAAGGGATGGTATTTGCACTTTCGTAGGGATGCTTTTTGCACATATGGATGCTGATTGCACATGATGCATGCTTGCTTGCACATTGGTACCATTTAGCAATTAATTTGTTTAAATGGTATTTTTTAACCATTTTCCCAAAATCTTAAGGTGGTTTATTTTCTTTTATTTTTTTTAAATGAAGGTATTACAGTAATTTTATTATTGCAAAACAAAATAAAATACCCCTTTACTACAATAAAGATTTGAACTACTCTCACCCATAACAACAAATAATCAACTAGATTCCCCTAGATCAATAACTCACTTTTGTAACAAATCTACATCAAATAATAAGAATAATATTAATTACAAAATAGATAATAAATTTTACTATTTTCTAAAAGAAACTCTTATTCTTCAGCTTGATTTAAATTCTAAAAATTATATCTCCTAATATTATTTTTTTATTGAATCCAATTATTGCATAAGATGAATTCTTCAATAGTTTCCAATTTCCATTTTACTTTCCCTTTTTACTATCAAACTAAAACATTGAATATAGTTATGAAATAAGAAATCCTTTTCTTCCCCACTATATATTTTTATCATTAACTCACTAAGTTAATTAATTACATTTTTTTATTCCTTTGAATTTCTAAATTTTTTGTTCATGTCATTTTTCCCCTAAAAAAAATTCAGTCCTCCGACTTTAAATGCATATACAATATTATATGGCATCCACACTTAAATTAGCCACCAAACTTGCCAATAGTATCATAATCATTTCAATCAAAACAATTTATAAATATGTGACAGACACAAACATGCAAATATTTCCTAGAAATATATTTTTTCATGCCTTGATTGATTTTCTTTAAAACAATATAGTGTATAAGTCTTAAAACCAAACAAGCTAAGTAACCATGAACATCCCTTCAAGCTCCGGACAGAAGCCAGGTACATAGATTGAGACATTATCAAGTTCCTATTATGTGAATAGTATTTGGGGGGGGGGGATGCTAACCCATTAAATTCTTAAGTCCACAAAATTCAACCATCTACAACAGTAAAGATAAGTATCCCACAAAAAAATTACAACCAAATAGAACTTTTTCTAGCTGAAACAAGAACTACACTGTCAGTTCCAACTTGGTTCATTGCAGTCTTAGTTTCAGATTTTCATGACTTTAGCTAACTCTAAACCATTGACTTACATTATTTTACTTATAACTTATAAAAGAAGTCAAAATAAAATTACAAAAAAGTCATAATAAGTCATATATTCCATACACTATTTTACTTTTCCTTTTTCTTCTCTTAAGCCAACCAAACATATCATTGATTGAGGCTAATGGACAGTCAGCTCTAAAATTAAGGTTCAGTGCTATCCTAACTCCCTCTAACTGATCAATCATTATAAAAACACT
Organism: Albizia julibrissin; assembly: GCA_037074505.1. Lineage (NCBI taxonomy): Eukaryota > Viridiplantae > Streptophyta > Magnoliopsida > Fabales > Fabaceae > Albizia > Albizia julibrissin. The sequence continues at coordinate 11,494,304 of CM073480.1, read as the reverse complement.
AAAATACTTCATCTAGTAACTTCTAAGAAACAGAGTCTAGAGCAGCAACAATACTCCACAACAAATTCAAAAGTTAAGATCAATTATATTCTTAATTTGGACTCAAGGAGGAGGTTAACAAGCATAAAAATGCATTTTGCACATTCTATAAAGTTTGTTTCTAAGCAAATCAAGCAGTAAAATACCCACAGACATATCATATCACTTTCAAAGATTTGGATCACCAGTCAATCAGTAATAAATAGTTTTGCAAGTGAATAAGAATGAAACAATAAATCATTAGGAATATTCACTAAAGTCAAAATCAGACAATTCTATGAACTTATTGGGGCGCATTGGTACTGAAAAAAGTTTTGCACCAATAGGTCCTTTCCAGATTGGAAGAACAGGCTAGGTTTGAACTCTTTTAACACTTGATGCTAGACAATGGAAGAACTAATCTAACTTGGCATTACTTGTATTGACGTCGTAAATATCAGAATTCAAAAGTAATAATGGAAGACAAGTAGACAATGCACCGAACTTAGTTGGCTACATTAGGGGGTGAGTAGGACTACTAAGATGCACCCGCCACAATGATCACAAATGACCCATCAGCAAAACTTGAGCAAGAGTACCATAAAGATCCATAATTATTGTGCCAACAAATAAATTTTACTATTTTTTTGTCCGCAAAATATTTTCAGAATGCAAACAATTTATAAATAGGCAGGCAACACATAATAGGAATGACAATCACCTCCACTTCTTTTTCAGGTACACAGAAATAAAAAAAGACAATAACTTTCAGAGACCAATTTAATTTGAAGATGCACATGCAGGGTTTATAAAGAAACGAACCTTCCAGATTAAAATGATTTAAGGGATAAAATACGTTTACCTATGATATGTCTCAAACGCATGATCTATGATTTCACGACAACAACAAAATCAATTATTTCAAGGAGCATTAAGGACAATGGATCGGTCCCACGAATGCCATATGTATACATATTACAATAAAGGTAAAGAAGATGCTAATATTTGCAATTCTCCACCCGGCCACCCCCCCCCCGGGGGAAAAAAAACCCAAGTATACTTACATCAAAAGGATGGAGTAAAAGGTGTTACACATCACTAAGTAAGTTACACTAAAAATACTGGAAACCAATTTAATAAATCATGGCTTTGAAATAACTTAGATATAACATCATGAATGAACATAAAAGATAAGTCCCAATTACTCACCCATAACAGCAGATAATCAACTAGATTCCCCTAGATCACGAACTCACTTTTTTTTAACAAATCTACATCAAATAATACGAATAATATTAACTACAAAATAAATAATAAATTTTACTATTTTCTAAAAAAAATCTTATTCTTCAGCTTGATTTAAATTCTAAAAATTATATCTCCCAATATTAATTTTTTTATTTAATCTAATTGTTGCATAAGATGAATTCTTCAATAGTTTCCAATTTCCATTTTACTTTCCTTTTTTACTGTCAAACTAAAACATTGAATATAGTTATGAAATGAGAAATCTTTTTTTCCTTCTATATATTTTTATCATTGACTCACAAAGTCAATTAATTACATTTTTTTATTCCTTTGAATTTCTAAATTCTTGGGTCATCACAATATGGAGCAGATGATTAATTTTCACAATAGAAAGGAAATTGGATTCTCTATGACTTTCTAATTCAAAGCACTATCTGTAGAACATGCAGTGCCCCAAACATCTTTTCATCTCTAAATTAAAATAACTTTTTAGAAAGTACTCAGTAGAATAATATTGCAATTCCAAAAAGACAAAAACCAACATTAATCACCAACAATCTATGAGATCAACTATATGTACCACACAACACAACGAGATTGAGATATATCTATTATAAAAAAAGCAATTATTGACATCGGTGGCAAGGAGTTGGTCAACGACCGTGGATACGCTATGTTGATATGTATCCGGCATTGAAATGGTGGCAGCTGTCACCGGTGGGGCCATCATGGTGGTGGTCTGCACCAGTGATGCGTCGATGGTGGATAGGAGCAGCCTCAAACCTTTAAGCGGAGAAGAAAGAGTTTCCCAATTTTCCACAACAAAGATAAGAAATAAAAAAAACAAAAACAAGAAAAGATATAAAAATTATTTTGAATTTTTAGTTTTTAAAAAACAAGTTGCTATTTTTTTTTGTTTTTAAAAACACCAAGCTAAAATAAATTGTCAAACAGTTTTGTTTTGTTTTTAAAAACAGAAAACTATTTCCAAAACAAGGAAACAAACAAGCCCTAACTATTTCCTTATGTCAAAAACTATTTCCTTGTTCCATGTCAAAGCCCAATAGGTAAACTATCTCTCCTTTATGAGGCACTTCCATCGTCTTAATATCTAATCTATTCATACCTATATGAAATCTTAGAGTTGAGCATAAGAATTTGCCATGGATTTTTATACAGTGCAACGTAATATATATAACCAACAAAAGTACTTGCACAAGTTTCATTTGATTTTCATATATAGTCTCATGTTGAGAATAAAAATTGGAAACAACACGTTTCTGTCGAAAATTTAACCATATTTTCATCCAACAAAATCTGTTTTTGTAAATTTTCATCTCTCAGCCCGTAAGTTGATAGATATTAATCTCATTCTTCATCCAAACACACGTAAGGGTTCTACTGGGCCTGACTGGAAGAAACATATAACAAAGAATTCATATTATGAACTTCGTAGAAAGATAGCACCAAACGAAGAGAACACACCTTTCTTGTGAGGTGGAAAGCTACTTCTGCAAAACTGATTAGAAATGAAATGAAAGATAAGAAACAGAAAATTTGCTTCACTTGCTATTCTTTACGTACTCTAATACCATATAATGAAACAATTGGAATATTGCATGAAACAAACAAATCCCAAATAAATCATACATCAGCAACTATTCTTTATAGCTCATATTTAGGTCATATGGAGATAGTAACATCTGGTAGTTTGTACCTTCATTCATCATTCTGCATGATTTTGCTAAAAGGATGATTAGGAATTTTTTTTTTCATTTGCCTTGGGATCCATAATAAAAAATTTACTAAGGATTGTGTATAGGCAAACCTAGGATCGTGCTCTCTTCTTGGAGAGTCTTTTATTGAATTCTAAGTAATTTAAATGCCATGCAAATACAATAAAACAAGGGAAAATGCGTTTTTAATTTTTCTAATTAATGGTTAAAAGAAATTGCAATTTAGTTAAATGCGTATTTATGATTTTTTGTATTTTATTAAACTAATGCAATTATTTCCTCAAATATGAATGCATAATCAAATCATAAAAAATATATATACACATATATACAAGTCAAACAAGCAACAAAGAAAAATTCCAATACAGTCACGCAAATTCAATACACATATTATTTAAATAATAATCAAGTTTCAAACAAATATGCAAATGAAAAAAAAAATTAAATCAAAAACTCTCTATTGTAGTACAGAAATTCAAGGAATTGGAGAATAACCACAGCTTGTACATTGGAGAAACCATGGAAATGGAGACTCGCAGGAATCTGAAAATGTCGCTGGTAAATTCAGAAATCTCGCCGGAATCTGGAAACACTTTCCGGAAAATCACAAGTTCACTGGAAGAACACAGAGATGACCGATAGTGCTCTAGACACTACAAAAGAATTGACTTTCAGTGGCGATAAACTGAAAGTCAAAAAGTCGCCATTGAAAGTTTTCAATGGCGACATTTTATCGCCACCCAGTCGTTGCTGATACGACTGTCGTTGATACTATTAGCGGTGACAAAATTTGTAGCCGCTGAAAGTATGGTTTCAACAGCGACATTTATTGCCGCTGAAAGGTAGCTTTTGTGGCGACAATCAATGTTGCCACTGAAATTCACCCTTCAGCGGCGACTTTAGTGTCGCCACTGAAGGTTAGCTTTAGTGGCAACATATAATGTCGCCACCAAAAAGTCAACTAGTCGTCGTTGAAAGTGCATTAATTAAAAAAAATTCCATGTCAGTTGTAACATCCCAAAAATTTAATGCAAGGATTAAATTATGGAAATTAGATAGTAAGCTCAATTTTAGAACCTACAAAATTTAAGAAAACTTAAATTTGACAAAGGGAAAAATTAGGACCTAGTGTGTGTAATAAATAGGATAAAAATATACCTATATGTATAAATAAAAGCTTACTAACACAAGAGACAAACACACATAGCAGGTGACTTTCTTTTTTTTTATGCATGAAGACACACGTACTCCTCTTCTTTCTCTCCTCGTTTGCACAACACAACATACACATGGTACCATACACAAACACACACCTACGTACTCCTTCTCTTCTTTTCTCTCATTGGTACAACACACATTCTCTTCTCATTTGACCAGCGTATACACACGTTCATCCCCCAAGATAAATAAAACATCTCTCACCTCTTCATTCATGCAAAAAGTCCAGCAAACAAAGAGAAAAGAAAACACAACAGAAAATAGAGAGAGAAGGGAAGGAAGAAGAAGCTTCAAATCCTACATGCAAGCCTATAATCTGATATAGGTAAGTTCTCTTCACATATTTCTAACAATTTCCATTAGATTAGAGGCTATTTTCTGCTGGTTTGGGTGGCTGGAAGTAAGAAAATTTGCCGGAAAAATTGCTGTTACCGATCAGTTTCAAAACCAGCAATTTTGTGTCCGTTTTGCATGATATTTTTGATTCATTTTCTTCTGAAAAAACGTCCCAAAATCTAAGGAACATGTTTAAGAGTATGTAGAGTCAAAATCTTTAAGATTGGAGTCCAAAATCATGGTTGCATGTGAGTTTTATTAACTCTGTTTTGGTCACCGGAAAATAGAGTTTTTATTGGAAACTTTCAGAAGCTCAAACAGAGGCTACAGATGAATTTTTCATCTATTTCTTTTTTATATGGAAATTTTAGGATGTGTAGTATGAAATAGAATCAAGAAGAGCTCAATTTGGTGTCAAAACGAATAAGTTATTAATTTTTGAAGTTAGACTGTCAAAACTGACGTTTATCAGAGTCAGTCAGTTTCGTGTGGCTTTATGACCAACCAAATCACATCCATTATTTAAGAAAATTTACAGGGAGATAGTAGACATAACAAGCTTTAAAATTAGTTGTATAATGCATCATTTGGATATCTGTAGAGGACGTTATGATTTTTTAAAGATGAGTTTAGAAACAGGTGCAATCCTGAACGTCCAGATTCTAGTAGTTGATTTTGTGGTGTTTTTGAATTATGTAATCTTTCCCAATGACCATGAAAATTTCTAGAATTGAATTACATAGTCTTAGATTTAATTTGATATATATTTTGTGTTAATTTAATTAGTATACTAAGAGATATGAATTTTTGAAATCAGTTGCTCTCAAACTGTGTTTCTGGAAAACAGATTGTTTGTGTCGAATGTTTGGAAAATCAAAACTTGACAAAAAATTATGAAACTTTCCAGATTTAAAGTAGAAATTCATAGCTTTAATTTTACGGGTAGAAAATAATTTTTGGAGAAGTATATTAGGAGATATAGATTTTCAAAGTCATGCTATGTTTCTGGAGACTAATCTGGAATAGGGGTATTTCGGGAAATTCTGGGAGTAATATAGTAAATCTGGGTATATTTTGATATTTTTCAATGAAAATATATTTTAATAGCTTCATTTAGGCTTTGGACCCAGTCAATTTCTATTTTTCTAGAATTAGTTATGATTTTTCAAAGTTAACTGAAAAATCTGCCAATTTGCTGAAGAATAGTAAAATTGCACTATGCAAAATTATATAGTGTATAAGCCACTGAAACTGAGATAATTAGCAGATTATGATTAAAGATAGTAGTAATACAAGTAATAACCAATTAATTGTTAATTTTAATTCATAGGAACTGGTAAAAGCCCGAGCCGAAGAAAAAGTTTTGGATAAACAGTTGGACTGAAAAATGACCCATGTAGTAATTCTTTCTTTCATGCACTATGTGATTATTTATATGTTGTGTATTCTATTTTCTGTAACATGACAGTACCTGTGGCACAACATGCGAATAAGCCAGGGTCTAAACATATCATTTGACCATGGACACGAGTTTAGCCGGGGTTGCAAAGAGTCGTTTGGCCTTGGACATTATGCATACAACACGAGTTAGCATTTTACATATCATGGTGCATTGCATATTTATTTATCACATTTTATATGACTGATTGTATATTACTACTGAGATTCATTCGAATCTCACCCTTTTTCAACATCTAAAAATATTCCAGCAAAGGACAACGGCTCTAAGGGCAAAACCGTAATTACTGGCGATTAAAGGTCCGGTCCTAGCCAGGAGTTACATCTGATTATCTTTAGTTGTGGAATTTATTTATTTTGTACTCTTTATGTATTTTTCAACCTATATGAGGATTTTCTGTAATATCAGTAAGTACTTAATATCAGTATAGTTTCACTATTTCTGTTTGCCATCTGAACGACACATTTATTATATAGCGAATTTCAGAATATTAAGGGGTTTGACATTTTTGGTATCAAAGCAGTGGTTCTGGCTACAGTGTGCGTAGTTCTGGCAACAGAATAGTATACTGATATGCTTGATTATACAGTGACAAGAACAGCGAAGTGAATTACTTCGGCTGGTTCACAGTCAAGCCTTAGAGAAACAGTAAATACCTAGAGGGTAGTATAAGGATGACCTGGATCCGTTGGGTAAGGCCAGAGTGTGGGCCTTAACCTAGATTATAATCGCCAATAGGCTGACTAGTGTCAGACAGATAAGCTACAGAAAACTTGGTGGATCTCAGAGAGCAAATCACAGTGTATGAGTCCGAGTGCATGTATCGGCACTGATATGCAGTCCCTACACAATACTTTAATGCCCGAAGGTAGTAAACATGGCTTTTAAGATAAGGGGTTTGACATCAGTTATACACCTGTCACCTCACCTTCCACCTACCTCGTACACTTGTCATCTGCCACTATCCAGGTCACTTGCCACGTCACCCACCAATATTTTTCTCCCACAAGTGCTTCAGCTAGGTTCGAACTTGGGACCTCCTTGTCAAAGAGGGAAGCTCCTAACCATGTGAGCTAGGATGAATGTATAATTCATCCTAGCTCACATGGTTAGGAGCTATATATATATATATATATATATATATATATATATAACATCTCTCACACACACATGTATTATTTATAATATATTAAATATTTACTAATATATTTGTTTTGATAAATTTTATTAATATTAATACAAATATATATAATATTAATATATGTGTGTGCATTAATTTATAAATTAATATAATACCTAAAACATTTTTTTAAATTAAAATATGGATATAAATAATATAATATAATATATTTTTCATTTAAAATGTTCTATTAATATATTAATAAATGATAAATGGTTTAAAATATAATTTTTATAAATAAATAATAAAATATATTTACATATGTAAATAGCTCAAGAAAGAAAGTTAATTATACATTAGATTACACACGCGCGCGCACACACACACACATATATTTCTTACTTGGAATTATTTTTCATTTTAAAATAATTATTTAATTATTTTTGAAAGATAATTGCTAAAATTTTATAATATGTTCTTTTTATTATAAATATTTTTTATTATTTTTCACTTCCCCTCTCTCCCTATCATACAAACTACAAAAAAGTTTTCTTAGAGAAAAACATGTTTGCTCATTGTGTGTGCATCAACTTCATGAAGAATTGTGCAGTCTAGGTTCTCCAGTTCATTCACGTGTAGGGCTCTTGAGTAGTTAAAATTCAAAGCAACTGAAAAAATTGCTCAATCGTCATGATCAAGCAAAATTGACAGGTTTTGCGTATATTAATAGTCAAGCATCTAAAAATGATATGATTGAAGTTACTATTCATGATATTAACAGCATCTAATAACAATGAGGCACATACTTTTGGAGTCAAGAGAATTTGCCACCATGTTAGAGGCAGAGCCAAAAGCCTTGGCCAAGCGTAGTGAGAAGGAAAAGTCTCCTTTACTCACAAGCAGTATCTTCGTCACACAAGCATTATATCCTTAATCCTTCGTCTAACACGCGCCCACACGCGCACACACCCCCCAATACAAATATAATTATAATCTCTCTCAAATACACATCATACCACTCTCTCCCTCTATCTCTTTCATATACAATACACTATTCTCAAACTCTCTTTATCTCAAAATAATCTGAGGAATTACTTTATTTTTTTAATAATAAATTAGATCAATAAACATATCTATTGTTTAAATATGATAATTTTTTTAAAAAACTAAAATTTTAAAAAAATAATAAATAAGACTTTCAGCAGCGACCCTAAAGTTACCACTGAAACACTATTTTGGCGGTGACACAAGAGAGTCACCGTTGAAAGTTATACCTTCAGCGGTGATAATATAATGTCGCTGCCGATTACAACACTTTTAGCGGCGACAAAAGTGTCACAGCCGAAAGTCTATACTTTTAGCGGTGACACTTTTGTCGTTGCTGAAAGTCTAACTTTCAGCGGCGACATGAAAAGTCGCCGCCAAATGTTGTTGCTAAAAGTCTTTTTTTTGTAGTGAGAAGAATGAAGAAGGTCGATGGTGATAGTATAGAGAAGGCACGGTGGTGGTGTGTTAAGGTTCAAGACTACCCGGAATGTTAGAGTGAGAAACAGGGAAGGAACTGACGGTAAAGGTCGCTGGGGTTGTGAAAACAAGGAGAATCCACCGGAGGTAGTTCTGGTGGTATTCCGACAGAGATGGAGAAGAGAACCAGACGATGGTTCTTGGTTTCTCTTCTCCGGCGCAGTAGTGTTTGAAGAACTGAGACAAACCGGTGGTGGTTACAGCTTCAGGCATTGATGAAGTTGAAGAAAACCAATAAAGATGGTAGAGTGTGGTTGGAGAACAGAGCACGGTGGTAGTAATGGAGTTGCGGTGAAGGATCGATGGTCTCTCCTCTCCTTCCCCGATCTCCCTCCATCTCTCAAGCTCTCTTTAATCGCCAGTGGTGTTTGATGGATAATGGAGGAAGGTTGCTGGTGGTAATGGTAAAGAAGATGGAGGCTGCCGAAGACTCTAGGAAGAGGAAGGAAGAAGAAGATAGATTATCTTTACTCTCAGCTCAACGTCTCTTTTTAAGGATGGAAGAAGATGAATGTAATGATGATGCAGCTGGATAAAGATCTCTGTCTCTTTTCTTTTTAAAGGCAATAATGTCCCAGCTTCCATGTTAGTTGCTGCCAAATTTGGTCCTCCATCATCGCCAGCCAAAAGAGAGCAGCTAAGTGCTCTCTGGTCCTAGTTCTATGTCGGCAGGAAGAAGAAGAAGTGGTCTAGTCAAAATTTAAATTTTGACCATGGACCTTTTTTTGTAATTTTTCCCAATCCTCAAAATATTAATTCTAACTCTCCTGAATCACCAATTTCTTCCCAAAACACCTGCAATGCAAGATTAAGTACAAGATAGTATTAACAGCCCAAGAAATTATTTGTATGAGTAATTAACAAATTATGACCATTGTGCCCCTAATTACATTTAATTCACTACAATGTCCTTAACTCAAAATAATGCTTAGTAATGCAATAATGCCCCAGAAAATACATTAAAATCCCAATTTAATTATGAAAATTATATATAAAAATATGGTTCAATAAATTCCCTACACTTAGACCTTTGTACTCCTGAAAAAAGGCAATTGAGTACAAGATTTCAAGTCCAGATCATCGATGCAATTGAAAGATGAGCAATTTCATAATTAGAAAGCAATGGATCAATTAATCAAATTCATTAGGCCAACACTAGTCATAGTCAAATGATGTAAAGAAATTAGTTAACTACACAATCCAAAATATTAGAATGAAGCATAAGAGACTCTTAAGGTATTATTATTTCACTCATCTTACCTCATCAGGATAATTTCACTCAAGTTTGCTTGATCAACACCTTACTGTAGGCTTGTAATAACTCTAATATCTCCATTACTAATAGCAATTAATGCCATGAATCAAGAGGACTTAAAAGGCTTGTAATGATTGATGAAGGCTGAATGGAATGAATTAATTAAAGAAAAAAAATAGTTAATATGCATGTCAAAGTTAATGAATAGTCTCATAACACCTAAATAGCTTGAAAAACTCTTGCCAATTCTTTTCCAAATTCATCAACAAATGCCTTCTTGATTTTCTGTTGCTCTTTTTTCTTTTTCTTTTTTACTTTTCTTCTTTTTTTTTTTCAAACTGTAATTTTTTTCTTATTTTTTTTATATACATGGCATTTCAACATACAAACTGTTCAACTTTCTATTTGCAATTTACTTTGATTTTAGAATGCCATGAACACTGAATAAATGACATACATATAACATGGCTCAAAGTGGGTAAGCAAATGGTGATGAATGAGGGTTTGTGTTAGGTGAAAGGGTCTAAAATTGAATGCATCTTTTATTTCCATCACACTAATGCGAATGCCATTTCGAAAAAGAGTGAAAACAAGTTATAGAAGGTGAAAAAAAAAGTGAACATGCACACATGGAAAGAATTCAAGGCCTAAATAATCTTTCAACAAGGTTTTTCTCTAATGCTCCTTCCAACACAATCAATTGCATACGAAGCTAACCATAAAACATCTACTTAACTATTATAAGTGATAACCTTACAAACACAATGAATCAAAACATTACAATTAATTATAATAATGCTCGAATCTTAAATGCACTAATGATATAGAAATTCTCTTGTTTTTTTTAAACAAGAAGTAAGCAAAAATCCAATTGTGGGTTCATTTATTTTCCCATTCGCTTAAAAAGCAAAAAATGCATGGTTTAAAAAAAATTTCAAAACACTAGATCACATGAAAGGTCAAAGAATTTCTCACAAATCACATTTCCAAAGTGGCAAATGTGACCCTTTACCACTTAGGACATGCATCAAAGCAAATAATTCTTGATTTTTTTTTATAAAAAAAATTTGAAAAATTTCTAGTTTAAGGCATTTTCTCATTTTAAAAAACCAATTAATAGGATTCAAAATTTATTCCTCTATTATTCCCCCACACTTAATCAATACATTGTCCTCAATATGTAAAAACACTCTAAAGAGAATGCTAAGCAAGTTGAAATTGGTACAATGGTAATTAAGTAGTGTGGTGGCAAAAATACAAAGCACACAAAGGGAGTTCTTATTGTACTTGTTAAATAATGTGACTTCTATTTTTCTACTGGATTGTGTCTTTCCCCCACATTTATCTTCCTCATACAACAATTAAGCTCAAAGAATTATAGGATTTAGGAAGAAAACAAGTAAGGAAATAGACAACCAATGTTAGAGTATCTTGAGTCACTTGAAGGAGAAGTTCTCATCCCTAATGAGAATCATGCATTTTTCATGTGAAACATCTTCTCTCGCATTGAATTTCTTTGGTAGAGGTGGCTCAAGATCAATTGGAAGAGGTCCAAGGATATACATTGGGTGTTGTGTAATACCCCATTTTTCACCAAACATATTTATTTGTACATTCGAAATATATTCAGTGGAATAAAATGGTGAAAAATGATGTGAATGAATTTATGTGAATTTATAAAAAATATTCCAATCGCCAGTTACACGTAAATTGGTCGAATAAGGATATAAGAGACCGGTAAAGGCCTAATATGGTAACCAAAATTCATAAAATTTAATAACGTGGGTAATGGCCTCATTTAAGTGTCAAAATGGGGTTAAGCCAAAGAAATGGGCGAAAAATGATTTATTTTGATGAATCATTAAATGCAAGGGCAAAACGGTAATTTTGCCAAAAAGTGGAAAATAATTATTTTTCCTCAAATTCCCAATAATTTGAGTTAAATGGGAATTAAAAAGAGAAAAATGACTAATTGATCATCAATGGACTAATTTTGGTGAATTATGGTAAAAAATGGTCAAATAGTCAAAAAGTCAATGACTTGGTCAACAAGTTACATGTTGGCACAATGAGATAATTGGAGAATCAATATTTCTCTCTTAGTCTCATGTGATTTTCGGCAGATATGAAGCATGGAGAAGGGAAATGGAATTAATGAGAGAATTATGTAATTTGGGACCAATGAGAGCATGACACATGGCATAGTTAATTAATCCCTTTGATTATATTACTCCTTCCTCATGTCCAGCTGCTCATTCTTGATTAAACTGATCCAAGAAGAGTGAGAGAGGGCTGGCGAACGAGAACTGAACGGAAGAATGAAGAGGAAGCAGGGATTGCTAAAGATCAAGGTAAGGAGCTTGCACCTTAAGATTTAAGCTTCATATCTTCTCCATGATCTCTTCTCCTCATCTCCCTACCATTATTTTCCTTGATGCTCAGCTGAATCAAGCATAAGGAGGAGAGAGAGAAAACGTCTAGGAGAGAGAAAGTGAAGAAAATCAAGAGGTAACTTCCTAAACTTGTTCCTCTTGCTTGATTAAGGTTAGTAGAGTTGTTTAGGACTTGATTATGGTTCATTTGGTGTGAGATAATTGAGAAAAACGAAAGAGAGCATAATGTGAAAATACCTTTAAATCAAGTCCAATGATTTCCTAATCAATTAATATTGCGAGGATAAGTAGAAAGAAGGTGATTAGGCCAAAGAAAATGAGAATCCGACACAACTTTTCTGGGAATTTATTTTCCCTTCATTGTGTTGGACTGAGTAAATGAGTGGGAAGTTGACCAATTCGATGCTTCCATTAGATTCAGGAGGTCAAATTGTGTAGGGTCTATGTTGACCCCGAAGTAAGAAGAGGATCAGAGAGCGAAATGACAGAATTGCCCTTTCTAAGCCTTATTTGAGGGCTGTCAAGGGTATTTTTGTCATTTGGAAGTGATTTAGGCCAATTCAAGGTCGGAAATGAATTCCACACGCGAAAATGTGTAGGAATGACCTAAATCATGATTTTGAGAAAATACTGATAATAAGGACCTAACGGGTATTTTGGTAATTTGGCACCAATAGGCTAAATTTAGCAATGAAATGAGTTTGGAAAGGTATACGGATGAGTAATAACTCATTTGTAATGTTTGGTGATTTCAGGACTTGACATCTGGGTTGGCCTCAGTAGTTGCCTAAGCTTGTACTAAACGGGAAAGTTACGTAAAGAAGCAACCAGGTAGTAACCGTCTTCATATAACATTACATGCATATATTGTTTGTTATTATCATCAAAATGTCTAACATGTTTAGATTGAGCGGAGTGATCACCCGGGGTCTATTGCAGGCCGGGTTGACACTCACACGAAATGTTCATAATTGCACAAGCGGGACCTGGGGCCTATCTTTACACGGGTACCCCTCAGAGCCAAGAGAACCTGTCAAGCACGTGTCGGTCATAAGATTACATTGTATGCATTGTGCACATGCACCCTTCAGGGCTAAGAACCCGTCTAGCGCGAAGTCAGTTTATGAATTGCATGTTTGCACTGAATAATGTTTGATGATTTTGTTGATGATTTTATATAAGCGAAGCATGCTTGTGTGTGTTATCTTATATGTTTAATGACGTTACTACTGAGATTCCTATGAATCTCATTCTTTTCCCAAAACAAATCTCCAGTACAAGGAGGAAGCTCGTGGGGCAAAGAGAAGGTAAATGACGATGAGATTAGGCCGAGCGACGGGAGAGCTTAGTTTAGGTTGTCAAGTTTCTGTTATGTATTTTGATAATATTGTAAAGTTGTGGTTTATATATGAAATGAAGTGAAGAATGAATGTGAGGGTTGTAAGATGAATTGTGTATGAATGTGTCACTACTACAAATTAGGGATTTAACGTCACTAAAAGACGTCCCTTCTTTAAAAAGGGAAGTAAAAACTGGACGCGGTGGCATTTATGTAAATAAAGAGAAACTTTTTCCTCTTTAGGCGTCCTAAAAACTAAAAGGGACGTGTAAAGAGATCTTTAGGCATCCCTTCTCTAGAAGGGACGCCTAAAGGGTGCATGTCAGCCACGTGGCTGATATGCAACAAATATTAGGCGTCCCTTCTGTAAGAAGGGACGCCTATTGCATACATTTAGGGGTCCCTTCTCCAAGAAGGGACGCCTAAAGGTTTCCCTTTCCCTCCATATTCTTCATTTCCCTCCATAGCAGCATCTTCGTTCTCTCACGGTCACAAGACATTGCCCTCCTCCCTCTCTCAAAAAACCCAGCTGCAGGAACTTAGCCTCCTCCATAGCAGCATTTTCGTTCAATCTCCTTCCTCTCAAGATTCTTAAGGCTCTATCCCCCTTCTCGATCTGTCTCTCTCGCGTTGTATCCATCCCTCTCTCAGCGTGTCCACCACAAGGCCAGCAGCGTCAGTGAACCTTCGTCCTCAGCTCCAAGGTACAGCGCGCCTTATCTTTATTTAGGCAGCCATTATTTTCTCTGTTGCTCATTGTCAAGGATTTTGCATTGGTTTTTTTTGTAGAGTTGGATTTTTTTATGCGGTTATTTAAGGGTCTGAAATGTCAGTTATGTGTTCGTGCCTAGATTTTTGCTTCTCCTATTACTTTTAGAAAAGACATATAATATTTATAATATATGATATTTATTGTTATACTTGGGCTAGCAGGTTACATCTAAACTAAGAAAGACACTTGTATCTTTTTATGGCTTTTACACATGACATATATATATATATATATATATATATATATATATATATATATATATATATGTAGATAATTATAAAATATTTTGTAAGTGAAAAATATGTTGGAATTTGTTGAAAAGTGACTATTAAAAAATTATAAAACTCATTACTTGTTTAGCTCCGAAGTATATATGTAATAGAATGAAAAATGAATGAGATTAAAAGGTAATAATTAATTATTTCAAATGTGAAATGTCATATATGTCTGGAAATAAAAATATTTTTGAGAAATAATTGTTGTGTCATAATAATAATAATATATAAGTATAAATTTTTTAACACGTCTTTTTGAATTTTTTAGTTTAATGATGAAAAATTAGTGGATTGTATTTTTTATGTTTAAAATAGTTATATCAGGAAATCTCATTGTTGTCAATTATTCTAAACTTTAGCGTTATTGAGAATGGCTTAGGTAAAAAATGGATTATAGTTGGATGAATGCTTTGAGAACTAGTGAATAATATGAGAATGGGGTGGAAGAGTTTATTGAATTTGCTAGAAGGAATGCTCCAACAAAAAATGGGAAGTATTTTTGTCCTTGTGTGAATTGTTTAAACGAGAGTCGACGGGATGTTGATGATATAAGGGATCACCTACTTTGTGATGGAATAAATCTTCGATACACAAGGTGGATATGGCATGGTGAGGAAGTAACTGATTGTCCGTCTCACAAGAAGGAAGGAGTGGATGTTATAGAGCAAGATAGAATGGAGAAAATGATTCACGATGTCGAGGTTGAATCCTTCGCCCAGACACATGAATTTGACAGCCTGTGGAGTGATGCGGAGACACCATTATACCCTGGGAGTAAGTATACACGACTGACGGGAACATTGCATTTGGTGAACTTAAAGGCAACTTGTGGATGGACCGAAAGTAGTTTTACATTACTACTGGAATTATTGTGTGAGATGTTTCCAGAAGATAATGTACTTCCAAACCGTATGTATGAGGCAAAGAAAATATTGTCTACGATGGGCATGGAGTACAAAAAGATACATGCTTTCCCTAATGATTGTGTATTGTATAGAAAGGAGCATGCAGGTCTTAGTGAGTATCCTAAGTGTAAAACGTCACGATATAAAGTGAAGAAAGACGGTGGTTGTAGAGAAGGGACAACAAGTAAAAGGCAACTTTGAAGGTGTTATGGTATCTTCCAATAATACCACGGTTTAAGCGTTTGTTTGCGACTGCAACAAAAGCAAAGAAGTTGAGATGACATTCTGATGAGAGAATTTGTGACAGAAAATATCTTCGGCACCCGACCGACTCTCCACAGTGGAAGAAGATAGATGAAATATTCCCTCAATTTGGCAGCGAGCCGAGAAACCTTCGGCTTGGACTTTGTACAGATGGAATAAATCCGTATGGAACTCTTACTAGTACATATAGTTTGTGGTCAGTTCTCCTTGTAATATACAACTTACCTCCCTGGCTATGTATGAAGCGCAAGTACGTTATGCTTTCTATGATGATCTCTGGACCAAAACAGCCAGTGAATGACATCGATGTGTATTTGGCTCCTTTGATATAGGATTTGAAGAAGTTGTGGGAGGAAGGTATGGATGTGTTCGATGCTTATAAGAAGGAGTCTTTCAAGTTGCGTGCAATGATTTTTACCACGATAAACGACTTTCCCGTATACGGAAATTTGTCAGGGTATAGTGTGAAGGGTCATAAAGCATGCCCAATCTATGAAGGAGACACACACTTCCGACAACTTAACCATTGCAAAAAAATAGTGTACCTTGGCCACAGGAGGTTTCTTCATCGATTCCACCCATATCGTAGGCTGAGAAAGCGTTTTGATGGCTTACCAGAGCATGGAGTTGCACCAAGGGCATTAACCGGGGAGGAAGTTTATAGTCGGGTAGAACGTGTCAATGTGACCTTTGGTAAAAATCAAAGGACTGCGAGTGAGAAGAACATATGGAAGAAGAGGTCAATTTTATTTGATCTTCCATATTGGCATTGTCTTGATGTAAGACACAGTATTGATGTGATGCATGTGGAGAAAAATATGTATGACAGCCTTGTAAGTACGTTTTTGCACATCCCAGGGAAGACCAAGGATGGAATGAGTACGAGACTTGACCTTGTTGATATGGGAATAAGAGATCGGTTGCATCTACAACTAAGAGATGATGGTAGGAGGGCATATATGGAGCCAGCTGCGCATACGCTATCAAAAGCGGAGAAAAGAAGTTTGTGTGGGTGTCTGCATGAAATTAAGGTCCCACAGGGCTACTCTTCTAATGTTAGCAGGTGTGTGTCAATGGACGATTTGAAGTTAGTGGGAATAAAGTCCCATGACTATCACGTGTTAATGCAATAATTGTTACCAGTTGCCATTAGAGGCATTATGAAAGATGAAGTGCGAACTACTATAACCAGATTGTGTGTTTTCTTTAATGCTATATGTAACAAAGTCATCGACACTGAGAAGTTGGATGAACTAGAAAATGAGGGTTATATAATTCTGTCCCAACTAGAGATGCATTTTCCTCCATCATTTTTTGATATAATGGTGCATTTGGTAGTTTATTTAGTAAGGGAGGTAAGGCTTTGCGGTCCAGTTTACTTGAGGTGGATGTACCCTTTCGAGCGATACATGAAGATCTTAAAAGGGTATTCTAAAAATCCTTATCGACTTGAAGCCTCAATAGGTAAGCGATATGTAGTTGAAGAGGCAATGGACTTTTGTAAAGATTATCTATCTGGTAAAAAGGAACAGTCTCGGCATGAAAACAGGAGAAGTAAGGGAACACGAGGACTTAAAGTGAAGGCTGCGGATCGTGAAGAGGTGTTGCAAGCATACTTGTATATCTTGAATAATATGGAAGAAGTTCAGCCATACATAGATGAGCACAAAAAGACTTTGAAGAACTTGAATCCAAAGAAGAGTGACATGCAAATAGCTATTGAGCAAAACAAGATATTCGTTAAGTGGTTTAAGGAGAAGGTTTTGCATGAGACCGGTATGTCCGAGACAATCAACTGGCTAGCTTGGGGGCCTTCATTTCAGGTTGTTACTTGGATTGGTTATGACATATATGGGTATTCTTTCTACACAAAAGAGCAAGATGACAGAAGTACCATGCAAAATAGTGGGGTGATGGTTGAAGCTGAAGCTATGCACTTTTCCAGTTCGAAAGACAAAAACCCCATATGTGCATCAATGACTTATTATGGAGTTATAGAAGAAATATGGGAGATGACCTACAACAAGTTCAAAGTTGCTTTGTTCAAATGTAAGTGGGTTAGCAATGCTGTTGTGGTAATAGATCTACAATTTGGATTTGTCTCAGTCGATCTTTAAAGAGTTGGTTATAGAGATGAGCCCTTCATTCTAGCAAGCCAGGCGAAGCAAGTGTTTTATGTCACAGATCCTGCAAATAAAAATATGTCCATTGTACTTCAAAGCAAAAAACAAAAGTATGGTGATCCAACCTTCAACCTTGATGACACACCACCTTTGACAACAAATCCACCTATAGGAAGTGAGGTCGAGTTGGTAGATGATGAAGATTATTCTGCAAGAAATGATCATTGTGAAGGAATATGGGAAACAGTATGAAGTAAGACCTTTAACTATATAAAACTGTATTATGTCCTATGTGCTTTTTTCCCTTAATGTAGTTTATACAGATACCTGCAATCTACTTACCTCTCTGACAATGATTTTTTTGTGTCCAGGAATATGTCAAGTTCTAGTGACTCAGGGAACGACAGCGAGAAGCATGATGGAAGGCAAGAAGAGCCACCCACTCTGAGAAAAAGAAGGGGTGCCACGAAGATGACTGTATTGGCGAAGCGCCACTACAATGAACAGGAGAGGGTTTACATAGACTTTGATGCCAACATGAATCCAGAGGGTCCTGAGGAAGACCACTTCATTAGTTATCTTGGTTTTTTGGGTCGAAGCAAAGTCCGAATCATCTATGATAGTTGGAGGCAGGTTCCCAAAAAAATGAAAGCCATGATATGGTAACAGATTTTGGTACATAACTTTTGATACATTTTATGTATTTAGATCTTTCTTCCTATTCAAGTTTAATTGTCTCCGTTTTTGCAGCAAACGTTCGATGTTCCTGACACCACAGACATGTACAACCACTAGATGGGAGAGGTTCGTTTGCGCTAGAAGGATTTTAAAAATAAGTTCTCCAAGAAGTACATTAGAGGTGACAAGAGACATCTGGATCCTTGTAAGGAATATTCATATCTATCTCCAGAGGACTGGAGGTTGTTTGTAGCATAACGACAAGCTCCTGAATTTTTGGTAAATTTTTTGTCTTCAGTATGAAAATTTTTACTTTCAATATAGTTAATGCACCAATGACTTGTTTTTCCTTTTTTCCCTTAAACAGGAATTAAGTGCGGCGAACACACAGAGGCAAGAAGCAAATCAGTACTAGTATTGCATGTCTCGGGGTGGCTACAGGAAGCTGGAGCGGACGATGATGGCAGAAGAGCTGGAAAAAATGAAGGAAGCTGCGAAATCAAATCCTTCCATTGTTGTACAAGGGCCAGCTCCTCCTCCGTGTCACAAAAAATGGAAAGCAGGGAGGATTAAGGGTGGCAAATATATAAATCCGACTATTGCTGAGGATGCCTCGAGGATTGTAAGTAGTAATAGCATAAGTAATTAATTGTGAAATTTTTTCACATTTCTAGCATTTAAATTTTGTTCATAATGAATTGTATGCTACAGGACGAACTCAAAGAGCAGAGTAGCCAAGGTTCGTTCACTCCTAGTGGACGGATGGACATATTGGCAACGACGATTGGGAAGGCTGAATACCTCGGCTGTGTTAGAGGGGAGACGAGGGGAGTTGGTATTACAAAGTATTTTGGTAAAGCCTCAATATTTTCTTTACAAGCTGAACCCAGTCAATAGTTTATGGCTAAGCTTCGCGATCAAATCTGAGAAGAGCTCCGATATGAGCTAATGACAGAACTACGTGGTGAAATGAAATCGTGGTTTGATTTTCATCAAACAGAGGGTACTAGGGTTAGAAACCAGGATTCCTCGGCCTTCCTCAGTACTAAAGGAAGTCACCACCCACCGGACGAATCCCTTGTACAGCCTTCCCACACTTCACAACTCGTTGCCGAGGCTTTCCACAATCCAGAACCCCTTGTCCATCCTTCCCACACTCCAGAACTTGTTACCGCTCTTTTCCATAGTCTTGTCCAGCCTTCCTATAGTACAGAACTATGTGGCCAGCCTTCTCACATAACAGAACCACTGGGCCAACCTTCTACCACTCCGGAGTCAGGCGAATCGTGTATCCTCTATTTGGATGCCCCCATGATTCGTGTTATAGCCGATGCTCTCGTTTACACACAAGCTACCACCCACCATCAAAATCAAATTCCACCCAGCATCTTGCAGCCATCCCTATCCCTGACGTTGAGATTGCCACGATGGGTTAGGCAATTGGAGCTTTTATCCTTTGGCCTCAATATCTTATTGGCACGTTGGCAACCCCACCAATGGTAGGAATTATATTCATATCACTTGAAATTTATTGGCATCATTGTAATATAATTGGTTTTATTTTCTATGGTTATAGGAGGAGCAAGATGCGGTGAAATGGCCCTTTCTAACACGGCTGCAACATATTTACAAAGGTATTCGCCAAATCGACTTCAATATGCCTCCAGGGATTGTGGGTACAGAATTGGCGTATCCCTACACGATCGACAATAAAGATCTTAAGGATTTTTTGCATTTGGAGATAGATGCAGGATGGGTCAAACTTGCCATTTGGTTAGTTTTTCTTTTCTAAGTTCAAGATTTCATAAGTTCAATAATTCATTGGTCATTTTATTTCTATTTTAGGTCCTTCTACCACATATACGTCGATATGGAAAGACAAAATTTATACGGATTCTTATGTCCGGCAAATATGACATCGGATAAAAATGATGTGGCAAAAAGGACGCATTATGTGGTCTTCACAATGGCAGCGACCAAATTGCGATGTTATCTAGCGCCAATTGTTTAAGGGTATGTAGTTGTAATTTTAATTTTTGGGATGTTTGAGAAATAATTTTCTTCTAATCTAAACTTTATTTTAATCTGTGTATTGTTGTAGTTACCATTGGAGTCTGTGTGTTGTTTGCCCACACCTCAACAAAATCTATTGGTTTGATTCCTTGACACAAAATCCGTCTTCAACACGTTAGTTATTTCTTTTTTATTAATTAAATAAATGCTTGATTTAAATAAATTTTTCTAACTTAAAATGTTTTACATTTTAATGGTATCGCGACCCAAACATATAGAATGCTTGGCGGGTCACGTGAGGGTAGAGTTGTTCGCAAGCCAAAGTGGTTATATCCCAAAATATGTGGTTCCAATATAATTTAAGTTCTTTTATTTAGGGTTGTTTTAGAAATGATGTATGTTATTGATTTTAACCAATTGCTTTTGATTTATAGTGCCCTCAATAGCCAGGTGGTACTGAATGTGTCTATTATGTTCTACTTTACATGTATAATATCATTCAAAGTGGTATTATAAGTGATTTTCAACAGGTAATCAAATGATAATATTTTGGGTGTATTTTAATTGAATTTCTAAACAATCCTTAAATTTCATTGATTTCGTATAATCATATTTTCTAATTTGCAGATCTTTGATAATAATGCTGCTTACTTATATGAAGACATTAATTTGATCAGAGACTTGTTGGCTGGGAGGACTCTTCAACACGTTGATTTGTAGAAGTTTATGGTTTCCTATACATTTACTTAGTAGTTGTTTATTAGTAGACAACATTTCTGTCAACACTATAGTGCATGAATGTTTCATTAGAGGTGGATGTTGTGTTTTGTTAATTATATAATGCGTGCTGTATGTTTCCTTATTGTGTAAGGAGACTATGTTGCTGTTTGCTTTCAGAATGGCCATAAACAATACAAATAGCACCATAGTTTTTTAAAAAAACCTTTAGGCATCCCTTACGCTAAAAGGGTCGCCTAATGTGAACTTTAGGCGTCCCTTTTAAGGCAAAGGGACGCCTAAAGTCCGTAATTTAAAAAAAAATCTAAACGGGGACTTTATGCGTCCCTTTTCACAAAAGGGATGCCTAAAGTTTGAGGTTTAGGCGTCCCTTCTTTACTTTTACACGTCCCTTTACAAAGGAGTCTAAAGTCTAAATTTACTACGTCGCTGACATACGCGTCCCCCCATAAAAGGACGTTAAAAGTCCCAGAAAAAGGACGTTGAAAGTGTTTTTTCTAGTAGTGTGTTTATATGTGATTATTTATATCCAGCAGAGGCATTGTATAATGTTTCTAGCATTTTGTGCCACTCTGATATTTATAGTCGGTGAGTATTAGCTAATTAGTACTCTACCATAGTATTGGGAAATAAGGTATCACATGTTAGCTTATCCGATGACCTTTCCAAGAATGTGCATGTAAAGGAGATAAGGCAAAAGCAGTATCCCATCTAAAAATAAAAATAAGGAAAGATTCTAAGTGAAGTAAAGATATTTTAGGAACTAAACTCTCCAAGTAGCTATCACATCCAATAAAATCAATGGCACTCCCATCAGTAGGAGTGAGACAATCAATTAATTTTTGAAAATCATTTTTTTTTGCAAAGTGGAAGGTGCGGAATCCAACTTAGTGCTGGGGTATACCGCATCATCATTGCAATCATAAGAGGTGGAAGGAAAAAGGGTAGAAGAAGAAAGATAATATTTAAATTCGTTGCCACCCTACACTTTTGAATTTTCAAAAGAATTATTTTGCTTTTCTAAATTAGGTGGAAAATCAAAAGATAGTACTTGTTGGAAAGATTCATTAACATGTCAAATTTCATCAATCAAAATTTCAGAATCTTTGTCACCAACAAGACTACAAGGAAGTAATTCAATGCGAATTGCATGCATTTGAGATTCTAGGCAATGATCTTTTTTACTCAATTCAACCACTTTGGCATCCATGCAAGACGCAACCTTGTCACAATTGTCATGCTTACTGTTATCATTTGTACAAGGAGGTGCATTAATGGCAGAATTAACCACTTCACTAAATGCTTTAATTTCTTTTGAAACTCAACAAGCAAGTGGCATTTTTTATGATAATAATCTACACACATTTCACTACAAAAAACAGGGTAATTTCCAACAGAATTTGCAATGGAATAGAGGTTTTTTATGACATAATTCCATTGCAAACCATTTTGAGATGGAATTTCTGACAGAAAAAATTATGTCAGAAATAGTGTCGTCACAAATTGATTTGTGACAAAATATAACTTTCCGTCTCAAATTGTGGCGGACTTTCCGATAGAAATTCCAGTGCAATTTAAGACGGAATTTGTGACAAACTACGTCTGTGGCAAGTTTTGACGGATTTTTTCGTCTCAAATTGCGAGGGAATTTGCAAAGGAACTTTCCATGGAAAATTGCAAGGGAATTTTCCATAGAAATTTCCTTCACAAATTTACTTGCAAATTCCGTAGAAAATTTGCCTACGGCATTTTTCGATGGAAAGCTCTAGTCGGCAGCCACCACGTGTACCCACCACCGGCCACCGCTACCTCACCTCCGATCGCCTATGTCTTGGTCAACGACCATATGTCCCAGTCAACTACCACATGTCACCCTTCATCATGTGCCATGTGTTGCTCTTCGTCGCCCGCCATGTGTCTATAGCACAAATTGGTTCCATTTTATGGCCAAGTTGGGATTTAAAGCCATAACCTCTCATGCGCGTGCCAGTGCCTTTGCTAGTTGAGCTAGGAAGAACCTGTGTGATTTAAATGCAAAATCATATATATATATATATATATTTTCAATAATATATATGAATTAATAATGTTTTTTATTTATATTATAACGCCAAAAATTATATTATAATTTAGTAATAATTTAAAATTTAAAGTATAATATAATTAATATATAATAATTAGATTAATTTTTAATTAAATAAATCATAATAAAAAATTTTAAAATAATTAATTAATACATATTTCAGACGGAATTTTCCATGAATCAATTTTGTCAAATTTTTCGATGAAATTTCTATCTGTAATTTCGTCAAAAACATTATGTTAGGATTTGTGACGGAATTTCAGATTAAATTTCTAACAGAGGTTTTTTGGAGAGTTTTGTATTGATGTAAACCATTTTATGAAATTTTAAGTGCCCTTTGCATCTTTTTTATAAAATGTCCATAGAAATATATAAAATTTACATGCTGCTTGTCATAAAATAGTAATTAATATTACTAATTCATATTAAATAATGAAAAAATTAAAAATTGAAATATTAACTAAATTATTTTCTAAAAAATCACATTTATGTGTTAAGAAAAATCATTCTAGTTTAAGCTAATATTGGTAAAAATGAGTTATATTTCAATTCATTTTTGCAAAGTGAAGTTGGTATGGGTTATGCTTCCTTTTTTTTTTATCTCACCTGGTAAAAATAACTATATTATTTAAAAAAAATCACATTTATTTTTTAATCATTAATATCAATTAATTGATTTTCAATTAAAAATTATTTAATTGATATCAATGATACTATCACGGTATGTCATGCTTGAATTATTTTTTGATTATTCTCTTAGAAAACAAAAAAAAATTCATTTGATTTAGCATATATTAATGTTGATATATAGAGGCATAAAATCATAAAGCAATAATATTCTTTTAAGATGGGAGAAAAGAGAGGCTAATAAAAAAGATGGGAGAAAATAGATGAGAGACATTAAAGTCATTTTACTCATTTTTCAAAATTCTAAATTGAGTTAATGACTCGATTAATGATTTATTGAATTTACCATCTTTATTTAGCATTTCTCTATTTTAGGAAGCTTTATATAGGATTTTTCCAAATTATTAACATAATGTATTTTAATAATAAAATAATTAATACATAATAAATAGATTAATCATTTATTAATAAATCATAATAAAAATTTTACGATTTTAATTAATACATATTTCCGATGGAATTTTCCATGAACCAATTTTGTCAACTTTTTCGACGAAATTTCCGACGGTAATTCCATAAAAAATGTTACGTTAGGATTGGCGACAAAAATTTCCTACTGAAAAGGTTCGTCGGAAATTATGATTTCCGATGGACCTTTTCCATGGGAAATTTCAGTCACAAAATCCATCAGGAATTCTAATTTGCGATGGAATTTCTAATGGAATTTTTGCGTGGAAAATTCTGTCGCAAATTCCATCGGAAAATTTCTGACAGTCTTTGGACGAATTTTGAGACAGAATTTTTTTTCGTCTCAAATTCCATTAGAAATTGACGGTTTTTTTTGTAGTGTTTGATGTGCCACACAAGAACATGAAAATATGTCATTCAATGGATCACAATCATCCTTTGTACTATGAAGAGAAGCATTTTTCAACGGTTAAAGCATCATACAAAGAAGTAGGAACACATTCATCAACAATTACAATTGAATCACTACTACTATAACTAATGGGTTGAGCAATTACATTTGCAAGCATTTGAGGGGATTCCACAATTATTTCCTCATCCACCTTATCATTACTTAATTCATTGATTGCTTCATTAGTTAAAGTAGTAGGAGAGTCTACCTTTGTAACATCCCAAAATTTATTAAAAGGTTAAATTCCCAAAAAGAAAATTAAATGGTGCTAGAGATTAATCTTAGGAATTGAAAGCCAAATTATGAAACTTATGAAATATATGGGATCTTACATTAGACAAAGAGAAAAATTAATGCATAGTGTGTGTAATTAATAGGATAAAAATATACCTATATATAATATATTAAAACAAAACACACACACCCTTTTCCCTTGCTCCTCTCATGTCTCACGCCATGCACATACACACAATCATATAATTAAATAATACACACACACTACCCACATGGCGCGCACACACACATTTTTAATTAATAAAACAACACTCTCTCACTCTCTTAATCATACAAAACACACAACACACACTTCACATATTTCCATCGGCCAGCATCCAAAAAGAAAGAAAATGGAGAGTGAGTGAAAAAGAGAGAGAACAAGAGACACATAATAGAGAAAGAGAGATATATAAGAGTAATTGGTGCCAGTAGAGGAAGAAAGAAGATGCTACAAATCTCACACACAATTCCATAACTTGATATAGGTGAGTTTCCTTCCCATATTCTTAACTCTTTCTAGTTGATTTGAGACTATTTTTGGGTAATTTGGGAAGCATAAGAACCTAGTATAATGAATTGTTGTCTTGTGAGGTTTTGTTTTGGCCAAAATAGTGCATAAGGAAGGAATGAGAATTTGATAAATTTGAGATTTCCAATGAATTCTATACAAAAAATTATATGGGACTACATGAGATTATGATTTTTGGAATATTATATATAAGTCTAGAATTTTTAGAAAATAAGAGGAGTTGTTGTTCGGTTAGTTTCTCTAAAATCATATTGGTCGTAAAATAAATTTCGATAACCAAAACTGGTCCGAAAATTATGAAAGTTTTCATAAGGAAAGTAGACATCGTAAGATTTAATTTGATATATAATATGTATCATTTGGGTTTATAAATAGTGAGATATGAATTTTTAAAGTTAGATGATGAATCTGGAACGTTTTCTGGTACAGACGAGGTTTGACGAAATTCTGGAAATTTTTTAGCTATAAGTTATAAATTTTAATATTTTTACCTGAAAATATATTTAAATATGATCATATAGGATTTTGAACCATACCATTTGGAGTTCTAGATATTTAGTTATGAATTTTAGAAGTTAAGCTATTGAAACTGGAAAGATTTTCTGGCAGTGCGAGAAAAATTTAAAACTGGGAATTATTCATGGATAGGTGGTAGTTAAAAGTATTTTTATATTAAAATAGACTTCATAAGTGACACATAGAATTTGGAACCACCTTAATTAGATATTTCTAGGCCAATATATGAATTTTCAAAGATTATTGAAAATTCTGTCAGAATTGAGTAATAGTGCAAAAATAAAAAGTAAGGGTATTTTTGAATTAATTGGGACTCTAAGGGTCAAGCTAAATACTTAGAGTTGGTATGAGTCCATTAAATACCTATTGGATTTAATGTATTAGCTATAATGATAACCTACCAAAGTTTCTTAAATTATTTTAGAACAAGTAATAATTCGTCCGTCCGTAAATTATAAATTATAGGATTTGACATTTGCCCGGGACGCCTAAGAGACTGAGAACAGGAACCAAATTTGGAAAGATTTTCAGGTAGTACCTTATCTCTTATATCATATGTGATGCCTGTATGTGTACCATATCATCTGTATATGTGTGGGACAGATAGTCCATAGGCGGTAAGACCCGTTAGTACAAGTTACACCGGGGGCGTTTTAAGCCATGTAGGTTTGAAACAGAAAGCCTGTGACTGTACCTTGTAGGGGGCAGAGGCCCTGGGCAGCCAGATTGTGAATCTCAAGCGCTGTGAGTCTGTGATAAGGGACCGGTTAGGCCCTTTTATTTGCTGCATTTCTGTAAGTTGTGCTGTTTGATGATTTGTTTTACATGCTTAGTATTTTCATATTATATGAGTGATTTGTGTACTACTGAGATTCTTTTGAATCTCACCCCTTTTTCAACAAATGATATACAGCAAAGGTGTCCAGCTCTAAGGGCAAGAAGGTAATATAGACGGACGAAGAAGAGGCAAATAAATTATGGACTGTTTGGTTATCATTTTGTTTTGGATGACTATAAAATATTTATAAGTAGTAGTAGTAGTTGCGATAGTAGTACTACTACTTGCGACGCAGACTGTATAAGTTGTAATCTGTACGCTAGAGTTTCGATAATGTATTGGTATTCAGAAACCCATAAGTTAACCATCACGACGTGAGCTATAGATAGAAAATGCCCTGTATTTTAAATAAATGATTTTGAAACTGATAAAGATAATGAATTTACAAACTAAAATTTAGACCATACATATTTATTTTAAAAAGTTTTTGAAAATCCTATACAAATATAAGATTAAACTCTGCCTTAAATTGGGACTTTAAATTGTTTTGGCCTCAGGTTTGAAACCATTATATATTTAAACTAATTTAAAGGCTTTAGAAAATAAGGTGTTACAACCTCTACACTGATAAGATCATTACCAAATAGTAGAGAAGACTCGTTAATGCTCTTTTGTACTTGTTTTACTTCTTGTGTTTATATCAAGGAACAAAAAACCGGACCGGGCAATGAACCGGTCACAGCACTGGTTTAAGGGTTAATGGTTCAACCGGGGTCGAACCGGTGGTCAAACCGGTCATATTAAAATATTATAATTTATTAGTGGTAATATATATATTAATATAATTTTAAATTTCCATAGATTAAAATAAAGATCTTTAGGAAAAAAATGCTTAAAATATATTAGTATTAGTTATGGTGCCTATATTTATATAATGACATCTCCTTTCCTATAATTAATTAATTATTATATCCTCTCAAAATCATTTTTTTTAGATTTGTTCTTTTTTTACTTACTTTTCTCTTCATATTGGTCTTCAAACTTTCATTTTTCCCTAAAAAATAATGCCCAATAGTAGATAGAGGAATAAAAAAGTATATTTTATAAAAAAAAAAAAAGTCAAAACCGGTCAAACCGGTTGACCCACCGGTTTTGACCAGTTCAAACCGGTTCGAACCGGTTCACCGGTTTACACCTTGAACCGGACCGGACCACCGGCCGGTCACCGGTCGGACCGGTTGAACCGGCCGGTCCGGTCCGGTTTTTAGTTCTATGGTTTATATAGAAGTAGTCACTGAAGGTTTGGAATCATCCATTTATGAAATGGCATTTAGCTCATAAGCTTGGACTCCTTGTTCCTCCTCTGTAGGAGAGGAAGACTCTGGAAGTTGAAAATGAACCTTCTTGACTTTCTTGACTCGAGTAGTTGGCTAACATGTAGGAAATGGAGGATGAGTCTTTTGTGTAGTGTTGCACTTAGAAGTCTTTTGTGCAAGCCATTGCATTGTTTTTTCCAACTTAGTTTCTTTCTTCCATTACTCCGCTTCTTGTGATGGCTGAGTGAGACATTCAATGTCCTTGGCCAATCTCGCACTCTCTTTATCTTGTTGTTCCATTGTTCTCATTAGAAAGGCTATGTGATGGGCAAAGGTGTCCTTGTGTGACTATTCCTCATTTATAGTCCAATTCATTGGATTTTGGAATTCTTGAATGACTTTACCAATGGTAGGTTCTTGGTTTGGCACACATGGTTAGGAATGAGGTTCATAAGATAGCTCAAATGGTGGGTAGAGAGACTCAGGAGGTGGATGACATGGTGGGGGGAAGTGGGGTGGTATAAAGAAGGAGGTCCATGATATGGGTTATATGGTGGCAGAGAAGGTTCATGGTATGATCTATAGGGCGGGTGTGATAGGTGATTAAATTGGAATGAAGGTTGTTAATCAGGTTCGTGGTATGGATGGTGGAATGGACCATGACATTCTTGACCAATTGGACTCGTATCTTGACATCCCAACTTGGCTTGAAGAAGCTGCAATGTTTGTTGAATAGAATGGATGCTTTGAGAGATAGACTCTTTCTTTCCAATCGAGTCTCCTACTAAAGAGTGAGATTGAAAAGATAAACTTTCTTGACAATCCGAACCCCTTTTTAGATTCTCCATTTGGTCTAAAATGAGATCTAATTTTTGTTGCACCGATTGAGATCCATGGGAGACATTATCATTCCTCCCGGTGTAATTGGCTACAAAAGAGTGAGAATTGACAGGTAAATCTTGACAGCCATTAAACCACGCTATCACAAATTCAATCACACAATTCCCAATGAATCACAAGTCTCAAATAGAAGAAAACAACCTAAAATTCAAGAAAAATTGAAAAAGAAAACTAAAAAAATAATCTAGTGAAAAATCTGAAAAAAATTCAAGAAAATAAAGAAAAAATTGAAAAGTGGCTAAAACGATGGAATTTGGCAAAAATTCACTACACCCAATAGCAATGCTATTGATCTTTCTTAAAATAGCTCAAAACTTTAGGAAATCAAAACTCATAATTTTTTGGGCTAAATTTTAAAAAATTCAGCAAGCTTTAAAGAGAAAGTGTAACCGAATTTCAATGAAACTCCAACAATTTCTAAGTGTGTAATACTTGGTTCTAGCCATAAATCAAATTTATACAAAAGAAATGTAAATTAACTTGGAGACACGGTGAATTCAAACAAATGAGCTTAAAATTATATTAAATTTGAGCAAACAACACCGCACAAGAGATACCAAGGTAAGACAATACAAGAATGCTATGCAAGCTACCTAAATAATGCACAAATACTAATGCAACTTTTTTTTTGGATTTTTTTTTAATTTTTCTTTGAACTTTTTCTGGAATTTTTTAAAAATTTTTTTAAGTAAATAAAATAAGTAAAGCACAAATCCTAAACGATATGCAATAAGAAAATAAAAAATGCAAAACTAACAAGCTTCGCACGAGAAACCCCTGGTCAAAATAATGAATTTGACAATTAGATTACCTAAGGAGCCAATTACTTAGCTCCCCGGCAAAGGCGTCATTTGATTAGGACTTTTCTTTTTTTGGTTCGCCTTGGGGTCCATAATAAAAAATTTATCAAGGATTGCGTATAAGCAAACCTAGGATCGTTCTCTCTTTTTGAGAAGCCTTTTATTGAATCCTAAGTAATTTAAATGTTATGCAAATACAATAAAACAAGGGAAAATGTTATGCAAATCACAAAATAGCTAAAAGAAATTGCAATTTAGTTAAATGCATATTTATTATTTTTGATATTTTATTAAACTAATGCAATTATTTCCTCAAATATGAGTGCATAAACAAACACGCCACTCAAATTAATTCAAATCATAATACACACACACACACAAGTCAAACTAGCAACAAAGAAAAATTCCATTAAAGTCACACAAATTCAATACACATTATTTAAATAATAATCAAGTTTCAAGCAAATTATATGTAAATGAAAAACAAAATTAAATTAAAAAATCCCCTTTGTAGTGCAAAAATTCAATGAATTAGGGAATAACCACAGCTTGTACATTGGAGAAACCATGGAAATAGAGACTCGCCGGAATCTAGATATGTCGCCGGGAAATTCATAACTCCCATCGGAATCTCGGAACACTTGTCAGAAAATCACAAGTTCACTAGAAGAACATAGAGATGGCCGACAGTGCTCTAGAAGAATGAAGAAGGTGGATTGTGACAGTAGAGAGAAGGGACGGGGGTGGTGTGTTGAGGTTCAAGACTGCAGGAAATGGCTGCTGGAAATGTTAGAGTGAGAAACAGGGAAGGAACTGACGGTGAAGGTCTCTGGTGTTGTGAAAACAAGGAGAAACCGCGGGAGGTGGTTCTGCTGGTATTCCGAAGGAGATGGAGAAGAGAACCCGACGGTGGTTCTTGGTTTCTTTTCTCTAACGACAGTGATGTTTGAAGAACTGAGACAGACCAGTGGTGGTTACAGCTTTAGGCGCTGATGAAGTTGAAGGAAACCAATAAAGACAGCAGAGTGTGGTTGGAGAACAGAGCACAGTGGTGGTAATGGTGTTGTGGTGAAGGATCGATGGTCTCTCCTCTCCTTCCCTGCTCTCCTTCTGTCTCTCAAGCTCTCTTCAATTGCCGGTAGTGTTTGATGGATAATGGAGGAAGGTCACCAGCGGCAATGGTGAAGAAGATGGAGGCCACCGACGACTCTAGGAAGAGGAAGGAAGAAGATAGTAATGCGATGATCTTTGCTCTTAGCTCAACGTCTCTTTTTAAAAGTGGCTTTTTTTTCTAATATGGCTTTTATATAAGTCAAATTGAAAAAAAGTCATATTGTAAATATGATTTGTGTTTGGATTGGCGGTAGGAGAAATGATTTTTTTTCTAAACCTAGTGTAAAAAAGCTAGAAGTTACTTCAATAAGTTTTTAAAAAAAGCAGTTTTTTTAAAAAAGCCCAATGAAAGTTAACGTATTCATAAATGTGTCTGCAGATATCAAATGGGTTTTTGCCTCCCAAATGAGAGCTTTTTCCCCTCCTAATGAGTTTCCAAACAGGCCCTTAATTCACTACAAATATCCTTAACTCAAAATAGTGTTTAGTAATGCAATAATGCCCCAAAAAATCCATTAAAATCCCAATTTAATTATGAAAATTTTATATAAAAAATATGGTTTAATCAAAGGGCCCCACAACTATAGACAAACAATTATCTAAATTATTATGATTATTTCACTAAAACAAAAACTATTGTGGACTAATTTCCACCAAAATGTCTATTAAACAGAGTAAAATTTAGGACGATCAAGGTTCTTCATTGGTAATGTTGTCAACAAAGAAAAGAAAGAATAAGATCAGAATTTTAATGAGTTGAAGGAAAAGAAATAATAGGATAAGAATTCCAATTAGGAAGAAATTGTAAGGTGCTTTAGGATGGGGGTGCCAAGTAGATGCTAAGTGTAATATACCAAAATTTATTCAAAGGCTAAGGATTAATTTATGGGAGTTAGATAGTAAGCCAAATTATGAAACCTATGAAATATAAGGGATCTTAAATTAGACAAAGGGAAAAATAAAGACCTAGTGTGTGTAATTAATAGGATAAAAATATACCTATATATATATATATATATAATAATTAAAACACACACACCCTCTTCCCACACATCACACGCATTTCATGCACACACAATTAACTAATTAAATCCACACACACTACACACATGGCACATACATACACATTTTTAATTATTAAAAAAAAACATCATACTCTCTCTCATTCTCTTAATCACACGAACACACACACACTCCTCATTTTCCATTCTCTTCAGCCAATATCCAAAAAGAAAGAAGAGAGAGAGTGAGTGAAAAAGAGAGAGAGAAAGAGACACATAATAGAGAAAGAGAGATACGTAAGAGTGATCGGTGCTACTAGAGGAAGGAAGAAGTGGTTACAAATTCTACATACAAATTCATATCCTAATATAGGTGAGTTCCCTTTTCATGTTTTTAACTCTTTCTAGTTAATTTGAGGCTATTTTTGGGTAGTTTGGGAAGTATAAGAACCTAATATAATGAATTGTTGTCTTGTGAGGTTTTGTTTTGGGCAAAATAGTACATAAGGAAGGAATGAGAATTTGATAAATTTGAGGTTTCCAATGAATTCTATACGAAAAATTATATGGGAATACATGAGATTATGATTTTTGGATGATTATATATAAGTCTAGAATTTTTAGAAAATAAGAGGAGTTGCTGTTTGGTTAGTTTCTCTGAAATCATATTGGTTGTAAAATAAATTTATGTAACCAAACCTGGTCAGAAAATTATGAAAGTTTCCATAAGGAAAGTATACATCTTAAGCTTTAATTTGATATATAATATGTATCATTTGGGTTTATAAATAGTGAGATATAAATTTTTAAAGATAGATGATGAATCTAGAACATTTTCTGGTACAGACGAGGTTTGACGAAATTCTGGAAATTTTTTAGCTATAATTTATAAATTTTAGTATTTTTACCTGAAAATATATTTAAATATGATCATATAGGATTTTGAACCATACCATTTGGAGTTCTAGATATTTAGTTATGAATTTTAGAAGTTAAGCTATTGAAACTGGAAAGATTTTCTGGCAGTGCGAGAAAAATTTAAAACTGGGAATTATTCATGGATAGGTGGTAGTTAAAAGTATTTTTATATTAAAATAGACTTCATAAGTGACACATAGAATTTGGAACCACCTTAATTAGATATTTCTAGGCCAATATATGAATTTTCAAAGATTATTGAAAATTCTGTCAGAATTGAGTAATAGTGCAAAAATAAAAAGTAAGGATATTTTCGAAATAATTGGGACTCTAAGGGTCAAATTAAATACTTAGAGTTGGTATGAGTCCATTAAATACCTATTGGATTTAAGGTATTAGCTATAATGATAACCTACCAAAGTGTCTTAAATTATTTTGGAATAAGTAATAATTCGTCCGTCTGTAAATTATAAATTATAGGATTTGACATTTGCCCAGGACGCCTAAGAGACTGAGAACAGGAACCAAATTTGGAAAGACTTTCAGGTAGTACCTTATCTCTTATATCATATGTGATACCATGTATGTGTACCATATCATCTGTATATGTGTGGGACAGATAGTCCATAGGCGGTAAGACCCGTAAGTACAAGTTACACCGGGAGTTACCCGGGGGCGTCTTGAGTCAGGTAGGCTTAAGGCAGAAAGCCCGTGACTGTACCTTGTATGGGGCAGAGGCCCTGGGCAGCCAGATTGTGAATCTCAAGCGCTGTGAGTCTGTGATAAGGGACCGGTTAGGCCCTTTTATGTGCTGCATTTCTGTAAGTTGTGTTGTTTGATGATTTGTTTTACATGCTTAGTATTTGCATATTATATGAGTGATCTGTGTACTACTGAGATTCTTTTGAATCTCACCCCTTTTTCAACAAATGATTTACAGCAAAGGCATCCAGCTCTAAGGGCAAGAAGGTAATATAGACGGACGAAGAAGAGATAAATAAATTATGGACTGTTGGTTATCATTTTAATTTGGATGACTGTAAAATATTTATAAGTAGTTGTAGTAGTGATGGTAGTACTAGTACTCGCGATGCAGACTGTATACATTGTAATCTGTACGCTAGACTTTCGATAACGTATTGGTATCCAGAAACCAATAAGTTAACCATCACGACGCGAACTATAGATAGAAAATGCCATGTATTTTAAATAAAAGATTTTTAAACTGATAAAGATAATGAATTTACAAACTAAAATTTAGACCATACATATTTATTTTAAAAAGTTTTTAAAAATCCTATACAAATATAAGATTAAACTTTGTCTTAAATTGAGAATTTAAATTGTTTTGGTCTCAGGTTTGAAACCATTATATATTTAAATTAATCTAAAGGCTTTAAAAATTAAGGTGTTACACTAAGTAGGATTAATTAATAGGTTAAAGTGATTTCAAGGTGCATCTAGCACTGCTCTTAAGTATTTAATGGTGCAATTTTATCTCTAATATATTAAAAACTGATAAATTTCACCCCAATTTAATGCTTCACAAGTCGATTTGCCACTTGCCACCCAATCCTCCTCTCTCATCCTCCCTCAACCAACCAAGCAAACCTTCGTCCCTTGTAGTTTGGAGAGGTTTAGAATTGTGATTTCCATTATTCTTCAGCTCCATCAATTAGTTTTGCACCCCAGCCATGGCTACTTTCTTTCTTTTTGTCCTCTCAATAAAATAACAAGAGTGAATCCGATCTTGAAAGACTTCTTTTTTTAAAAACAAAATTATGCCAGGAATCAAACTTCAACAAAACGAGCTTTTTCCGTTGTTCGTGCCAGAGGTCAGGTTTGTGCAAATTGGAGGAGGTGGGCGTGTGGGTTGCAAGCATTTATAAGTTGTTAAATTGAATTGAGATTGATCTATTTTTAATGTATCAAACAAAATACTTGACGGTACTGGATGCATCATACACTTTAACTCTTAATTAACTAAAGATAATCCATATTACAAGTAATACATACATGCATGCATGCATATATATATATTCCATGGAATCGAATTATATATGAAAAAGGCAGTTAGACAGTGTTTGGTTCAACGCAAATGAGAGGAAATGTTATAACGACCACTTGTTTAGGTTGGAAAGTGCCCATATGAGGGGCACTGGAATAACCATGTATTCAGGGAGAATTGAAGGGTTTTGATGGCTGAGTGGTGGATGAGAGATGATTTTATGAGACTTTCCCAATCTTTTAATGGAAGGATATTCATAAAAATTATTAACATGATATGGGAAAAAAATAATGTACGGATATATATGTTATATATAACTCTAATTAAGGTAGAGAGGTAATATCCAATACAATTTATTAACCAATGAATTCAAACCTCAGACGTTAAAACCAGTGTAAGAATTAATAAAACACTGAACACCAAAGAAATTGTAGAAGATAGATTACCAGATAATATTCATATAAATTAATATTATATTCCACACATAACTTTACCAGAAGAATTTAACAACTAAAGATAAATGATATAAGCTATATCATGAATAAATTCCCACCAAACGTGTATAATTAATGTAAACTTGCAATGTAATCATTAAAATTCAGGATAAAAATTCTTCAATGTTAAGGACATCGTTTGACAAATTCAAAGCTTTCCACATAATTAAAATACCAATTTCAATGCCTCTTTAAATGCAAGACAAATGTCTTCTTTTCCCTCCTTGGCCAAAGTTGTAAGAGCAAGATCTAATGTAGAGCACGCCTCTTAAACTTGTTAGTAGCAAGATTGAGCAGATAGAAAATTATTATTTGACCATGATTCTTAGTCGGATCAACAAGTTCTAAGACAATCTCATTCCTCCAAATAGTTACTGGATCTAAGAAATTGCATGGACAAGGGCAGCTAGTAAATATTTTAGTCCATTTACATGTATCCTTCTCCTTCACCCACAAATAAATCAAATTAGGTATATTCGATCTACCAAGGCAAGCAACCACAGCAAGTTCGTTCTCATACTCAATAAGACATCTAGGAGAATCCAATATATTATAAGGCATTGGTATCAATGCACACCCTTTCGTTTTTTTTTTTTGGTAGGATTTTTCTTTTTTTTTGTGGGAATGCACTCACTTTCTTTGACAGGTCAACTGAAAGTATTAGATCTTTATCACCACGCCAAATACCATCCCAAAACATTACTCCATTAATAGTGACATTTCCACCACGCTACATTAATATGCCCTCTAAGTCATCTCCAAAATATACTTCCTTCCATGACCCGTAATTCAACGAATACACTTCCATGGCTCTATTATCATAGTGATCATGAAAAATGAATTCTCACTGTCTTGTAATCATTATCAATAGAACTGAATACAAATCCTAAACGATCAGTATATCGAGATTGAAAATAAGTTATGAAATAAGGTCCTAAATCCTTGTTAATATGCCCAGAATTAAAAATAGTTCTGAGGCGCACCTCTCTGATGTCTCTAGTCACTGGATTCCATATCAAAAGGAGATGGGGATTTGTATCTTTCTCAACCATTTCGAGACAGACCAAGCCTTTACTCGAACTCACGACCTCAAAATTGAACAGTAACGAATCAAGCGATGGTAATTTTTTAACTTTATTGAGTCCCATGTCGCAATCCTGATCACCAAGGGGAATAGCACCGTTTCTGCGTTGGTACTGTTCAAGAACAAATGTAGGGTTCTCGAAGCTGAAGTGGTGGAGGTGGTCTTCGATGGAAGTCTTGATGACATCTTTTACCAAAAGTTTCCAATCTTTGCACACAAGTTGAATCCGAGTTAGGGATCTTAGCGGAAGTCTTTTGGAAATGTTAACAAAGATATCATTGGGAATAAATGGTATGTTGGCTTTCATTGTCAGCTTATTCACGGTGGCCGCCCTTGGATAAGGAGTCTCAGCGGAAGATAGAATATTAGGGCACCACTGCAACTAGGTAGGGTTTTTGAACTTTTTGACGGTGTGACTTCGTTGCAAGGTTTGAGGCCTTTTGTAGTTGAAGGTTTATGGGATCTGGCTACTTACTGTCTTCAATTCATTTTTGCAGTAATCAAGCCAAATCAGTTTTCGGTTCTTTATTCAATTAATTTTTTTTATAATACTATAGGATTCGACTTCGGAATAAAACATCTAAATTGACAAAAGCCAATCCAAGAGGATTATATTTTTTTGGAAAAAAGGTTATATATAAATTATATATATAATATCTAAGAGAAATCACACCAAAGTCCCAACCAAAGAAAATAATATCATAAAAGTCTTATAACATATGGCTCTTCTATTTGTCAATGATGACTCTTCTACCTGTTATTAATAAGTTATGAAACTTTTCTAATATTATTTTCCTTAATCGGGACATTAGTGTGATTTTCCCTATTACATCTAAGTAATAAAAGTCAAAATTTCATTTGAGAAAAAAATTCATATTATTATTATTTATCCTAATCACCGCCAATTGTCTTTCTGAATTTATTTTTATTACATATTGATTAATTTTAAAGCAATTTCCCTAATTTATTATGATATTAAATATTTCAACTGAATGTCATTTGACTAAGTGATTATTATTCCATAATTTACGGG
Organism: Albizia julibrissin; assembly: GCA_037074505.1. Taxonomy (NCBI): domain Eukaryota; kingdom Viridiplantae; phylum Streptophyta; class Magnoliopsida; order Fabales; family Fabaceae; genus Albizia; species Albizia julibrissin. The sequence continues at coordinate 11,456,495 of CM073480.1, read as the reverse complement.
ATCTGGTTACCTAATGTGTCTTTAATTCTATTGTTCAGAAATCAAGCCAAATCAAATTAAGTTTGATTTATTTATTGGTTCTTGTTTTATGTTTCTTTATTCAATTAAAATATATATATAATATGTTAAGTTCGATTTTGAGAATAAAATACCTAAATTGACAAAACCCAATCAAAGAGGATTATATTTTGGGAAAATCCAACTAAAAGTCTTTCAAAATACTCAAATCCTTAATCAGATCTCTAAATTTAACAAATTCAAGTTAGGCTAAGTAGCACAATTTAAGATTTTAGAAATGAGTGATTTTACTTGTAACACCTTATTTTCTAAAGCCTTTAGATTAGTTTAAATATATAATGGTTTCAAACCTGAGACCAAAACAATTTAAATTCCAAATTTAAGACAGAGTTTAATCTTATATTTGTATAGGATTTTCAAAAAAATTTTAAAATAAATATGTATGGTCTAAATTTTAATTTGTAAATTCATTATCTTTATCAGTTTCAAAATCGTTTATTTAAAATACAGAGCATTTTCTATCTATAGCTCGCGTCGTGATGGTTAACTTATGGGTTTCTGAATACCAATGCGTTATTGAAAGTCTAGCGTACGGATTACAACTTATACAGTATGCATCGTGAGTACTAGTACTACTATCGCTACTACTACTACTTATAAATATTTTACAGTCATCCAAAATAAAATGATAACCAAACAATCCATAATTTATTTGCCTCTTCTTCATCCGTCTATATTACCTTCTTGCCCTTAGAGCATGACGCCTTTGCTGTATATCATTTGTTGAAACAGGGATGAGATTCAAAAGAATCTCAGTAGTACACAGATCACTCATATAATATGTAAATACTAAGCATGTAAAACAAATCATCAAACAACACAACTTACAGAAATGCAACACAAAAAAGGGCCTAACTGGTCCCTTATCACAGACTCACAGCGCTTGAGATTCACAATCTGGCTGCCCAGGGCCTCTGTCCCATACAAGGTACAGTCATAGGCTTTCTGTCTTAAACCTACCTGGCTTAAGACGCCCCTGGATAACTTCCGGTGTAACTTGTACTTACGGGTCTTACCACCTATGGACTATCTGTCCCACACATATACATATGATATGGTACACATACATGGCATCACATATGATATAAGAGATAAGGTACTACCTGACAGTCTTTCCAAATTTGGTTCTTGTTCTCAATCTCTTAGGCGTCCCGAGCAAATGTCAAATCCTATAATTTATAATTTACTTGACGGGCGAATTATTACTTATTCCAAAATAATTTAAGACACTTTGGTAGGTTATCATTATAGTTAATACCTTAAATCCAATAGGTATTTAATGGACTCATACCAACTCTAAGTATTTAACTTGACCCTTAGAGTCCCAATTATTTCAAAAATACCCTTACTTTTTATTTTTGCACTATTACTCAATTCTGTCAGAATTTTCAATAATCTTTGAAAATTCATATCTTGGCCTAGAAATATCCAATTAAGGTGGTTCCAAATTCTATGTGTCACTTATGAAGTCTATTTTAATAGAAAAATACGTTTCACTACCACCTATCCATGAATAATTCCCAGTTTTAAGGTTTACTCGCACTGCCAGAAAATCTTTCCAATTTCAATAGCTTAACTTCTAAAATGCATAACTAAATATCTAGAACTCCAAATGGGATGCTTACAAATCCTATATGATCCTATATAAGTATGTTTTTAGGGAAAAATATTACCATTTAGATATTATAGCCACAAAATTTCCATAATTTCATCAAACCCCATCTGTACCAGAAACCATTCCAGATTCATCATCTAACTTTAGAAATTCATATCTCACTATTTATAAACTTAAATGATATATATTATATATCAAATTAAAGCTTAGGATGTCTACTTTCGTTATGAAAAATTTCATAATTATCGGAATAGGTTTGGCCACCGAAATTTATTTTAGAACCAATCTGATTCTAGAGAAACTAACCAAACAGCAGTAACTCTTATTTTCTAAAATTTCCAGACTTATATATAATCATCCAAAATAACCTCAAATTAACCAGAAAGAGTTAAAAATATGGGAAGAAAACTCACCTATATCAAGATATGGAATTATATGTGGAATTTGTAGTCACTTCTTCCTTCCTCCAATGACACCTATCACTCTTATGTCTCTCTTTTGCTCTATTATGTTTCTCTTGGTCTCTCTCTCTCTCTTTCACTCACTCTCTCTTTTCTTTTCCTTGGCTGCCGAAAGTGAAATAATGGAGAGGTGAAAGGGTGTTTTAAAAAAATGAAAGTGTGTGTGTGTGACACATGGGTATTAAATTAATAAGTGTGTGTGTGTGATTACGTGAGAAGTGAAAGAAACATGGAGAGGGAGTATGTTTATTTAATTAATTGAATGTGTGTGCGTGTGTCTCATGTGAAGCAAGGGAAAGAGTGTGTGTGTTTAATAATATATATATATATATATATATATATATATATATATATATATGTATATTTTTATCCTATTAATTACACACACAATGCCGAAATTTTTCGCTTTGCCTAATTTAAGATCCCATATATTTCATAGGTTTCATAATTTAGCTTTCAATTCCCAAGATTAATCTCTAGCACCATTTAATTTTCTTTTTGGGAATTTATTCTTTTAATAAATTTTGGGATGTTAAATTACTTATATGCCCTCTTCTTCCTACCCTTTCCATCTTCTATATATCTCCCGTCTCATTCTCTTCTTTTTGTACTCCCTCATACACCTGAAACATGCTCTATGCTGTCTATTGCACCAGACCCATCAGATTGCCTCGTTGATTTGGTGTTGCCAAAAGAAACAAACTTTGAGTGGATGTGATCCGTGAAGAATGCAAATACGCATTGCTCAACTTTCTCTTTCTGATTCATATTTTTGTTTTGCGAAAGATTTAGTTCACTTTATGCCCATTTTCCCCTGTACCAGATTTTGTTTGTGGAAGGTATCAAAGTAGTTAAACTTGAGGCTGTACGTTCATTGTAAATTTAAACATCTCATTTGCTTCATGGATTTAGCATTTGAGTTGGAGTTCGCAATGCCGTTACATTTTTGCTTACTAGTATGTAGGTTTATCCAAGCAATTTTATCCAAGAAGAAGGTAAAAGTAGAAAAGAGAAAATTCTAAGAAAATATCACTTGAACTTCAAAATCCCAAGTCAGTGATTTAACAAAAACCGGAGTTGTCAATCCTACTACTCTTTTTATCAATCCCATTACTCTTATTGTCAACAAAACAAATTTGGGATTTTGAAGTTCAAGTGGTATTTTTTAGGAATTTTCCCAATAGAAAATAAGATATTGTACCTTGAACCCACCGTGACAAAACAAAAAATTGAATGTTTGGAAATTAAAAAGTTTAGTTTTGATATTTATAAGACCTGGATAGGAATTCGTATGAGAAAAGTGTTACCAAAAACTTGCACACTTCAATTTTGCTTTTCTTAATAACTCAGGAGCATTACTAAATTCTACTTTGACATGTGTGACATGATTAATGAGTTTAGTGGCTCAAATTAGAATTTTTTTTATTTCATTTGGATTTTAAAGGGATTTTCCCTTTTTTATTCTCAAAATCGAACCTTAAAAATTATGATGTTATAAAAATAATTTAATTGAACAAAGAAACAGAAAAAATCGAACAAAATAAATCAAACTTAATTTGATTTGGCTTGATTTCTGAATAGAACTGAAGACACAGTGCGTAGCCAGATCCTGTCAATTATGGAATCATAATCACTTGGTCAAATAAAATTCAGTTGAAATGTATAAAATATCATAATAAATATAGTAAATTGCTTTAAAATCAATCAAAATAAATTCAGAGTGAAAATGAGGCTCACAGTGTGCCCGTTTTGTCATAAAAAAAAAAAAATCAGAGTGACAATTGGCGGTGATATTTCTCCAAGGAGAACTGAAGTGTTTTGATGGCTGAGTGGTGGATGAGAGATGCTTTTATGATATTTTATCAATCTTTTAACGGAAGGATATTCATCGAAATTATTAACATGATAAGGAAAAAATACTAATGTAAGGAGATATGTGTAAAATAAAGCTGATTAAGGTACAGAGGTAACCGCCAATGCAATTTATTAACCAACGTATTAAAACCTCAAACGTTAAAACCAGAGAAAGAATTAATAAAAACACATAACATCAAAGAAATTGTAGAAGATAGATTACCATCCATAAAATTCTATATAAATTATCATTATTATTTATTTTAATGAAATATACCCAGCAATCCAGAATATAATCTGGAGACCTTCCAGAATATAATCTGGAGAAACAGTAAACTGCTCAAACCCAATTGTTAAACTTGGAGCTCTCGCCCATCTATCGCACCATCCTCGTCCTATCACATTCTTCAGATCGCTCAGAGGTCCGTCTATCTCAATAAGATCAAACATAGCTTTACCAGAAGAATTTAACTACTAAAGATAAATGATATAAGATATCATGAACGAATTTCCACTAGAAGATTTTAAATAAAGTAGACTTGCAATGTAATCATTAAAATTCTAGATCAAAATTCTTTGGTGTTAAGGAAATCGATTGATTGACGGTAGTGCAAGCCTCTTGAACTTATTAGTAGAAAGATTAAGCAGATATAAAATCATTGATTGACCATCATTCTCAGTCGGATCGATAAGTTCTAAGACCATCTCATTCCTCCAAATAGTAACAGGATGCAACAAATCGCATGGACAAGGGCTGCTAGTATATATTTTAGTCCATTTACATGTATCCTTCTCCATCACCCACAAATGAATCAAATTAGGTACATTCCTTCCTTGAAGGGGAGCAACCATAGCAAGTTTGTTCTTATACTCAAGAAGACGTCTTGAAGAATACAATCTATTATATGGCTTTTGTATTAATCTACACACTTCCTTTGCTAGGTCAAAGGAAAGTATTAGATTGTCATCAGATCGCAACATAGCATCCCAAAACATTACTCCATTAATATTGACATTTCCACGGAAAGTTGTTGTGCCCTTAATGTCATCTCCAAACTTTACTTCTTTCCATGACTTGTAATTCAATGAATACAATTCCACGGCTTGAATATTAAGAGAACGACCAATAATTCTCACTATCTTGTAGTCATTATCAAGAGGACTGAATCCAAATCCCAAATGGTCCCTAAGCTCAGAATGCAGAATAGTTTTGAAGCTCACCTCTCTGATGTCTCTAGCCGCTGGATTCCATATCAAAAGGAGATTAGTATTTATACCATTCTCAATCATGTTAAGACAGACCAAGCCATTGCTAAAATCCACGACCTCAAAATTGAACAACGGATGAATGGAAGATAAGTTTTGAACTTCACCGAGTCCCAAGTCGCAATCCTGTTCACCGAGGAAAAAACCACCGTATCTGTGTTGGTACTGTTCAAGGATAAGTGAAAGTGAAGGTTTCCTATAGCTACAGTGCTGGAGGCGGTCTTCGATGGAAGTCTGTATGAGATCTTTTATCAAATCTTTCCAATCTTTGCACACGAATTGAAACCGAATTAGGGGTCTTACCGGAAGTCTTTTGAAAATGTTATCCAAGATATCGTTGTGAATAAAGGGTATGTTGGCTTCCGTTGCCTGCTTCTTCACGGTGGCTGCCGCCGCCGCCATTGGAAAAGGAGTCTCAGAGAGGACCATAGAGGGTTGTTCGCAATCAATGTTAGGGCATCACCACACAACTGGGTTATGAACTTTTGACGGTGTGGCTTATTAATTGAAGGCTTTTGTAGTCTGACTTTGAGAATAAAACATCTTACTTGACAAAACCCATTCAAAGTGGATTATATTATTTTTGAAAAATGATTCTATATAAATTATATATAAAATATCTTAACATCTTATCTTAATCTAGAAATAAAATTCAAAATTTCATTGGTGAAAAAAAGTCATATTATTATTTCTCCTAACCACCGTCAATTGTCGCTCTGACTTATTTTCATTAAATATTGATTAATTTTAAAGCAATTTCTATAACTTATTATGATATTTGATAGATTTCAACCGAACTTTATTTGACTAAGTGATTATGATCCCATAATTTATGGGATCTGGGTTGTCTTCAATTCCATTGTGCAGAAATCGAGGCAAATCAAATTAAGTTTGATTTATCTGGTTCGATTTTTTCTGTTTCTTTATTCAATTGAATTATTTTTATAATATTGTAACGTTCCATTTAGAGAATAAAGAATAAAAAACCTAAATTGACGAAATCCAATCAAAGAGGATAATTTTTTTTTTGGCTAAAGTATATATTTAGTCATTTATGTTTACTCCAAGGTTCAATTTGGTCCCCTAAGTTTATAAAGTGTGCTTTTGGTCCCTCAACTCTAACACCGTTAGTTTCATCTAACGGAAAATGCTAACTATGTAGTTATATAAAATATATTTAAATTTTAAAATATAAAAAGAAATCATTATATGTTTTAGATAATCAATTAAATAATATTAATAATATAATGATCTAAACAATTACCCCATCTTCTTCCCTCCAATATACACTGCTCACTCTCCTCCATTGGTTTATCCACTCCAATGTTCGTTCCATTTTCTTAGTCTTCTCCTGGCAGTCGACACTCCTTCCCCCTATAATCTGGTGGAGAAGAATGATGCATTTTGTGTCGAACCCTTATTATTTCTTCACAACTTTCTCTGTAATTTCAACTCTCTTGGCACTTCAATTTCTCTCTGGAAGATTGAACAAAAGCTAGAGGAAGAAGAAGTATCTTCCTGTTGGTGGCACCATCTTCAACTAGTTTCTCAACTTCAACAGGCTCCACCACTACATGATTGATCTCGCAAGCAAGTACCAGCCCTACAGATTGCTCACGCCTTTCCAGAATCAGATTTATACCTCTGATCAAGTCAATGTCGAGTACATTCTCAAAACCAATTTTGAGAATTTCGGAAAGGTAATTGTAACAAGGAATTCGCTTAAGGTTTTGCTTCTGGAATTATTAAATAGATCCAGATTCGTGTCTCTGATGCTTAAAGATTGAGCGGTTTGAATTATTAACTAGTTTCAGGATCTTATTCCAATTCCACATGGTGAGAAAAATAACGTATTAGGGTGGAAGGAGTGCCGATTGTCTGGAGAAGAGTAAGAAAATGGAAGGAACATGGGAGTGGAGAAGCCATTAATGGAGAAGAGTAAGCAGTGTATATTGGAGGGAAGAAGATGGGGGTAATTATTCAGGTAATTATATTATTAATATTTTTTAATTGGTTAGATGAAACATATAATAATTTCTTTTTATATTTTTAAAACTTAAGTATATTTTATTTAACTGCATAGTCAGCATTTTCCGTTAGATGAAACTGTAATATCCCAAATTTTGGGACTAAAGGCCTAAGAGTAAGCCTGAATAAAGTAGACTACCATGCCCATTTTAGTGGGAGTCCCAGAAATTATGACATATAGAAAGACTCTCAGGGGCTGAGATTTGGGCCTTACTGGACAAAGGGCTCGGTATCTGTAGACAGTATGATTAGAATGTCGGTGTAGATGTGCACATAACATATATATAATGCCATTCAGTTGGTAGAAAGACGCCACCCAACTATGTCATGACATAAGGGACCGATTAGTCGAGTGAAATAGGCCGGTGTAGGTGTGCACATGCCATTTTCAAGGTGTATATGTGTCACCTACGTTTTGTAAAGTGGATACCGGTATGTGGCGCCATAAGGGGCCCACACACATACACACTCCGACTTGGTGTCATTTGACAGGCTTCGATATGCGTGATGCAATCCCGAGTAAGTCCCAAGTAGAATCCCGAATAGACACCGATAAAGTAACTTTATTAAAGTAATTTTAATAAAGTAAGTAATCATGACATAACTTTTATGTTGGCTAAATGGAAAGGTGACACATGTCCCATTAATGATGAAATGTCATTTTGCCTTTTGTGTTGGCATTTTAAGATGATGACATGTGGCACAGAAGTCAGGGGAATTTACCAGTCTCCGGTCAGGTCACCGACAACTTTCTCAAACACTGAGCAGGGGAGTCGAGGAAAATCATTAGACCCTTACTTCCTCTGACATTTTGGACTGCTAAAGGCCCAAGAAAAGATGTGGGACCCACTTTAGAAAAAAGAAGTGACACGTGTCCTCGAATCAGTGGAATACCGAACAAATGGCACCGTAACATCGCGACACGTGGCATAACTTTTTGAAACTCCTCCTAGGCCTTATATTTTCGTCCAAGCTGCCCAAATATTAAGAAAAATTCTGGAAAATGAAGAAAAAACGTTGGAGGAGAGAGGAGAGGTGAATAGTAAATTTTCAGAACTTCAATCCGCCGAAACTCTAACGAATCGGCGTTTTCTCTCAAAGTACCCTTCACAAACCTTCTTCTACTCATCCTAAGCTTCATTTCTACGATTTCGTATTTTTGATTAGAGGTGTTTGGTGCCGTCTCCCTCCCCGGAGTACTGCCGGATTTCCGAACCGACTGCGGATATGCGTAGAGGTAAGCATAAGCTTCCTTTTGAACCGATTGGTTTGTTGTTTGGATGAGTATTTGTAAGGGTGGGGTACTGTTCATTTTCGGTCCAAGGGGTATTTTTGAGGTTTAATCATATATTTATAGTTAGATTATGATTTATGATGATATTGGACCAAGTTGTTGGACAAAATTCTGAATTGATGAATTGTTGTGGAAAATCCTGATTTTCTGGTCTGAACAGAACGTGATGAAGAAGTATGAATTTTATAATTTTGATGATTCCATTGGATTCTACACGAAAAATTGTGTAGGTATGCAAGTGTTCATGATTTTTGGATGCTTGTATATGAATTTGGAAATTTATGAAGTTGAATGTACATGTTGTTGATATGCCCTGTCTGGAACAGTGAAATTGTGCGAGACTTTTCATAAGGTAAAAATTTTCCAAAAATTCTGAAAGTTTCCAGAATTAAATTACACATCCTAAGCTTTAATTTGATATGTATTTTGTAATTTTTGGACAAGTACATTGGGAGATATGAATTTTTGAAGTTGTGTCCTGTTTCTGGAATGAAATCTGGAACAGGTTATATTTGGAGGAATTATGGGAATGTTGTGGCTGTGATAACCCGAATTTAGTATTTTTATGCCAAATTATACTGAAATATCTTCATATAGGACTTTGAACCACCCCAATTGGAGTTCTATAGAATTAATTATGATTTTTCAAAGTTTGGTCAAAATGCTGGCAGCTTTGTCTACCATGCGAATTTGAGAAAGAAAGTGACCAAATGTAATTAGTATGAACTCCAAGGGTGAAAGTAAGCTTTTAGGGCTAATATAGCCCATTGGGCATTCACTTTTCATGGCTCTAATAATGTCATTACTTATCTAGGGCCATAAAGTGACAAAGAAGAAACTATGGTTGGAAGATCGAAGTACAAGAGGAGGAGGCAAAGTCCAAAATGTAGTAAACTTACTTACTTGTATGTATGTGGTGTTTATGCTGTGTATTGATTTGCTGTATTGCTTTGCTTGATTATGTGAAGCATGTATGAATGAATGAAGCTCTGTTTCTATTTTTACTATGGCCATAAGTATGTTGTACGAAACATTGAGCATGCAGAATATCATTATGTGAACATGAGCCTATGTAAGGCAAGCATATCATGCACTAGCATTCATCTTACATGCATTGTCTGTATGTTTGCTACTGAGATTCTCTCGAATCTCACCCTCCCCCACCAACCATATAGGTATATGAACAGGGAAGAAGAGAATGCTTGAAGATGATTCAGAAGGAAAGAAGATGAAGAACTGAAGACCAAATTATGTTTAGAATACTGTGTGTATCATTATTTACGCACAGAGAATATTTGGTTGTAAGAATACAGGCGAATTTGAATTAAGCCGTAATCGGGATTACTGAGAAGAAGAATTAACTCTGATATTCAGTAAGAATAAGTCGTGAATAAGTAATTACTCCTAACAAAGTAATAATGAACGCTTCCGTGTAAGTAACTAAGGGGTATGTAAGGCGGGTGTTACAGAAACTAACGGTGGTGTTAGGGTTGAGGGACCAAAAATACACTTTATAAACTTAAGGGATTAAATTGAACCTCGGAGTAAACATAAAGGACTAAAGGTATGCTTTAGCCTATTTTTTGCATTATATGTGTATAATAAGAGGACAATATTATATATATTATTTTTAGATATTAAAGATTATTCTCAGCCCCGAACTTATAAATTGCTCATGTTTTGGCCACAAGTTTATAAATTAGTCTTTATTCTGTTGTTTTCTTTAGTTACAGTTTTTTATTTCCCGCGTTTTGGACCAATTCTATAGTTACAATATCCCCTACTTTTTGAAAAAAAAAAAAATCGGAAAAGCTTGCTTAGTTGAGTATTCCTTGGCTTCGAATCTTGGCAATGAACTGGCATTAACTGTTCTGAGCATATTCTATTGGTGGCAAATGACCTGTGTCAGTTTAAACAATGGAACGACTTTATTTTGCTTGATAAAAGTATTTGTGAAACCGTATATTACTTTATGAAACCTTAATTATTCTGATTCTTATTCTAACGAAAGGTTATTAGTATTATTATCTGAATCTAATTTCAAAGAATGATGGATCAATATAAGAACACAGTGGATATGCTTAGTTTTAAAATGAGTAAATTTCTGTAGCAGAAATCATATTTTTGTTTTGTTTATGCAATTTAAATAGAGTCATTCAATGGAAATGTTAAAAATGAGCAGCCCCCAGGCCCTAGCCCCTTTGTAACATCCTAAAAATTTAATGTAAGAATTAATTTATGGAAACTAGATAATAAGTCAAATTATGGAGCCTACCAAATTTAAGGAAACTTAAATTAGACAAAGGGAAAAATTAAAGCCTAGATTGTGTAATTTATAGGATAAAAATATACATATATGTGTATAAAAACACACACACCCAAACTTACCGACACAAGAGACAAACACACATAGCAGGTGGCACTCTCTTTTGATGCATGAAGACACGTACCATACAAACACTCACACCTATACTCTCATCAAAACAACACTCACCTACTCTCCATTCTCTTCTCATTCGGCCAGCGCACACACACACTTATCACCTAATTAATCAATAAATATAATACTCTATTCCCTCTCCATTCAACGTTCATACAGCAGCTGAAACATAAAAGAAAAACACAGAAAAAAAAACAGAGGAAGAGAGTGAGACGTGAGAGAGAGAGAGAGTTGAATCGGAGGAAGAAAGAAAAAGCTTCAAAACTTCACGTATAGTACCATAAACAAATATAGGTAAATTTTATACATCCTTATCTTGTTTTTCCATTGGATTTGAGGCTGTTTTCAATGGATTTTCTAGGTTGTTTTGTTGCTGGAAGTTATAAAATTCGTCGGAAAGTTTCTGTCACAAAAACCAGTCATTGTGTGACATTTTACGTGGAATTTTTGGTCTCTTTGCTTCAGTAATCATGTCCTCAAACACAAGAAACATGTTTAAGAGTATGTAGAGTCAAATTCTTTGAGATTGGAGTGAAAAATCATGGTTGCATGTGAGTTTTCTCAACTCTGTTTTACTTGCCGGAAAAAAGAGTTTCTGCCTGAAAGTTGTAGAAGCTTAAATAGAGGCTATAGATGGAGCTTTTTTCTGGTTCTTTTTCCTATGGAGATTTTAGGATGTTTAGTAAGATATAGAATCAAGAAGAGCACAATTTGGAGTCAAAATGAGTAAGTTATTGAGTTTTAAACTCAGACTATCAAAAACTGATGTTTTGGGAGATAGTCCATTTCGTGTTGATCTTTGACCAATCTAATCATATCCAATATTTATGAAATTTTACATGGAGATAGTAGACATCCCAAGATTTAAAGTATAATACATCATTTAGATATCTGTAAAGGGATTTATAATTTTTGAAAGTTGGGCTTAGAAACATGTGCAATCCTGGAAGTCCAGATTTTAGTAGTTGGTTTTGTGGTGTTTTTAAATTATGTAATATTTTCCAATGGCTATTAAAATTTCCAGAACTAAATTACATATTCTAAGCTTTAATTTGATATATAGTTTGTGTGATTTGGATAAGTATATGGAGAGATATGAATTTTTGAAGTTAGCTACTGTCAAAATATGTTTCTAGAAGTCAGATTGGTTTTCACGCAATTTTGGAAAACCAAAACTTAACCAAAAATTATAAAAATTTTCAGATTTAAAGCAGAAATTTATATCTTTAATTTGATATATTAGGAGATATGGATTTTCAAAGTTGTACTCTGTTTCTGGAGAGTAATCTGTAACAGTTGTATTTCGTAAAATTCTGGGAGCAATATGGTGAAACTAAACATATTTTGACATTTTTCCATAAAATTATATTTCAAGAGCTTCATTTAGGCTTTGGACTCATTCAATTTGGAATTTTATAGAATTATTTATGATTTTTCAAAGTTGACTGAAAAATCTACCAATTTTCTGAAAAATAGAAAAATTGCACTATGCAAAATTATATAGTGTAGAAGCCGCTGAAACTGAGATAACCTTTAGAATATGATTAAAAGCAATAATAATACAAGTAATAACCAATTACTTGTTAATTTTAATTTATAGGAATTGGTAATAGCCTGAGCCGGAGAAAATTTTTTGAATAAACACTTGGACAGAAAAAAGACCCAGGTAGTAACTTTTTCTCTCATATACTATTTGATTATTTATATGTTGTGTATGCCATTTTTTGTAACATGACAGTGCCTGGGGCACAACACACGAATAAGCCAGGGTCTAAACATGTCATTTGACCATGGACACGAGTTAAGCCGGGGTTGCAAACAATCGTTTGGCCTTGGATATTATGCATACAACACGAGTTAACATTTTACATATCATAGCACATTGCATATTTATTTATCGCATTTTATATGATTGATTGTATGTTACTATTGATATTCATTCGAATCTCACCCTTTTTCAACATTTAAAAATATTCCAACATAAGGTAGCGGCTCTAAGGGCAAAACCGTAAATACCGGTGATTGAAGGTCTGGTTCTAGTCGGAGTGCAGTTGGTTATCTTTAGTTTTAAAATTTATCTCTTTTGGACTCTGTATATATTTTTCAAATCCTATAAAGATTCCTGTAACGTAAACAAGTTCTTATATCCGCTATTTATGTATGCCGTCTGAACTATGCATTTATTATTATGCAAATATCGAATTGTTAAGAGGTTTGACACCCTTGTCAACTTCCAAAGGGATAAAGCACATTATCAAAACAAAATCCATGAAATCTGCAGAGATGAACTTCATCCACTACATAAGGATTGTCTAGCGTCTAAGGGAAAAGGATCTAACAATACAGTATGCAGTGCAATTTATTAACCAATTAATTAATACTCCTCAGATTCTTAAAGTAGGCAAAATTGTACTGAAAATTTGTTCTTACATTTGGAACCTGAGGTGGGACCGGAGGTAGTACCTCAAAAGCTGAAAAAAATAGTAAAGTGAATATCTAAGAAATTGCAGAAGAAGACGCATTATCAAATTAGGTTCGTATAAACTATCATTCCTCGTAACTTTGCAAAAAGGATTTATCAACTATAAATATACAGTGATGTAAGCTATTATGGATTCATTTCAGCCAAAAGTGTTTGAACAGAGCAAATATTCAATGTAACAATTAAATCCCAGGATCAAAGTTTAAAGGTCAAGAACTCAAACATAAAATGCTTTGGGGTCGGAAAATAAGCAATTTAAAGGCATGAGTGTAACATCCCAAAATTTATTCAAAGGTAAGGATTAATTTATGGGAGTTAGATAGTAAGCCAAATTATGGAAGCTATGAAATTTAAGGAATCTTAAATTAAACAAAGGGAAAAATAAAGACCTAGTGTGTGTAATTAATAGGATAAAAATATACCTATATATATAATAATAATTAAAACACACACACCCTCTTCCCACACATCACACGCAATACACACACACACAATCATATAATTAAATAACACACACACTACCCACATGGCACACACATACACATTTTTAATTAATAAAAAAAACACACCCTCTCTCTCACTCTCTTAATCACACGGAAGCACACACACACACACACTTCTCATTCTCTTCAGCCAAAATCCAAAAAGAAAGAAAAGAGAGAGTGAGTGAAAAAGAGAGAGAGCAAGAGACACATAATAGAAAAAGAGATATACGTAAGAGTGATCGGTGCTACTAGAGGAAGGAAGAAGTGATTACAAATTCTACATACAACTCCATATCCTAATATAGGTAAGTTTCCTTCCCATATTCTTAACTCTTTCTAATTGATTTGAGATTATTTTTGGGTAATTTGGGAAGCATAAGAACCTAGTATAATGAATTGTTGTCTTGTGAGGTTTTGTTTTGGGAAAAATAGTACATAAGGAAGGAATGAGAATTTGATAAATTTGAGGTTTCCAATGAATTCTACACGAAAAATTATATGGGAATACATGAGATTATGATTTTTGGATGATTATATATAAGTCTAGAATTTTTAGAAAATAAGAGTTGCTGTTCGGTTAGTTTCTCTGAAATCATATTGGTTGTAAAATAAATTTCGGTAACCAAACCTGGTCAGAAAATTATGCAAGTTTCCAGACGGAAATTAGACATCTTAAGCTTTAATTTTATATATAATATGTATCATTTGGGTTTATAAATAGTGAGATATGAATTTTTAAAGCTAGATGATGAATCTGGAACGTTTTATGGTACAGACGAGGTTTGACAAAATTCTGGAAATTTTGTAGCTATAATTTATGAATGGTACTATTTTTCCCTGAAAATATATTTACAGATGATCATATAAGATTTTGAACCATCCAATTTGGAGTTCTAGATATTTATTTATGAATTTTAGAAGTTAAGCTACTGAAACTGGAAATATTTTCTGGCAGTGCGAAATAAATTTAAAACTGGGAATTATTCATGGATAGGTGGTAGTTAAAAGTATTTTTATATTAAAATATACTTCATAAGTGACACAGAGAATTTGGAACCACCTTAATTGGATATTTCTAGGCCAAGATATGAATTTTCAAAGATTATTGAAAATTCTGACAGAATTGAGTTATAGTGAAAAAATAAAAAGTAAGGGTATTTTTGAAATAATTGGGACTCTAAGGGTCAAATTAAATACTTAGATTGGTATGAGTCCATTAAATACCTATTGGAATTAAGGTATTAGCTATAATGATAACCTACTAAAGTGTCTTAAATTATTTTGGAATAAGTAATAATTCGTCCGTCCGTAAATTATAAATTATAGGATTTGACATTTGCCCGGGACGCCTTAGAGACTGAGAACAGGAACCAAATTTGGAAAGA
The DNA here is from genome assembly GCA_037074505.1 of Albizia julibrissin. Taxonomy (NCBI): domain Eukaryota; kingdom Viridiplantae; phylum Streptophyta; class Magnoliopsida; order Fabales; family Fabaceae; genus Albizia; species Albizia julibrissin. The sequence continues at coordinate 11,441,107 of CM073480.1, read as the reverse complement.
CTGTCAGGTAGTACCTTATCTCTTATATCATATGTGATGCTATGTATGTGTACCATATCATCTGTATATGTATGGGACAGATAGTCCATAGGTGGTAAGACCCGTAAGTACAAGTTACACCGGGAGTTACCCGGGGGCGTCTTAAGCCAGGTAGGTTTGAGATAGAAAGCCCGTGATTGTACCTTGTATGGAGCAGAGGCCCTGGGCAGCCAGATTGTGAATCTCAAGCGCTGTGAGTATGAGATAAGGGACCGGTTAGGCCCTTTTATGTGCTGCATTTTTATAAGGTGTGATGTTTGATGATTTGTTTTACATGCTTAGTATTTGCATATTATATTGGTGATCTGTGTACTACTGAGATTCTTTTGAATCTCACCCCTTTTTAAACAAATGATATACAACAAAGGCGTCCAGCTCTCAGGGCAAGAAGGTAATATAGACGGACGAAGAAGAGGCAAATAAATTATGGACTGTTGGTTATCATTTTATTTTGGATGACTGTAAAATATTTATAAGTAGTTGTAGTAGCGATAGTAGTACTAGTACTCGCGATGCAGACTGTATACGTTGTAATCCGTACGCTAGACTTTCGATAACATACTGGTATCCAGAAACCCATAAGTTAACCATCACGATGCGAACTATAGATAGAAAATGCCCTGTATTTTAAATAAAAGATTTTTAAACTGATAAAGATAATGAATTTACAAACTAAAATTTAGACCATACATATTTATTTTAAAAAGTTTTTGAAAATTCTATACAAATATAAGATTAAACTCTGTCTTAAATTGGGAATTTAAATTGTTTTGGTCTCATGTTTGAAACCATTATATATTTAAATTAATCTAAAGGCTTTAGAAATTAAGGTGTTACATTTTTGGTATCAGAGCATAGATTCTGGCATTATGCTAGTATGCTTTACTGCTATAAATAAGTATGCAGATACCTTAATAATGATCTCATAGCTAGAATGAATTGTGGGTTAGAGATTAACCTAGAGAAATAGAATTTTCCCTGAGCACTAACTGGATAGACTGGTTTAAAGGATTGGGTAGAGCAGTATATAGAGAATGAAATGGAGCAATAGTGATGTATACCTAGTAAAGAAGGGTATGAACTCCGAAGAATCGAATGCTAAGCTGGCATGTGTCTCGGATACCATCAAAATTTCATAGTTAAGCGTGCTCAGATGAGAGTAAACTCGGGATAGGTGACCCCTGGAAAGTATCTTAGAAATCCAAAACTTTTTACTTAAAGGTTTGGAATTCTAACCCTAAGTTCTTAGATGACCTAGAGGATGATTAGAGGCATAGAGATGATGAAATAAGTATTAATCTTTAATGCGAACCATTTTTGTTGCAAGAAAAGTTCATTTGATGGGGTTATGGAAACTCGAGGCATATTGATTGTTTTGAGGTTTCTCTATGCTAAATAGTGATCCTTAGTAACACTGTGGTGTTAAAGGTATGTAGGTATGATATATGGTGCTATATGGGGAGCGATAATTATGCCGTATATTGATCCTAAAGGATCCGATCTGATGATACTGAAGGTTCAAGATATGTTTAAAAAAAGATCTAAGCTGAAATAGTGTTTAGGTTAAAATGTAAATAAGGTTGCACTATAGTTTTGTTTCATGAAGGAAGTTGAACCTTATGAACCTTATGAATAATGTTGAACCTTCAGTAATGTTTTGAGGATATTACCCGGATATAGTAAAGGTTAGAATATGCGTTATTGATCTTGATTTTTTTATAACTGAGGAAAGTGATTTCCAATTTATGTGATGTTAAGGTACTAAGATAAGTGCGGGTAGAAGTGCAGCCCCACCTATGTTTGATAGTGTGAGGCATTAGAGTGCACAGTGGAAGCGTGGCAGGCTCATAACCCACAGGTTCCTGGTTGTTTGAATTGTATTGTAAATATAGCGGGGTAGGAGTTTGTGATAGATTTGATCTGTTTACCACTCCACAAACTGGAAGTTATCCTAGGCATTGACTGACTAACGGCGAATAATGTTCTGCTGGACTGTGGTAACAAGAGAATTGAATATCTTGAATCACATAAAGGCAATGATGCTAGCATTAACCTGAATTTTCTCTCCGTAGCTGAAGCTGAGAAGTGTTTGAGAAAAGGGTGTCAGGGGTATCTGATATTATTCTCAGTTTAGGCAGAATCAGATGTAATGATTGAGAGTATATCTGTAGTGAATGAATTTCCTGAGGTATTTCCAGAAGACATTAGTGGATTACCTCCAAAAAGGGAAGTTGAGTTCGCCATTGAGATTATGCCAGGTACTGGATCTATTTCCAAAGCTCCTTACCGAATGGCACCAAATGAAATGGCAGAACTGAAGAAGCAAATTGAAGAATTACTAGAGAAAGGGTTTATACGACCTAGTATTTCACTATAGGGAGCTCCAGTATTGTTTGTTAAGAAGAAGGATGGGAGCCTACGTTTGTATATTGATTATCGAGAGCTGAATAAGGTGACCATCAAGAACAAATATCTACTCCCCAGGATTGATGATCTTCTTGATCAACTATTTGGTTCTAGCGTATTCTCAAAGATTGATCTGAGATCGGGCTACCATCAGCTGTGAGTAAGAGCTGAGGATGTGCCGAAGACAGCTTTTAGAACCAGATATGGACACTATGAGTTCTTGGTAATGCCCTTTGGACTAACCAATGCACCTGCCGTGTTTATGGACTACATGAACCAAATTTTTCATCAATATCTGGATCATTTCGTGGTAGAATTCATTGACGACATCCTAATATACTCTAAGAGTAAAGAGGAACATGAAGAGCATTTGAGAATAGTGCTGAGAATTATGAGAGAAAAGTAACTCTTTGCCAAAATGAGTAAATGTGAATTCTGGCTTTCAGAAGTTAAATTTCTAGGCCATGTAATTTCACAAGAAGGATTCTCTGTGGATCCTAGTAAGGTGGAGGCAGTACTAAATTGGAAGAGGCCAGAAACTGTAACAGAGATACGCAATTTTCTGGGTCTTGCTGGTTATTACCGGAGATTTATTCAAAATTTCTCCAGGATTGCCATACCGTTGACAAAGCTCACGAGAAAGAATCAAACATATGTATGGGATGCCAAATGTGAGAGGAGCTTCACGGAGCTGAAGGAGAGGTTGACATCCGCATCAGTACTGATTATTTCAGATCCCAATGAGCCCTATGTGGTTTACAGTGTGCTAGTAAGCAGGGATTGAGATGTGTCCTTATGCAGTAGGGCAGAGTGGTGGCGTATGCCTCTCGACAGCTGAAGCCTCACGAGAAAAACTATCCCACTCATGATTTGGAGCTTGCGGCAATCATGTTTGCATTGAAAATATGGCGACACTACCTGCTGTAGAGTTGTACTGTGACCACAAGAGCCTCAAGTATCTACATGATAAAAAAAAATTGAATATGAGACAACATCGCTGGATGGAGTTGTTAAAAGATTATAATCTAGAGATTAAATATCATCCAGGAAAGGCAAATGTTGTTGCTGATGCCTTGAGTAGAAAAGCGGTGCAAGTAACAGTCATGATGGTCCGAGAACAGAAATTGTTAGAGGAATTCAGGGATCTAAACTTAACAAATCAAGTATTCCTGAATGCATATAAACCGAATGAAGTACTCCTAGCTAATTTTAGTGTTAGCCAGGAAGAAAGCAATCTGAGAACAGAAATTGAAGAAGCTCAAATGTAAGATGAACGAGCCCAGTTGATCTGAGGGATGATTGAAAAAGGTGAAACCCAGGATCATGATCTTTCTCCAAGTGAATTGGTCAGATACAAGCAGCGAATATATGTACCACCAAAGGTTGATCTGAGGCGGAAAATCCTGGATGAGGCATACAAGAGTCGTTACACCCTTCACCCAGGAATGATTAAGATGTATCATAATTTGAAGTCCATGTATTGGTGGCTAGGGTTAAAAAGCGATGTGGCCAAGTATGTGGCCTGATGTCTCACTTGTCAGAAGGTGAAGATTGAACATCAGAGACCACCAAGACTTCTACAGAGTCCAGAAATTCCAGAATGGAAGTGGGAAAATGTCACCATGGATCTAGTGATGGGTTTACCTAAAATTAGAAAATACGATGCCCATTTGGGTAATTGTCGACCATTTCACCAAAACAGCACATTTCATACCCATTAATGCCAGATATTCCCCAGAGAAGTTAGCATAAATATATATACGGGAGATAATCAGACTCCATGGTACACCGAAGAGCATTATCTCCGATCGAGATCCCAGATTCACATCAAGATTCTAGAAAGCTCTACATGAAACTCTAGGTACGAAGCTGAAATTCAGTATGGCCTATCATCCACAAACGGATGGACAGTCAGAGAGAACCATACAGACGCTGGAAGATATATTAAGAGCATGTGTATTAGATTTCAAGGGAAGTTGGGATCATTTCCTTCCACTCGCTGAATTCGCTTACAATAATAGCTATCATGCGAGTATTCAAATGGCTACTTATGAAGCATTGTATAGTAGGAAGTGCCAATCACCCCTATGTTGGACAGAATTGAATGAACGAAGACTATATGGGCCGGATCTGGTAGATTAAACCACAGAGCAAATTAAGACTATCAAAAAGAGGCTCCTAATAGCGCAAAGTAGACAGAAAAGCTATGCTGATAAAAGGAGAAGATCTCTAGAGTTTGAAGTGGGAGATCATGTATTTTTGAAGGTATCTCCTGTTACCGGAATCGGTAGGGCAATCAAAAGGAAAAAGCTTAGCCCACGTTACATTGGTCCATTTGAAATATTGGCAAGAATTGGGCCAGTAGCATATCGAATAGCCTTACCCCCAAACTTGAGTAGACTGCACGATGTGTTTCATGTCTCACAGTTGAAGAAGTACCAACCAGACCCTGAACATATTATGGAATATGAAGATGTGGATATGCGAGATGATCTCACATATGAGGCTGAGCCAGAACAAATCATTGACAGACAAGAAAAACGACTCAGACATCGAAGCATATCATTCGTGAAGGTGGTTTGGAAGGGACTGTCTCCAAGGGAAGCAACTTGGGAAGTAGAAGAGGACCTGAAGAAATGTTACCCAGAGTTTATATCTCAAGAAGTGTAACAAATTTCGAGGACGAAATTTATTTTACGGGGGGAGAATTGTAACATCCCAAAATTTATTCAAAGGCTAAGGATTAATTTGTGGGAGTTAGATAGTAAGCCAAATTATGGAAGCTATGAAATTTAAGGAATCTTAAATTAAACAAAGGGAAAAATAAAGACCTAGTGTGTGTAATTAATAGGATAAAAATATACCTATATATATAATAATAATTAAAACACACACACCCTCTTCCCACACATCACACGCAATACACACACACAAAATCATATAATTAAATAACACACACACTACCCACATGGAACACACATACACATTTTTAATTAATAAAAAAAACACACCCTCTCTCTCACTCTCTTAATCACACGGAAGCACACACACACACTTCTCATTCTCTTCAGCCAAAATCCAAAAAGAAAGAAAAGAGAGAGTGAGTGAAAAAGAGAGAGAGCAAGAGACACATAATAGAAAAAGAGAGATACGTAAGAGTGATCGGTGCTACTAGAGGAAGGAAGAAGTGATTACAAATTCTACATACAACTCCATATCCTAATATAGGTAAGTTTCATTCCCATATTCTTAACTCTTTCTAATTGATTTGAGATTATTTTTGGGTAATTTGGGAAGCATAAGAACCTAGTATAATGAATTGTTGTCTTGTGAGGTTTTGTTTTGGGAAAAATAGTACATAAGGAAGGAATGAGAATTTGTTAAATTTGAGGTTTCCAATGAATTCTACACGAAAAATTATATGGGAATACATGAGATTATGATTTTTGGATGATTATATATAAGTCTAGAATTTTTAGAAAATAAGAGGAGTTGCTGTTCGGTTAGTTTCTCTGAAATAATATTGGTTGTAAAATAAATTTCGGTAACCAAACCTGGTCTGAAAATTATGAAAGTTTCCAGACGGAAATTAGACATCTTAATTTTTAATTTTATATATAATATGTATCATTTGGGTTTATAAATAGTGAGATATGAATTTTTAAAGCTAGATGATGAATCTGGAACGTTTTATGGTACAGACGAGGTTTGACAAAATTCTGGAAATTTTGGTAGCTATAATTTATGAATGGTAATATTTTTCCCTGAAAATATATTTACAGATGATCATATAAGATTTTGAACCATCCCATTTGGAGTTCTAGATATTTAGTTATGAATTTTAGAAGTTAAGCTACTGAAACTGGAAATATTTTCTGGCAGTGCGAAACAAATTTAAAACTAGGAATTATTCATGGATAGGTGGTAGTTAAAAGTATTTTTATATTAAAATATACTTCATAAGTGACACATAGAATTTGGAACCACCTTAATTGGATATTTCTAGGCCAATATATGAATTTTCAAAGATTATTGAAAATTCTGACAGAATTGAGTTATAGTGAAAAAATAAAAAGTAAGGGTATTTTTGAAATAATTGGGACTCTAAGGGTCAAATTAAATACTTAGATTGGTATGAGTCCATTAAATACCTATTGGAATTAAGGTATTAGCTATAATGATAACCTACTAAAGTGTCTTAAATTATTTTGGAATAAGTAATAATTCGTCCGTCCGTAAATTATAAATTATAGGATTTGACATTTGCCCGGGACGCCTTAGAGACTGAGAACAGGAACCAAATTTGGAAAGACTGTCAGGTAGTACCTTATCTCTTATATCATATGTGATGCTATGTATGTGTACCATATCATCTGTATATGTATGGGACAGATAGTCCATAGGTGGTAAGACCCGTAAGTACAAGTTACACCGGGAGTTACCCGGGGGCGTCTTAAGCCAGGTAGGTTTGAGATAGAAAGCCCGTGATTGTACCTTGTATGGAGCAGAGGCCCTGGGCAGCCAGATTGTGAATCTCAAGCGCTGTGAGTATGAGATAAGGGACCGGTTAGGCCCTTTTATGTGCTGCATTTTTATAAGGTGTGATGTTTGATGATTTGTTTTACATGCTTAGTATTTGCATATTATATTGGTGATCTGTGTACTACTGAGATTCTTTTGAATCTCACCCCTTTTTAAACAAATGATATACAGCAAAGGCGTCCAGCTCTCAGGGCAAGAAGGTAATATAGACGGACGAAGAAGAGGCAAATAAATTATGGACTGTTGGTTATCATTTTATTTTGGATGACTGTAAAATATTTATAAGTAGTTGTAGTAGCGATAGTAGTACTAGTACTCGCAATGCAGACTGTATACGTTGTAATCCGTACGCTAGACTTTCGATAACATACTGGTATCCAGAAACCCATAAGTTAACCATCACGATGCGAACTATAGATAGAAAATGCCCTGTATTTTAAATAAAAGATTTTTAAACTGATAAAGATAATGAATTTACAAACTAAAATTTAGACCATACATATTTATTTTAAAAAGTTTTTGAAAATTCTATACAAATATAAGATTAAACTCTGTCTTTAATTGGGAATTTAAATTGTTTTGGTCTCAGGTTTGAAACCATTATATATTTAAATTAATCTAAAGGCTTTAGAAATTAAGGTGTTACAATGAGTTTTGGCTAGCTTGTTTGTGATGGTTTATGAAGAGCTTATAAGTGTTTTTTTTATAAATCCAGATAAAACTCGTCTTACATACTTATCTTGTATACCATGAATCACGATTGAAAATCTGTTTATGAAGGCTCCAATCGCTATTTTAAACCAGTAGATTAATCTACTTGTTAATTTGGAGGCAGTTAAGTTGATCTTTTTGGATATTTCTCCATTCATTTAAAATTTGTGCTTGTCATGATAAGTTGATAAATATTGAAATTATCAATTCTTCGGTAAAAATAAATTGATTATTTTTTTTAATTGAAACTTTTCAGAATACGCTTATTTTAAATAACTATAAAGAAAAAATAATATAAGTTATTAACTTATTATGGATTGGTATAAAAAAAACTTATTATGGATTTAATTCCATCAAAAGTGTTATAAATAAATAAACCTGAAATATAACCATTATAATTTAGAATCCAACTTCTTCAATATTGATGTTGCAAGTTCAGAGGCATACAGAATATTAAGATATGAAAAATATATATACATAGTCCAAAAGAAATGAAATTTAGAACTAAAGATAACCAACTGCACTCCACTAGAACCGAACCTTCAATCACCGGTAATTACTGTTTTGCCCTTAGAGCCGCTATCTTCTGCTAGAGTATTTTTAAATGTTGAAAAAGGGTGAGATTCGAATGAATATCTGTAGTAACATACAGTCTGACATATATAATGTGAAAATAAATATGCAATGTCATGTCATATAAGATGATCAAAACTATGTGTGCACTTGCCCAAGGTCAAACGACATGTTTGCACCATGGTCTACACGGCGCCCCTGTTAGCTCCCTGACTACAACTTGACAAATTGGTGTGTCCAAGACATTAGCTCATGTTACAGAAAATGACATATTCAGCATATAGATAATCACATAGTACATGCGAGAAAGAGTTATTACCTGGGTCCTTTTTCAGTCCGACTATTTATCTAAAATTTTTTCTCCGGCTTGGGCTATTACCAATTCCTACAAATTAAAGTTAACAAGTAATTAGTTATTACTTGTATTACTACTGCATTTAATCATAATTTGCTAGTTATCTCAGTTTTAGTGGCTTCTACACAGTACAATTTCTGTATAGTGTTATTTTACTTTTTTTCAAAAAAATGACAGATTTTTCAGTCAAATTTGAAAAATCATAATTAATTCTAGAAAATTCCAAATTGACTAGTTCCAAAGCCTATGAGAAGAATTTTGAATTTATTTTCATGTAAAAATACCTAGGTCTGATCAGTATCAACATATGTTTCCCAGAAATTCGCCAATCTCTACTGATCCAGATTTCCTTATAGAAATAGGCTGAAAGTTTGGAAATTCATATCTCCTAATTTACTTGTCCAAAAATTATGATCCTCATATCAAATTAAATCTTAGAATTTTTAATTTAATTCTGGAAAATTAGTTGCAATTGGAAAAAATTATATTACTCAAAAGCATAACACAATCAAACTACTAAAACTTGAACTTCTAGAGTTTTCCCTGTTTCTAGACCTATATCTCAAAAATCATAACTAAATCCAAAAAAATCTAAATGGAGTGGTTCAAAATTATATGTGACCATATTTAAGTCTTATTTAAGATTAAAATACATCATGTTGCGAAATAAATTCCCAGAAGTCCATAATTCACAATTAATACAACTGTACCAGAATTTGTTCCAGATTCAATGCCTACATTTCAAAAATTCATATCTTACAATATACTGATCCAAATGGAACATATTATATATCAAATTAAATCTCTACATGTCTACTTTATTCCTGTAAATTTTCATAATTTTCGACGAGATTTGACTAAAGAAATTTATTTTTCAACCAAACTGATTTCAGAAAAACTAACCAATCAGCACCTCCTCTTAATTTTTAAAAATTCCAGATTTATAAACAATCATCCAAAAATCATAACCACATGTATTTCCAGACCATTTTTCATGTAGAATCTATTTGTGACATCAAATTTACTAAATTCTTACTCCTTATATATATATACACCATGTTCTGACCATAAATAATAACAACTTATTTTCATAATCACCCAACTCCTAGTAGTTATAAATCCTCATGAACAACCCAAATCACCCAGATAACAATGGAAAGAGATAGAGAAGACTTACCTAAACAATATTTAAGGCTTGTCTATGGTACTTGACAACTCCTTCTTCCTCTTCTCCAATAACACCTTTGCCTTCCTTCACTACTCAAGTCTCTCTCTCATGTCCCTCTCTCTTGCTCTATGTTTTTCTGTTTCTCTAACTCTTTTGTGTGTCTTGGCCGATTAAGTGAGATGATAAAATGAGATATAATTGATTATTAAACACTAGTGGCATTAGGTTATCATGCACAAGAAATGGCGGAATGTATGGCCAAATGAAATGAGAAATATGTGAATTGTGTGTATGTGTTGTCGTCCATTTGAGCAAATGGTAGAGTATTGTTAATTATTAATGGTTTGTGTGTTAGGTTGCATATGCTAAATGGTGAAGTAATGATTATGGAAGGTGAGTGTGTAACAGTCCCGCTCCCCGCAACCTAGCCTGAGAGTGCGGCAGAACTCTCCTGGAGCCTACCCAGGATATCCCCTAAGGGAACCCCACAGGGATCGAACACGAGGCATGAGGCTATTACCAAGTGCTGACCAATCCTGGTACCATTGCTCAATGGTACCAGGATTGATAGCTTGGGTATGTTATGCCTAGCGTCTCAGGTTTGATCCTGGGGAGGTTCCCTTGAGGGGGAATAATGGAGGTGGGCACTGTAACATACCAAAATTTATTCAAAGGCTAAGGAATAATTTATGGGAGTTAGATAGTAAGCTAAATTATGGAAGCTATGAAATTTAAGGAATCTTAAATTAGACAAAGAGAAAAATTAATACATAGTGTGTGTAATTAATAGGATAAAAATATACCTATATATATATATTATAATAATTAAAATACACACACCCTCTTCCCACACATCACACGCATTTCATGCACACACAATTAACTAATTAAATAACACACACACACTACACACATGGCACACACATACACATTTTTAATTATTAAAAAAAACATCATACTCTCTCTCACTCTCATAATTATACGTAACACACACACACTTCTCATTTTCCTTAGCCAACATCCAAAAAGAAAGAAAAGAGAGAGTGAGTGAAAAAGAGAGAGAGCAAGAGACACATAATAGAGAAAGAGAGATACGTAAGAGTGATCGGTGCTACTAGAGGAAGGAAGAAGTGGTTACAAATTCTACATACAAATTCATATCCTAATATAGGTGAGTTCCCTTTTCATGTTTTTAACTCTTTCTAGTTAATTTGAGGTTATTTTTGGGTAATTTGGGAAGCATAAGAACCTAGTATAATGAATTGTTGTCTTGTGAGGTTTTGTTTTGGAAAAAATAGTACATAAGGAAGGAGTGAGAATTTGATAAATTTGAGGTTTCCAATGAAGTCTACACGAAAAATTATATGGGAATACATGAGATTATGATTTTTGGATGATTATATATAAGTCTAGAATTTTTAGAAAATAAGAGGAGTTGCTGTTCGGTTAGTTTCTCTGAAATCATATTAGTTATAAAATAAATTTCGGTAACCAAACCTGGTCAGAAAATTATGAAAGTTTCCAGAAGGAAAGTAGACATCTTAAGCTTTAATTTGATATATAATATGTATCATTTGGGTTTATAAATAGTGAGATATGAATTTTTAAAGTTAGATGATGAATCTGGAACGTTTTATGGTACAGATGAGGTTTGACGAAATTATGGAAATTTTGTAGCTATAATTTATAAATGGTAATATTTTTCCCTTCAAATTTACTTAAATAGGATCATATATAATTTTGAACCATCCCATTTGGAGTTCTATATATTTAGTTATGAATTTTAGAATTTAAGCTATTGAAACTGGAAAGATTTTCTGGCAGTGTGAGAAAAATTTAAAACTGGGAATTATTCATGAATAGGTGGTAGTTAAACGTATTTTTATATTAAAATAGACTTTATAAGTGACACATAGAATTTGGAACTACCTTAATTGAATATTTCTAGGCCAAGATATGAATTTTCAAAGATTATTGAAAATTCTGACAGAATTGAGTAATAGTGAAAAAAATAATAATAAAAAGTAAGGGTATTTTTTTTTTAATTGGGACTCTAAGGGTCAAATTAAATACTTAGAGTTGGTATGAGTCCATTAAATACCTATTGGATTTAAGGTATTAGTTATAATGATAACCTACTAAAGTGTCTTAAATTATTTTGGAATAAGTAATAATTCGCTCGTCCATAAATTATAAAATTATAGGATTTGACATTTGCCCGGGGCGCCTAAGAGACTGAGAACAGGAACCAAATTTGGAAAGACTGTCAGGTAGTACTTTATCTCTTATATCATATGTGATGCCATGTATGTGTACCATATCATCTGTATATGTGTGGGACAGATAGTCCATAGGCGGTAAGACCCGTAAGTACAAGTTACACCGGGAGTTACCCGGGGGCGTCTTAAGCCAGAAAGGTTTGAGGCAGAAAGCCCGTGACTGTACCTTGTATGGGGCAGAGGCCCTTGGCAGCCAGATTGTGAATCTCAAGCGCTGTGAGTCTGTGATAAGGGACCGGTTAGGCCCTTTTATGTGCTGCATTTCTGTAAGTTGTGCTGTTTGATGATTTGTTTTACATGCTTAGTATTTGCATATTATATGAGTGATCTGTGTACTACTGAGATTCTTTTGAATCTCACCCCTTTTTCAACAAATGATATACAGCAAAGGCGTCCAGCTCTAAGGGCAAGAAGGTAATATAGACGGACGAAGAAGAGGCAAATAAATTATGGACTGTTGGTTATCATTTTATTTTGGATGACTGTAAAATATTTATAAGTAGTAGTAGTAGTAGTAGCGATGGTAGTACTAGTACTCGCGATGCAGACTGTATACGTTGTAATCCATACGCTAGACTTTCGATAACGTATTGGTATCCAGAAACCCATAAGTTAACCATCACGACGCGAACTATAGATAGAAAATGCTCGTTCTTTTAAATAAAATATTTTTTTTAAACTGATAAAGATAATGAATTTACAAACTAAAATTTAGACCATACATATTTATTTTAAAACGTTTTTGAAAATCCTATACAAATATAAGATTAAACTTTGTCTTAAATTGAGACTTTAAATTATTTTGGTCTCAGGTTTAAAACCATTATATATTTAAACTAATTTAAAGGCTTTAGAAAATAAGGTGTTACAGGCACTCCATAAGCTTGCCACACTCTCAGGCCAGGTTGCGGGGAGTGTGTTCCGGACCACTCTCAGACCAGGTTGCGGGGAGTGGGGCCGTTATAGAGTGCCTAATTTTTAATGAATATGTGGGTCATACGGTAGGTTATGTGCTTATTTAAATAACTAAGTGTGTGTGGGTGAGTCATGAGTTAAATAGGAGTAGGGTAAGTGTTGAGTATTTTATATACACATATAGGTATATTTTTATCTTATAAATTATACACACTAGACCCTTTTTTTTTTTCCTTTGTCTAATTTAAAATTTCTTAAATTTTATAAGTTCCATAATTTAGCTTACTATCTATTTTCCATAAATTAATCGTTTTAATAAATTTTGGGATATTACAATATTCCTAGTAGATTGGAAACTGAATTCATTATTAAACACAATTCTAAACAACTTTTAACATTTTTTCATCAAAATTTTCTTTTCACAAGTAAACACAATCAGTTAATGGATTTTAAAACCAATTATTTTTTAAAAACCCATGCCTCGTGAGGTTTGACAAACCAGAGAAATAAGATTAAAAGGCAGAAGGCTCAATTGCTTCAATAATGGACAAGCTCTAAATTATATTATCCATATTTGAAGAAAACAGAACAATCAGACTTAATAGATAGGCCAGATCACATAAAGAAAGAAACATCATCTGACGTTGACCAGAAATATCACCACTCATCAACAGTGATATAGGGGGCATTACAAAAATGACCCAAAATTTTATATATAAATGCATTTCAATCAAAACTCAAAAGTGCTTAAACACATAAAAGAAAATCTACCATGTAATAATAACTACTTCCTCCGATTCTATTTATAAACAACTTTTTCTCTCATGAGGATGTTCCCTTTTATAAATAACTTTCAATTTTTGTCTGAAAATGTAAGCTTCTTTTTCCTATTTTACCATTATTAAATGCATATTATTTATAATTAATTATTATAAAATACCAAGAGTTATATTTAGGAGAGAAATAGAACTCACTAGATGAATGAAGTCAACAAAGCATTGGGAAAACATGTTTTACTATTTCTCTTACTTTTTATACATTATCTCTCTGTTTTAATAAATAGGGGCATATATGAAAAAAAAATGGCATTTTTGACACACTTATTGCTTTTAACTACCTGTTTGTTTTACGTAATCAAGGAAAAAGTTGCTTATAAATAGGACCGGTGGGAGTAAAATTTAAGATAGAGCCTCGTCAATGTAATCGTTGTGAACTGATACAAGGTTTTCCACATAATTGAAAATTGATAGGAATAGCGATCTTCTTGAATGCATTAGTAGAGAGATTAAACAGGTATATAAAATTTTCTCTTTCCCCATTCTCGTCTTCATCTTCAGGATAGCAGAAGGAGACGATTTCATTCCTCCATATAGTTAATGCACGAAGCTTGAATGGAGTGGGCTTGGTAGTACACTTCGAACTCCAACACCATCTCCCCTCAGAAGCCCATGCATTCTCCTCCAAGACAAACATTTCAGTCCAATAATCATTGTGGTCAAAACGACAAAGCATGGCAAGTTTGTTCTTGTACACAGTAAGCTGATCTCCACAGTCAGGAGAGTGTTGAGGTAGAATTGGTAACAAATTAAAAACTTCAGCTATGTCAAATGAAACTATTAAATAACAATCCAAGGCAAATGACTTATAACCACACCAGAAGATTGTTCCTTTAATAGTAATAGGTCTTGAAGTAAATGCTACTTCCTCTAAGTTCCCAAATTCCTCTTCCTTCCATGAGCCTGTACGTAATGAATACACCTCCACTCGATCAACTTGATCCACCAGACAAGTCTCCGCTACGTGACGCTCTTGATCAACATCATACTCATGCACAACATAGTCATCATGCACATAAATCCTCACTACCTTGTAATCATTAATAATTGGACTGAACCGAAATTCAAAATAGCACATACCCTGAGAATCTCTAGTAGTTTTGTTCACCTGTCTGACCTCTCTAATAGTTGGATATCACAGCAAAAGGGGAAGAGGATGCATGTCATCATCATCATCATCAAAATTCATGATTTCAACACAGAACAAGCCATTGCTGGAACCAATGACATTTTTGACATTCATTGACGTACCGTTCAAAGGTGGGCTATAAACTGTACGAGCTTGCATGACGCAATCAAGTAAATCTAATTTCAGAGGACCATACCAGCCGTAACTATGTACTAAGAGAGGAGAAGGGTTTTGATGAATGGAAAGGTGGAGATGGTCTTGGATGAAAGATGGGGCGTTTAAGAGATTTTTCCATTTCTTGTACACATCAAAATCGGATTAGGGATTTTACTGGAAATCGCTTGAGAATGTTTCGAATGATTTTTGGGGAAGATACGGTGTATGGCTATCCGTCGTCCTCTGCCTTACTGAGTGAAGAAATGAGCTTTAAGAAGAAAGCCATCTTTAACAAAGGTGATTATCACTTTACGAGGGACTGCAGATGAAGATGGTAAAAGAAGACGGCAGCGACAGTTTATATTCCCGTTTTTCTAGAAAGGATAAACGTATTTTCTTTTGTTTTTCCCCAAAAAATGATTTTGAGAGCAAATAATGTTTTATTAATACTAGTTAATATTTTTCTGGCCAAATACTAGTTAATATTTTGACCCCAAAAAAATACTAGTTAACATCAAAACAAACGCATACTAAATACTAAATATTCTGTATTAATATCATAGATGATATATTAAATATTTTCAAGCAAAGAAGGGTTATATATATATATATGGTCGTTATTAGAAAAAACATTTACACCATGAATTTTTTTAGCCATATTTCGATTTCAATCAGTAATGAAAAATAATTAATGAAACTGGCCGGTGAAAGAGCCGTTAGGTATGACACACTCCTAATCCTACTCCAATAACCAGCTCTAGTCCAAGGTGATATGGCTGATTAACTTGGAACTTGGAAGTTTCTTGAAAAAATCTCTTCTCAAAAAGTATAATATATATTTATTAAATTTTGCCAGAAAATTATTCTTTTTTTTATAACAACAACAACAAAGCCTTTATTCCACTAGGTGGGGTCGGCTACATGGATCGCACGACGCAATTGTGCTCTATCAAAGACCATAGATTTCGATATATTATTAATTAAAAGGTATCTTTCAATGACCTCATTGAGCGTTTGTTTCGGTCTTCCTCGACCTCGTTTGACAGGACTCCATACTGCTTGATCAACCCTTCTCACCGGAGCACTCAATGGCCTTCACTGAACATGTCCAAACCATTTCAAACGATTTTCTACCATTTTTTCTTCAATAGGGGCCACTCTAACACGACCACGTATATGAGTGTTACGAATCTTATCCTTTCTTGTATGGCCACACATCCATCTTAGCATCCTCATCTCAGCTATCCCCATTTCATGTTCATGATATCCCTTTAAAGCCCAACATTCACTACCATATAGCATTGCTGGTCTTATAGCAGTGTGGTAGAATTTTCCTTTTACCTTATTAGGTACCTTACGATCACAAATAACTCTCGTAGCTTTTCTCCATTTATACCATCCGGCTTGAATTCTGTGATTGACGTCTTCATCCACCTCACCATCTTGTTGTATAATTGATTCCAAATATCTAAATTTTGTCACTTGCGGGATGACTTGCCCACCCAATTTAACTTCCACTTCACTTTGACTTTGTCTCTTATCAAATTTGCAATGCATATATTCAGTTTTACTCCTACTAAGACGAAAACCTCTCAATTCCAAAGTTCACCTCCATATCTCAAGTTTGGAGTTAATTTCTTCCCTAGATTCAACAAATAGCACTATATCATCCACAAAAAGCATACATTGAGGGATCTCCTCTTTTATAGGTTCAATTAGGACGTCTATCACTAGGTTAAACAAATAAGGACTTAAAGTTGATCCCTGATGTAGTCTGATAAGTAAAATATTTGCATATTTATTTTTCCTTATATGATGATTTTATGGACTATATTTGAGCTGAATATAATCAATTTGGGTGTAATTAATAAATAAATAATGATTTTCTTGCAGCCATGGACAGTACCGGATTAAGAAGAATTAAAGAAGGCATTTAAGGGGAAGTTACTATTCATGAGGTACTGTTCACTGTGCACTGTAGCAGGGGTACTGTAGCGGACCATTGCGTTGTATTGTAGCGGTCGGTATTTGTAGAAGTAGGGCGGTTCAGTGCGGTTCCTGTAGCAGTCGGTTCACTGTAGCAAGTGGGTGGTCAGTTCACTGTAGCAGTGCGGTTCACTGTAGCAAAATCACTGTAGAAAAATACTGTAGCAGTCTGAAAATGAAGCCTATAAATAGAGCTTCTTGGCACCCTAAAATGAGGAGGAAGGAGGAGAGAGAGAGTTGTTATTTTTAGAATTTATTTCTTGCATTTTTTTACTTCTTGCATGCCTCCTACATGGATGGTTTTACCTCCTATACGGAAGGCCTAGGTAGTCCTCCTTTATGGATGGTATAGGTTGCCACTTATATGGATGGTTTTACCTCCTATATGGTAGGCTAGATTTTCCATTTTCATGCATCTTGTAGTTGTATTTTTATGTTTTTGTAATTAATTTTTATGCAATATTTATGATGTTGGTAATATATTTTGATTTTTTTTTTAATTTTATCATGAGCTAAATTTTCCTTTTCCTATGGTGATGACGTAGCTTACTAATGACGGATTGAATCTTAACTTATTAAATCTAGTTTTAATTTTTCCTTCATGATTGAGTTTTAATTATTGCTCTTAATGCTTACAATTGATTGGCCACCTTTTGGATGATTTTAATATGCATGTTGAGACCGGAAGGAGATACATGTGTGTGGATCCTATAATTAAAACCATAATTTGCATATGAAATAGGAATATATTCATATGGGTTTTGTAGTCTTAATTGAGTTCCATAAATCTTAATGCATAATTGATTGCTTAAATTCATATAGGAATATATTGGGTTAGCAATTAATTATAGAATTAATTGACCTTGGAAAACGCTAGTAATTAAAATAGGGAAACTCGACTATCAATCATGTGGAATAAATTGGACTAGAATAGATAATTCAATCCGGAATTTATTAAGTAAAATCTAATCCCTAGGGCTTTTTTTCATATTTGTCTTTATATCACTTGTATTCATATTTCATCATTTCTATCTTGCAATCTCAATCACAACTAATCAACCGACTAAATAGAATTAAAATTACCAATTTTGGTACTTAGTGATCAATCCTCGTGGGAACGATACTCTACTCACTTCTATATTACTTGATTACGACAGTGTACACTTGCACTTCTAAATACACCATCCTACACTTGTAACATAGTCCAATCCTTATAGGGAAGTCCTTTGTAACACCTCCAGACGTTCTAACATTGGTTGTAACCCCCGCATACATATCTTGAATGACTTTGATATATGCAACCCTCACCCCCTTCTTTTCCAAGGCTTTCCAAAGCACATCTCTTGGCACCCGGTCATAAGCTTTCTTCAAATCAATGAAGACCATGTGTAAATCTCTTTCTTTGCTCCTATACTTTTCCATTATCCCCCTTAATAAATAAATCGCTTCTGTTATAGACCTTACTGACATGAATCCAAATTGGTTTTCAACAACATCAGTCTCCAACCTCAACCTATATTCAATCACTTTTTCCCACAATTTCATTGTATGGCTCATTAACTTAATTCCTCTATAGTTTACACAATTCTGAATATCCCATTTATTCTTATAAATAGGAACCAAAGTACTTTTCCTCCACTCATCTGGCATTTTCTTGGTTCGTAAGATCTCATTAATAATTTTGTGAGCCATGACACACACTTCTCGCCCAAACATTTCCAAACTTCAATTGGAATACCATCAGGTCCGACAGCTTTACCAATTTCCATCTTCTTAAGAGCTTCTTTAACCTCGCCAATTCGAATCCTGCGATAAAATGAAAAATTGAGGTCACCTTCTCGAGTTGTCAAATCTTCCAAGTCACAATGCGACCCTTCTCCACCATCATTAAACAACTTATAAAAGTAAGCTTCCCACCTATCCTTAATATCTCCATCAGTAATCAAAACTTTTCCTTCTTCATCCTTTATACAACTCACTTGGTTCAAGTCTCTTGATTTTCTCTCCTTGTTCTTTGCGATCTTGTAAATCTTACGCTCTCTCGCCTTTGTCCCTAACTCCTTATAAAAATCTTCATATGCTTTATTACGAGCTTCACTCACTGCCTTTTTAGTCTCCTTTTTAGCCATACGATATTTTTCCCAATTTTCAGCAATATTACATAAGTGTATGGCTTTAAAACAATCTTTCTTATGATTGGTTTTCTCTTGAACAGTCTCATCCCACCACCAAGTCTCCTTATCTTATCGACTAAGACCTTTTGATTCTCTCAGAATTGCTTTAGCAATCTGCTGGACCTTTTTAGACATATTCTCCCACATGATATTAGGATTTTTTTACAACTCCCACTCCCCCTCCTCCAAGAGAGTTCTCTTAAAAATCTCCTTTATTTCCCCTTTTAATTGCCACCACCTGACCATTGGGTTTAAAACTTACTGGCGTTTTTGTTTTACATACTTAATATTCACATCAAGGACTAGAACCCTATGTTGTGCTGTCACGCCATCCCCTGGGATCACTTTACAGTTAGTACAAAATCGTCTATCAGAATTCCTTACCAAGAAGAAGTCGATCTGTAACCTTACAGCTCCACTCTTATATGTTATTAAATGCTCATCTCGCTTCTTAAAACAAGTGTTGACAATCTTGAGATTATATGCGAGGGAGAAATCAATAATAGATTGACCTTCAGTATTAAGGAACCCAAATCAAAAACCACCATGTGCTCTTGCATGAGGTCCTGCCTCCTTACCAACATGTCCATTAAGATCTCCTCCAATAAAAATATTTTCAGTTAGTGGGATACTCTAAATTAGTCCCTCCAAATCTTCCCAGAATTTTTCCTTAAGATGTACTTCTGCCCCTACTTGAGGTGCATACGCACTGATAATGTTAATAGTATCCTTTCCAACAATCATTCTTAAGGAAATAATTATGTCCTCAATCCTCTTAACGTCCACCACATTCTTCCTCCATTCCTTGTCAGCAATGATACCAACACTATTCCGTCCATTGACCTTTCCTGTGTACCAGAGCTTAAAACCATTAATTTCTCTACACCTTTCTCCTGACCATTTAGTTTCCTGGAGACACAGGATATTAATCTTACGATCCTTCATTACTCCCACCACCTCCCATGATTTGCCGCTCAAAGTCCCAATGTTCCAAGTGCCAAATCTGATATTGTTTTCATGAACTAGATTCTTTAACCGCCTCCATTCAGAAGAAAGCGGTAGCCCTTGCTCATTTAACACTACATCCGGGCAACGATGCAGCGGCTCTCGCTCACTTCTCACTGTACTCGAGCCATACAGCGCGTTACTTATAGGCAACGACCTAGCATTAGCACAATTACTTCGTTGATCCATGTTCATAAAGATTCGACAAGGTTTTACGTTGGCTGTCAGGGCCTAACACAACCCTCCTCCTTTACCCGGGCTTGGGACTGGCTATAAACAAAGGCGGAGTTTCTTTTTTTTATAACATGCCAGAAAATTATTCTAATATTGTAATTTTTTCCATAATATATTTATTAATTGCTAATATAATATAATATAAAATCTGAATAGTTACGAATAGACTAAAAAATAATTTTTATATAGATGTGGCGACTGTTTATATTCCCATTTTTTCTAGAAAGGATAAACATATTTTCTTTTGTTTTTCCCCAAAAGAAATGATTCTGAGAGCCAATAGTGTCTTATTAATACTAGTTAATATTTTGGCCAAAAACATACTAGTTAACATTAAAAAAAACCCATACTAAATACTAAATATTCTGTATCAAAGAAGGGTTAAATATACTCCTTTCGGTTCTTTTTATAAATAATATTCTCTCTCATAGAGGTAGAGCCGGGAAATCAGGCCGAGCCCGTCGGACTGGCCCTTTTAAATCACAGGCCGGGCTTTAAAAATTGAGCTTCAAAAGGAAATCAGGTCTAAAAGGGCTAGCCTTGGAGGGCCGGCCCGTTAGGCCTTTTAGCTTTGTTTTTTGTTTTAATTTCACTATCTCTCTTACTCATGCCCTTGCTGACTCCTCCCTAAGAACCTTAAAATTGCTAAATTTACATATGATAGTAATTTACTAATTCTTGATATTTTTATCCTTTAAACAGAGTCTACTACTTAAAGTAAAATACAATCAAAATTCCTTAAAATTGATGATAGTAGCGAATAATATGAAAACGATAGTTTTCATAATCATGTTACTTAGAGTGCTTAGCTTTTTGCCGTCTTACGCTTTGTATGAAACTATGAATTACTTGTACACATTATTTTTTACTTTTGATTATGAATTAGTAACTGTATTTATTTTATTGTATGAGGTGTATTGATGTATAGTTAAATTTTGTGAAAATGACTTCTGGCCCTGCAGGGCCGGCCCTGACCCTGATGCTTTCAGGACGGGCTTTGAAAAACAGCAATTTTTCTTTCCTCAGGTCCTGTAAGGCCGGCCCTTTTAGGCCCTGGCTCATCAAGGGCCGACCCTGATTCTCACCTCTACATAGAGGTGGTCCTTAATATAAGTAACAAATTTCTTTTGTTTGAAATTTTAAACTAGTTTTTTTAATTTTTACCCCCATTAATTATGTGCCACTTATTATTTCTGTAATATATTTTCATGAATTATCTCTCATGTACTCTCTTTATATAATAAGGGTATAATTAGAAAGAACAATATAAATTTGACACATTTATTATATTTAACTAATATTTTGAACTGTATAATTTTAGTATTTGTTGCCTATAAGAAGAAAGGGGAAGTATATATATATGGTTGTTATTAGGGGAAAAAAATTGTACCTTTAATTTTTTTTAGCTATATTTCAATTTCGATAACTAGGGTAAGCAAAGAACCCATGACCGCCCGTCCACTCGCGGCCCAGATTTTTTTTTTCCCCGGTTTAAGCCCGCTCGTATTGTGTGGCCCGTAACCTGTACCTGTGTTATATTAAATGGGTAGGTAACGGGTGCACTCAGGGGGCACTCGTTACCCACCCATTACACGTTTATATAATTTATTTTAATGCTTTTCTTCTTCCTTCCGCATCTCAACTAAATGAAAGATAGTGACAGAAAGAAAAAACAATGGGAACCCTAATTCCCTTCTTCATTCTTTATCGCCGCGACTCGCGATTTGTCCTTCGGTCCTTCCTTCATCAACGCGAGTCGCCACCACCAGCCCACGACAATCCTTCGCCGTGCCTGTTGCGCTTCATCACTACGACTCGCAATTGATCTTTCGATCCTTCCTTCATCGTCGCAAGTCACCACCACCAGCCTGCGACTGTCCTTCGCTGCGCCAGTTGCCAGTTGCCAGTTGCCACCGCCCACCAGCCCACCACCCACTACCACCATTCCTTCGCCGTAGTCCTCGCCAGTCGCCCCTCGCCATGAGAGTCCGTCACCCTTTGATCCAATTGCGGCATGATCCACAACCAGCGCAGACCTTCACCTCTCCTTGTCATGGTGGACCTTCAACCAGCGACATGGAGGTATCTTGACTCATACCTCTGCTCTGTTTTGTATATCCCTTGTTGTTGGCGTCTGGCGATTTCTCCAATCAACCTAACAAGCAACTGCAAGTGTAGATTATGTTTGATAAATTGGTTATAACTGCTCTATTTGTCCATAAAGTGTGGTATCTACATTTGGGAGTATTTTGTAGCAATCTGGTTTGGAATTTTGAGTGGAAGGTTTCAAATGATGGCGATGGCGTTTTGTTTGAGAAACAAGAATTCCTTGGCATCTACTTATTATTAGAAAATTTCCGAGTGTTATTAAGTTGTTTATTTCCAACTTCTTTGACTGTAATAAATTCTTATCAATCCTTAATGACACCACATATGATTGGTAAAAAAGATATTACCTTTTGGTTTGTAAATTTCTGATTATACTTGTTTTTGTTGACGAGAAGCCCTTCGAACAGTTCTTGCAAATTAAATTGACAGGCTAGCTGTTTTAATGCCTCTTTATTTGTCAAGATTATTATTTGATGAATGTCAAGATTATACTATAGTTGAATGCTTAACTTTTAGTGCCACATTTGATGCTTAGCTTTTATTATTTGATGAATGTCATTTGCTCTCATTTGATTGTTATATTGTGATTTTGCTCAATTTAGAAGGGCTGAGACGTCATCCACCTTAGTCCAGGAAATTTAGCATGGCATATATTCCACCACAAAATGTGCAAGAGCAAGCTGAAACTGTTGCAGTGGAAACTATAGTCACAACAGTTGAGCAGACCACTCATAATGCTGAGAATCAAACCAATAATAAGGGACAAGAAGCTGAATCATGACCTAGAAAAAAGGAGAGACTCATCTGACATTTGGAAGCATTTTATAAGGCTGCCACTAGCGAAAAACAAAAAGGAAAACATAAAGCAAAGTGCAACTATTGTGGAGCTCTGTATGCAACAGTTTATTAGTGGCTACTTTAAATCAAATACTGACTCATCACTTGATCAGTCAAGAGTGAGGCAAAAAGGGAGTTGATAAGTATATCATAAAAGATGAGGTGCATTTCCAAACTGTAGATGAGGGTTTTATAGAACTTTTGCAAGAGTTTCAACCCAAGTTTCAAATGTCATCAAGATGGACGGATGATAGAGATTGCTACAATATATATCAAGAACAAGCAGATATCCTGAGAAAATATTTCAAGACTTCTAAAGTCCGTGTGTCATTCCCCATTGATTGTTGGACATCTATACAGAACAACAACTACATGTGTTTGACTTCTCACTGGATTTATGAGGATTGGACTTTGCATAAACGCATTCCAAATTTTTGTGAGATTATAGATCATAGAGGGGAGTCAATTGCAAAGCAAACTGAGGATTGCTTGTTCTAGTGGGGTATTGACAAAGTATTTACGATCACAATTGACAATGCTTCTACCAATGATTGTGCAATTGCAATCTTAAGAAAGCATTTCAGGAGTTGGGATGGTTTGGTATGTGATGGAGAGTGTTTGCAAATGCGGTGTGCTACTTACATATTAAATTTGGTTGTTTTTTAAGGTCCGAAAGAAATGAACAAGTACATTGAGCTCATCCAACATGCAATCAAATTTGTTAAATCTTCTCCATCGAGTAAGCGTAAATTCATAATACTAGCTGAAAGAGAGCAAGTCGAATAAAAAAGTATACTTACCTTAGATTGTCCCACGAGGTAATTTATTTATAATTAGCTTGAATGAGCTTTGATATGAAATATGATTATGTATTGATAATTGATGTGTAATTGTTTTTCATTTCTATGTTGTGATTAGGTAGAATGCAACATACCTTATGCTTGAGAGTGCTGTTAAGTTTGTCAAAGTCTTTACTTGGATGGAAGAGGAGGATGAACATTACAAAGAATACTTCAGGAAAAAAGTTAAAATAGGGTCCATTCGAGATACTTATACCTTGATTGATTATCTTGAAGGTGTTGACAATATATTTGATGATGCAACTAGAAGAAGAACTACATAACCTACAATTTTGCCTAGTAGTGCATATGATTGGAGCACTGCGAAGGAGTTTTTTGGCTTCTTAAAGTTGTTCTACAACATGACATTGAAGTTTTATGGATCAAACTATGTTACAAGTAACAATTGTTTCCAGCATAAAGTTGCAATTCAGATAAACCTCAATGCAAGTGCAAGTAGCTCCTACTCTCTCTTGAATGACATGTCAACAAGAATGTTGTCCAAGTTTAATAAATACAGTTGAGAAAATGAATCCAATATTGGTTATGGGCTTGACACTAGACCCCATATATAAATTGACATATGTCAAAGTCACTTTTGCTGACCTTTTTCAAGAACCAACAAAGTGTAGAGCTATGATGAGAAATATTATAGGTGTCTTGTATAATTTATATGACCATTATTCAGCTAGTGTTCATCTTGGTGAAACTTCGAGCCCGTTTGGTTCAACCCCATTGCATGCATGCAATGGTAATCATGATTGCATTACCATGAGAAGAGTGTTTGGTTGCTCTTTAGCATGGTAATAGAGTTTACCATGGTAATGATGATTACCAAAAAATTGGTAATCCTAATTCATATCTCCCCCCTATGAATCCTCATTACCATCCCATGGCATAGTTAGAAAAGTCTAATTTACCCTTTAGTTTTACTTCTCTTTATTTTACTTATATATTTTTACTTAGGCACATCGCCACAACCGCTACCACCGTCGCCGCCACCACCTCCTCCTCCACCACTGCAGCCACCTCTTCCTCCACTACCGCCAATACCTCCTCCTTCTCTGCCGTTGCCACTACCTACTCATCCATTGCCGCCGCCACCACCTCCTCCTCTACCGTTGCCGCCACCTACTCCTCCACCACCGCCGTCACCACCTCCTCCTCTACCATTTCCGCCACCTGCCGCCACCACCTCCTCCTCTACCGTTTTCGCCACCTGCCGCCACCTACTCCTCCACCACCGCCACCACCACCACCTCCTCTACCGTTGCCGCCACCTGCTCCTCCACCACCGCCCCACCTCCTCCTCCTCCACCACCGCCACTACCTCCTCCTCTACCGCTACTGCCACCTGGCACCTCTGCTACTACCTCCTCCTCTTCCGCCGCCGCCACTACCTCCTCCTTTCCGTTCCCGCCACCACCACCTCCTCCTCCTCTTCCGCTGCAACCACCGCCACCACCTCCTCCTCCTCCTCTGCCGCTGCAACCACCGCCGCCACCTCCTCCTCCACCACCACCACCTCCTCCTCTGCCGCTGCCACCACCTGGCATCGCAGCTACTACCTCCTTTTCATCCGCCGCCGCCCGGCCTCGTCACTAGTACCTCCTCCTCCTCCCTTGCCGACACCTGCCGCTGCCACTACCTCCTCCTTCTCTGCCGCCACCCGCCACCGTCGCCACTACCTCCTCCTCCTCCTCTTCCGCCGCCCCCGCCCCCTGCCACCGCCTCCACTACCTCCTCTTCCTCCTCCTCTGCCTCCGCCCTTGCTACTACCTCCTCTGCCACCACCGCCACCACTACCTCCTCTTCCTCCATCGTTGTAGCCACCCACCACCCGGCACCACCGCCACTACCTCCTCCTCCTCCTGACTCTTAACTTTCTTTTTACAAAGATTATAGTAAGGGTAAAATAGACTTTGTGTAATATATTAATTTTAAATAATTGTTAAAATAATAATTCATTTCACCTTACTTAAAAATAAAACCAAACATTAGCCCTGTAATTAATATTACATTGCATTACCATTGCATCGCATCGCATTGCACTGCAGGGTGTAATGGGATCGAACCAAACGGGCCCTTCTGGATCTCAACTATCAATGGAGTAGGGGGATAATAGTGGTGGTGAGAATAATGTGCTATTACTAGAGTTAGAGTTGAAGTGGCCTTGTCATTTGCTAATGATACATACCAAAAGTTATTAGCCAAGGCAGATGTAGAGAGTAATGTAGAGAAACTTTTAGAAGTGGATGAATACCTTTGAGCTAAATTGGTTGGTTATCGCGATTCAAAATTTGACATGTTGTCATGGTGGAAAGGGAATGCTTGCAAGTATAAAATGTTAAGCTTGATGTCACATGGTTTGTTAGCTGTCCTAGTCTCTACAATTTCTTCAGAAGCGGCTTTAGTACGAGGGCAGAGTATTAGATGGTTTCAAAACCTCTTTATCCTCAAAGATGGCTAAGGCACTCATATGTGTACAAAATTGACTATCAGTAAAACCACCAAACTTGAATGACTTTAGTGTTGATAATTTTGATGAGACTGTAGCTATTGTTATCGGTATCTTAATTTGCATTCTCTATTTTCAGTATTTAATGTTTCATTTCATCTTCTTATTAGTTAATACACATTGATCAATACGATATACAATTTATTTTTGTTAGTTTTGTAGAGGAAGATGCAAAAGCACAAGCAAGAGGTGAATCTGAAGTGACAAAATAATGAAGATTTGCAGACTTGCAGAGTCGCAGTTGAATGCTTGATTAGTATCTGCCCACTACCATAGCATGTTATATTGTTATTGTTTTATAACTTGTGAATTTGTGATCATTGAAGTTTGAACTTCAAAGATTAGTATTAAATACTTTACAAATTAGAATATTTAATATGGTATATGGACATGTTTAAAGACTTAAGGTTATTACTTATTTAGCTATTAGTTATTGCTCATCAATCATTTAAAAAAAAAGCAGGTATGATTATGAAGTATTTTTGACATTTGAGCAGATCTAAAGTCTGCCAAGTGACAATGAAAGTAGAAGCTTGGACTGGATTCTGGAGGGCCAAAAAAAATTGGTGGGGTTAAATGGGTTCCATGTACCCGCTTAACTCAACCTGTTTAACCCGTACCTATTTAGGTACGGGTTAAACGAGTTGTACCACAGGTATGGGGCCATGAGACTTAAACGGGTGGGTGGTGGGTTGACCCCCAGGTTAGCCTGACTTGCCCGTTACTGACCCCTATGTTGACTAACGAAAAATAATTAATGAGACTGGTGAAAGAGCCATCCTAATCCAACTCCAATAACCATCTCCTAATCCAAGGTGATATGGCTTATTAACTTGGAAGTTTCTTGGAAAACACAAAAAAGTATATTATATATATATATATATATATATATATATATATATAAATTTTTGCCAGAAAATTATTCTAATATAGTAATTTTTACCATAATATATTTATTAATTGCTAATATAATATAATAAAAAAATCTAAATAGTTACGAATGGAGTAAACAATAATTTATATATAGATGTGTGTGTATATGCGTGTGTTAAACTTTCGCAGTTACATTGACTAATTTTAAAGAGATTTAATGACCAACGCCTAGTAGTGCAATGGTTATTTGGGTGGCCTTAGGTCACTCTCTCCCCTCCCCCTCACCGTTCGACCCGTGCCTTGTACTCATCAAGAAAAAAAAAATTAATCAATTTTAATTCAATATAATATTTTATAGATTTCAACTGAAAGCGATTATCATTTCATAATTTATTATCATATTTTATTTTTTATTAAAATCTAATTTAAGATTCCATTTTTCAAATAAGGACATTAAAATATGTAATTTTGAGACATCAAAGGTCATTCTTTTTTCCTTTTTTTATGAGTGAAATCAAAAGTCATTCTCATCATCTCACTTTTTGCTTAAATCAGATAGAAATACTCAGGTACTTAGGTACTCTAGTAGTCTTGTTTGATTGCCTTTTGAATTTGTCGAGGTGTTAGTTTCTTGATTATTTTTCAATTTGATTTATGTAATTAAATCTGTGTATAACTTATATCTACTGTGTTTTTTAATAAAATATATTAAAGGCTAAATTATGCTCCACCGACGTATAAATTAGTCCAAATTGAATATAAAAAACTATTTTAGTCCAGTATTAGGTTCTGTTTCTTTTTTGTATATAATAAAGTATTTTTGTCCTCTAATATAGAGTTTTCTATCTTAATTTTATAAAATATCTTTTCAACCTTATAAGTCTAACAATGTTAGTCTTAAGTGATAATTTTTTGTGTTAATTTATATTATTTTAAAAATTAAATTTAATATATATGTCAATATTTAAATGTTTTTAAATATTTAAATTTTAATCTCAATATTTTTTTTACAAAATTAACTGTGCTAGAAATAGAAAGCTGAAAAATGCACTTCCTTAAAATTGAATTATTAAAATAATGTTCATAAACCAACAAAGATTAGTCCAGTTGGTAAAAAAGTTAGCTTGTAACTAACTATGAGATTGTGAATTAAGCGGATGACTATACAACAACAAAAAAAAAAAAGAAAGAAAGAAAGAAAGAAAGAAAGAAGAACGTTATTGAGAAAATCCCTTAAAAAGAGTGTTGAATTACTCAAATTTTAAATTGGATCATCAGATTTAACAAATTATAAATCAGTTTATATAACCTAAAGTGGGATTTCATAATTTGATAATTTTACTGCCCTTGTTTGATTTCCTCTCCTGATCACTCCATCTTTCTCCTCCCATCCACTATTTCCTTCATCATTCACTCGCTGATCACTTCACATCTCACCCCTCTTTGTCCTTCCCCTTGCGCCTCTATGTACGCCTTAAGCCTTGGAACTTGCAGGAGGGGGGATTTTTGTGAGTTAGATTTTAAAAAATTGGAGAAGTAGGGTTATAAAATTTTAATAAATATATGATGTAAAATAAAAAAAAATAAGAAAAATTAACTAAAAACTTCCAACCTCACTTCTTCAATTTTTTTAAATCCAACTCAAAAAATTTTTCCCTCCCCTCCCCTCCCTTTCCCTCCAAATCCCTCATACGTAACAGCTCAATGACCGGTACTTCTTCGCAATCTTCATCATGTTCTGCTATTTGCTTCTCTGTGAAAAATCCCTCACGATAGCCCCTTTAGGTATTTTCTCATTTTATTTTTTCGTCCCCAACGCTACACCTTTTTCATTCTTTGATGAACTTCAAATTCCTCATCCTTTTCACAAAATCTTTGAAATTAATTGACTTTGCTCCATCTCGTTTCATTTTGTTGGTATTGTTGAGTTCAAGGTCTTCAACTTCAAAATTGTTAACTTTTTTGCAATTTATTCAATTGTATTCTTTCATTTCTTTCTGCTTTATGTTATTTTGAAATCATATTATATCACTCATCGGAAAAAAAAACAGAAATCATATTATATCGGGTCCAGGTTCTTGTGAAGAGAAATCTGATTGAAGGCAAGGTCTTTCATTTTTGATAGCAGGACAAAGAATAGTACGTTGAGGGTAGGAAAAAGGACAATAAATTTACCATGAGCTTTCTCAAAAAAAAAAAAAATCAACATCAATCAAATATATTAAGCAGGGGATGGCACCGGACCAAATGAGCAGGCGAGAGAAGCCAGTCGCGAAGGACAAAGGGAGTGATCAGAAGAGAGGATTAAATAAAGGGCGATAAGATAAAATTATCAAATTAAGAAATCCTATTTGAGGATATGTAACTTAATTTAGGATTATTTTTCCAACACTATTTGAGACAAAATCTCGCATGTACTAACCTTTTTTTTTTTTTTTGCCAACTATAACACTAAACCCTTCAATATAATTGATTTGTAAAATTTCTTGTCTCAAAATTTGGTCAATTATATTTGACTTAAATTTACGTAGAAAAAAAAATACTTCTCTCAAATTTTAAATAATAAAATGCATTTTGAAGTTTGTTAGGCTATGCAGATATTAAAATCCTGAGGAATTCAATCAGTTATTTCAATATTTTAAAATGGTTCATCATATTGTTTTGGCTAAAAAATGGTTCATCATATTCCCTTTTTTAACAAGAACAAGAACGCAAACATAGGATTACTAAATGTTATATAAATTTATTTGGTAAATGTTAAATATTTAGAGAAAGTCATAAAAGAAGGAAATATTGTAACCAAAATAGCGGCTTGTAAATAATTAAAAGTTAACTGAAATAGAAGGATTACTTGTAAAATGAACAAATTATAAAGTTTTGTAAATTGCAGTGGGAAAATCTGTTAACAATTAACCTGATATGGAAACAAATACTAAAGTATGGATATTTTAAATAATTAACCAATGGATTAATACCTCAAACATTAAAACAAGAGTGAGAATTAAGTAACAGTAGATATCAAAGAAATTGTGGAAAAAGACATATTAACAAAGGAAGATTATATAAATCATCATTCCACCGAACCTTACCAGAAAGATTGATATAAGCTACAATGGTTTCATTACAACCAAAAAGGTTCAGAACAAGTAAACCGGCACCCTAACAATTAAAATTCAGGATCCAACTTCTTCAATGTTGATGTTGTCAAATGATACAAGGCTTTCAACATAACTAAAAATTTTCATGTTCATTCTATCATTTTGAGAAGATCTTATGGGAAACCTCTTAAACTCATTAGTAGTGAGATTGAGCATATATAAAATGGGCGTTGAAATACCATAATCAGACTGATAAAAAGGACAGAAGACAATGTCGTTCCTCCAAATAGTCACTGGATCTAACTTGGGCGGAAAGGGGCTGCTAGTAAATATTTTAGTCCATATCCATCTCTCCCTAGATGAACATGTATCCTCCTCCATCACCCACAACTGAATCAAATAAGATTTATCTTCTCCGAAAAAACCAACAAGCACAACGAGTTTGTTCTCATACTCTATCAGCCTTATTTTATCATAATAGATTAAATCAGGCAGTGGTATCACTGTCCACACTTCCTTTGATAGGTCAAAAGAAATTATGAGACTACGATCATCATCCACACCTTGCTTTCCTCCAATCCAGAACATAACACCATTAACAGTGACATTCCTGTGACTTCTAATAGCTACACCTTCTAAGTTTTCAAATTCTATCACCTTCCATGACCCAGAATTTAGTGAATACACTTCCATTGGGTTACCCACAAATTGATATTCAGGAACCTTAATTCTCACTATCTTGTAATCATTATCAACTTGACTGAACCCAAATCCTAACAAGTCATCAAGCTCAAAATTAATAATAGTTCTGCGACGCACCTTTCTAATCTCTCTAATCGCTGGATTCCACAATAAAAGGGGAAAAGGATATGTATCATTCTCACAAACTTCAACACAGAGTAGGCCATTGCTTGAACCAACGATCCTAGCAAAAAACAAATTGCTCAAAGGTGCATTTTCAAATTCAAGGACTTGCTTGTCACGATCGCCATCCAGTAAACCAAACTGCATTCGAATGGAATTGTGCCATCTGAGGAGAAGTGAAGGGTTTTGATGGCTAGAATGGTGGAGGTGGTCTTGAATGAAAGACGATGCCTTAATGAGATTTTTCCAATCTTTACATACACATTGAAACCGGATTAGGGATTTCACTGGAAGTCTTTTGAGAATATTAACTATGACATCACTGGGAAGAAAGGGATTGTTGGGCTCATTCACAGTGCTCACTAAAGGAAAGATATCGGAGGTATTGGAAGGTTGTTCTCCGACAAGAGCTCTTATGGCCTGGTGCAACTTAAATTGGAAAAATGTACGGTGGGGTTCATGGGTCTTTTCAGACGATGTTTCTTGGTTATGTTGCTTTGATCTTCTTTTCCCTACCAAAGAAAGACAAATATGAATATTAACTGCTTTCATTAAAAAGAGAGAGAAAGAAATTGGCTCCTATTACATCAAAAGGACACAAGATATACGGAAAAATTTATTATGAAACTATCAGAAATATAGACAACATGACAAGACCACTCACAAAATAACGGCATGGTGGTGAAGATGCTTTGCTTTTCACTTTGTGAAATCTGCAATCTCATTTACCAGGAGGGACTCTATTTATAAGCCTGAAATCATTGAATACTAACACTGTATCTCTCCAGGCAACATAATTGTACATTTTTTATCGTCAACGAATCTTAATTTATTCAGTACATGTGAATGTTCACACACTTAATAACTTGATTCATGAATAGGGCTACAAAGAGAAAAGTAATAGAATGGTTCATGAAAGTCATAATTGAATTCTTTGGATGTTAAGATGTTATAATTATAAATATATATTAAAAAGTTGGATAACCATACATTGTTTGTGTCATACTCTTATTTCCCCAATATAATGAATCAATCTAAGGAATATAGTTTACTGGCCAAAAAAATCTAAGGAATATAATCGTAGTAGTTTTGTAGTCTAAATGATACCAAACACCTTCCTTAAAGCTTTCTTAAGTGTGAGGCAGTGAGTTCAAACTCTTTATGACGGATATAATGATGAGTGCATACATTATGGAAAAAATCCAAGGAATATCGCTCAATCTATAACATGAGAATTCATTAAGCAACAATATACTCATAGATTATGACAATATTACATTTTGATGCTTTTTGTCATCGTTGTTCGCGCGCGCGCTGTCATCAGTTTTTTATGCGTTAATTTTATTGAGACATTGGAAGTATGGTTCCACATTTTAATATGTTTTTTTTTTTTACCTGTACATTTTTTTTCCGGAATTTTTTACCTGTACATTATTGTACGTTTGAAGCTTTGGAAGAAGGTTAGGACTTAGGAGAGTGGGGGAAAAAGGTAGCTTAAATATATAATTTTGACTTTAGCGTGGAGGATAAGTTCTTTGGGATATATATCGCCATTCATTTAATTTGTACCTGTCGTAATAAGTTGAACGATATTGAAAGAATTAAGTCTTTTATAAAAAAGAATTGATTCTTTTGTTTAATTGAAAGAATTAACTCTTTCATACAAAATACTTGTTCTGCATTGTAATATTGCAGTTTAATCACTTGTTTCCTTTTGTCATTTGCTACTTTTGTCCTCACGCAAACAAAACGAAAACTCCTTTTTTTTTTTCCGGTATGCACTCTGGACATCTTGATATCATGGACAGATTAAATGAGGCATGAAACATTTGTTATTGATTATATATCTAATTCCTCTCTAGCAAAATAAAAAATAAAAAATTTAATTCCCCATTCCAGAAAACACCATCACTAATTACTTCAACAATCAACAACTATAAAAACAATAAATTCTTGCACAATCAACATTTGCAAAATGATTAAAATCTAGGATCAAGGTTCTTGGATATGAATATTGCCAATGGATACATTGCTTTCCACATAATTAAAAATTCTTAAGCTTTTCCCTTGTTTACTTAAAGCTAATGAATCAATCAAGTTCATCAAATGTCATATTGATCAAACATAGAAATTCTTTTCCATCATCCTCCTTTCTAAATCTAAAATTAATTTTGCAGAGAATTTCATTCTTCCAAATCGCCATTGGATCTAATTCCATCAAGCCTTTATAGTAAAGGCCAGTGTAGTTTTTAGTCCAGCTCCAGCTCTCTCCAGTTGTGCATGTAGCCTCCTCCATCACCAACAAATCAGCACAACAATAATCCTTAAATATTTCACAGCATTTGTTACAAAAGCATAGCAAGGTTATTTCCATAGACATTAAGCTTTTGCATTCCGCCATAATCTCCATTAGGTATTGGAATCAATCTAAACACCTCAATTGCTATGTCAAATAAAACTATCAGATTATAACCATGACGTTCTTCTTCTCCTCCATTGAAACCAAACTAAAACACAGTTCCATTTGCAGTAACATTTTCAGATCTAATATATAAACCTTTCAAGTTTGCAAATTCTACTTCCTTCCACGACTTGGTGCGCAATGAATACACTTCCACTTGATTCATCGGTATTTAATAATCCATAGTTATTCCAAACATCCACTATATTTAATAATCCAGAAGTATTCCATTGACGCGAATCCAAGTTTTGGAACTAATGGCAACCTTAGCAATGCATTTGGTCTCTCTTCAGTAGAATGTCTGAACAACCATAAACCTAATATCATGTTCCCACTGAAAATCATAGAAGAGAAATTTCTCTAACTTCATTTCATATGTCTAGAAAACATTTTCATTAAGACTGAAAATAAGCGGTGGAAAACTGTTAAGTTTAAATGGTGCTCTTGTGTTAAAGGACACAAGAGATTTGTTTTCCGGTTGAAAATAAAATATTGACAATTTTAGCCAAGATTGGAGTAAGAAGGTTTGATGTCCAGGGAGGCATGTGAAGGTTTTTACAGTAGGGAAGATCTCTATGATATCCTTAATTTTGTATATTTAAAATTAAAAATTAATTACTTTAGTTATTATTAATTTGGTGCGAGTTCAACTTCGATTGATCCACAATATATCTTGAATCAATGGCGCTCAATCGGTTAAATGACTATCCCATTTCAAAAACATGTATTTATCGCTCCTTGAAGTGTTGGAGAAGAGTTGTTCAAGAGGCTTCCAAGTTCAACTTTTAAGAGGTTTGCTAAATTTCATTAGTTTAATTACCAGGTCAAAAAAAAAAATTTCATAAGTTTAATTAGACTCCTTTTTCCACATCAAGTTGGCTCATCCTTAAATTCCTTTATTATGTTTGCTAGCTTGAGATAATGAAATGTTCTGCTTATTAAAAGAAAATGAAATCTTCTTCCTACGAAACAAGATATTTCTTTCTTTCTTTGCAACCCAACAAATTAATGTGGATTAAGATTATAAAAGCTAGCTTCAATTTTTTTCCGAGTTAATTATACTCATAACAATGTCCCAACTATTCTTTGAAATATTCAATTTAACAAATATAAAAAAAAGTAAACACATAGAAATATAGACATGAGCGTTGGAAATGCCTTGAAAAGAATTATACAAGCAATATTTCATTGCTTAACGATTTTGGTGACAAATGCAGTAGTAAGAAATGAGTACACAAGGAGACAAATATGTGAAACAAAATGATACGCAGGGACCATCATACACAACATTGCTTTTTCTCCTTTTCTCTTATTACATTATCTAATCTTATCTTTGCTTTTGTCTGCCAATATTGTTTGCCGGTAGTGTGGTGTGTGTGTTTGTTTCCAGTCTATAAAGCTTCTCTCCAAAAGCTCTGAAAATCAGTATAAATAAGGGGAGTCATTTGCTCGTAATTATCAGGTGTTGAAGAAGAAAACATTGTGTATTGGTTTCTAAACCATGTTGGGTTTGATTCATCATGTGCTCATTCTCCCAATGGCCTTTGCCTCAAGGTGTTATTTCTTCAACTGAAAATTTGGATAGCAAGGGCATAACTCCCAGCGGTGTGGTGGACTTACTATCTGTGTCGAGCACCAGAATAGAACTCGGCGTCTGGGGTTCGGATTTTGTCACCTTTAGTTGTGACTTCTCAACTAGAGACACCAGTGGCTTGAATTTATCAGGTGGTAAGGGTGCGAGCTGAATTTTCTCACCATCCTTCTGAAAGGAATATGTGTTTACAGAGCATATCGATCATATTGCCAAGGCCTCCCCAGAAGAAGATGACATGCATCCTTAGGAACAACATCACACCAAGCTTCATCATGATACCTTTTACCAATAGAAAAATCAACAAGGCATTGTTTAGAAACTTTTACCTCATCTCCTTCGTTAAGCCATTGAAGCTTGTAAGGGCACAGATGGCTATAAGTTGGTAGTTGCAACTTCTCTACCATGTAGTTATAGACTACATTTTCACAACTTCCGTTGTCATTGATGACGTCACATAATTTTCCTTGAGAAGTACAATGAGTATGGAAAATATTGTGGTATAGCCAAAGTTCTTCCTTAATCCTAGCTATGTGCAGATTTTGTTTAATCATAAAAAACTCTTCATGATCTAGCGGCGTATCCTCCTCATCATAGACTGGCTCACCTTCATAAAGATAAGTCTCCTCATCATCTGCTTGATTGGTGGACATAATTTCCTCATCATATATTGGCTTGTATTCATAAAGATAAATCTCCTCATCATCCGCTTGACCGATAGGCGTAACTTCCTCATCGTGTTATGACTTATCTTCATAAAGGTAAATTTCTTCACCATCCACTTCAGGTGCTTCATTACAAGCTTCTAATAAAACTCGCTGAATCGCTACCTTAACCTCCAGCTCCCGCAATCGGCGTTTCATCTCTTCCATCTCAACCTTAGCATGTTTTTGCATCTTAGAGGCATTTTGTACTGATTTAGGGGTAGAATTGGTGTTTCTAGGAAGGAAAAGGGTAGAATGGGAATTTTGGTAAAATTTTGGGATCAAACTCTAATTACAAAAAGTTTTAGGGCCAAAAATATAATTTTGGAAAAATTTTGGGGGTCCAAAATGTAATTACAGAAAGTTTGGGGGTCAATATCTAGATCAGTTCGTGGTAGTCTTCATTGACGACATTCTAATATATTCTAAGAGGAAAGAGGAACATGAAGAGCAATTGAGAATAGTGCTAGGAATTCTAAGGGAAAATCAACTCTCTGCTAAGCTAAGTAAATGTGAATTCTGGCTTTTAGAAGTTAAATTTATGGGTCATGTAATTTCAAAAGAAGGAGTCTCTATGGATCCTACTAAGGTGAAGGTAGTACTAAACTGGAAGAGGCCAGAAACTGTAACAGAGGTACGCAGTTTTTTAGGTCTTGCTTTTTATTACCGGAGATTTATTAAAAATTTCTCCAAAATTGCCATGTTGTTGATAAAGCTCACAAGAAAGAATTAGACATATGTGTGGGATACAAAATGTGAGAGGAGCTTCATGGAGCTAAAGGAGAGGTTGACATCCACACCAGTACTGATTATCCCAAATCCCAGTGAGCCCTATGTGATTTACAGTGATGCTAGTAAGCAGGGATTGGGATGTATCCTTATACAGCAAGGCAGAGTGGTGGCGTATACCTCACGAGAAGAATTATCCCACTCATGATTTGGAGCTTGCGACGATTGTGTTTGGATTAAAAATATAGCGACACTACTTATATGGTAGTACTGTAGAGTTGTATTGCGAC
This sequence comes from Albizia julibrissin, assembly GCA_037074505.1. Lineage (NCBI taxonomy): Eukaryota > Viridiplantae > Streptophyta > Magnoliopsida > Fabales > Fabaceae > Albizia > Albizia julibrissin. Next base: position 11,403,686 of record CM073480.1, on the reverse strand, counting down.
CATAAGAGCCTCAAGTATTTACACGATAAAAAAGAATTGAATATGAGATAGCGTCACTGGATGAAATTGTTAAAAGATTATAATCTAGATATTAAATATCATCCAGGGAAGGCAAATGTTGTTGCTGATGTAAAGACCCGCCTCATATATCCCTTATTACTGGGCTTACTCAGAGTAGCAATGCGTAGTTCAGTGGGCACACATGAATAGCATGAATATACTGATAATATTAATACAATATTGCTTGATTATAATACAAAAGTTTCCCCACCAGGGGTTTACACAATATTTACAGACCTTCAAACAACCAGCAACAGTCCTCTTCGTGCATACCTCTTTTCTGATCTCAGCACGTTTCCAATGCTCACCTGTCTGAATGGTTGGTTGGGAGGAGTGAGATTCGAGAGAATCTCAGTAGCAAACATTACCACTATGCATGCCAGATATATATGAATGCATAACATGCTTGCCCACACTATTTCATGCCAACATAATGATATGCTGCATGCTTGATGTTATGACATACATATGGCCTTTGCACAAATATAACAGAGCTTCAACCAATCATACATGTTCCACACAAATAGGCAAAGCAGTCACATAATCAATGCAAGACATACATATCACATACATGCAGAAAAGGTAAGTTCACTACCTGGTGGACTTTATGTCCTTCTCTTCTTGCCTCTTGATCCGCCAACCATTACTTCTTCTTTGTCACTTCATGGCCCTAGGCAAGTGATAACATCATTAGAGCCATGAAAAGTGAATACCCAATAGCCCACATTAGCCCTATAGGCTTACTTTTACCCTTGGAGTTCATTCCAATTATATTTGGCCAATTTCTTACTCAAATTCGCATGGTACTCAATCTACCAGCATTTTTGACCAAACTTTGGAAAATCATAATTAATTCTATAGAACTCCAATTGAGGTGTTTCAAAGCTCTATTTTAATCCCTTTAAGTTTAGTTTTATATAAAAATACTCAATTTTAAACTCCACCACCACACCATTCCCAGAATTTTTCCAAACACCAACGGTTTCAGATGTTCTTCCAGAAAACAGGGCAAACATTAAAAAATCATATCTCATAGCATATTTGTCCAATTAACCATTATGACTTATCAAATTAAAGGTATATGTCTCTAATTTTAGGCTGAAAAGTTTCATGGTCATTGGATAACATTTGTTTACTCAAAAACTCGTTAAAATGACACTGCTTCCAGAAAACGAAATTCACAGCATTTACTCTTCAACTTCCAAAAATTCTCAATTCATATACAAGCGTCCAAAAATCATGAACACTTGTATACCTACACAATTTTTCCTCGTAAAGCCAATGGAAGCATCAAAATCATTAAATTCTTACTCCTTCTCCACGTCAAAACAGGGAAGAAAATCAGATTCTCAGGTGCAATATGTTGTTCTCTTGTTTTCTCTTACCTAATCACTTCCTTGCTACTCCTAATCAAGTGATTAGCTATTTAAACACTCATTAGACATGATTTAGCCATTGAAAAAACTAATTTAAACCATCCATGAACAGTACCCAACTTCCAATTTACTCATCCAAACAACAAATCAATCGGTTAAAAATGAAGCTTACGCTTACCTCTACCCGTTTCCACAAACGGTTTGGAATTCCGGCAACACCTCGGCTGGTGAGATGGCGCCAAGCACCTCCAAATAAAAATCTGAAACCGTAAAAATGAAGATCTCGATGAGTAGAAGAAGTTTCCTGAAGGGTACTTTGAGAGAGGATGCCGTTTCGGCAGTGTTTCGGAGGAAAGAATTTCTTCTCTCTTCTTTCTCCATTTATATCTGATCACTGTCTCTCTCTCTTTCAGATTTTTCCTGCGTGAAATTACGAAGAAGATGATGGAGAATTGAGTAAATGTTGCCACATGTCAGCACCTCATTGGCCCAAATAATGAATTTTCGCACAAAATACCAAATCCTGCAGATTTTTCATTAACTTTGAAAATTCATATCTAATTGTAAAAATGTCCAATTGGAGTGATTCCAAATGCTATGCGACCCTTATTGAGTCTAGGTTTAAGTAAAAATATAACCTTTGGCCAATTGAAAGCTCAATCTTCCCATAATTTTAATCTTTGAATGCTGTCCCAGAAAATAATTAATTTCGCTGGGCTAACTTCAAAAATTCATTTCTCTTTGTGTACAACTCCAAATGACTTATATGACCTATCAAAATAAATATTGATAAGTCTACTTTCATTATGGAAAGTTTCATAAATTTTTACCATCATTTACCCATCGAAAAAGGTTACACAATCACCACTGCCACACCAGGAATTTCACCGGTGGCAAAATTACTTTCTGTTCCACTTTACTATATTATGTGTGACTTCTAATCGCTTTATTTTGTTATTCCCCAAGCTCTTAAGCTCACCAATATAATTCATTTTAATATCCAAGGATATAAAGGAATTTTGGGGAATTTAAACATGCCTCATAGGGACATTTGCTAAACCAAGGTCTAGCAGTCCACTTAATCCAGGCTTAATCTTATGCCTCTAGTCCCAAAATTTGGGATATTACAGATGATGCCTTGAGTAGAAAGGCGGTGTAAGAGGCGGTCATAATGGTCCGAGAACATAAATTGTTAGAGGAATTCAGGGATCTGAACTTGACAAATCAAGTGTTCCTGAATGCGTACAAACCAAATGAAGTACTCCTAGCTAATTTCAGTGTCATCCAGGAGGAAAGTGATCTGAAAGCAGAAATTGAAGAAGCTCAGATGCAGAATGAACAAGCCCTGTTTATCCGAGGGATGATTGAAAAAGGGGAACCCAGGATCATGATCTTTCGCCATGTGGATTAGTCAAATACAAGTAGTGAATATATGTACCACTAAAGGCTGATCTGAGGTGAAACATCTTAGATGAAGCACATAAGAGTAAATACACTCTCCATCCTGGTGCAATCAAGATATACCATAATTTAAAGCCCAAATATTGGTGGCCAGGACTGAAAAGTGATGTAACTAAATATGTTGCACAATGTCTCACTTGCCAAAAGGTAAAGATTGAACATCAACGACCACCAGGACTTTTACAGAGTCCCAAAATTTTTAAGTAGAAGTGGGAAAGTGTCACCATGGATCTAGTGGCGGGTTTACCCAGAATCAGAAACTATGATGCAATTTAGGTAATTGTTGACCGTTTCACTAAGACGACATATTTCATACCTATCAATGCCAGATATTCCCCAGCGAAGTTAGTGGAAACATATATATACAGGAGATAATCAAACTCTATGGTACACCAAAAAGCATCATCTCCGACCGAGATCCCAGATTCACATCAAGATTCTGGAAAGCTTTACATGAAGCTCCGGGTACGAAGTTGAAATTTAGTACGGCCTATCATCCCTAAACGGATGGACAGTCAGAAAGAACCATACAAACACTAAAAGATATATTAAGGGCGTGTGTATTGGATTTCAAGGGAAGTTGGGATCATTTGTTTCCACTCGCTGAATTCGTTTACAACAATAGTTATCATGCGAGTATTCAAATGGCTCCTTATGAAGCACTGTATGGAAGGAAGTGTCAGTCACCTCTTTGCTGGATAGAACTATCTGAGACAAAGTTATATGGGCCTGACCTAGTTGATCAAACCTTAGAGCAAATCAAGACTATTAAAAAGAGGCTACTAGCAGCACAAAGTAGACAGAAAAGCTATACTGACAAAAGGAGAAGACCTCTAGAATTTAAAGTGGGGGATCATGTATTTTTTAAGGTATTCCCTTTTACTAGAATTGGTAGAGCAATCAAAAGAAAGAAGTTGAGCCCTTGCTATATTGGTCTATTTGAAATATTGGCAAGAATTGGGCTAGTAGCATACCGAATAGCCTTACCCCCGAACCTAAGCAGACTGCACAATGTGTTTCATGTCTCACAGTTGAAGAAGTATCAGCCAGATCCCAAACACATTATGGAATATGCAGATGTAGATATGCGACATGATCTCACTTATAAGGCTGAGCCATAACAAATAATTGACAGACAAGAAAGGTGGCTCAGACATCGTAGCATGCCATTTGTGAAGGTGGTCTGGAAGGGACTGTCTCCAAGGGAAGCAACCTGGGAAGTAGAAGAAGACATGAGGAAACAATATCCCGAATTTATGCTTTAAGATATGTATTAAATTTCGAGGACGAAATTTATTATACGGGGGGAGAATTATCATATCCCAAAATTTAGTAAAAGGTTAAATTTTCCAAAAAGGAAATTTAAATGGTGTTAGAGGTTGATCTTCGGAATTAAAAGCCTATTTTCCCAAACATTAGAGGAACAATAGTTATTGCCATAATTTTTCTTAGGAATTTCTAAGAAATTATTTAAAATATTTATAAAGTTAAATAAGGAAGAAAATCCTTATAAATTTTTAAGGATTGATTTATGAGGTCAAATTATGAAATCTACAAAATTTAAGGAAGCTTAAGTTAGAGAAGGGGAAAATTATGGCCTAGTATGTGTAATTAATAGGATAAAATATATCTACATGTGTATATAAAGCACTCAATATCTCACCCTACTTCTATTTAACTCATAACTCACGCACACATTTAGTCATTTAAATAAGTACATACACCTACCATATGACCCACATATATATTAAAAATTCACCACTCATCTTCTATAATCATTACTCCACCACTTAGCATATGGCAACCTAACGCACTAACCATTGATAATTAACAATACCCTACCATTTGGTCAAATGGATGACAACACATGCACACTCTTCACATAATTCTCAATTTATTTGGCCATACACTCGATCATTCCTTGTACACGATAACCTCATGCCACTAGTGCTTAATAATTAAACATATATCACTTTCTCATCTCATTTAATTGGCCAAGACACACAGAAGAGTTAGAAAAATAGAAAAACATAGAGAGAGGGACGTGAGAGAGAGAGACTTGAATAGTGAAGGAAGACAAAGGTGTTGTTGGAGAAGAGGAAGAAGGAGTTGTTAAGCACTATAGGAAAGACTTGAATATTGTTTAGGTAAGTCTTCTCTATCTCTTTCCATTATTATCCGAGTGGTTTGGGTTATTCATGAGGATTTATAACTACTCGGAGTTGTGTGATTATGGAAATAAGTTGTTATTATTTCTGGTTAGAACAGGGTGTGTGTGTGTGTGTGTGTGTAAGGACTGAGAATTTGGTAAATTTTATATCACCAATAGATTCTACACAAAAAATGATGTGGGAACACATGTGGTTATAATTTTTGGATGATTGTGTATAAGTCTGGAATTTTTAGAAATTAAGAGGAGATGTTGTTCTATTAGTTTTTCTGGAATAAGTTTTGTTGTAAAATGAATTTTGTTAGGCAAACCTGCTCCAAAATTCATGAAACTTTCTAGAATTAAAATAGAATTTATAATATTTAAATTTATACATAATATGTGTCATTTGGGCATGTAAATTGTGAGATATGAATTTTTGAACTTAGATGTTGAATCTGGAACATTTTCTGGTACAAATAGTGATTGACGAAATTCTGGAAATATTTTTGCTGTAATTTATAGATACTAATATTTTTCCATGACAATATACTTAAATATAGTTACATAGGATTTTGAACCATTCCATTTAGGGTTCTATATATTTATTTATGAATTTTAGAAGTTAAGGTATTAAATATGGAATGATTTTCTAGCAATATAGGAAAACCTTAAAACTTGGAATTATTCATGTATAAGTGACAATGAAACATATTTTTCTCTTAAAATATATTTAATAAGTGACACATATAATTTGGAACCACCTTAATTGGATATTTCTAGGACAAGATATGAATTTTCAAAGATTATTGAAAATTCTACCATAATTGAGTAATAGTGCAAAAGTAAAAAAGTAAGGGTATTTTTGAAATAATTGGAACTCTAAGGGTCAAGTTAAATATTTAGAGTTGGTATGAGCCAATTAAATACCCATTGGGCCTAATGTATTAACTATATTGATAACCTACCAAAATGTCTTGAAATACTAAATATTTGAAACAAGTAATAATTCACTAGTCCGTGAATAATAAATTATAGGATTTGACATTTACCTGTTCGGATTATTAACCATGGACTTATAGCATGTCAAACCCCATAATATTCTGATATTGCTATATAATAAATGTGTCGTTCAGATGACAAACAGAAATAGTGAAACTATACTGATAATAAGTACTTACTGATATTACAGCAAATCGTTATATAGGTTGAAAAATACATACAGAGTACAAAAGAAATAAATTCCACAACTAAAGATAATCAGATGTAACTCCTGGCTAGGACCGGACCTTCAATCGCCAGTAATTACGGTTTTGCCCTTAGAGCCGCTGTCCTTTACTGGAATATTTTTAGATGTTGAAAAAGGGTGAGATTCGAATGAATCTCAGTAGTAATATACAATCAGTCATATAAAATGCGATAAATAAATATGCAATGCACCATGATATGTAAAATGCTAACTCATGTTGTATGCATACTGTCCAAGGTCAAACGACTGTTTGCAACCCCGGCTAAACTCGTGTCCATGGTCAAACGATATGTTTAGACCTTGGCTTATTCGCGTGTTGTGCCACAGGCACTGTCATGTTACAGAAAATGGAATACACAACATATAAATAATCACATAGTGCATGAGAGAAAGAATTACTACCTGGGTCCTTTTCCAGTCCAACTGTTTATCCAAAACTTTTTCTCCGGCTCGGGCTATTACAAATCCTATAAATTAAAATTAACAAGTAATAGTTATTACTTGTATTACTACTGCCTTTAATCACATTATGCTGATTATCTCAGTTTCAGTGGCTTATACACTATATAATTTTGCATAGTGTAATTTTCTATTCTTCAGCAAATTGGCAGATTTTTCAATTAAATTTGAAAAATCATAACTAATTTTAGAAAAATAAAAATTGACTGGGTTCAAAGCCTACATCAAGCTATTGAAATATATTTTCATGGAAAAATATCAAAATCTACCCAAATTTACCATATTACTCCCAGAATTTCCCAAAATACCCCTATTCCAGATTAGTCTCCAGAAACATAGCATGACTTTAAAAATCTATATCTCCTAATATACTTGTCCAAAAATTATGTTCTACCCGTCCAATTGAATATATGAATGTGTACTTTAAAGCTGGAAAGTTTCATAATTTTTTGACAAGTTTTGATTTTCCAAACGTTTGACACAAACAAACTGCTTTCTAGAAACACAGTTTGAGAGCAACTGACTTCAAAAATTCATATCTCTTAGTATACTAATCCAATTAACACAAAATATATATCAAATTAAAGCTACGACTATGAACTTCAATTCTGGAAATTTTCATGGCCATTGGGAAATATTACATATTCAAAAACACCACGAAATCAACTACTAGAATCTGGACGTTCAGGATTGCACCTGTTTCTAAGCCCATCTTTCAAAACTCATGACTCTCTCTACAGATATCCAAATGATACATTCTACCACTCATATTAAACGTTTTTATGTCTAATATCTCCCTGTAAATTTTCGTAAATAATGGATGTGATTTGGTTGGTCATAAATCCACACGAATCTGACTGACTCTGATGAACATCAGTTTTGGACAGTCTAACTTCAAAAATTGATAACTTGTTCGTTTTGACACCAAATTGAGCTCTTCTTGATTCTATTTCATACCACACATTCTAAAATTTCCATATCAAAAAGAACCAAATGAAAAATCCATATGTCGCCTCCGTTTGAGCTTCTGAAAGTTTCCGATAAAACCTCTGTTTTCTGGCGACCAAAACAGAGTTGATAAAACTGATATGTAGCCATGCTTTTGGACTCAAATCTCAAATATTTTGACTCTACATACTCCTAAACATGTTCCTGGGGTTTAGGGACGTTATTTCAGAATCAAAAACATCACAAATATCACCCAAAATCGTCACAAAATCACTGGTTTCGGTGACAGCAACTTTCCGACGAATTTTCTGAATTCCAGCAGAAGAACAACCCCAAAAAGCTACTGAAAACAGCCTTAAATCTACTGGAAAAGGAAGATAAGGATATATGAAACTCACCTATGTTAGCTTATGGTGCTGCATGTGAGTTTTGAAGCTTCTTCTTTCTTCCACCGATCAACTCTCTCACTCACATCTCTCTCTCTCTGTTTTTCTGTTTTTTGTGTTTATGTTTCTGTTTCTTCTCTAATGTTTCAGTTGCTGCATGAATGTTGAATGGAGAGGGAAGAGAGAGTGATTTATTTACAGTGAGGTGTGTTGTGTGCTGTACTTGTGTGTTGTATCCTTGGTCAAATGGGAAGAGAAGGAGTAACGTAAGTGTCATTGTTTTGAAGGTGTATGTGTAGGTATGTGTGTGGTACATGTGTGTGTTTGTTGTGATGGGAAGGAGTAACAATGCATGGATGGTTTTATACGTGTGTGTGCTGTCAAGTGTGGGTGTGTGTGTTTTTATACACATATAGGTATAATTGTATCCTATTAATTACACACACTAGGTCCTAATTTTTCCCTTTGTTAAATTTAAGTTTCCTTAAATTTTGTAGGTTCCATAAATTGACTTACTATCTATTTTCCATAATTTAATCCTTGCATTAAATTTTTGGGATGTTACATAGCACATGCATGATGTTGTCCTCATTGGATGCTCAAGATGTTATACTCTATAGGCAAAACAATGAAATATAATGGAATGCAAGATTCATAAATTAAAACAAATTTTCCAAAAAACTTTCAAAATGTGTGTGTGAGGACAGTTGGATAACAATTCTCTTGCAGATATCAAGATCAAATGCAACACTTCAATATGTATAAATCAAACTCAATATTAGATCTTTAAATACTCATGCTCAGGATTTTATACTTTATATGAAAAACAATGAAATATAATGGAATGCAAGATTCATAAATTAAAACAAATTTCCCAAAAAACTTTCAAAATGTGTGTGTGTGAGGAGAGTTGGACAACAATTTTCTTGCAGATATCAAGATCAAATGCAACACTTCAATATGTATAAATCAAACTCAATATCATATCTTTAAATATTCACATCATCCTATCTCTCCCCTAATAGATCTTTCCACACAATTTCAAAATCAATGGGACTTTATAAGCTTGTAATATGGCTAGTGGTTAAGCTACTTAAAAGAATGGGAAAATAGAGGATTCAAATCTCTTGAGATAATATGACATTACATAATTCCTCTCTTTGCATTACACAAAATTTTCTTTCCAGAAGCCTAAACGCTCCCCCAAACTTATCTCAAATTGATTTCTTTACACTCCAAGTCTTATTGAATTTAACACTCTTTCTTTTCTTTTTCTTCTTCTTTTCTTCTTTTTTTTTAAAAAACATGTAATTGAAAACACACTAACAACTATACACTGTATTTCTTATACCAAACTTTTCAATACATAACTTTTCTAACTCCCATACCAATGCTCACTTCCATAATCCTCAACAAATCATCATTTATCTCAAGATTAGGGTGATTCATGGTTTTTCAGGCACAAAGGTTAAAGTTTAGTGTAGGTTTTTCAAAAAGAAAATTTATATGGTTGTTTTTTATAAGGCTCAAATGGGGTGCAAATGGAATAATTGTCATAGGTAAGCTTGAAAGGCACAATCGCATTTGAAAGAACAGGCCTAAATCATTTTTCAAAAATGTGTGAAATTTTCATTTCATTTCAAGATATTCCAATGTAAGTTCTAAAATTCTTCAATGAAGAAAGAATATGCTCACCAATTTGCTACAAAATCTCCTAACAAAAGCATTTAAATCATTTCCAACTCTTGTGCATAGTGTTTATTTCGAAAGCATTCAGGAAACAAGCTTTAAAATCTAAATCATGCAAATAAAAATATTTGCATTTCCCATAAAAAAAATCTAAGCATCATTTCTATCATTGGATCATACATTCATTATGATAGATAATTAATCAATCTAACTTAGCTTTTCAAAACAGAGGACAAAAAATAGTCAACATTTTAAAATTGAAATCCTTGTCAAATGAGCCAAACATACCCACACACCCAAACTTAAAGTTGACAGTGTTCTCACTATTACAAGGGAAAACTGAAGGTCTTCTCTCATGCAAAAATACATTTAATAATATTAATAACAATGCATGAGAGAGGTAAGTGAAAAGAGTTGTGAAATAAAGTGAGAGAGAGTGGTTAGGGCAATTTTTTTTTAGGTTTGGCCGCGGCCAACAGATTCTTGGCCACGACCAAAATATCTCTGACCTCCATTTGGCCATGGCTAAAATCTCTCTGACCACAACTTGGCCGCGGCTAATTGTTATTGGCTGCAGCCAATATCTTCAGACCCCTTTTTCTCTACAGTTTCAGATCTCAGCACTCTATTTCACACATTAGAGCATATTTTAACATGATCAAAGGTTAAAACAATGCAAAAGTTAATATCCTAAGCAATCCAAAACAATAAGCATACTTTGATCAGAGGTTAAAGAAGTGGTGATTCAATGACAAGCATTCTCACATATGCAGGGCATGCTTATATTAACATCAGTAAAAGTATGGTAAACGATAGACTTCTCTGAAAATGCTCATCAAGCACCCAATTGCTCCGTCCTTCCTTAGTTCCATACTTGTTACACCCTTCTTCTCATGGGTTTTATTCTTACCTCGTGTTGCCTCCCAAGAAGCGCTAAATTTATAGTCTTCAGACAGACTTTGCTACAAAAACACTAATCATAAGTATCAAAAATCATGATCACCTCATCTTCATTCCTCTTCAAGCAGTAGGGTTTGAAGATAAATAGGTGTTCATGAGTCACTTGTACTTTATCAATCATCAGTAACTTCACAGTACAGGTGTTTAAAAAATTAAAAGAATGAAAAACAAACTTATTCATAAAAACAAAACTAGAAACTTCTAAAAATTTAGAATACCCAACAAAATCAATTTAGCCTTCATCAGTAAGAGCCAAAACAAAATCAACTTGACTCTCATCAGTAAGAGTTACAATTTCAGTAGGAGAATCAAAATCACATATTGTAGGAATTTCCTCTTTGATTTCTTGTTCGGAACAACAAGGTACAGGTTCCAGAATTGAAACCTCAGCTGAACAATTAGTTTTATCCTCCTCCACATTAGTTTCTAATACAGAATACTCTTCAGAAGTGTTGCAAACTGTTGACAACACTTCCTCCTTCCCCATAGTTACTTGTTCACTTGAGTTTTCATGAAAATTTTCATTTTGTTGCAAAGACTCAAGTGTAGAAGCTATTTCACTCACATGCACTGTTAGATTTTCGAGAGAAACTGCATGTTCATGAAATGTCTTCTTTGTCTAATCCCTCATTTCAGTTACATTATCAAGAATACACTGAAGCCTATCCTCTATTGAAGGCTTCTTCTCATGAATGGGGATGGATTCATTTTCATAGGAATGGAGTGACATGTGAGGATGTAATGTATGTGAAGGTAAAGAATTAGAATTCCAAGACAATAAATGATTTTGATTTCTATGGAGGCTAAAATTAGTATCGTACAAATTAGTTTGAGCCTTCATGTAATCCCAGGTTGAAAAATGGGGGCATTCCTCACTATAATGATTATTTCGATAATGATTACAGCAAATGTACTCATATTGAGCATTAGAAACATAAAGATCATAATAAGAATTGGGATAATCATTATCATGTGCAAATCCACCACTTGATTCATTGAATTACCAAGGATTATCCATGTACAAAGAATGAAATCAAAATAACTAACAAAACAAAAATAAAAACAGAACAATGATGCAGCAAAAATAGAGAAAAACCAACAAAAACAGAAAAATGGAGCAGCAAGTATATACAAAACTCAAGCTTAAGCTAGTAATGCTCTAATCAAGATCAACCAAAGACGGTTTTGACACACAAATCCCCAGAAACAGCACCAAAAACTTGTTCGCAACGATCCGCAAGTGCACGGGTCACGTTAAGTAATAAAGTGATGAGGAAAGTGTCGTTCCCAAGAGGATTTGGTTCCAAAACCCGGTTAAGTGGCGATTATTACACTTTCGCCTAATTTGAGTTAGACAATTATCAAGGTTGGAGGAAAACAGAATTATAAACTAAAAAGAAAATATAAAAAAATGATTCATGGACTAGAAAAGATGCAGTGGGAGTTAGGATTGTTTATCCCCCTTGTATTTCATAGGTACTTATTCAAATCCACATAATATGAGCTCTCAAGGATGGATCATGCTAACCAAGGTTACTAATTTACCCATAAGTGCTCTCTCAAGTCTCCAAACAAGTGTTTAGCTTAATTAGTTCATTAATTTCTTAACTGAAGAATTAAGCCCAACCTACATTGCAGAACCTATATGGTTATGTAAAGTCAATGAGTGTATCTCTACCTTATCAACAAAACCATCCATCCAACCCCTAGATTTCAAGTTCCCATACGATTAAACTCTCAAGTTCTATACTCAATCTAACCCTTTCAGGTGTCAACCAAGTGAACCCAATAGCCTCATTGCTGGCCAACCAACAAGGAGCATTAAGAAAAGAGTGAAATCAATACAAACCAACTATTCAACATAAATATAAAGGGAAAATGAGTACTTAATCTATACAAGGATTCAAAATAATCCAAACAATAAAACTCTAGCTATACATGTTCATAAAACCCAGAAGAAACAATCTATATATCAGTTATAAAGCAGAACAAGAGGGAAACATAATAGAAGGAGAGGAAAAACCAATAAAAGAAGATCAAATCTCTTCAAATCTTCAACATCTAGCTCAATCTCCTCCTCCAAGCTCCAAACCCTAGCAGAGCATTGTCTCCAAGGTGCCTCCCAGGTCCAGAATAAGGCTCTGATGTGTTAATTTTATATTTATAGGCCCTAAAATCCGTGATGTTATCAAAATGCATTTATGCTATTTTCGAGCGTTGGCCGCGGCCAAAACGTTTCTGGAAGATGTTTGGCCGCGGCCAAAAAGTTTCTGGCACATCTTTGGCTATGGCCAAACATCCCTGATAATGTTGGCCGTGGCTAAGATTCCATATGAAGCTTTTTAGCCTTCTTCATCCTTTTCTTACTCTTCCATGGTGCTTTGACTTCCTTAGCCCCATCCCACTTCTTGATCATCCTTTGGTGCCTCTAATGACTCATTTATGACTCCAATATTAACCTATCAACACAATGAAATCTATAAAAACAGTGTTAATGTAATTTTAATACAATTATGAGCCTTAAATAGAGAATTTACACCTTTTTATCATCAATACCCCTAGGCACATTACCTTTACACATTTATCATCAATTATCTATGAAATTATCCAAAATGTATGCAAAACTAAAGGTAAATGTGCCACTTTGACAGGAACTTCATGATGTTAACAACGCCCAAGAAACTGAGAACATGAACCAAATTTGGAAAGATTGTCATGTAATATCTTATCTCTTATATCATATGTGATGCTATGTATGTATATCATATCATATGTATATGTGTGGGACAGATAGTCCATATGCGGTAAGACACGTAAATACAAGTTACACCGGGAGTTACCCGTAAGTACAAGTTTCTAGTCCATGAATCATTTGTTTATATTTTCTTTTAGTTTATAATTATGTTTTACTCCAACCGTGATAATTGTCCAACTCGAATTAGGCAAAAGAGCAATAATTGCTACTTAACCTGGTTTTGGAACCAAATCCTCGTGTGAACGATATCTTACTTATCACTTTATTACTTTGTGCGGCCCGTGCACTTGCAGACCGTTGCGGATAAGTTTTTGGCGCCGTTGCGGGGATTTGTGTGCCAGAACTGTCTTTAGTTGATCTTAATCAGAGCACTACTAGCTTATGGTTGAGTTTTATATATACTTGCTGCTGCATTTTTTTTTGCTTTTACTAATTTTTTTCTCTATTTTTGCTGTGTAGTTCTATTTTTCTATCTATTTTATTAGTTATTCTAATTTTCTTCTTTGTACATGGATAATCCTTGGTGGTTAAATGAATCAAGTAGTGGATTTGCTCATGATAATGATTATCCCAATTCTTATTATGATCCTTACATTTCTAATACTCAATATGAGTACATTTGCTGTAATCATTGTGGAAATAATCATTATAGTGAGCAATGCCCCCATTTTTCAACCTGGGATTATATTGAAACTCAAACTAATGTGTATGATGAAAATTTTAGCCTTCATGGGAATCAAAATCATTCATTGTAATGGGATCCTAATTCTTCTTCTTCACATACATTACATCCTCATATGTCACTCCATTTATATAAAAATGAATCCATCCTCATTTATGAGAAGAAGCCCTTAATAAAGGAAAAGCATCAGCTTATTCTTGATAATGTAACTGAAATGAGGGATTGGACAAAAAACAAAATTTCATGAACATGCATCTACTCTAGAAAATTTAACAATGCATGTTAGTGAAATAGCTTCTACACTTAAGCCTTTGCAACAAAATGAAAATTTTCATGAAAACTCAAGTGAACAAGTAAATATGGGGAGTGAGGAAGTGTTGTCAACAGTTTGCAACACTTATGAGGAGGATTCTATTGGACTCTATGTTTTGATGATAACACAATAGTGATATATGTTTTGCAAGGAAGTAATCTAATAAGAACAACTTTTTTGTGAAAATTTTACCAAAGGAAGTATTTCATATACTCGCTTTCATATTTATAATAAAATTGCTGATGCACTCGAGTTCTTGGTTATAAACTCGAGTTCTGCCAAACCACTTGAGTTCTGGACAAGGCACTCGAGTTTGTTTGAGATATTCCTATACAAAGACCGTTGAGATCTAAAGATATTTGAATCGTTAACTTGCCAGGAATCAATGCACTCGAGTTTGATATGGTACACTCGAGTTTTGAGAGTATATACACTCGAGTAGTGGAAGTTCTGGAGTGAAAGTTTATTCTAGAAAGATAGCGAGATTAAAATCTTACATGCACACTTGAGTTTGTATGCAAGCACTTGAGTTTTGTGATGAAGCTGCACTCAAGTCCTACAAGTTCTTAAGAAAGAGTTTATGCCCAAGAGATTTGAAGCACTGAGGCATATAAGGAGTACTCGAGTTCTCACCAACGCACTCGAGTTTAAAGAGTTATGGTGAGAGAGTTTTTACCCGAGAGTCATGAGGCTAAAAACAGAAGGTATGCACTCGAGTTTGCCAAACCACACTCGAGTTCCTAGCTACATTTGCACTTGAGTTTAAAGAGTGATGTCTAGAGAGTTTGTTCCAGAGACAGCTAGATCCTAAAGAGATGAAGTGCACTCGAGTCCTGAATCTTGTATCAAGTTCTGGTCCCTTGCACACTCGAGAGTTCTTATAAAAAACAATGACAGAATGGTGAAAAATTCCATGAACTCGAGTTCTCCCATAAGCACTCGAGTTATTGCAACATCTTCACTCGAGTTGAGCCTGATAAACTCAAGTTCATGCATTGACAATCGCTGGAGGATTTTCAGCGATAGATCCAATTACACTTTTATGTTAATAATTCTTTGTATTCACATCTGCTATTACTCTTAGAAATTTTTAATGTTTGTTTCAAGTGTGAAACAAGTATTCAACGATTAGATCAACAAAACACATAAACAAGTCAACAATGGCGGACACAATGATATGGGCACATGCACATGGGTCCAACACCAAGTAATTGTCGCATGCCTTGACAGGCTAGATAGAAAATTTGAATGCCCATGACTGCCCCACAATGGTTACATTGCAATGTTAATCTAAAACCCAATATTAAGAACCTCCAAAGATGAACTGGAAAACACAAGAGAATACAACAAACACGAAAAAGAGCTTATTAGTTACAAATCTTTGTAATTGTATTGTATTCACGTTGTGAGCTTTAGTGATTATTCTGTCTGCTCTATAAGAGATTTTTTTTCTATAAACACTTTCATAGTAATCTTCATCTCAAGGTAAAGGGACCTTGAGAGGCTATAATTTCATTACGGGAGAATTTGAGAGAGTTCATTGAATTTACTCTACTCATAAGACTTACCGTGAGGGGGAGAAGGTCTAAGTTTAGAACGTTTCTGCTTGTAGTCCTTGTAAAGATAATTGTTCTGTGCATTCCAAAAGCCAACTGAATCTTGGAGGATTAGTGAAAATCTCAGTAGGTGTTGACCTCTGGGGACTGGACGTTAGTGATTATGGCCAAACCAGTATAAATCTCTGTGTATAATTTATATATCTCTATACTCTCTTCTTTTAGTTTATTCATATCAACCGCAAAAATTTGATATCACCTAATTCACCCCCTCTTGGGTAACTTGCCTCTTATAGATTCTGCATTGGAAACTAATGTAGAGGAGGAGAATACCAAATGTTCAATTAAGGTTTCAATTCTGGAACCTGTACCTTGTTGTTCTGAACAAGAAATCAAAGAGGAAATCCCTACAATCTGTGATTTTGATTCTCCTACTGTTGTTATGACTCTTACTGATATGAGTCAAGTTGATTTTGTTTTGGCTCTTACCAATGAGAGCCATGTAGATTTTATTGGGTGTTCTAATTTTTTAGAAGTTTCTAGTTTTGTTTTTGTGAATAAGTTTGTTTTTCGTTCTTTTAATTTTTTTAAACACTTGTACTTTGAAATTGTCAAACCCCTTAATATTCTGATATTCGCTATATAATAAATGTGTCGTTCAGATGGCATACAGAAATAGTGAAACTATATTGATAATAAGTACTTACTTATATTACAGAAAATCCCCATATGATTTGAAAAACATAAACAAATCTAAAAGAAATAAATTCTACAACTAAAGATAACCAGTTGTAATTCCCGACTATGACTGGACCTTCATCTGCCAGTAATTACAGGTTTTGCCCTTAGAGCCGCTGTCCTTTGCTGTAATATTTTTCGATGTTGAAAAAAGGGTGAGATTCGAATGAATCTCAGTAGTAATATACAATCAGTCATATAAAATGCGATAAATAAATATGCAATGCACCATGATATGTAAAATGCTAACTCATGTTGTATGCATACTGTCCAAGGCCAAACGACTGTTTGCAACCTCGGCTAAACTCGTGTCCATGGTCAAACGATATGTTTAGACCCTGGCTTATTCGCATGTTGTGCCACAGGCACTGTCATGTTACAGAAAATGGCATACACAACATATAAATAATCACATAGTGTATGAAAGAAAGAATTACTACTTGGGTCCCTTTTTGGTCCAACTGTTTATCCAAAACTTTTTCTCCGGCTCGGGCTATTACAAATCCTATAAATTAAAATTAACAAGTAATAGTTATTACTTGTATTACTACTGCCTTTAATCACATTATGCTGATTATCTCAGTTTCAGTGGCTTATACACTATATAATTTTGCATAGTGTAATTTTCTATTCTTCAGCAAATTGGCAGATTTTTCAATTAAATTTGAAAAATCATAACTAATTTTAGAAAAATAAAAATTGACTGGGTTCAAAGCCTACATCAAGCTATTGAAATATATTTTCATGGAAAAATATCAAAATCTACCCAAATTTACCATATTACTCCCAGAATTTCCCGAAATACCCCTATTCCAGATTAGTCTCCAGAAACTTAGCATGACTTTGAAAATCTATATCTCCTAATATACTTGTCCAAAAATTATGTTCTACCATTCAACTTAAAGCTATGGATGTCTACTTTAAATCTGCAAAGTTTCAAAATTTTTTGGCAATGTTTGATTTTCCAAACGTTCGACACAAACAAACTGTTTTCCAGAAACACAGTTTGAGAGCAACTGAATTCAAAAATTCATATATCTTAGTATACTAATCCAATTAACACAAACTATATACCAAATTAAAGCTAATACTATGTACTTAAATTCGGGAAATTTTCATGGTCATTGGAAAAGATTAAATAATTCAAAAACACCACAAAATCAACTACTAGAATCTGGACGTTCAGGATTGCACCTGTTTCTAAACCCATATTTCAAAAGTCATAACTTCCTCTAAAGATATCTAAATGATGCATTCTACCACTAATTTTAAAGCTTGTTATGTATACTATCTCCCTGTAAAGTTTCGTAAATAATGGATGTGATTTGGTTGGTCATAAAGTCACACGAAACTGACTGACTTTGGTAAACATCAGTTTTGGACAGTCTAACTTCAAAAATTGATAACTTATTCGTTTTGACACCAAATTGAGCTATTCTTGATTCTATTTCATACTAAACATCCTAAAATGTCCATATAAAAAAGAACCAGATGAAAAATCCATCTGTAACTTCTGTTTGAGCTTCTGAAAGTTTCCGATAGAACCTCTGTTTTCCGGTGACCAAAACAGAGTTGATAAAACTCACATGCAACCATGATTTTTGGACTCTAATCTCAAAGATTTTGACTCTACATACTCCTAAACATGTTCCTTGAGTTTTAGGAAGTGATTACAGAAGAAAAGGAATCAAAAATCTCATGCAAAACGGACACAAACTTGCTGGTTTTGAAACTGAACGGTAACAAAACGTTTTTGGTGACTTCTCTTGATTCCAGCAGCAAAACAACCCAGAAAACAACCACAAATCCAATGGAAATCCAAGGTTAAAGTAGAAGAAACTTACCTAAACACGTTTAGGATGTTGTGTGTGAGATTTGGAGCTTGTTCTTCCTCTCTCTCTCTCAGTTTTTCTGCTTTGTTTTCTGTGCTCTCTGTTTCTGCTGTTATGTTTTCTGTTTCATTTGTTTTTTTTCAAAGCTCTCTCTCTTTGCAGCTGAACGTAAATGAGAGTTAGAGGAGTTTGTGAGCTGTACGTATGTATGTTGTATGCTAGTCAAATGGGAAGAGAATGTGTGTGTATGTGTGTTGTACCAATGAGAGAAGAGGAAGAGAATGAGTCATGCATGTTGTACGTGTGTGTGCTTATGATGCTCCAAGTGTGGTAAATGAGGAGGCTGTACGTGTGTCTTCATGCATGGTGAGTATATGTGTGTTTGTCTCATGTGTTGGTCAGCTTTTAAATATATATATATATATATAGGTATATTTTTATCCTATTTATTACACACACTAGGTCCTAATTTTTTCCTTTGTCAAATTTAGGTTTCCTTAAATTTTGTAGGTTCCATAAATTAGCTTACTATCTAATTTCCAAAATTTAATCCTTGCATTAAATTTTTGGGATGTTACAATTCTCCCCCCATAAAATTAATTTCGTCCTCGAAATTTGTTACATATTTGAAGACATAAATTCTGGGTATCGTCTCTTCATGTCTTCTTCAGCTTCCCAAGTTGCTTCTCTGGGAGATAACCTCTTCCATACCACTTTGATGAATGGAATACTCCTATGTCTTAGTTGTTTCTCCTGTCGATCAATAATTCGGTCTGGTGTGACCTCATACGTCAA
The DNA here is from genome assembly GCA_037074505.1 of Albizia julibrissin. Taxonomy (NCBI): domain Eukaryota; kingdom Viridiplantae; phylum Streptophyta; class Magnoliopsida; order Fabales; family Fabaceae; genus Albizia; species Albizia julibrissin. The sequence continues at coordinate 11,384,278 of CM073480.1, read as the reverse complement.
ATCATCTCGCATGTCAACCTCTTCATATTCAATCACATGTTCTGGATCAGGTTGATATTTCTTCAGCTGTGAGACGTGGAAGACATCATGTAGTCTACTCAAACTTAGGGGTAAAGCTATTTGATACGCTACTGGTCCAATCTTAGACAAGATCTCAAAAGGACTGATGTATCTTGGGCTAAGCTTTTTCACCTTTAACGCCCTACAAATACCAGTAGTAGGTGAAACCTTCATGAATACGTGGTCTCCAACTTGAAACTCAAGAAGTTTTCACCTTTTGTCAGCATAGCTCTTCTGTCGACTTTGTGCAGCTAGTAACCTCTGCTTAATCAACTTTATTTGCTCTGTTGTTTGATCAACAATATCTGGCCCGTACATCTGCCTCTCAGATAACTCTGCCCAGCATAAGGGTGATTGGCACTTCCTTCCATACAACGCTTCGTAGGGAGCCATTTAAATGCTCGAATGATAGCTGTTATTGTACGCGAATTCCGCCAAAGGAAGGAATTGGTCCTAACTACCTTTTAAATCAATCACGCATGCTCTGAGCATATCTTCTAATGTCTGAATTTTTCTCTCAGTTTGTCCATTTGTCTGAGGATGATAGGCCGTACTGAATTGGAGCTTAGTACCCAAAGCCTCGTGTACCGCCTTCCAAAATTTAAAAGTGAACCGAGGATCTCTGTCAGATATGATGTTCTTTGGCGTACAATGTAAACGTACTATCTCCTTAATATAAATGCCTGTAAATTTATCGGAAGAATAGTGAATGCTAATTGGGAGAAATGAGCTGTCTTCGTGAATCGATCTATTATTACCCATATTGCATCATGATTTCAGACCTTTGGCAGTCCTGTCACAAAATCTATGGTGATGCTCTCCTATTTCCACTCAGGAATTGTAGGGTTTTGCAATAGTCCTGAAGGTCGTTGGTGCTCAGCTTTGACTTTCTGACATGTAAAGCAACAAGCAACAAACCTTGTCACATCCTTTTTCATGCCTGGCCACCAATATGTAGATTTCAAATTGTGGTACATCTTAGTTGCTCCTGGATGCAGAGTATATTTACTCTTGTGTGCTTCTTCCATGATTTGTCTTTTCAACTCAGGTTGTGGTGGAACATATATTCACTTCTTGTATCTGACTAGCCCACTTGGTGACAAGTCATATTCCTGAGTTTCTCCATTTGTAATCATGTCTCTAATAGACTGTGCGTGTTTATCTTGCATCTGAGCTTTTTCTATAACTGCTCTTAGATCATTCTCTATTTGACTGACATTACTGCTGTTAATCATGATCTGGTTAGACAGATTAAGATCCCTAAAATCTTCAATCAGCCTTTGCTCGTGAATTATAAGGGCTGCTACCTGTATTGTTTTACGGCTCAATGCATCTGCTACTACATTAGCCTTTCCTGGATGATACTTGATCTCCAGATTATAGTCTTTAAGTAACTCCATCCACCTGCGTTGCCGCATATTGAGCTCTTTCTGATCGTATAAATACTTTAAGCTTTTGTGGTCACAGTACAACTCTACAGTCACCCCATAGAGATAATGTCTCCAGATTTTTAGTGCAAATACAATTGCCGCTAACTCAAGATCATGTGTAGGATATTTTTGTTCGTGAGGCTTCAGCTGACGAGATGCATATGCCACTACTCAGCCTTGTTGCATCAAAACACATCCCAATCCATGCCCACAGGCATCTGTGTAGACAACAAAGGTCAACTGTGGATCTGGGATTGTTAACACTGATGTTGTTTTTAATTTCTGTTTCAGCTCTGTGAAACTCCTCTCACAACTGTTGTCCCACACAAAAGGTTGAGTTTTTCGTGTTAACTTTGTCAATGAAAAAGCTATTCTGGAGAAATTTTTATATAAATCGCCTGTAATAACCGGCAAGACCCAGAAAAATTGTGTATCTCAAATACTGTTTCTGGCCTCTTCCAATTCAGTACTATTTCTACCTTATTTGAATCTACTGAGACTCCTTGCTGTGAGATCATATAGCTCAAAAATTTAACTTCCTGTAACCACAACCTATACTTGCTTAACTTGACATGGAGTTGCTTACCCTTCAACGTGTTCAATATTGTTCATCACTGTTCTATACAGCAAAAAGTGCTTGTTGGATCTTACTGCCCAGGGATACTGCCCCATGCAAACATGCACCTTGGGTCTTATTGCCTTTGTTTTCTGTTTTGCATAATCTGATTACTTAGCAATTTGCTAAATTGAGGAATACTAGTTCAACAAGTTTTATGATCTCAAGACATATAGTCCGCTAATGATTCTAAGTCTCATTACCTTATTGGGACTCTGCCCGATATATTTAGCCTTACGGCTTATGTTGTTCTGTTTTCACAACTCTAAATATTTTGATATTACTGCCCAATACAATTGTGTACGCTTGGCTTACTATTTCTATGTATGTCTTTACTCTTGTTTGTCTATAACCAGCTCTGTCTAGAAATATGTCCATCTGCTCGGGGTTCAGGGTCAAAGGACTATTTGACCGTTACTTCCCGTACGGTGTGCATTATTCAGGATCAAGGCAATGATTTTGTTCCGGACCAAAATGATTGCTTTATCCCTATTTGTCACATCGTAGTATCTTTACTTGTCATATAAATGTTCTAGAGCAGGTATCAACCTATCTGTAATTGTCTCATACTCTCAAATAAAATTAATTGTTGCTAGCTTTACAACATGAGTGGGGTAGTTGATTCTAGAATTGTTAACATCGTACTGTTTGAGAGGTACTTACCACCATTATGCCCTACTGCTCTAGGGCTCATCCCTATATCTATTTAGATGGGTCAAAACTCATACAGATTGTGTGACTATAAGCTACATAAGTGGTGTCACTGTATACCATACTAGTCATGTTCATGCAAACCACATAGGTTTACATGGGTAATATCACTGTACATCACGCAGGATGTAACATTGTTGGCCACACCGCCTTAGCCGCATGTTTTACGCACCGCCTCTCGACCATAGGGTTACTTGTGCTTTTCACCAGTGCAACCAGAACTCTCATCTGGCCATGTCAGGGGTGCATTCTGATCATGGGGTTGAATAACATGCTCTGATAAGGCTGCCTCATTGCTGCATTATTGGGACCATATAGTCATACGGTATACGACATATGTTGTGTCACTGTCGACCTCACAGGTCATATTGTAATGTGGGATGATAATCACTGGTGCAACTGACAACCTCTCTTGCAACTTTCAAGAATTGTGAATAGGTTCACTATGCTTCTACTGTGCCACTCTAATATTCTATTTCGTCATAACATAAGGGTATATCGGTCATTTCACAACATATTGGGTAGACAAGTACTCCTGTAATAACATATAACAAAGGTTTACAATAGATAGGGAAAACGTGTAACAATATACAGCCTCTGAGCTACTGTATAACATGTTCTTGCTCTTTTACGTTACATAACATGTTCATGTAACTTCCCAGGGGGTCACCCATCTTGAGATTTTCCTGGGTTGAGCACGCTTAACTTTTGTGTACTCGTGCAAAAATACAAATACCAGCTCGAAATACTTTCGACCACCGGTACCCCGTGCCTGCCCTTATCTTAAAAGCCATGTTTACTGCCTTCGGGCATTAAAGTATGGCGTAGGGATTGCATATCAGTGCCGATACATGCAGTCGGACTCATACACTATGATTTGCTCTCTGAGATCCACCAAGTTTTCTGTAGCTTATCTGTCTGACACTAGTCAGCCTATTGGTGATTCTAGTCTAGGTTAAGGCCCACACTCTAGCCTTACCCAACTAATTCGGGTCATCCTTATACTACCCTCTAGGTATTTACTATTTCTCTAAGGCTTGACTGTGAACCAGCCGAAGTAATTCACTTCGTTGTTCATGTCACTGTATAATCAAGCATATCAGTATATTATTCTGTTGCCCGAACTGCGCACACTGTGGCCAGAACCATTGCTCTGATACCAAAATTGTCAAACCCCTTAATATTCTGATATTCGCTATATAATAAAGTTCAGATGGCATACAAAAATAGTGAAACTATACTGATAATAAGTACTTACTTATATTACAGAAAATCCCCATATGATTTGAAAAACATAAACAAATCTAAAAGAAATAAATTCTACAACTAAAGATAACCAGTTGTAATTCCCGACTATGACTGGACCTTCATCTGCCAGTAATTACGGTTTTGCCCTTAGAGCCGCTGTCCTTTGCTGTAATATTTTTAGATGTTGAAAAAAGGGTGAGATTCGAATGAATCTCAGTAGTAATATACAATCAGTCATACAAAATGCGATAAATAAATATGCAATGCACCATTATATGTAAAATGCTAACTCATGTTGTATGCATACTGTCCAAGGCCAAACGACTGTTTGCAACCTCGGCTAAACTCGTGTCCATGGTCAAACGATATGTTTAGACCCTGGCTTATTCGCGTGTTGTGCCACAGGCACTGTCATGTTACAGAAAATGGCATACACAACATATAAATAATCACATAGTGCATGAAAGAAAGAATTACTACCTGGGTCCCTTTTTGGTCCAACTGTTTATCCAAAACTTTTTCTCCGGCTCGGGCTATTACAAATCCTATAAATTAAAATTAACAAGTAATAGTTATTACTTGTATTACTACTGCCTTTAATCACATTATGCTGATTATCTCAGTTTCAGTGGCTTATACACTATATAATTTTGCATAGTGTAATTTTTCTATTCTTCAGCAAATTGGCAGATTTTTCAATTAACTTTGAAAAATCATAACTAATTTTAGAAAAATCAAAAATTGACTGGGTTCAAAGCCTACATCAAGCTATTGAAATATATTTTCATGAAAAAATATCAAAATCTACCCAGATTTACCATATTACTCCCAGAATTTCCCGAAATACCCCTATTCCTAATTAGTCTCCAGAAACTTAGCATGACTTTGAAAATCTATATCTCCTAATATACTTGTCCAAAAATTATTTTCTACCATTCAAATTAAAGCTATGGATGTCTAATTTAAATCTGCAAAGTTTCAAAATTTTTTGGCAATGTTTGGTTTTCCAAACGTTCGACACAAACAAACTGTTTTCCAGAAACACAGTTTGAGAGCAACTGAATTCAAAACTTCATATCGCTTAGTATACTAATCCAATTAACACAAACTATATACCAAATTAAAGCTAAGACTATGTACTTAAATTCTGGAAATTTGCATGGTCATTGGAAAAGATTACATAATTCAAAAACACCACAAAATCAACTACTAGAATCTGGACGTTCAGGATTGCACCTATTTCTAAACCCATCTTTCAAAAGTCATAACTTCCTCTAAAGATATCTAAATGATGTATTCTACCACTAATTTTAAAGCTTGTTATGTCTACTATCTCCCTGTAAATTTTTGTAAATAATGGATGTGATTTGGTTGGTCATAAAGTCACACGAAACTGACTGACTCTGGTAAATATCAGTTTTGGATAGTCTAATTTCAAAAATTGATAACGTATTCTTTTTGACACCAAATTGAGCTATTCTTGATTCTATTTCATACTACACATCCTAAAATTTCCATATAAAAAAGAACCAGATGAAAAAGCCATCTGTAACTTCCGTTTGAGCTTCTGAAAGTTTCCGATAGAACCTCTGTTTTCCGGCGACCAAAACAGAGTTGATAAAACTCACATGCAACCATGATTTTTGGACTCTAATCTCAAAGATTTTGACTCTACATACTCCTAAACATGTTCCTTGAGTTTTGGGACATGATTACAGAAGAAAAGGAATCAAAAATCTCATGCAAAACGGACACAAACTTGCTGGTTTTGAAACTGAACGGTAACAAAACGTTTTTGGTGACTTCTCTTGATTCCAGCAGCATGGAAATCCAAGGTTAAAGTAGAAGAAACTTACCTAAACACGTTTAGGATGTTGTGTGTGAGATTTGGAGCTTGTTCTTCCTCTCTCTCTCTCAGTTTTTCTGCTGTGTTTTCTGTGCTCTCTGTTTCTGCTGTTATGTTTTCTGTTTCGTTTTTTTTTCAAAGCTCTCTCTCTTTGCAGCTGAACGTAAATGAGAGTTGGAGGAGTTTGTGAGATGTACGTATGTGTGTTGTATGCTGGTCAAATGGGAAGAGAATGTGTGTGTATGTGTGTTGTACTAATGAGAGAAGAGGAAGAGAATGAGTCATGCATGCTGTACGTGTGTGTGCTTATGATGCTCCAAGTGTGGTAAATGAGGAGGCTGTACGTGTGTCTTCATGCATGGTGAGTATATGTGTGTTTGTCTCATGTGTTGGTAAGCTTTTAAATATATATATATATATATATATAGGTATATTTTTATCCTATTTATTACACACACTAGGTCCTAATTTTTCCCTTTGTCAAATTTAGGTTTCCTTAAATTTTGTAGGTTCCATAAATTAGCTTACTATCTAATTTCCAAAATTTAATCCTTGCATTAAATTTTTGGGATGTTACAGAAATTACTAATGATTGATGAAGTACAGGTGATTCATGAACACCCATTCATCTTCAAACACTGCTGCCTAAAAAGGAATGAAGATGAGGTAATCATGATTTTTGATACTTACGATTAGTATTTTTTGTAGCAAAGTCTGGCTGAAGACTATAAATTTAGCGCTTATTAGGAGGCAACCCAAAGTGAGAATAAAACCTATGAGAAGACAGGTGCAACATGTATGGAACTAGGGAAAGATGGAGTAATTGGGTGCTTGATGAGTATTTTCAAGGAAGTCTAGTGTTTACCATGCTTTTATTGATTTCAGAATTATATGGACATGCCCTGCATATGTGATAATGCTTGTCATTGAATTACCACTTCTTTAACCTCTGATCAAAGTACGCATATTGTTATGGATTGCTTTGAAAATTAACTTTTGCATTATTTTAACCTTTGATCATGTTAAAAATATGCTCCAATGTGTGAAATAGAGTGCTGATATCTGAAACTACAGAGAAAAAAGGGGTCTGAAGGTTCTTGGCCACGGCCAAGTGAGCTCGGAAAGATTTTGGCCGCGGCCAAACTCTAAAATAAATAAATAAATAAAATAACTAAATAAATATTTCTTGCCCTACCATTCTGTCACTCTGTTTCACAACTCCTTTCATTCACCTCTCTCATGCATTGTTGTTGTTATTGTTGAATGTATTCTTTCATGAGAGAAAACCCTCAGTGTTCCCTTATGACAGTGAGGACACTGTCAATTTTCAGTTTGGGGGTGTAGGTGTGTTTGGCTTATTTGACAAGGGTTTCAAGCTTATAAATATTGACTATTTTTTGTCCTCTGTTTTCAAAGCTGAGTTAGATTGATTAATTATCTATGATGATGAATGTATGATCTAAATATAGAAAATATGCTTAGATTTTATGTTTTATGGGAAATTATGGCAAATATTTTTGATTGCATGATTTAGATTTTAAAGCTTGTTTCCTATTAATTTTAAGAATAGATAGTACGTACAAGAGTTGTGAATGATTTGAATGCTTTTGTTAGGAGATTTTGTAGCAAATTGGTGTGTATATTCTTTCTTCATTGAAGAATTTTAGAACTTACATTTGAATATCTTGAAATGAAATGAAAATTTCACACATTTTTGGAAAATGATTTGGGCATGTTCTTTCAAATGTGATTGTGCCTTTCAAGCTTACATATGACAATTATTCCATTTGCACCTCATTTGAGCCTTATAAAAAAACCATATAAATTTTCTTTTTGAAAACCTGCAATAAACCTTAACCATTGCAGCCTAAAAAACTATGAATCACCCTAATCTTGAGATGAATGATGATTTGGTGAGGATTATGGGAAGTGAGGATTGGTATGGGAGTTAGAAGAGATTTGTATTGAAATGGTGGGTATAAGGAATGTAGTGCATGTTTGTAGTTTGTTTTCATTCCTATATATATAAAAAAAGAGAGAAAAATAAAAGAAAGAGTGTTAAATTCAATAAGACTTGGTGTGCAATAAAATCAATTCGAGATAAGTTTGGGGGAGTCTTTAGGCTTCTGGAAAGAAAATTTTATGTAATACAAAGAGAGGAATTATGTAATGTCATATTATCTCAAGAGATTTGAATCCTCTATTTTTCCATTCTTTAAAGTAGCTTAACCACTGGCCATATTACAAGCTTATAAAGTCCCATTGATTTTGAAATTGTGTGGAATGATCTGTTAGGGGAGAGATAGGATGATGTGAGTATTTAAAAATTTGATATTGAGTCTAATTTATACATATTGAAGTGTTGCATTTGATCTTGATATCTGCAAGAGAATTGTTATCCAACTCTCCTCACACACACACATTTTGAAAGTTTTGGGAAACCTGTTTTAAATTATGAACCTTGCATTCCATTATATTTCATTATTTTTCCTATAGAGTATAACATCTTGATCATCAAATGAGGACAACATCATGCATGTGCTACAAGTTAATGATTAATTAATCCATCTTTTTTATTGCCCAATGGGTTTTACTTGAGTATGAGTAAAAGTTCAAGTTTGGGGGTATGTTATCCTTATGAAATTCCTGTCAAAATGGCACATTTACCTTCAGTTATTCATTTATTTTGGGTTAATTCATTGTTAAATGAGGATAAATGTGTAAAGCTAATGGGCTAAGGGACATTTGTGATAAAATGATATAAATTATCTGTTTAAGTCCCTCAATTGTATTAAAATTACATCAACAACGTTTTTATGGATTTTATTGTGTTGATAGGTTAACAATTGAGCCACAAAAGAGTCATTGGAGGCACAAGAAGATGATCAAGAAGTAGGAAAGGAGCTTAGAAAGTCAAAGCACCATGGAAGAGCAAGAAAAGGGTGAAGAAGGCCAAAAAGCTTCATATAGAAGCTTGTCCCCGGCCAAGACCTCCTGAAAAGCTTGGACGTGGCCAACGGAGGTCAGAAACATTTTGGCTGTGGCCAAACAAACTCCATAAAGATTTTGGCCGCGACGAAAGCTCGAATTCTGTAGCTATGCGTTTTGATTCAGAATGGATTTTTAGGGCATATAAATACCAAAACCTTGAAGCAAAGACTCATTCTTGACTTGGGAGGCGCCATAGAACAATGGTCTACTAGGGTTTGGAGCTTGGAGGTGGAGATTGGGCTAGATGTTGCAGATTTGAAGAGATTTGAGCTTCTCCTCTTGGTTTTTTTTTCCTCTCCTTATGTTGTCTTTCCCTCTTGTTTTTCTTTGTAACTGATTTATGCCCAGTTTCTTATAGGTTTTATAAACATGTATAGCTAGAGTTTTATTGTTTGGATTATTTTGAACACTTGTATGGATTGAGTATTCATTTCCCCTTTATATTTATGTTGAATAGTTGGTTTGGATTGATTTCACTCTGTTCTTAATACTCCTTGTCGGTTTTCCATCAATGAGGCTGTTGGGTTCACTTGGTTGACGCCTAAGAGGGCTAGATTAAGTGTAGAACTTGGGTTTAATCGTGTGGGAACTTTAATTCAGAGATTGGATGGATGGTTTTGTTGATGAGGTAGACATACACTCATTGACCCCACATAGCCATATAGGTTTTGCAATGTAGGTTGGGCTTAATTCTTCAATTAAGAGATTAATGAACTAATTAAGCTAAACACCTGTTTGGAGACTTAAGAGAGCACTTATGGGTAAATTAGTAACCTTGGTTAGCATAATCCATCATTAAGAGCTTATGTTTTAGGGGATTTGAATGAGTACCTATGAAATGCAAAGGGGGATAAACAATCCTAACTTCCACTGCATTACCTTTCTAGTCCATGAATCATTTGTTTATATTTTCTTTTATTTTATAATTCTCTTTTCCTCCAACCGTGATAATTGTCCAACTCGAATTAGGTGACAGTGCAATAATCACTACTTAACTGTGTTTTGGAACCAAATCCTCATGGGAACGATATCTTACTTATCACTTTATTACTTGGCGCGACCCGTGCACTTGCGGACCGTTGCCGATAGTGTCCTCTTCGTGGCTTTCAGCTTAGTGGACACCTCATCGTTTTCATGCATGACGCCACATGTAAAAGGGAATATAACGTTCCCTCCTATCCACAATATACATCACTATTGGAGGAATTTTGTATTCCTAAATATAAGCCACTTTGCCAAATTTTGTTTTCCACTAATTGTTTTATTCCGAATATGTCATCCTTTTTAATTTCCTTTAAGGAGATAGAGAGTATTTTTTTAAAAAAAAAACTTATGAGGTTTATTAATGTTTAAGATGAAAATCTAAACAAATTTTAGACAATTCAACTAACATTTTTTGGTTCTAGTAAGTTAGTTATCATGATGTATATTATAGACGTGTGGGAGTATACGAAAACAAATGCTTCTTTCTTCTGCAACGCTAGCAACCTTTTTAGTCAAAAGAGACTTGAGTTTTATCCATGATAAGTATGTGAGGAGAATTTATGTAAAGGGGAAAAGTGATTTTTGGTAGTGACTCCAAATATCGGAATTGCATAGACACATCCAAATTTTGAAATTATGATATTCAACATTTGCTATACATTTGGCAAAAAGAAAAAAAATCAAACAGATTTTCCAGGCAAATGTCTAGAATGCTAATGAAATAAAGCTATTGTGAATCATAGAAGTTTCTCTAATTCCATTCCAGATGTCTAGAAAACACTTTCATTAAGATTAAAAATAAGCTGTGGAAAACTAGTGAGTTTTAATGGGAGCGCAGCTCTTGCGTTGAAGGACATAAGAAATCCAGTTTTCTGGTTGAAAATAAAATTTTGACAATTTTAGGGAAGATTGGAGTAAGAAGGTATGATACCCAGGGAGTTATGTGAATGTTTTTAAAATAGGGAAGATCTCTATGATGAAAAGGCAAAATGGAGAAGAAATAAATGTGTTTTAATACTATAGTGATGGATAAATTATTACATTATGAAATTTATTAGTAATGATTTCCTTCATTTTTGTAAAAATAAAAATAAAAATTAATTGTCTAGTTTTTATTAACTTGGTTCCAATTCAACTTTGATTGATCCATAATATATCTTAAAAATATATCTTTTAAGGTTACGTAATGTAATGTTTGCTAAATTTCATAAGTTTTAGACTCCTTTTTTCATATCGAGTTGATTCATCCTTAAATTTCTTTATTTTGTTTGCTAGCTTCAGTTTAAGAAATCTTCTTCCTAAAAACAAGATATTTCTTTCTTCCTGCGAAAACCAACAAATTAATGAGGATTAAATTATGAAAGCTAGCTTCAATTTTTTTTCCAAGTTAATTACTCGTAAGTCGTAATAATGTCCCCACAATATAATTCGTTGAAATATTCAATTTAACAATATATAAATAAAGTAAAAACATAAGAGAGTATTGACATAAGCATGTAAGGCATGTAAGGGGTTTGGGTTTTCTCATGATCCTTCATTTCATTTTTTTTAAGAATCTTATCTCCACCCTCAGATTAAAAAGAAAATAGATGGTTCAGATTTTATATTTTATAAAAGTATTATTTTAAACATAAATAAATAAATTTTAACTGTTAAAATATATTATACACAATTCATAACTGCAATACAAACAAAATTTTAAGAAAATAAATTATAAAATACTATAATAATAGTTTTAGAAAATATTAAATTTGAACCTTTCATTTTTTAATCTGAGAGTAGAGATAAGATTTTGAAAAGAAAAGGAAAAAAAGGAATCTTGAGAGTATCCTCTTTTGTAAGGGGTCATTGGAAATGCCTTTAAAAATTAGGGTACTAGTGTATTGAGCACCCTGAACTATTATTGTAGGTACGCACTGTAACACCTTAATTTCTAAAGCCTTTAGATTAATTTAAATATATAATGGTTTCAAATCTGAGACCAAAACAATTTAAATTCCCAATTTAAGACAAAGTTTAATCTTATATTTGTATAGGATTTTCAAAAAACTTTTTAAAATAAATATGTATGGCCTAAATTTTAGTTTGTAAATTCATTATCTTTATCAGTTTAAAAATCTTTTATTTAAAATACAGGGCATTTTCTATCTATAGTTCGCATCGTGATGGTTAACTTATTGGTTTCTGGATACCAATACGTTATCGAAAGTCTAGCGTACGGATTACAACGTATACAGTCTGCATCGCGAGTACTAGTACTACCATCGCTACTACTACTACTACTACTTATAAATATTTTACAGTCATCCAAAATAAAATGATAACCAACAGTCCATAATTTATTTGCCTCTTCTTCGTCCGTCTATATTACCTTCTTGCCCTTAGAGCTGAACACCTTTGCTGTATATCATTTGTTGAAAAAGGGGTGAGATTCAGAAGAATCTCAGTAGTACACAGATCACTCATATAATATGAAAATACTAAGCATGTAAAACAAATCATCAAACAGCACAACTTACAGAAATGCAGCAAATAAAAGGGCCTAACTGGTCCCTTATCTCATAATCACAGCGCTTGAGATTCACAATCTGGCTGCCCAGGGCCACCGCCCCATACAAGGTACAGTCACGGGCTTTCTGTCTCAAGCCTACCTGGCTCAAAACGCCCCCGGGTAACTCCCGGTGTAACTTGTACTTACGGGTCTTACCGCCTATGGACTATCTGTCCCGCACATATATACAGATGATATGGTACACATACATGGCATCACATATGATATAAGAGATAAGGTACTACCTGACAGTCTTTCCAAATTTGGTTCCTGTTCTCAGTCTCTTAGGCGTCCCGGGCAAATGTTAAATCCTATAATTTATAATTTACGGACGGACGAATTATTACTTATTCCAAAATAATTTAAGACACCTTGGTAGGTTATCATTATAGCTAATACCTTAATTCCAATAGGGATTTAATGGACTCATACCAATCTAAGTATTTAATTTGACCCTTAGAGTCCCAATTATTTCAAAAATACCCTTACTTTTTATTTTTATTTTTCCACTATAACTCAATTCTGTCAGAATTTTCAATAATCTTTGAAAATTCATATCTTGGCCTAGAAATATCCAATTAAGGTGGTTACAAATTCTATGTGTCACTTATGAAGTCTATTTTAATATAAAAATACTTTTAACTACCACATATCCATGAATAATTCCCAGTTTCGCACTGCCAGAAAATCGTTCCAGTTTCAGTAGCTTAACTTCTAAAATTCATAACTAAATATATAGAACTCCAAATGGGATGGTTAAAACTCTTATATGATCATAGTTAAATATATTTTCAGGGACAAATATTACCATTCATAAATTATAGCTACAAAATTCCCAGAATTTCGTCAAACCTCGTCTGTACCATAAAACGTTCCAGATTCATCATCTAACTTTAAAAATTCATATCTCACTATTTATAAACCCAAATGATACATATTATATATCAAATTAAAGCTTAAGATGTCTAATTTACTTATGGAAACTTTCATAATTTTCTGACCAGGTTTGGTTATCGAAATTTATTTTACAACCAATATGATTTCAGAGAAACTAACCGAACAACAACTCTTCTTATTTTCTAAAAATTCTAGACTTATATATAATCATCCAAAAATCATAATCTCATGTATTCCCATATAATTTTTCGTATAGAATTCATTGGAAACCTCAAATTTATCAAATTCTCATTCTTTCCTTATGTACTATTTTGCCTAAAACAAAACCTCACAAGACAATAATTCATTATACTAGGTTCTTATGCTTCCCAAATTACCCAAAAATAATCTCAAATCAACTAGAAAGAGTTAAGAATATGGGAAGGAAACTCACCTATATTAGGATATGAAGTTGTATGTAGAATTTGTAATCACTTCTTCCTTCCTCTGGTAGCACCGATCACTCTTACGTATCTCTCTTTTTCTATTATGTGTCTCTTGCTCTCTCTCTTTTTCACTCACTCTCTCTTTTCTTTCTTTTTTGGATTTTGGCTGAAGAGAATGAGAAGTGTGTGTGTGTGCTTCCGTGTGATTAAGAGAGTGAGAGAGAGGGTGTGTGTTTTTTTTTAATTAAAAATGTGTATGTGTGTGCCATGTGGGTAGTGTGTGTGTTATTTAATTATATGATTGTGTGTGTGTGTATTGCGTGTGATGTGTGGGAAGAGGGTGTGTGTGTTTTAATTATTATTAAATATATAGGTATATTTTTATCCTATTAATTACACACACTAGGTCTTTATTTTTCCCTTTGTTTAATTTAAGATTCCTTAAATTTCATAGCTTCCATAATTTGGCTTACTATCTAACTCCCATAAATTAATCCTTAGCCTTTGAATAAATTTTGGGATGTTACACGCACGACACCTCAAACTATTTAAAGGTGCAATTTTAGCCCTCATATATTAAAAATGGAGTAATTATAAAGTTAACAGAAATTTAACTTACTTGAAGTTCATCATCTTCACCAAAGTCAGCCACTGTTCGCATCTTTCACTAAAACGACGATCTTGGTCTTCCTCTCCCTTCGTTGCGTCATATTCGCACCCAAAGAAGAAGAGAAGGACCAGTAGCAGCAATGGCATCCTTGGTCTTCCTCCAGCTGTTCTCCTACGCATCTTCCTCCTTCAGCTTCAACATTTGTGTCAAGCTTTCCTCTCCTCCATGCCCACGGCTGCTATGAAGATGATCACGAGCTGTGTTATTAATGATGATACTCTTCTTACTGATACAAGTCACCAGCCAAATCTAATAAGAGGGCCACATAGGATGTAAGCTGTTTTCTTTTAATCTAATGCGGCAATTTCTGTTACAAAAATAACTATAAGTTAACGGCAATAGCTTCATAACAACACAATTAAAAATAAAGGAGGTTAAATTTAAATTTTGAAATGTTAGGGAGGTTATATTATAACTGTCTCAAAGTTTATGGGAGTTTTGAATAATTTAACCTTGAAATAAACTAAAACAAAGTTTATTGGTTAAGGTAATAAGTGACATCACCTCCAAAAGGAAAAGAACACAAGTTTAAATCCCAAAAAGTATTTATGAGAAGAAGCAAAATCCTTTAAGCTCTAAAACTCCAAACAGTAAACTCTTGGCCATTAAAAAAAAAAGTTCATTTATTCAGTTTAACTAAGCTGCCTAAAAAACGCTAATTTTAGACACTCTACAAGTACAATTCCTTTACTCTACATAGTAATATTGCAGTTCTAAATAACAAAATCCTTTAAGCTCTAAACCTTCAAAGAGTAAACTCTTGGCCATTAAAAAAAAAGTTCATTTATTCAGTTTAACTAAGCTGCCTAAAAAACGCTAATTTTAGACACTCTACAAGTACAATTCCGTTACTCTACATAGTAATATTGCAGTTCTAAATAACAAAATCCCTTAAAAAATATTACAAGCAACATTCCATTGCCTAATCATGCTGGTGACAGATGCAATAATAAGATCTTTTTTTCTTTTTTCTTTTTTTACCATGCCATAATAAGATCTTGTACCAATCACTTTCTGATTTAAAATGAAGATTGTAGCATCCGTTACACTTAATAAAGGATTCTTCTGAACATGGATAGCTCAAATAAAGCCAAAAACATTTGCTATTGAATATAAATATACGCATATCTACATCATTATTCTAAGTAACATATTTTAATTTTAAACCATTTTAATTTTTAATCCAACATATTTTTTTAAAAATATGCCCAGAAGTTAATGGATTTTTAGTACGATTGGAATTGCATAAATGACATACATACACTAAGTATTGCAAACCTCGCAATATATACAATAACAAAGCCTTTATCCCACTAGGTGCGGTCGGCTACATGGATTTCACGACGTCATTATGCTCTGTCAAAAACCATAGATTTCGATATATTATTAATTAGAAGGTCTCTTTCTATGACCTCATTGAGTATTCGTTTCGGCCTTCCTCGACCTCGTCTAATAGGACTCCATTCTACTTGATCCACCCTTCTCACCGGAGCATTCAAAGGCCTACACTGAACATGTCCAAACCACCTCAAACTCCGCCTATGTTTATAGCCGATCCCAAGCCCGAGTAAAGGAAGAGGGTTGTGTTAGGCCCCGACAGCCAACGTAAAACCCTGTCGAATCTCTTATGAACATGAAGCTCACAATATATAAACAGTGAATAAATATTACATATTCTGATCCACACTCCCATTGATCAAAGATCACATGCACATGCATATACATTGTGAGGGCCTCCACAAACCAAAATTTTGAATGAATGAACCAAACATTACTTTAAATGGCTTCAAAAATAAAACTAGTCTTTGTTAACTCTGACGTGATCATAAAATAAAAACCATCGGTATACATGCTGCATGAATAAATCCTAAATAATCCATACCCCAGAGGTCATATATCCATCATAAGAAAAAATATATATTATACCTAATATAATAGAGAGGTAATAAAGCCAAAAAAAAACTATTTGAAATATAATTTTGAACAAAATAAATTTGCATTATATTATACTACTTAAGATTCAAGGATACAAGGCTTTCTATGTAGCGGTTGGTGTTACTAAAGATTCAATGTGTGGTGCCCTTCAAATTCGGAGTTGCGACCTTTCTTACAGCTGCAGCAGTGGATGCCTAATGATGTGCGGAATGTTCACTTTATATTTGGTTCTTTATTTTCTCCCCTTGTTTTAGTTCCTTTAGTAGCTTTTTGTGTGTCTGTGTCTTTGGATATTTCAGTTTGTTTGTTTGGCATTTTGTTTCTTAGCATAAACTCTGTACCTAATGCTTTATGGTTAATGCAATTTTGTTTGCCAAAAAATAAAAATAAAAATACTTGACTCTGCTCGCCGTTAGGATTTAGGGAGAGATACGATATCATTGTTCGGATAAATAAGAAGGTCAAGATAATTTATTTAAGCCTAAAATTTATCTTCACATCAAAGTCAAAGAATATATATATATATGTTATCATGGGAAAAAATATTCTGCCATCTTCTTTTCATTAACAACTACTTCACTCTGCTCACCGTTAGGATTTAGGAAGATATACGGAATATTTGGAAACACAAGAAGGTCAGGATAATTTATTTAAGCCTAAAATTTATCTTCACAACAAAATCAAAGAATATATATAACAATGTTATCGTCGAAAAAAAAAAAAGATTCTGTTATCTTCCTTTCATTAACAACTACTTCACTCTGCTCGCCGTTAGGATTTAGGAAGATATACGAAATATTTGCATACAAAAGAAGGTCAGGATAATTTATTTAAGCCTAAAATTTATCTTCACAACAAAATCAAATAATATATATAACCATGTTATCGTGGAAAAAAAAATATTCTGTTAGCTTCATGGTTATTTTGCACGTATATATTATTCTTTTATCGATGTATGGGTGTTGGAAGAAGGTAGTGGTGCAGATACCAAGAGTTGGTATTGGAGTAAGAAATATTGTATTGGACCAACTTCATGTTGGTTATATCCATTATGTTTTTGGGGGAATGAAATAGTCTGTCAAAACATTGGAAGTGACAGGAACAATATGTGGTGGGAGGATGACCAAACTTATAATCTATACAATCTCACAAGTAATAATGAATTGAAGAGGTTCTGCATCTTTCTACATGTCGAAAATATGAATGGAATTTTCAATTATGTAGAGAGCCTTGTGTCTGTTTGGGACACTTGGATCTTTCAATTTTCCATTTTGGTTGTATCTATAAGCCTTAAAGCCAATTAGATATGGTATCGCTAATACAGAGATTCAATTGTAATTTTTCATAGTTCTATCTTATTTTACCATGATGCTAGCTACTTCGAGGAGAGTGGAGACTTACATGTGCATCATGCCCTCATTTATTTATTCCTTTTTCGGATGAAGCTTGTACAAGCATTAATATTTGTTCAGACTTGTAACATTGACTTTAGTACTACTCTCAGGAAAAATGTTCTCATGAGCTATATGGACATGACTTATTTATATCAAGTAATATATGTATATATGTATATGCAGCCACTCTTTAACTATGATAGGGTATTCGGTATTTTTTCCCCCCTAATATCTATCACACACATAAAATTTAGGAGTAACCGGCACAGAATATGAGTGAACTCATATTATTCCTTAAGCCTTAAACTTATAAATGAATAGTAAATAATTTCCATAATAACATAACTAGTACAATAATCCTAAGTATGTTTAAACCATTTTAAATTCATATATAGTAGCATACCTCATATAATCAAAATATTAAGTCTCTTGTAGATATGTTGGGTATAAAGTCTCCCCTATAAATTAGACTTCCCAAAAATTCTACAATGACCCAAATTTTCATAATAGTATTAGGAGCTCCACTCCACCACAACATATAGGCATACATATATTCCCAAAATACAAGGGAAGATAGGGATCTTGCCTATGTCAAACCCCTTAATATTCTGATATTCGCTATATAATAAATGCGTAGTTCAGATGGCATACAGAAATAGTGAAACTATACTGATAATAAATACTTACTGATATTACAAAAAATCCTCATATAGGTTGAAAAATATATACAGAGTACAAAAGAAATAAATTTCACAACTAAAGATAATCAAATATAACTCCTGGCTAGGACCGGACTTTCAATCGCCAGTAATTACGGTTTTACCCTTAGAGCCGATGTCCTCTGCTGGAATATTTTTAGATGTTGAAAAAGGGTGAGATTCGAATGAATCTCAGTAGTAATGTACAATCAGTCATATAAAATGCGATAAATAAATATGCAATGCACCATGATATGTAAAATGCTAACTCGTGTTGTATGCATACTGTCCAAGGCCAAACGACTGTTTGCAACCCTGGCTAAACTCGTGTCCATGGTTAAACGATATGTTTAGACCCTGGCTTATTCGCGTGTTGTGCCACAGGCACTGTCATGTTACAGAAAATGGAATACACAACATATAAATAATCACATAGTGTATGAAAGAAAGAATTACTACCTGGGTCCTTTTTCAGTCCGACTGTTTATCCAAAACTTTTTCTTCGGCTCGGGCTTTTACCAGTTCCTATAAATTAAAATTAACAAGTAATTGGTTATTACTTGTATTACTACTATCTTTAATCATATTCTGCTGATTATCTCAGTTTCAGTGGCTTATACACTATATAATTTTGCATAGTGCAATTTTACTATTCTTCAGCAAATTGGCAGATTTTTCAGTTAACTTTGAAAAATCATAACTAATTCTAGAAAAATCGAAATTGATTGGGTCCAAAGCCTACATGAATATCTTGAAATATATTTTCATAGAAAAATATCAAAATCTACCCAGTTTTACCATATTACGCCCAGAATTTCCTGAAATACCCCTATTCCAGATTAGTCTCCAGAAACATAGCATGACTTTGAAAATCTATATCTCCTAATATATTTGTCCAAAAATTATGTTCTATCCTTCAAATTACAGCTATGAATGTCTACTTTAAATCTAGAAAGTTTAATAAGTTTTTGTCAAGGTTTGATTTTCTAAACGTTCGACACAAACAATATGTTTTCCAGAAACACAGTTTGAGAGCAACTGACTTCAAAAATTCATATCTCTTAGTATACTAATCCAATTAATACAAACTATATATCAAATTAAATATAAGACTATGTACTTCAATTCTGGAAATTTTCATGGCCATTGGAAAAGATTACATAATTCAAAAACACCACGAAATCAACTACTAGAATCTGGACTTCCAGGATTGCACCTGTTTCTAATCCCATCTTTCAAAAATCATAACTTCCTATACAGATATCCAAATGATGCATTCTACCATTCATTTTAAATCTTGTTATGTCTACTACCTTCCTATAAAGTTTTGTAAATAATGGATGTGATTTGTTTGGTCATAAAGCCACACGAAACTGACTGACTCTGAAAAACGTCAGTTTTGATAGTCTAACTTCAAAAATTAATAACTTATTCGTTTTGACACCAAATTGAGCTTCTCTTGATTCTATTTCATACTAAACATCCTAAAATTTCCATATCAAAAAGAATCAGATGAAAATTCCATCTGTAGCCTCCGTTTGAGCTTCTAAAAATTTCTGGTAGAAACTCTGTTTTCCGGCGACCAAAACAGAGTTGATAAAACTTACAAACAACTATGGTTTTTCACTCTAATCTCAAAGATTTCGACTCTACATACTCCTAAACATGTTCCTAGGGTTTGGGGACGTGATTACAGAATCAAAAACACCAGAAATATCACCCAAAATCGTCATAAAATCACTGGTTTCGGTGACAGTAACTTTCCGACGAATTTTCTGAATTCCAGCAGAAGAACAACCCCAAAAAGCTACTGAAAACAGCCTCAAATCTACTGGAAAAGGAAGATAAGAATGTATAAAACTCACCTATATTAGCTTATTGTAACATACCAAAATTTATTCAAAGGCTAAGGACTAATTTATGGGAGTTAGATAGTAAGTTAAATTATGGAAGCTATGAAATTTAAGGAATCTTAAATTAGACAAAGAGAAAAATTAATACATAGTGTGTGTAATTAATAGGATAAAAATATACCTATATATATTATAATAATTAAAACACACACACCCTCTTCCCACACTTCACACGCATTTCATGCACACACAATTAACTAATTAAATAACACACACACATGGCACACACATACACATTTTTAATTAAAAAAAAAACATCATACTCTCTCTTACTCTCATAATTATACGTAACACACACACACTTCTCATTTTCCTTAGCCAACATCCAAAAAGAAAGAAAAGAGAGAGTGAGTGAAAAAGAGAGAGAGCAAGAGACACATAATAGAGAAAGAGAGATACGTAAGAGTGATCGGTGCTACCAGAGGAAGGAAGAAGTGATTACAAATTCTACATACAACTCCATATCCTAATATAGGTGAGTTTCCTTCCCATATTCTTAACTCTTTCTAGTTGATTTGAGACTATTTTTGGGTAATTTGGGAAGCATAAGGACCTAGTATAATGAATTGTTGTCTTGTGAGGTTTTATTTTGGGAAAAATAGTGCATGAAGAAGGAATGAGAATTTGTCAAATTTGAGTTTTCCAATAAATTCTACACGAAAAATTATGTGGGAATACATGTGGTTTTGATTTTTGGATGATTATATATAAGTCTAGAATTTTTAGAAAATAAGAGGAGTTGCTGTTCGGTTAGTTTCTCTGAAATCATATTGGTTGTAAAATAAATTTCGGTAACTAAACCTAGTCCGAAACCTATGAAAGTTTCCAGAAGGAAATTAGACATCTTAAGCTTTAATTTGATATATAATATGTATCATTTGGATTTATAAATAGTGAGATATGAATTTTTAAAGTTAGATGATGAATCTGGAACGTTTATGGTACAGACGAGGTTTGACGAAATTCTGGAAATTTTGTAGCTACAATTTATAAATGGTAATATTTTTCCCTGACAATATATTTAAATATTATAATATATGATTTTGAACCATACCATTTGGAGTTCTATATATTTAGTTATGAATTTTAGAAGTTAAGCTATTGAAACTGGGAAGATTTTCTGGCAGTGCGAGAAAACTTTAAAACTGGGAATTATTCATAGATAGATGGTAGTTAAACGTATTTTTCTATTAAAATAGACTTCATAAGTGACACATAGAATTTGGAACCACCTTAATTGGATATTTCTAGGCCAAGATATGAATTTTCAAAGATTATTGAAAATTCTGACAGAATTGAGTAATAGTGAAAAAATAAAAATTAAGGGTATTTTTGAAATAATTGGGACTCTAAGGGTCAAATTAAATACTTAGAGTTGGTATGAGTCCATTAAATACCTATTGGATTTAAGGTATTAGCTATAATGATAACCTACCAAAGTGTCTTAAATTATTTTGGAATAAGTAATAATTCGCCCGTCCGTAAATTATAAATTATAGGATTTGACATTTGCCCGGGACACCTAATAGACTGAGAACAGGAACCAAATTTGGAAAGACTGTCAGGTAGTACCTTATTTCTTATATCATATGTGATGCCATGTATGTGTACCATATCATCTGTATATGTATGGGACAGATAGTCCATAGGCGGTAAGACCCGTAAGTACAAGTTGCACCGGGAGTTACCCGGGGGCGTTTTGAGCGAGGTAGGCTTAAGACAGAAAGCCCGTGACTGTACCTTGTATGGGGCAGAGGCCCTGGGCAGCCAGATTGTGAATCTCAAGCGCTGTGTGTCTGTGATAAGGGACCGGTTAGGCCCTTTTATGTGCTGCATTTCTGTAAGTTGTGATGTTTGATGATTTGTTTTACATGCTTAGTTTTTGCATATTATATGAGTGATCTGTGTACTACTGAGATTCTTTTGAATCTCACCCCTTTTTCAACAAATGATATACATCAAAGGCGTCTAGCTCTAAGGGCAAGAAGGTAATATAAACGGACGAAGAAGAGGCAAATAAATTATGAACTGTTTGGTTATCATTTTATTTTGGATGACTGTAAAATATTTATAAGTAGTAGCAGTAGCGATAGTAGTACTAGTACTCGCGACGCAGACTGTATAAGTTGTAATCTGTACGCTAGACTTTCGATAACGTATTGGTATCCAGAAACCCATAAGTTAACCATCATGACGCGAACTATAGATAGAAAATGCCCTATATTTTAAATAAAATATTTTTAAACTGATAAAGATAATGAATTTACAAACTAAAATTTAGACCATACATATTTATTTTAAAAAGTTTTTGAAAATCCTATACAAATATAAGATTAAACTTTGTCTTAAATTGGGAATTTAAATGGTTTTGGTCTCAGGTTTGAAACCATTATATATTTAAATTAATCTAAAGGCTTTAGAAATTAAGGTGTTACACTTATGGTGCTGCATGTGAGTTTTGAAGCTTCTTCTTTCTTCCTCCGATCAACTCTCTCACTCACGTCTCTCTCTTTGTTCTGCTGTGTTTTCTTTTTTTTTTCTTAAGCTCTCTCTCTCTCTCTGTGTCTCCTTTTTCAGCTGAACATATATTAGAGGTGGTAGATGTTGATATATTTATTGAATGTGTGTGTGTATGTGTTGGGCGAATGAAAGAAGAGAAATGATGAGGGTGTAGATGTGAGTATGTGTGTGGTACATGTGTGTGTTTGTTGTGATGGGAAGGAGTCATAATGCATGGGTGGGGGCTGTACGTGTGTGTGCTGTCAAATGAAGATTGAAAAATGAAGAATAGGTAGGTGTGGACATATATGGTTTTGCTTCTAAAGGTGATATGCATGTAGAGGTGAGTGTATGTGTGATTGTATATATGGGACGTGTTTTTGCTAATGATGGGAGGGAATTGTAATGCAAGGTGGAGCTTTATGTGTGCTTCCAAGTGTGGGTGTGTGTGTGTTTTTATACACATATAGGTATATTTTTATCCTATTAATTACACACACTAGGTCCTAATTTTTCCCTTTGTCAAATTTAAGTTTCCTTAAATTTTGTAGATTCCATAAATTGGCTTACTATCTATTTTCCATAAATTAATCCTTGCATTAAATTTTGGGATGTTACAGCCTACAGGCTACATGGAGCACCTAAACAAGATTTAGCAACATATAAAAAAAAATAAAACCTTAAAGTTTTACACTAAATTAGGAATTGTTCAAACGGCACTTCAACTTCAGTCTAGCCATATTGACCTTAGTGATCACCAAGAGGAACATGATTAGCTGCACTATTTAAGGCCAAAAATATTTATAGTGAATAATGTCCCATTTATGTAATTTAATAAAATATAGAAGAAAACAATTTAAACTGATTTAACCTTGAATAATAACAATATGACAATAAATTGCAATTTCTATATGATACAATCATAGATATAAATAAAACTCTATGCAGAATCACTAATCAAATAAATTAAAGTACAAAATAAATCAATTTGTTTAACAAAATCAGTTTAAAACATCAAATCTCATCCAATCCATTCATAGGACTTCTACAGAAAGGATAACAAATGTGGCCACACAGTCCACCAAATGTGGTTCGAAGCCATGAAAACAAGCACAGGTAAAAACCCATGAATATCAAATTTAAGTATTGTACCCACGAATGTCAAGTGAGCTTGAGTTTAACCATGGTGAGCCAAGGACTAACAGTACTATTGTTAGTAACCAACATTATGTATTTAGTTCTCTCAAAAACTTTTTTAGACATGCTTGGGGCAAATTTATCAAAGCAATAAAAAGTTCTTCTTTTAATACCATGATAACTCATCAAATACTGTGTAATAAAATACCCCAGCATGAAAATTTACAAACAATATTTCAAAACATTCCTTCGAATTCAATATGTGGACAAAATCCTTCCCAAGTAATAAAACTCGCATACAAACATTTCAAAATGCAAGACTATCTTAACATGCAAATTTATTAAAGATATCTTGAAACTTTCTTTATCGTTTTCATGCATAATCATGAATTATACTATAAACTAATAGAAAAATAAATAATAGTTATAGATACAATCATCAATCTATACTCATTTTTACATAATTAAGAAACTAAATAAGTCTAAGAGACTTTTCTTGATAAAACCATACTTAGAATGAGGTAATTAATATAAAAATATAGCAAGTAGTAAATCTCACTTATAAATATTATAATGGGACGCTATTCACTCACCTTATGCATTTTCAAAATATAATCCACTCTTTCCAAAACTTCCCAAAACAATTACCCTTGTAGCCACCTCACCGCCTAACCAATAGAATAATATCATCACATCAATATAATTATTTTACTTAATGTATTCTCAGAATTTAAACATCCATCCGAAACACAAGATAATTTTCTTGGTTATTTTCTTTACTAAATTGCACAGCCACACATTCATACTTGTAAAGAAGACAAATCTCTTCCAACAACATTAATTTTTCATCTAATAACTCAATAGTCTTTATCTTTCTCTTTCCTTGTTTAAGCATACCATGAGACTTATTTCACCAAGCAAGCCTCTTGATTTCAATGTCACCATGATGCATACAAATCTTTTCCAAGGTTAACATTCATATTAATTCATATTAAGTCGTTTCTATACTATATAATTATGTCAATGTCACTTTAACACAATGATGAATTCAAGTTAATAAAGTTCTTTCATCCAACACTCCACACTTTATATGCCACCCAAATACTAACAAAAGAATAAACAACTTAATCTTTGGAATTTTCCAATAGTCCTCTTTCCAACATCACCGTGAAGATATAAAGTTTTCAAATTCCACATCTAACCAAGACTTAAATTCAAGTTGGTGAGTGTGTGTGAATAATTTCTTCATCACCATAAAAATACTATAGAAACATATCAAAATTAAGTCTCATTCCTTTCAATCATTTCAACGACCACCTAGTAGGCACTCAAGATTAACTAATAAAGCAAACATCTTTGTCATACTTGCTTATCACAATATCTCAAAATCTCACAAACCAAACAATTCATCTAGCGCCACATGATAATCAAAGTTTAAATCACAACTAATACCATCTAACCATACCTATTCCGTTAGCAAAAATGGTTTTCTTAAAGTTTGCTCGATTCCATGATTTAGTTGATAAATTTTCACCATTACAAGTTTAAATTCTCCTCTCAAGCATTTTATCAAACACCCTATGTGCACTCTATTTTACAAGCTTCAAGAATAATCTTTTTCAAATCACAATCGCACATTTCATATATCAAATCCTTATGCAACTCAAACCATTTACCAATTGGAGGAATAATTAACCATCCTTTCCAAACGACACAACAAATTAAAGAAGGGAAAGCAATATTCTCTACTCATTTAGAAATTAAAGTATTCTGGAAATCAAAAGGTGGAAGAAGCTATTCATACATGCAATTTACAATACAAGAACAAGCAACCAATGAGAGAAGTGAAGACACAATCTGTCCCCACCCTCGAATAGCAACGTTGCAGGTCAGAGAAGGCAGTGAAACCACATCACACATTACAGCAATGAAAGTAATAATTAACAATACCAATAAAAGAGGGAGGACACAGCCCCGCAGTCCTAAAAGTCTCTCTCCCTGTTTCTGCCACCAAAACGTCTACTGGAAAGACGAGAAAAGGAGAAAGCAAGGCCTGTTGATGTTGAGCAAAGGAAGAAGGAGAAAAATGTCTAATAACGATGATGGAAGGACAAGCGACAACCATGGAGAATGGATGAGAATGACGGAGGAACGGCCATGGGGTTTTCAAATTCTACAAGTTTCTTGAAGTTTCCTCTCGGCTCCATTCACTGACTGGAACAAAAGAAAAGAACCATGGATTATAGAAATATCTTAGGGTTTTTTTCTTGTTGATATTATTATTATCTTTTTCTTTTTGAAAAAAAGGCTTTATGGTAATCTCAATATGTAAAAACAAAATAAAATTACCCTTTATTGTAACATCCCAAAATTTATTTTGGAAATTAAAGGCCTATTTTCTTGAAAATTCGAGGAACAACAGACAATAGTCATAATTTGGCTTAGGAATTTCTGAAAAATTATTTTAATGCTAAGGATTAATTTATGAAAATTAGATAGAAAGAAAATTATGGAACCTATGAAATTTAAGGAATCTTAAATTAGTCAAAATTAAGGCCTAGTGTGTATAATTAATAGAATAATAATGTACCTATATATATAATATTAAAAACACACACACACTTCCCATGCTTAACATGCCACTCGTGCTTCACTTGTTATACTCATAATTCATGCACACTTAAATAAACACACACACTTCCCACACTACACACACAACCATTAAAATAAACACCACATGACGCACACACACATTTATTTAATAAACAAACGCACACTGTAACATCCCAAAAATTTAATACAAGGATTAAATTATGGAAATTAGATATTAAGCTAATTTATGGAACCTACAAAATTTAAGGAAACTTAAATTTGACAAAGGGAAAAATTAGGACCTAGTGTGTGTAATAAATAGGATAAAAATATACCTATATATATATATATTTAAAAGCTTACCAACACATGAGACAAACACACATATACTCACCATGCATGAAGACACACGTACAGCCTCCTCATTTACCACACTTGGAGCATCATAAGCACACACACGTACAGCATGCATGACTCATTCTCTTCCTCTTCTCTCATTGGTACAACACACATATGTAACATCCCAAAATTTATTTTAGGAATTAAATGCCTATTTTCCTAAAAATTCATCAAACAACAATAAATGGTCATAAATTAGATAAGGGGAAATATTAAGGCTAAGTGTGTATTATTAATAGGATAAAAATATATCTATATAAATATATTGTTAAAAACACACCCACACTTCCCATGCTTTCCATGCCATCCATGCTTTCCATGCCACCCATGCTCCACATGCCACACTTGCTTCACATGCTCTTCACACATCACTCATGGCACACACTTCCCACACTACACACACAACCATTAAAATAAACACCACATGGCACACACACACATTTATTTAATAAACAAACACACACCCTCCCACTATAAATACAAGGCAACACACACACACTTCTCATTTTTCATTCCAATCAGTCAAGTCACATAGAAGAGGAGAGAAGTAGAAAATATATAGAGAGAGAGAGAGACATGAAAATAGTTGCCGGAGAAGTGGAAGAAGGAGAAGTCAATCACCATAGGCAAGCCTTGATATTATTTAGGTAAGTCTTCTATATCTTTTTCTATTGTTATTCAGTTGGTTTAGGTTGTTTTTTAGGATTTATAGTTGTTGAAAGTTGAGTGATTTTGAAAATAAGTTGCTATTATTTATGGTTAGAATAAGGTGTAGATATATAAGGAGTAAGAATTTGGTAAATTTGATATCACCAATAGATTCTACATGAAAATTTATGTGAGAATACATGTGGTTGTAATTTTTGGATGATTATGAATAAATCAGGAATTTTTAGAAATTAAGAGGAGATGTTGTTCTGTTAGTTTTCTGGAATCAGTTTGGTTACAAAATTCATTTCGTTAGTCAAAACTGGTCAAAAAATTATGAAAATTTACAGAAATAATGTAGACATATGGAGATTTAATTTGATATATAATATGTACCATTTGGATTAGTATATTGTAAGAAATGAATTTGTGAAGTTTAGGCACTGAATCTGGAACAAATTCTGGCATAGTTGTGTTAATTGTGAATTCTGGAATTTTGAGCATGTAATTTCTAATAGTAATTATTTTTCCCTTAAACTATACTTAAATAGGTTCACAAAGAAGTTTTAACCACTCTATTTGGAAATTTTTGGATTTAGTTATGAATTTTTGAATTTAAGTACTGCCAGATTATGTTTTTGGAAGGCAGATTGGTTGTGGTAAAATTTCGGAAAATCAACACTTTACCAAAAATTATGAAACTTTTCAGATTTATAGTATACAGTAAGAGAGTTAATTTTATAGGTGGATTATAATTTTTGGGCTTGTACATTAGGAGATATGAATTTCCAAAGTTGAGTCTATTTCTGGAAGGAAATCTGGAATAGGGGATGTTTTGTGAATTTCTGGGAAAAGTGTGTTATCATTGGTCAGATATATGTATTTTTATATGAAAATATATTTAAATATATTTACATAGGCTTTAGAACCAGTCAATTTAGAATTTTATAGAATTAATTATGATTTTTCAATGTTGATTGAAAAATCTGCCAATTTTATGAAAAATAGTAAAAATTGTATTGTGTAGAATTATACTATGCATAAATCACTGAAACTGAGATAACCAACATAATATGATTAAAGGTAGTAGTAATGCAAGTAATAATCAATTACTTGTTAACTTTAATTTATAGGAATGGGTAATAGCCCGAGCCGGATTAAAAGTTTTGGATAAGAATCGGACTGAAAAAGGACCCAGGTAGTAACTCTTTCTTTCATACACTATGTGAGTATTTATATGTTGTGTATTCCATTTTCTGTATTATGAGCACAGTGTCTGGGACACGCATATTAGCTTAGTTGTGGTCTGGGACCCAACGGAGGCGCATAGTTAAGCTGGGGTTGCAAACAGTTGTTTGGCCTCAGACAGTGTACACACAACATTTTCATCTTACATAACATGGTGCATTGCATATCTATTTTCACATTTTATATGTCGGATTGTATGTTACTACTGAGATTCATTCGAATCTCACCCTTTTTCAACATTTAAAAATATTCCAGCAGAAGGTAGCGGCTCTAAGGGCAAAACAGTAATTACTGGTGATTGAAGGTCCAGTTCTAATGGAGTGCAGTTGGTTATCTTTAGTTGTAAAAATTTATTTCTTTTGGACTCTGTTTATATTTTTCAAACCCTATGAGAAATTACTGTAATATAATCAAGTACTTATTATCAGTATATTTTCACTACTTCTGTATGCCCTCTGAACTATGCATTCATGACTCTGCAAATATCAAAGTGTTAAGGGGTTTGACATTTTTGGTATCAGAGCAGTGGTTCTGGCCACAGTGTATGCAGTTCTGGCAACATGATAGTACACTGATATACTTGATTATACAGTGATTGGAACAACGAAGTAAATTACTTTGGATAGTTTATAAGCAAGCCCCTGTAAGGAATAGACAGGTCTAGAGAAAGTAGTTAATACCCGAAGGGCAACTAATATTATGATACCGATCTAGGGGTGGTTTAAGGATGTCGCAGAACATTAGAAAGCGGGTACAACTAAGGCCGATGTATTGGCTACTACCTGGATTAGTATGACTTGTGAGTTCGTCTCTTACTAATGACACCGATCAACTATAAATAGACAATACGGTGTCAAACAAACAACTTGGTGAACTTTAGGGAGCAAACCACAGGGTACATATTCCGAGTACATGTACCAGCATTGATGTGTAGTCTCTAAACTTTGATGCCCAGAGACAATAGACATGACTTTTGAGATAAGGGCAGGCATGGGGTATTGGTGATCAGAAGCAGTTTGAGCTGATATTTGTATTTTTACACTAGTACACAAAAGTTAAGCATTCTCAAACTAGGAAAATCTTGGGATGGGTGATCCCTTGGGAAGTTACATGAACATGTTATGTTATGTAACGCAAACAAACAAGAACATGTTGTACAGTAGTTCAGAGGCTACATATTGTTATAGGTTTTCCCTGTTTACTGTAAACCTTTGTTATATGTTATTATAGGAGTACCTGTGTACCCAATATTATGAAATGACCGATATACCCTTATGTTATGAGGAAATTTGGAACTTTTTAAATAAATGATTAGAATTTTAATTAGTGGTTTTTAGATGACATAATGAATGTTTAGAGGCATAGAGATGATGAAATAAGCATTGATATTTAATTCGAACCATTTCCGTCACAGTGAGTACTGTTTAGAAAAGTTCATCTAATGAGGTTATGAATGCTTGAGGTATAATAATTGTTTTGAGGTTTCTCTGTATTAAGTAATGATCCTTAGTAATTCCATGGGATTAAGGGCATGTAGGCATGATATGCCGTGATGCATGATGAGTGGTGATTATGCCGTGTATCTAACCTAGAAGATCCGATTAGATGATATTAAAGGTTGATGATATATTTAAAATAGATCTAAGCTGAAATAGTGCTTAGGTCACAATGTGAATAAGGTTGCACTATGATCCTGTTTCATAAAGGAAATTTGAACCCTGTGAACCTTACGTATGATGTTAAACCTTTATTAATGTTTTGAGGACACTATCCGAATACCATAAAGGTTAGAATAAGCACAATTAATCTTGATCGTTTTAGCAAGCTTATTGGGTACAATTGAGGAAAGTGATTATAGATTTTTGTAGTGTTGAGGTAGTAAGACAAGTGCGAGCAGTTAGTGTAGCCCCGTCTATACTTGACAGTGTTTATTTAGGGACCAATTAGATGTCATAGGAGATCTCTATGGAACTTCTATCATAACATAGTGACATTGTTAGCTCTTGTGAGGAAATAGAACATCAGAGTGGCACGATAGAATTATAGTGAATCTATGCACAAATTCTTGAAAGTTGCAAGAGCGGTTATCAGTTGCACTAGTGATGATCATCCCACATCACAATATGACTTGTGTGGTCTATCATAATTTGACATGTGATGTTAGCAATGACACAACATATGTGGTATACTGTATGACCTATGGGGTCACAATGAAGCACTTGTGTAGTATGCAGTAATGAGGCAGCCCTATCAGAGCATGTTAATCAACCCCATGATCAGGATGCACCCCTGACATGGCCAGATAAGAGTTCTGGTTACACTGGTGAAAAACACAAATAACCCTATGGTTGAGAGGCAGTGCGTAAAACATGCGGCTGAGGCTAGCCAGCAATGTCACATCCTGTGTAATGTACAGTGATATTACCCATGTAAACCTGTGTGGTTTGCAAGAACATGACCAGTATGGTATACAGTAACACCACCTATGTAGTCTACAGTCACACAATCTGTATGGGTTGTGGTAAAGCATGTGAATAGAGATGGGGATGAGCCCTAAAGCAATAGGGCATAATACGAATACTTCTTAATAGATGTAGCTTCACAGAATCAACTACCCTACTCATATAGTAAATCTAGCAACAGTTAATTTTGATTTGAGAGCATGAGACATTTACGGACAGGTTGATGCTTGTTCTTGAACATTAAGGTGATCATGATGTGACAAGTAAGGATAAAACAATCATTTTGGTCTGAAACAAAATCATCATTTGATCCTGAACAATGCACACCGTAAGGGCAATAACAATCAAATAGTCAGTTGACCCTGAATCCCGAATAGAAAGGAATAGTTCCAGATAAACATACTTGTAGACAAATTAGCAATAAGTCCTAGTGTACATGTTTGTATCGGGTAGTAAGATTAGAATATTCAGTGTTGTAAGAGTATAATGACATAAGCCATAAGGCTAAATACACCAGGCAATATTATGACAAGGCATGAGGCCTAGAGTTATTAGTGGACTATGTGTTTTGAGATCATAAGATCTTTTGGACTAGTATGTTCTCAGGCTAGCAAATTGCTAAGCAATTAAAGTTATGCCAAACCGAGAACAGAGGCAATAAGACCCGATGGGTATGTTTGCATAAGGCAGTGTCCTTAGCAGTAAGGCCTGACAAGTACTCTGTGCTATAGTGAATAGTATTTGACACATTGAGGGATAATCAACTCCATGCCAAACTAAGAAAGTGTGAGATTTTTCTTTCAGAAGTTAAATTTCCAGGTCATGTAGTCTCACAGCAAAAGGTCTTAGTCGATCCAAATAAAGTGGAAGCAGTATTGAACTGGAAGAGGCTAGAAACAGTATTTGAGATAAGCAGTTTTCTGGGCCTCACAGGATATTACAGACGATTCATACAGAACTTCTCCAAAATAGCTTTGCCTTTGACAAATTTAACATGGAAAACTCAACCTTTTGTGTGGGACAACAGTTGTGAGAGGAGCTTCATAGAGCTAAAAAAAAATTAACAACAGCACTAGTGTTCACAATCTCATATCCGCAATTAACCTTTGTGGTTTACACAGATGCTAGTGGGCATGGATTGGGATGTGTCTTGATGCAATAAGGCCGAGTAGTGGCGTATGCTTCTCGTCAGCTGAAGCCTCACAAACAGAAATATCCCACACATGATCTTGAGTTAGCAGCAATTGTATTTATGCTAAAAATCTGGAGACACTATCTTTATGGGATGGCCATAGAGCTGTACTATGACCATAAAAGCTTAAAGTATTTGTATGACCAGAAAGAGCTCAACATGCGGTACCGCAGGTGGATGAAGTTTCTTAAAGATTATAATTTAGAGATCAAGTATCATCCAGGCAAGGCAAATGTGGTGGCAGATGCATTGAGCCGTAAAACAATGCAAGTGGCAACCCTCATGATTCACGAAAACAGCTTATTTTCTCCCGATCAACATTCACTATTCTCCCGATAAACCCGGAGACATCTATATCAAGGAGATAATGTGTTTACATGATACACCAAAGAACATCATATCAGATAGAAATCCTCGATTCACTTCCAAGTTTTGGAAGGCGATGCACAAGGCTTTAGGTACCAAGCTCCGATTTAGTAC
Source organism: Albizia julibrissin (assembly GCA_037074505.1). NCBI lineage: Eukaryota > Viridiplantae > Streptophyta > Magnoliopsida > Fabales > Fabaceae > Albizia > Albizia julibrissin. Next base: position 11,351,252 of record CM073480.1, on the reverse strand, counting down.
GGCCTATCATCCTCAGACAGACGGATAAACTGAGAGAATAATTCAAACGCTAGAGGATATGTTGAGGGCGTGTGCATTAGATTTCAAAGGAGGTTGGGATCAATTCCTTCCACTTTCAGAATTCATATACAACAGCAGTTATCACTCAAGCATTCAAATGGCTCCTTATGAAGCATTGTATGGAAGGAAGTGTCAATCACCCTTGTGCTGGACAGAGCTATCTGAGAGGCAGTTATACGGGCCAAATATAGTTGATCAGACAACAGAGCATATCAAGTTAATTAAGCAGAGACTGCTGGCTGCTCAGAGTAGGCAAAAGAGTTATGCAGACAAGAGGCGGAAACCTTTAGAGTTTGAGGTTAGAGATCATGTGTTCATGAAGGTTTCACTTATCATCGGTATTGGCAGGGCACTAAAGGTAAAGAAGCTAAGTCCTAGGTATATTGGTCCATTTGAAATTTTATCAAGAATTGGACCAGTAGCATATCAAATAGCTTTGCCGCTAAATTTAAGTAGATTACATGATGTCTTCCACGTCTCTCAGTTGAAGAAGTACCAACCCGATCCAGAGCATGTGATCTAATATGAAGAGGTAGATACACGAGACGATATGACGTATGAGGTCATACCTGATCGAATCATTGATAGGCAGGAAAAACAACTGAGACACAGGAGTATCCCATTCATCAAAGTAGTATGGAAGGGGTTATCTCCTAGAGAAGTAACTTGGGAAGCTGAAGAAGAAATGAAGAAACGTTATCCTGAATTTATGTCTCTATGAATGTAACAAATTTCGGGGACGAAATTTATTTTACGGGGGGAGAATTGTAACATCCCAAAATTTATTTTAGGAATTAAATGCCTATTTTCCTAAAAATTCATCAAACAACAATAAATGGTCATAAATTAGATAAGGGGAAATATTAAGGCTAAGTGTGTATTATTAATAGGATAAAAATATATCTATATAAATATATTGTTAAAAACACACCCACACTTCCCATGCTTTCCATGCCATCCATGCTTTCCATGCCACCCATGCTCCACATGCCACACTTGCTTCACATGCTCTTCACACATCACTCATGGCACACACTTCCCACACTACACACACAACCATTAAAATAAACACCACATGGCACACACACACATTTATTTAATAAACAAACACACACCCTCCCACTATAAATACAAGGCAACACACACACACTTCTCATTTTTCATTCCAATCAGTCAAGTCACATAGAAGAGGAGAGAAGTAGAAAATATATAGAGAGAGAGAGAGACATGAAAATAGTTGCCGGAGAAGTGGAAGAAGGAGAAGTCAATCACCATAGGCAAGCCTTGATATTATTTAGGTAAGTCTTCTATATCTTTTTCTATTGTTATTCAGTTGGTTTAGGTTGTTTTTTAGGATTTATAGTTGTTGAAAGTTGAGTGATTTTGAAAATAAGTTGCTATTATTTATGGTTAGAATAAGGTGTAGATATATAAGGAGTAAGAATTTGGTAAATTTGATATCACCAATAGATTCTACATGAAAATTTATGTGAGAATACATGTGGTTGTAATTTTTGGATGATTATGAATAAATCAGGAATTTTTAGAAATTAAGAGGAGATGTTGTTCTGTTAGTTTTCTGGAATCAGTTTGGTTACAAAATTCATTTCGTTAGTCAAAACTGGTCAAAAAATTATGAAAATTTACAGAAATAATGTAGACATATGGAGATTTAATTTGATATATAATATGTACCATTTGGATTAGTATATTGTAAGAAATGAATTTGTGAAGTTTAGGCACTGAATCTGGAACAAATTCTGGCATAGTTGTGTTAATTGTGAATTCTGGAATTTTGAGCATGTAATTTCTAATAGTAATTATTTTTCCCTTAAACTATACTTAAATAGGTTCACAAAGAAGTTTTAACCACTCTATTTGGAAATTTTTGGATTTAGTTATGAATTTTTGAATTTAAGTACTGCCAGATTATGTTTTTGGAAGGCAGATTGGTTGTGGTAAAATTTCGGAAAATCAACACTTTACCAAAAATTATGAAACTTTTCAGATTTATAGTATACAGTAAGAGAGTTAATTTTATAGGTGGATTATAATTTTTGGGCTTGTACATTAGGAGATATGAATTTCCAAAGTTGAGTCTATTTCTGGAAGGAAATCTGGAATAGGGGATGTTTTGTGAATTTCTGGGAAAAGTGTGTTATCATTGGTCAGATATATGTATTTTTATATGAAAATATATTTAAATATATTTACATAGGCTTTAGAACCAGTCAATTTAGAATTTTATAGAATTAATTATGATTTTTCAATGTTGATTGAAAAATCTGCCAATTTTATGAAAAATAGTAAAAATTGTATTGTGTAGAATTATACTATGCATAAATCACTGAAACTGAGATAACCAACATAATATGATTAAAGGTAGTAGTAATGCAAGTAATAATCAATTACTTGTTAACTTTAATTTATAGGAATGGGTAATAGCCCGAGCCGGATTAAAAGTTTTGGATAAGAATCGGACTGAAAAAGGACCCAGGTAGTAACTCTTTCTTTCATACACTATGTGAGTATTTATATGTTGTGTATTCCATTTTCTGTATTATGAGCACAGTGTCTGGGACACGCATATTAGCTTAGTTGTGGTCTGGGACCCAACGGAGGCGCATAGTTAAGCTGGGGTTGCAAACAGTTGTTTGGCCTCAGACAGTGTACACACAACATTTTCATCTTACATAACATGGTGCATTGCATATCTATTTTCACATTTTATATGTCGGATTGTATGTTACTACTGAGATTCATTCGAATCTCACCCTTTTTCAACATTTAAAAATATTCCAGCAGAAGGTAGCGGCTCTAAGGGCAAAACAGTAATTACTGGTGATTGAAGGTCCAGTTCTAATGGAGTGCAGTTGGTTATCTTTAGTTGTAAAAATTTATTTCTTTTGGACTCTGTTTATATTTTTCAAACCCTATGAGAAATTACTGTAATATAATCAAGTACTTATTATCAGTATATTTTCACTACTTCTGTATGCCCTCTGAACTATGCATTCATGACTCTGCAAATATCAAAGTGTTAAGGGGTTTGACAACATACACACACATTCTCTTCCCATTTGACCAGCATACAACACACATACGTACAGCTCACAAACTCCTCCAACTCTCATTTACGTTCAGCTGCAAAGAGAGAGAGGGCTTTGAAAAAATAAACAAACGAAACAGAAAACATAACAGCAGAAACAGAGAGCACAGAAAACACAGCAGAAAAACTGAGAGAGAGAGAGGAAGAACAAGCTCCAAATCTCACACACATCATCATAAACGTGTTTAAGTAAGTTTCTTCTACTTTAACCTTGGATTTCCATTGGATTTGTGGTTGTTTTCTGGGTTGTTTTGCTGCTGGAATCAAGAAAAGTCACCAAAAACGTTTTGTTATCGTTCAGTTTCAAAACCAGCAAGTTTGTGTCCGTTTTGCATGAGATTTTCGATTCCTTTTCTTCTGTAATCACGTCCCAAAAATCAAGGAACATTTTTAGGAGTATGTAGAGTCAAAATCTTTGAGATTAGAGTCCAAAAATCATGGTTGCATGTGAGTTTTATCAACTCTATTTTGGTCGCCGGAAAACAGAGGTTTTATCGAAAACTTTCAGAAGCTCAAAAGGAGGTTACAGATGAAATTTTCATCTGGTTCTTTTTGATATGGAAATTTTAGGATGTGTAGTATGAAATAGAATCAAGAAGAGCTCAATTTGGTGTCAAAACGAACAAGTTATCAAGTTTTGAAGTTAGACTGTCCAAAACTGATGTTCATCAGAGTCAGTCAGTTTCGTGTGGCTTTATGACCAAACAAATCACATCTATTATTTACGAAAATTTACAGGAATATAGTAGACATAACCAGCTTTACAATTAGTGGTAGAATGCATCATTTAGATATCTGTAGAGGAAGTTATGATTTTTGAAAGATGGGTTTAGAAACAAGTGCAATCCTGAACGTCCAGATTCTAGTAGTTGATTTCGTGGTGTTTTTGAATTATGTAATATTTTCCAATGGCCATGAAAATTTCCAGAATTTAATTAAATAGTCTTATCTTTAATTTGGTATATATTTTGTGTTAATTGGATTAGTATACTAAGAGATATGAATTTGTGAAGTCAGTTGCTCTCAAACTGTGTTTCTGGAAAACAGTTTGTTTGTGTCGAACGTTTGGAAAATCAAACCTTGCCAAAAAATTATGAACATTTCCAGATTTAAAGTAGATATCCATAGCTTTAATTTGACGGGTAGAACATAATTTTTGGACAAGTATATTAGGATATATAGATTTTCAAAGTCATGCTATGTTTCTGGAGACTAATCTGGAATAGGGGTATTTCGGGAAATTCTGGGAGTAATATGGTAAATCTGGGTAGATTTTGATATTTTTCCATGAAAATATATTTAAATATCTTCATGTAGGCTTTGGACTCAGTCAATTTCGATTTTTCTAGAATTAGTTATGATATTTCAAAGTTAACTGAAAAATCTGCCAATTTGTTGAAGAATAGTAAAATTACACCATGCAAAATTATATAGTGTATAAACCACTGAAACTGAGATAATCAGAAGTATATGATTAAAGATAGTAGTAATACAAGTAATAATCAATTACTTGTGAATTTTAATTTATAGGAACTAGTAAAAGCCCGAGCCGAAGAAAAAGTTTTGGATAAACAGTTGGACTGGAAAAGGACCCAGGTAGTAATTCTTTCTCTCATGCACTATATGATTATTTATATGTTGTGTATGCCATTTTCTGTAACATGACAGTGCCTGTGACACAACACGCGAATAAGCCAGGGTCTAAACATATCGTTTGACCATGGACACGAGTTTAGCCGGGGTTGCAAATAGTCGTTTGGCCTTGGACATTATGCATACAACACGAGTTAGCATTTTACATATCATGGTGCATTGCATATTTATTTATCACATTTTATATGACTGATTGTATATTACTACTGAGATTCATTCTAATCTCACCCTTTTTCAACATCTAAAAGTATTCCAGCAAAGGACAGCGGCTCTAAGGGCAAAACCGTAATTACTGGCAGATGAAGGTCCAGTCATAGTCGGGAATTACAACTGGTTATCTTTAGTTGTAGAATTTATTTCTTTTAGATTTGTTTATGTTTTTCAAACCATATGGGGATTTTCTGTAATATAAGTAAGTACTTATTATCAGTATAGTTTCACTATTTCTGTATGTCATCTGAACGACGCATTTATTATATAGCGAATATCAGAATATTAAGGGGTTTGACACACACCCTCCCATTATAAATACAAGGAAGCACTCACACACTTCCCATTTTCCCATTCCATTCAGCCAAGTCACATAGAAGAGAAGAGAAATAGAAAATATAGATAAAGAGAGAGGGATATGAGTAAGAGAGAAGGAAGACGAAGGTGAGAGTAGTTTGTCGGAGAAGAGGAAGAAGGAGAAGTCAGTCACCATAGGCAAATCTTTAATATTATTTAGGTGAGTCTTCTCTATCTCTTTCCATTGTTATTCGGTTAGTTCGGGTTGTTTATGAGGATTTATAGTTGTTGTAAGTTGTGTGATTCTGAAAAATCAGTTGCTATCATTTCTGGTTGGAATAGGGTGTCGATATATGGAGTAAGAATTTAGTAAATTTGATATCACCAATAGATTCTACGTGAAAAATTGTATGAGAATACATGTGATTGTAATTTTTGGATGATTGCGTATAAATCAAGAAGTTTTAGAAATTAAGAGGAGATGTTGTTTGATTAGTTTTTCTGGAATTAGTTTGGTTGTAAAATTCATTTCGTTAGACAAAACTGGTCCAAAAATTATGAAACATTACAGAAATAAATTAGATATGTGGAGATTTAATTTATATATAATAGGTATTATTTGGATCAATATATTAAGAGATATGAATTTTAGAAAGTTAGTAGCTGCCATATTATGTTTCTGGTAGGTAGATTGATTGTGGCGAAATTTTGGAAACACAAACCTTTACCAAAAATTATGAACCTTTTGAGATTTACAGTAGACATTATGAGCTTTAATTTTATAGGTAGATCATAATTTTTGAGCTTGTACATTAGGAGATATGAATTTTCAAAGTTGAGTCTATTTTTGGAAGGAAATCTGGAGTAGGGGACGTTTGGCGAATTTCTGAGAAATATTTGTTGATACTAGTCAAACCTAAGTATTTTTACATGAAATTAAATTTAAATATCTTCACATAGGCTTTGGAACTAATCAATTTGGAACTTTTTAGATTTAATTATGATTTTTCAAAGTTGACTGAAAAATCTGCTAGTTTTCTGAAAAATAGTAAAAGTTGTATTATGGAGAATTATATTATGCAGAAATCACTAAAACTGAGATAACCACCAGAATATGGTTAAAGGTAGTAGTAATGTAATTAATAATTAATTAGTTGTTAACTTTAATTTATAGGAATTGGTAATAGCCTAAGCCGAATTAAAAGTTTTTGCATAAAAGTCAGACTGAAAAATGATCTAGGTAGTAACTCTTTCTTTCATACAATATGTAATTATTTATATGTTGTGTATGTCATTTTTTGTAATATGAGCATAGTGTCTGGGACACGCATATTAGGTTAGTTGTGGTTTGGGACCCAACAGAGGCGCAGAGTTAAGTTGGGGTTGCAAACAGTCGTTTGGCCTCGGACAGTGTACACACAGTATTTTCATCTTACATAACATGGTGCATTGCATATTTATTTTCATATTTTATATGTCGGATTGTATGTTACTACTGAGATTCATTTGAATCTCACCATTTTTCAACATTTAAAAATATTCTAGCAGAAGGTAGCGGCTCTAAGGGCAAAACTATAATTACCTGCTATAGAAGATCCGGATCTAGCAAGAGTATAGTTGGTTATCTTTAGTTGTGAAATTTATTTCTTTTGGACTTTTTTTATATTTTTCAAACCCTATGGGAATTGTCTGTAATATAAACAAGCACTTATTATCATTATATTTCTGCTATTTCTATGTGCCATCTCAACTATGCATTTATTACTCTACAAATATCAAAATGTTAAGAGGTTTGACATTTATGATACAAGGCGGACTTGAATCCAAAAACTAAATATGAGAAACAACACAAATTCTACCAGACCACCATTCACACAAAATATATTTAAAACAAATAAAATAATAATTAGAATATTAATTGAGAATAGAATAATTATTTCATTCTAGTTTCAGAACCATTACAATTTCTTCTTCCTTTCTTTATTTTTTTTGTCACCAATTAATAATTTTTTTGTTGATTTTAAAAAATCTCAAATTCTTAGATCGTTATAAAGTTAATTAATTATTTATATTATTATTTTTTTCAATAAATTTATGATTTATTACAATATCATCCATATTTAAAGTCATTTGACACTGCATATTTTTTATGACAATTTTTATATCAATTTACAGTTTGAGAAAAAATTGGAGTTTCCGAGCCCAATATTTAGCTTCCTATATCATCATATATGTTAAATTCTCTTGGATAAGTATATAGTTGAGTTGCTGCTGTATAGTTTTTTTTTTTTTTTGGTGTTATTGGTCACTTAATAAGCTATGTGTAAAGAAAAGGCTAACAAGATAGATTAAAGCTTTTTGCTTTGAAATTTTCAATATAAATCGAATGGAGTGATAGGTTCCATTCATGTACTTTTGCTCTGTAACGTATCTAAAATTGTAATCTGTTGAGTCTTATGGCTTAAACTGATGCCAGTATTTGCTCTGTAATGCAACAGTTGTAGAGGTCACACACACACACACACAGTTTATTCTCGCAAAACACATTTCCAAGCAACACACTAGCGACAGGCTTCACACTTTGTTCTCGCAAATTAATGGCATTACATATATTCTTTCCTTGAACGGTTAAACGGTTTAAATATCCCGGAAGTTTTTCTGTTTGGACATTAGGCACCTGGAAGTCTTTGAGGAGGCAAATGTGCTCTAGAAGTTTTAAAAACAGGCAATTTTTCTCCTTCATTAACTAGCACTAACAGTCAACGTTTGTTGGCTAGATATGTAAAGGTGGCATGTCTATGTGGCATCCACCTCATCCTTTTTTGTCTACGTTAGTCAGATTTTTTAGTAGGATGTTTTTATATAAAAAATCTCAAATCCTCTCCTGTAATGTCTCTAGTCCTTAATATAAGACTCAATTGAGTTATTTAGAAGACTAAAAGATCTAAAAAAATTATTTGATTATATATTAGTTTATAAGTCAAGCAAATTAATTTTGAAAAAAAATACTAGTTCCAGCTGATTAATTTGGGAGACTAAGGCATGTGTTGGGATCACGATTGGTGATCCTAAAAGTGCTTATGCACATAAGTTAAGACAACTCTCCTCTCACATACTTACTTCGTATACCGTAGATCACGATTGAAAAGCTGTTTTTGAAGACTTCAATCGCTATTCCAAACATTTACTAAATTACTTGAATGTATATTTATCATTTTTTCTAAATTAATTTGCTTGACTTATAAACTAATATATAATTAAGTAATTTTTAGCTTTTTTTAATCTTCCTAAATAACCTAACTGAGTCTTATATCAAGGATGAGAGATATTGCAAGAATGGATCTGAATTTTTTTTTTAAAAAAATCCTACTAAAAAATCTGATTACTATTGTGGATAAAAAATGGTGAGATAGACGCCACAAAGGCATGCCATCTTTTCATATTTAGTCAACAAACATTGACCATTAAAGCTTATTAATAGAGGGGAAAATTGCTTTATTTTTGAAACTTTCAAGGCACATTTACCACCTAAAAAACTTTCAGGTGCCCAATGCCCATACGCAAAAACTTCCAGAGATATTTAAGCCCTTTAACCCTTTTTTTCAATCATGTGCATTCTAAGTTGTAATATTCATAAATTGTAAATAGTTTGACTTTTCTATATCTATCTATGTTTTATATTTTTTTTAATAATTGGAGTAACACCGTTATATTTTTAAGTAACACCATTAAATTCCATTATGTTTTGGGTTATGGGGCAAAAATACCCATGTGTTTTTTGTAAAAGGGCACCAAACACCAAATTCTTTTACTGGGAGCATAAATACCCATCAACATTTAAAAAGAGAGCTAAAATGCCCATCCGTCTGCCACATCATCATTTTATTTGGGGAAAATAACTATTTTCCCTACAATTTTGTGAAATTTTGTAATTTTACCCTTAGCAATTGTGTGACACTTAAATTAGTAAATGACCTCCAAAAATTTTGAAATTTTACAGAATAAAATTAGACATGATAAGCTTTAATTTGATAGGTCAAATATAATTTTATTTGGCCAAAATGATCATTTTTTCCTTACAATTTTCGCAATACTTGAAAAATTGGCAGATTTGCCACCAAAATTTAAGAATTCATGTATAATTGTATAGATATCCAGTTGGGGTGGTTCCAAAGCCTATTTGATTCTTATTAAGTATAGTTTTATGAAAAAATATAAATTTTAGCCAATAGGAAACTCAACATTTCTAGAATTTTTATTTTTGAAGTCTTCTCCAAAAAAATGTTAAATTCGCTGGGCAAAATTCAAAAATTCATTTCTCTTTGTATACAACTCCAGAAATTTCATATGACCTAGTAAATTAAATCTTATCATGTCCACTTTTATTCTGAAAAAATTTCAGATTTTGTGGAGGTCATTTACTAATTTAAAAGTGTCACACAATCTGACTACCTCAACAGGAAATCACATTGGCAATAACTGTTGAAGTTGCTGTCAATGTGATTTCCTATTAAGGTAGTCAGATTGTGTGACACTTTTAAATTAGTAAATGACCTCCAAAAAATTAGAATTTTTTTTAGAATAAAAGTAAACATGATAAGATTTAATTTAATAGGTCATATGAAATTTATGGAGTTGTATACAAGGAGAAATGAATTTTTGAATTTTGCCCAGCGAATTTAACATTTTTCTGAAGCAGACTTCAAAAATAAAAATTTTGGGAATTTTGAGGTTCATATTGGCTAAAATTTATATTTTTATATAAAAATATACTTAATAAGGGTCACATAGGCTTTAGAATCACCCCAATTGGATATCTATACAATTAGATATGAATTTTTAAAATTTAGTGACAAATCTACCAATTTTTCAAGTATTGCGAAAATTGTAAGGGAAAAATAGTCCTTTTGACCAAATAAAATTCCATTTGACCTATCAAATTAAAGCTTATCATGTCTAATTTTATTCTAAAAAATTTTAGAATTTTTGGAGGTCATTTATTAATTTAAAAGTGTCACACAATTGCTAAGAGTAAAATTGCAAAATTTCACAAAATTGTAGGGCAAAATGGTTATTTTTCCCAAATAAAATGATGATGTGGCAGACAGATGGGCATTTTAGCTCTCTTTTTAAATATTGATGGGCATTTATGCTCCCAGTAAAAGAATTTGGTGTTGAGTGTTGAGTGTGTAACACCCTACTTTTGTACCGTACAAAACAGTTGAAAACATGACTTGATGTCACATGAGAGACCAACAGCAGTTCTTAATCCATTTGGGATCCCAACTTCACTACAGGGTCCGATCCTATAGTTAAGTGGGTTTTTAAAAGATATTTCAAAATATTTTAGTTGTGGTCTCATTTTCATTTTTCAAATTGTTTTAATTCATTCGAGTCTATTTCCATTTCTTAATATCAGAGTACTTACTGAAGTTCTTAGCGGATAATCAGAATAAGTTCGCTACTAAAAGGGTCCACCTAGTATTGTCACCCGGTTCTAGATAACTTACATCGGTTACATACAACCTTCCAGGTTTACAGTTGGTGTATTCCTACCACCATGAGTACTAAGTTTACTAAAATACCATTTAGTATTATATACAGATCCAAAAGTTAGATAACCAACAGAAAATAAATTCTAGGTCTTCACTTCTACCCGTCCGTGGCTATCTTCTTCCCATGAGAACTACTTTCCCGTGCTGCAGGTTAGTTATTGGAAAAAGGGTGAGATTCAAAAGAATCCCAGTAGTAACAAATAACACTCATATAAAATGCATACGAAGAAACATGCCATAACAACCACCACATACCAGACAATTCAATATTCATTCAACATTCAGAGATATGTTCATTCAATAAATAATTCTATTCAAGGACGTACCGTCCCTTCCCACAGCGTTGGGTATTCTATTGGGCCAAAGCCCTTCTCATCTGAATGCTTAAAGGGCAATTCGGCCCGATTCATGTTCACAGTTCAAGTATGTATAATGGCAATAATATGCATGAAGCAGGATACATAGAATATGAGAGAGAAGTTACTACATTAACCTTTCCAATATTCTGAGGTGTTACCACTTCTTTGGTCGTCCAGGACAGATATCGAATCCTATATGTGGGAATTCATGAATGGACGGGTTATTACTTAGCCCAATATATTTATAAATCACTTTCTAATGTTGGTTATCATTAGGGTTATTATGGTAACTTTACCAAGTCAACCAATGAGTTAAAATGGTCAAATTATCACAAGGGACTAATTTCTACCCTTGGTGTACAAAGAAATTACAATATGCCATTACATTTTGCAATTTACGCATAGGCACAAATGCTGGCAGATTTGATCCACTAACTTTAAAAATTCATATCTCTTTGTAAAAATGTCTAATTGGAGTGGTTCCAAAGCCTATGTGACCCTTATTAAGTATAGTTTTATGGAAAAATACTTCACTTAGCCAATTGGACTCACAGAAATCCAGAATTTCCAGTAATTGGACATTGTTCCAGAATTTTCCAGTTTTACATGACCAAACTTCAAAAATGTGTAACTCCCAACATACACATCCAATTAATCCTTATGACCTATCAAATTAAAGGTCTATATCTCTAATTTCAGACTGGAAAGTTTCAGAATTTTCGGACAATATTTAACCCTTGAATTATCACACACAACATCTACTGTTACACAGGGCAGATTACATAACATGTTCATGCACACTTCCAAAATTTCCAATTTGATATAGGAACATCCAAAATTCATGAACACTTGCATACCTACAAAATTTTGCCTTCTAAATCCAATGGAACTATCAAAATTATCAAATTCTAACTCTTTCACCATGTCATGCACAGGGCAGAAATGTGACAAATAAGCCAACAATTACCCAACTTGCAATTTAAGTCTCATACTAGTTTTATAAGCCTTCTAAACATCATAAAACACCATGAATACAACCAAAATACCATGAATCTTCATAATCATAACTTGACCAAAAAAACAGGGCAGATTTCACATGGGAAAAATCCTCAACCAACCAACACAATCTATAGATCAAAATGAAGCTAAAGCTCACCTCTTGCTCCTCCTTAGGTTCTTTCTTTGTTTCTTGAACTTGTGCTTTTGCAAGATGGCTAAAAACACCTCCTCTAGAAATTCTAAAACCATAGAGTTGAAGCTCTTAGAGAGGAGAACAACTTTTATGAAGGCCTCAAGAGCCATGGAGGTGGTTTGGAAGGTGAAAATGGAATTAGAAACTCTTACCTTGAAGTTGTCTTCCTCTTTCTCTTTCCTTAAGCTTCTTGGACGTCTATGAGAGCTTGGAGAGAGAGTGTTTGAAGTGTGATAATTCATTTGGATTCAGCTCTTATCACTTGACCGAAATGCATTCAAGGAAAGAAGGAAAAATCCATGTGTCAACTTCATGTGGTTTCTTGAAAAGTTGTGAGTTAATTTTCCAACCATGGTCAAGTTCACTTTGGTTAGTTTTCTTGTCTTCCATTTGCTTCTTTTGACCGTATATGGCTGCCCCAAAATGGTGTCCATTTAATTATCCAAGTTCTCTTCCTTTTACTTTCCAAGTGTCCAAGCCATTTTTGTTGACTTTCTTGTATAAAAGATGAAGCCATTAATTGATTCATCTCTCCCATTATTCTTGGATGAGATTATAGCATGAAGGGAGGAGATTTAATTTGCTTTTCAAATGTTAATCTTGACCCTTCATCTTGCCTTCCAATTAAGTTTTTGGTCATTCTAGATTTTAGGCGAAAATTAGATAATTTATCGATAACTAATCGGACTAAAATCATCATACAATTTCTTGGGATAATTCTTTCATTAATTTCACTATCCATTAGTACACTTAGTCCTTGAGTACTTTTTGGGATATTACAGGGTGCCCTTTTAGAAAAAACACATGAGTATTTTTGCCCCATAACCCTTATGTTTTTAAGTAATACTGTTTAATTCCGTTAGCCACATCTCCTAATTAATGTCATTTGTGTTATTTATGTCAAAATTCATTTTTCGACTTTTCCCTATTATTTCTCAAACAAATTGTACAATCTGAATTATCCTTTTTCTCAATAAGTTATCATAATCATCTCCTAATTAATGTAAATAAATTATGTTTCTTAATGTGAAAACAATAAAATGCAAATATATGGGATGACATATATAATACAAAATTCAGTGGCTAATGCTAAATATTTTGCGGGAAATATTAGTAATTGCAAATGGAAACAACATTTTAAATTTATTTTAATATCATATAAAATGATAAAAAAAATAAGAACATTTTTATGAAAAAACGTTTATGTGCAAAATATATTGAAATATAAATGTTAAACATTTTTTAAAAAATATGCCCACTTGTTATGTTATCCTCTTAATTTTTTTTTAAAAAAATACTTTTCAATCTTTTAATCTTAATATCATTAGTTTAAAATAAGATTTTTTGCTACAAAAATTGTTATTTTGAGAATTAAATTTAATATGTCTATATTTAATACTATTTTATTAACATTTAAAATTTCAATATTGGCATTTTCTTATAACATTAAGGTTAAATGACTAAAACAAGTCTATAAAATTAGTATACTGAAATGAAACTTGTGTAAAGTTAATTGACTAATTGTACGTTTCAGCTATTAAAATATGGTTAAGTGACTATTTTACTTCCGAAGTTGTCATAGTACAACAACTTCGCCATGAAAGTTTATCGTGGTTGCAATATCACCTCGAAAATTTCTTAAAAGCAAATAAACTTTCGAGTGCCAAGGCACAGCAGTAGGAGTGCCATGGCCTGGCACCTAGGTGAATAAAAAGCGCACAGTTTCACTTTTTGTTGATAAATAACCTATCTAAGGAACTCCATTTTCTTCATCCTTGGACGCCGTCTTCGACCTAGAAACAAAAAAAGCGACCAGGAAACATGTTATGGAGCGAAGTGTGACAAGGTTTGGGATTTTGAAGATCTTGGAACTTGAGGTTGAAGGATCTAAAGAGATTCAAGTCTTTTATCACTGACTTTTTATTTTCCTTCCCTTTCTTCACTTATTTTTAGCTATAGACTTGAAGACTCTCTGTTTCTTGTTCTTTTCTCGTTATGAGTAGCTAAACCTCTTCTTCTAGGATTATCTTGAAACTATTTGTAGATTCAACTTTGTGTTTAGTGTCTTTTAGCATCTAATGAAGTATTATGTGTTGATTTTTTTTCCTACTTAATACCTCTAAATAATTGATTTTATTTTAGGAAAATAAGTTATATTTTTTTACGTATTTATTGTCTTTAATTAATTTTAATCAACTCTTTGAATTGAGTAATTTAGTCATTTGCATCTTATACTTACAAAAATTGAACTTAAAAAGGAAAAGGTTTTTTAGTACCAAAAAAAAAAGGAAAAATTTTGCCTCAACCACTAACTTTTGACTTTTTTTAAAATGTATTATTTAATTAAAATTCTTAATAAAAGATCTCATGCTTTGAAATTTGTCATTTTATGTAACTTCCTATAATTGGGTACTTTAAGGAAAATATCCATTATAGCTCACATTTATACAGTCCCAAGATATCTTCGACGACATAACCAAACCAAAAAGATTTATCAGACATGTATAGATACCTAAAAACCATAAATATTTTTTGTAACATTATATTCTGCTTCTATACATACATATTTTATATTATTTTGTGTGTGTGTGTGTGTATTATGACATTACACAAACAAACAAGTAAATCAATTATTTTCTACGATGACTTAGAGAACATGAACTTGAAAAGGAAAGGTTTTTTTTTTTCGGTGCACTCAAAAGAAAAAAGGAAAAGGTTTTGCCTCCACCATGGACTTTTGATTTTTTAAAATGAATTATCTAATTGAATTGCTTGATAAAATATAACAAGCTTTGAAATTTATCTTGTATATGTACCTTCCCTTGATGCAAAATTCAGTACTTCAATGCAAAAATGCAACGGACCTCCAGGTGAGTATAATGATATATATCGTTAAAAAACCAGACTTTTAAAAAGTTTTAATCAAATATTAGTGATATATGAGATCTATGACAGGCAGATTGCAGATTATATTTCTCCCTATACGATGTTAGATATAAGTAAATAATTATCGAGAAGCATAACGATACTGGAATTTAAAGCCTTGTTCAACTGTTCTTCAGTACAGCAGCCCCCCCCCCCCCCCGCCCCCAAGAAAGCGAGGTATTCATAAGTATTTTTTTTTTAATTCCAGTTTTATCATCTCTACTTTTTCCACAGACCAGAATATGAGTAGTTCTTTGGGAAAATCCTAGAAAAATACAATTAAAAATGGAAAAAGATAAATTGGTGCTGTGATTTATAAAATCTCATGTCAGAATTGAAGTAGAAATTTGGTATTTCCAATTCTGACAAAATGACCGGATTGCCCTTAGTTCAGTTGTGAAACATGAAAGTGAAGTCATTAATGTAAAATTAAATATTGTTAATATAGATACAAATGTTGTTATTAACTGCTAAAACTTGTGTCCTCAAAATTAGCCTTGGTTTTTAGGATATGAAGTTGTGAAATATAAAAGTAAAGTTGTTGATGTAAAATATGATGTTATGTAAATATAGATATAGATATTATTATTGACCTCTGAAACTTGTGAACTGAACTAAGGGCATTTTGGTCATTTGGTCAGAATTAGAAATCTCAAATTCCTATTTCAGTTCTGACTTGAGATTTGATAAATTTCACAGCACCAAAGTATTTTTTCCCATTTTTAATTGTATTTTCTGAAATTTTTCCTAGTTTTTTCCTTCATAAGTTATTGCATTAAACTTCCAATTAAATATTTGGTTCAATAATACTATCAGCAACTATAGACACTTGAAGACTTAAATATCCCCTGATGCTACCCTGTACTGTTGGACCCAGTTACCCTGCTCATCCAAAGGATAAGCAGGGAAAGCTTTTCTGATCTGGATGGTCCAGATTTAATTTTTTTTAATTGATGATTTTTAAATAAAAAAATTATTTTTAAAAAAAGTTAGTTATAGATTATTTTTATTTTATATTCTCTACCCACTATTCCGTAGAAATGGATTGCTAAGTCCTCATTTTCCAGCATGGACCCAGTTTCCCTGGAGTTGAGGTAGTCTCTTTGACTAAGACATTGATGACTTAGCAATCCATTTCTACGAAATAAAAAAATAGAACCAAAATTTTCAATCATGACAGCTACCTTTAGCAAACTATACACTCATGCACAATAATAATTGACCATAAAAATACTCCAAAGACAAGCAGCTCAACTAGCATCTGCTAAAGTAGGAATTCACTTTCACTTTTCATATCGCATTTTGCGATCATTTTTCATGCAGTCAACAGTTAAATAGTCTTTGCCTCATGAAATTGAAATCTAATAATTTAATGGCAATCACAAAAGAAAAGAAACGCATACTGTGAGCTTGACATCCCAAAACGGACTCACAAAATCCAACCATCCAACAAGAAATGTCAACCTGTGTCATGCATTTGTTACTATAATCTGGCATATAGAGTACTAAAAATAAAGGAAGGAAACAATTATATGTTGAAGCAAGCTACTAAACCATTAACATCAAAAGAAATGCGATAATTAAGATAACAACAGTCTCAACGTTCTAGCACTTCACTTGTTCTCTGATTAAACTGGGAAAAGTAGTAAGCAATAGCTTGAAACAAACCTACATAATCGAAAAACTTGTTGATCATCCCTTAATCATTTTCAGCATTACACAGTCGTTCTTCCCATCCTCTCTTGTTCATCCATTGTGTCACACAGAACAATCCCTTTTGTCTCTGACAAGCATAGCAAAGAAGAAGCGGTGCATAGGACGATGAGCCCAAATATGCCATAAGAGAAGAAGTCATTTTTCCTCCCTACTGAAATCAAAAGTGGGCTGAACATGGCACCAAACATCATGGCTTGCCTGGCCATCGACGTTGCAGTATTTCTCACACTAGTGGGAAATAACTCTACAACATATAATATAAAGATATCGAAAGATGTGCCTACACAAAAGAACGAAACCAGAGCAAGTACTAGTTTCACTGTGTGTAGCTTATCTCCAATCAGCGCACAAGCTAAACAAGAAGTCCCACTAACTATGCTGAAGGCAAGGAGTGAGGGCTTTCTTCTGCACTTATCCAAAACGTATGTGGCTATGGAAGCTGGTATGTCCAGTAAAGCGTAGAAGACAAAACTTAAGTACATGTTAACTCCCAAGTTTCCCACGCTCAAGGGTAATCCAAAATACATCATTCCTATGCCAAAAGCAAGCATTATAACTGCTACTAGTCTTTTGAGTGCCCAACTTGTCATAAATATATGTCTGAATGATGAGTACCAGTTGAAAGTTGAAGCACTCATGTTGGCAAGTTCAGTGAACTGGCTTGGAGTCAAAGTTCCGCCACTGCCTTTAAGTTTGCCATGCACAAGAAGCCACCTTGGAGATTCCTTAACAAAAATATAAGCAATGAGGGAATAGCAAATTGCAGGAATGGATATCCAAAGGTAAATAGGCTTCCATGAGGAATCTCTGTAAACATACGCAACGGCAGGCAAGGATAGAAATCCTAACGTGTACATAAGATACCCAATGACTCCCACCGTAAACCGCCACTCTTTACGCACTCTCTCTACCAACAAAACTGTAGAACAAGTGCCAAGTGATGAGCGGCAAAACCCAATCACAAACTTGAAGGCACAGTACATCCAAAGGTTGGGGGAGAAGATAATAAGGGATGAAGTTATTGACATTGTGAAACAAGAGAGAGAGAGCATTTTTTTTCTACCAAGATATGAATCGGCCAAGGGGGTAATAACAAACCCAGAAAGCAAGCAGCCCATGAAGAAGACAGATTGGGGTAAGCTTGTGAGGAATGGGCTGGCACATTGAAGGCCCCACTGGGATATAATTGTCATAGTAGATGGCCCATTCCAATCCCAAGCAGATCTCGGGAGTTTGCAAATGTCGTCGGAATGGCTTGTGCTGCATGTAGCTTTGCAATGCCACGTGGGGCGGGCATCGGTAAAAGCAGCAACAAATGCTTGTTGTGCATCAAATACCATTGATAAGGCCACAAGTAGAGATTGTAAGAATTGCACTATCCCAAATTTTCCCAATCTCTGCTCAATATAATCATTCAGGTCTCTTTCTGAAATCCCTGTGGGATTTTCCATTTTCTCTGAAGATGCTAATTGAATTTCTCCCCTTTCTAAAATTTGAGTAGGCTCTGTCATTTTTGCCTACTTCTGTTGAGAATGATTATATGCTCTTTCTGCATTTTCATTAAAAAAAATCTATCAGGGCAGCATATGAATATTCATAAACCAAAAGTAGATAATATATATAGGCATCCAGCAAGGGATTTCAATTCCTGCCGTAGGAAAAGGAATTACCTTACTAGACCAACAATCCAAATGATGATTATCAGACTTGATGCACTGAAACAACGTAAAGAGAAAGCAAATTATTGAGCTGAATTCATTTAAACAATACAATTTCAGGTGCCTTTTTTTCAGTTATGTTAGAGCAGTATATGTCCTGAACCTTTCATGTAGAAGACCAGAATCATATCAATATAACAGAAAGAATAAATATGACAGGCTATGAAAAGATTATGCAAACAAACACAAGCCACTGACCTGATCTGTCCAATTGACCTATATTTGGTGCTCATAGGCATCAGCAAACCACTAAGTGGCAAATACAAAATTTACAACTCGGAGAAGTAGTTAAACTTGTAGTATAGAAAAACAATAAACATTATTAATAAATAAGAAGCTTATCCCTTTAATAAGTGAAATGCTTCTCAAATGGTCATTTATAAACAGATGCGGAGCAGAGGCTGTAAACTTTATATTGAAGAGCTGATACACCTTAAATGTTAAACAAAAGTTAAAGTTTTTTCTGCAAATAAAACTTAATGAGGACGGTAGATCGGATGCCTGGAAATTTTTATGACATTATGCAGGGTTTTTCTTGAAAAGGCGGTGAAATTTCAAAACATGAAAAAGATCACTCTTTCAAGAGAGAGAGAGAGAGAGAGAGAGAGAGCTTGCCCTTACTTAGCAGAGAAGGGAGAGAAGACAAAGTTGAAAAGGAAAATTAGAAAATATTTTAGTTTGATTATAATTATAAGAATAAAACGGTTTAATAAGAACTCCTAATGGGGTGTTTATAAGCTATGAGGTGGCTGATGGGTTGAGACTGGACTTATTTCTGTGTCCACAACAAGTGGATTACTTAGATAAATGTTTCACTGGTCAGAGAACAAAAATACAAGAATATAAAGAAAAAAGAGAACCTCGTATTTCTTCAAAAAGTTCCCAACTTGAAACTAAGCACATCCAAAAAAAACATTACCTTCGACAAGAAAGATTAATAATATGGCCAAACAAACGCCCTCAAAAAATCAGAACCTCATCTTAGTTGTAAAAAAGAACACAACCCAGAAAGAATTTAGCAGAAGCAAATGATATTAAAAAACAAGCATAGAGAAGAGACGACAGAAAGCAGAAAGACAGCATGTTCAAATGTTAAACAAAGAAGCAAAGAAGATGGTGAACACAAGATTCTCTCTACTAACCTCCCTTTACATTCGCATATATCCACATGGCACTTTGAATTATCCTCTCTCACTTGCCGGCCATAAAACTTTACATGTTTTCCATGTATTTTTTTTCGGGCCGTCGAGAAAAACAGGAATACATGACATAATATATAATTATTTATTAGACATGATAAATAATGGTAAAAATTAAATAATTTATAAATTAGTGAGTCTCGTATCCCAAAGTCTGGACAGAGGAAAGAGAGCTGTAGAGAGAAACCCAGAGTCCCATCTTCCCCTATCATAATTGAATATATTAATTGCAGTGTTATATATATATATATATATATATGGCAACGGTGGTTGCTTTCATGAGTTAATGGAGACGCGTCTTATGATACCAAGAGGGAATGTACCTCGAATCAATTGCCAAAAGACATGGTAAAAAAAAATTACTATAAGAGCTGTTATATCCGTATCCATTATAACTCCCAACATTTTGTATATATATATATATATGTGAACATTGATATTAAATTTGCGAGTTGACTCTTTAAGTTTACTATTTTTATGGTCCTATCTTACTGAATCACGTCTAGTTGCAAGCAAACTCGTGCCAATTATAAATTTAGTTAAACTCACGAATTTGCTATTTTTACATTTCTAACTTGTAAAACTGTGTTAACTTGATTTTAAATTCCATATGAATTTGATAGAAATTTCTTTATTAAATAAAACAAATTATAAATGTTGATGAATTTAATTTCAATTATTTAGAATTAAAATATATTTAAATCTAATTCAATTATGCCCTGTTAATACATATTTATTAATAAAAGTAAAACTCGCATTTGGGTTTATGATACGAGTTTATGTCATTGTTATGAGTTTACTTAAGCTCACGAGTTTGACAACCTTATATAGGAATGTGAGGTAAAAGGGAAAAAAAATATTGTATATGTGTCTGTGTGGTGAGAATTGAGTTCGTTCACTTTAGTAAGCCAACAAAGAGAAAAATATATAGTCATTTATCACATTTATCACAATTAAAAAAATTCCATTTTTAATTCCCCCACCCAGCCACTACAACCAATCTGTTTGTAAATAATACGTATTGGTGTGTCAAAGGAAGAGTCTCATGCAAAGGATTATGGAGTCCAAATAATAAGTTATCTTGGACAATTAAATGGCTCAAGAGGAGCAGTGAATTTGCACAACATTAGGCCACCGGAGTCAAATGAAGCCAAAATCTGGCAATTTCTCCCCACTTCTTGGGTGCAAGTTAAATGCAGATTGGGCACCTTTTATTGAGTTCATTTCATGAAAATTCAAATATCATTTTGGATTAAAAAAATTTAAACGGAATAGGAAAAATTATAATGAGGGACCTATAAAAAATAAGATTATTAAGAAGGATCTTAAAAATTGCATTTATTTAGACGGACCAAATACCATTTAAAAATAATAAATCACCTCTCAAATATATGACTCTGAACAATACAATGCCCATTAAAAAAAACAAAACACACACACACACACCCACCAAAACTCAAACAGCCTCTGTCCGGATTGGCGTTTGACGATGTATACTGATGAAGGTGAAGAAATATTGTTGGTCAGATTTGGCTATGGAAATCTATAAGGATGTGAAACAAAGCTGAGTTTATGTCAGAAATGGGGATTCACCGCCAACAAATCAATAACCAGCATTGATCCAACTTTGTGAAGTTGAAGATCGAAAACGAAGATGAAGGAGAATAGAGAAGAGAAGGAAGGATTGAGTGGAAGCCATGGGAGACAAGCTTCACGGGTCTTCTCGGTATTGTTGGTTTTAGTTATATGTGACATTTTAGAATGAACCACCTCGTAGAATGAAAGCATGGTCGTTTCTGAACTGAGAAATTGTAATAATCTATTCCCTCTAATAGTTGCTCCATCTAGACGGAACCTACCACCCGAGAAACCTTACTATTTGTGGAAATGGCAGCAACAAGGAGGAAGAAGGTGGCGAATTGTCTGGCTTGAGAGTTTTTGCTTTGCTTTGTATAGGGGTAATTTTGTGTTTTTAAGTACTTATTTTAATATTTGGTTCTTTTAAATAATTGCAAGTTTTAAGATCCTTCTTAATAAATATTATTTTTTCTAGGTCCTTCATTATAATTTTCCCAATGGAATATGCCGTTATTTTCTTAATTGTGAAATCTTGGCATTAAAGCACAGATTGCAGCTTTTGAATTTCATAAATGGAATTCTTAAGTTAGGTTTAATGCAATTTGCTAGCTCTTGATGTGAAAACTGGACATTGGTCTTTCCAGGAGCATAAACTGATTTCATGGACAGTTATTATACTGTGTATTCATGGCCTTGAAACATCCTTATTTCATAGCATTCAAAACCGATGATATTATGGCTCCCAACGTTTAGAAACTGATTCTTTAATGACATTAAGAGGCTTCCCAGCATTTGAATATGTGAAGCCTATATAAGGCAGTATCTGCAAGAGGTTCAGATGCATGGCTCTTGAGTTTTAGAGCAACCTTCTTCCTCTTCTTGGATATTGTTTTGGCTACTGAGTTCTATTATCTTCCATGGTTCTGCTCACCTTACTTTTGCAAGAAGAGTTAGTTTAATCCTAGGAAGTGCTGCTTGTTATCTGCCAGTAGTTGCAGAATAACTCTTAAGAAGAATGCCCTTGGGTACAACTCGAACTATATTCTTTTATTAAATTTCTGCAAGTGTTGTTGCCAACAATTTGTATGGTGTACGGTGCTGATACTAACAATCCTAAGATATATATTACCTGCTAATATTGTGAGTGTGTGATTATGTGATCTTCTCCAATCTGTTTGGTTGATCACAAAGAAAAGGAGATAAGTTTATGTATTTAATTTTTATCAGATTTGATTTACCTATAGATTTTAGCAAGGAATCTGGATTTTCAATATATCCATGATTTATTGTTCATGCATGCTTCCCTTTACAACACCATTATGAAGACCACTCTGTGTCATTGTATTACTATTATGCATTTATAAGCATTAACCTTCGAATGAGTTAGAGTTTAAGGGAATGTACGCCTCCTCCACACCATCATAGGCCTTGGAGGATAATATAGCAATATGCATGCAGATTTAATTTGAGTCAGTGTTAGACATGTGAATGATCCTAAAAAGGTGCGCTCTATCTTGGCATTTACTCCTATGATCATATATCTTGATATTTACTACTACGACCTTGTCCAGATATATGATATTAATCTTTATTATGTTAAGTATTATTGGTGCAGCGTGCAGCAGCAGTGCTCCATCGATTATCTTATATATTGTGGGGCTTTCTTAGAACATATGGTTAAATGAACTTCTGAATAAACTATGTGAGATTGTTGTGTTATTGTCTAAAATTGTATTTAACATGGTAATTGTTGGAAGTTGAAAACAAAACGTTGTTTGTGAGAATAAAAATCCTGTATTGGTTTAAAAAAATGGCTTTGCTAAAGTGGTCCGTTGGAATAGTTTCAATAATTTTAAATCTAGCTTATACTGGTATCTATATATATGTTAATTTCGAAAATCACTAAACGAGTCTCCAAAAACTATTTGTCCTTTTCCTAAGGTATAGCTTGGGGTCTACATACTGCTGTTACTTTATTGGTTATTTGTTCATGCAATTGTAATTTTTCCTAAGGTATGGCTAGCGTCCAATGTTCAAAGATCAAACATCAACAAGTGGACGATCTTTTCTTTCTCCTTTGTTGCATTCAGTTTTGGTGGAAAGCAGTGTTACAGAAACAGTGACTGAGGGAATGTAGCTTTTGCCATGTGTGTGTAGTTATGGGAACTTGAGCATTCACAAATAATTAGAATTGGTCAATAAGAATAAAAAAAGTAATGAAATATTTATGGCTATTTGATTCTTTCAGATTTAAGTACTTTTTTCTGAGTTGGACTTGAACTAATGTGTTGTTAGTTTTTCATTATCCATTATAAATTGTCAAAAACCCTACAGGTAGTTAATAGCTTTAGCTTCGTTACCCACTCCACTGTTCAACATTTCTCATTGAAGTACATTTTATTCACTTGCAGATTTCATTGATTTTTTTCCCTTTTTCTCTGGTATGATAAATGATTTAATCTTTTGGTAATATTTAATTTATTTCAACAAAATTTTGTGTCCATATCATCCTACATTCCTACTAACCATCTGTATCTATTCTGTTTTCACGAAAATTCTTGCTGTCCAAGATAGTTATTGAGTTTTTGAATGGGCATAGGAAGGAAGATGCAGACATTTAAGCAAGCAACAATAATGGAAGTTGAATCTCCACCATTCTAATATCAGCACTCCAAGTTTGTCAAAATAAGGATAGCCAGGTCATCAAGCAACAAATAGTTTGTGTCTCTTACTGGTTCTACTGCTGTCCTTTGTTTCTTCCAATGATGGGGATTTGAATTTAAGAAAGATACGTGAAAAAAAAAAAAGCATATTGGTATAATGTTAGTGATATAATTTGTTGTCAAAATTTAAAGATGAAGTTTTGCAGTTCAATATTAATGCTCCGAGATTCAATGATATAATTATCGGGTAGGCAACATTAAACTAACGTTTTTTTTATTGGTTAATTAGGTGACAAGCTTAGTGGTACTCCCTCTAATTCTTATTATTAGGCACTAACTATCAATTCTCATAAATTAATAAAATCAGTTAAAAGCATTAAAGTTGTACTAAAATTGAATTGATTTCCAATATTATCCCTACTAACTGCTATAAACCCTTACTAACTACTATAAACTCAAATATCATATAAATTATTATTCTCCTATTACCCTTATTAAATATGGACAAACATAAAAAAATAAATTAAATTCATCTTAAAAACTTACAATTGCTTTTTAAAAAGAATAAAAAAAACACTTATTTATTAGTACCTTATAATAAGAATTAGATAACGTATGTTGTTAGAAGTCATAAAGTTTGAGGCAAATTGTTGGGGTTGGCGTTGGATGATGGCTGTTTAATGAAATAGAGATTTAAATTAAATGTGAACATTATAATGTCTAGATGACTTTAAAACCCTTAAATTTGAAGCAAACGTTGTAATATACTCGGGTTCATTCGATGTCCATGTATTAGATGTATTAGGTGACATGGGACTGAGGATGAATTTCTCTCTCTTTTGTATGTAGATATATATATACACACACACATACGCCTTTTCATGAAAAAAACTTAAACAAACAGAATACATCAATCCCAAAATAAAAATAAAAAATACTAAAATAATTTTTAGTATATCCTTAAATGCTATGAAATGAACAAAAATAGTAAAATTTAAAATAATAAATTCTTAAATAAATTGTTAATACTATGGGAATATCAATCAATTCCTAAATAAAAACCAATCCGATTTATTATACCAAAAAAAAAACCAATCCAATTTAAGCACATAAAGAACATCAATTGATAACTAAGACAGGGTTAGAAAAAATATAGAGAGTTTAGCCAGGTTTAATTTCATAATTGAATATTTATATTTTAATTTTTCATCCTTTAAAATAATTATGATTTTTAAGGTTTTTATTCATAAACATTTATTTGCCTGAATCTAATTAAATCTAAATATACAATTACGAGTTTGACCTTCTTCATTTTGGGGGGGGGGGGAGTCATAAGTAAAACCTAAATAATCTCTTCCCTTCACACACCTTTCCCCTTGCTCGCTGAGTCTCGCCACGAGGCTCTGGCTCCCACCCTTTGTCAGATTTAGTCCTCCGTTGCCCTGACCGTCTCTCGCTGTCAACCTTCACACCGGCGATTTCCTTCATTCCCCTACCTTTTAACAAAACGGTATCTTATCTTATCACGTTGATCTTATCTTATCAGTTATACCAAATATTGATTTAATTTGATATCTAATTCGACGCATTAACCTTCTCCATCGATATATTTAAGACCAAGTCCCACCATCAGAAGTTGAGAACCCTCGTCGGAGAGAACCTTACGACACCGTCGATGTCACCCCTACTGATTCTGGATTGCATAAACGTCATTAATTTCTTAGGGCTGCAGATGGAGATACTAATCAAGTTTTGGGCTTGGAGACTTCAAAACAAAGAGCTTGGACCTAGTACTATACATAGGAGGACCTCAGAAACGAAGCGCCACAACACAAGGACTTCCCAAGGGGTCACCCATCCTAAGACTACCCTCGGCTGAACAAGCTTAACTAAGCGCTAACCATCATGCTAAAAGGTTAAGCTGGTAGTAGAGGCTCACTCCTATTCTTTTAACCCAGTATAGACACGGGCCCCTGTCTCTAACGACTGTGGGATGAGACTACCCTCAACTGAGCACCCCCTGTCTCTAACAACTGTGGGATGAGACTACCCTCGACTGAGCACGCTTAACTGTGATGCTAAAAGGTTAAGCTGGTAGCAGAGGCACACCCCTATTCTTTTAACCCAGTACAGATACGGTTCCCTGTCTCTAACGACTATGGGTGCCACCAGACCCCGAACCCGATCTACACCCCTCCCAGACCGACGTATCACCTACGACCACCGATTGGTTGCGAACAACCCTACGCCATGAAAGTAAGCGAAGACCACAACATACCTTATATTCCCTCCGATATCTTAGCTAACATTCTCAAATGGCTTCCTGTGAAATCCCTAATACGATTTCAATGTGTAAGCAAAGATTGGGAAAATCTCATCAAGTCTCCGTCTTTTATTCGAGACTGCCTCCACCACACCAGTCGTCCAACCCCTTTGCTTCTCCTCTCACACCTCCCCCTCAAGTCACGTTCCCGCTTTCAGTTACTGGATCCTCGAAGCAAGCAAGTCCTTGAAATTCAAAATCCACCTTTGATCGACTCCTGCTTTGATCTTAAGATCGTGGGTTCCTGCAATGGCTTGGTCTGTCTTCAACTGTTTAATGAGTATTATGCTTTGTTTCCTCGGTGCAGCTCAAACAACAGTGGTATGTCTCCCCCTTACCTTTTATTGTGGAATCCAGTGATTAAACAGTTCAGAAAGGTGCCCAGAACCATTGAGGATCTTAATGTTTGTCGCCGCTTAGGATTTGGGTTCAATCCCATTGACAATGATTACAAGATAGTGAAACTAATAGTGAAACTAAAGTCTTATTTTGCCGTTAATCCTGTGGAAGTTTACTCATTAAACTCCGGATCATGGGAAGAAGTAGAATTTGAAAACTTAGAGGGTACAATTAGGATTAGTAGCTGGAGAAATGACGCTGTTAATGGTGTTGTGTATTGGTTGGGTGGAAAACAGAGACGGAGTGGTGATTATGATTATAGTCTGGTTGTTTCCATCGACCTAACAAATCAAGTGTGTACCTCAATACCATTGCCTGATTTAGGATCTAAAAGTAGAAGGCTTAAGATTATTTTGTATGAGAACAAACTTGCTGTGCTTGCTATTACTAAATCTTCTTTGATTCATTTGTGGGTGATGGAGGAGGATACATGTGTCTCTAGGGGAAAATGGATATGGACTAAAAAATATACTTGCAGCTTTTGTTCAACAAGGTTATTTTCTTTTGGGTTAAATGCAATAACTATTTGGAAGAATGAGATTGCCTGCCGTCCTTTTAGGATCGATGGGGATGCTGATGAAACAAAAAGATTTTGTCTCCTCGATCTCACTACGAATGAGTTTAAGGAGTTTGTTATTAAATGTGGCCTCTACAATGCCCTTGGTATTTATAATTACGTGGAAAATCATGTTTCAGTTTCTAGTATATGATTTATTTTGGATTTGCGACTTCAGGTAATATAGCAATGGTTTCCTCATATGGGATTAGAGTTAATAAAAGCAAGCGCGAAGGTGTAAATTTGTAATAAACAATAGTGTATATTAGGATATGAGATTAGTCAAATTAGTAAAAATGAGGCTCCCCAAGTTCTAATTTGCGGTGCAATAGGAGGTGGTGTTGTTTTAGGAATCAATAGCACAATCACTACCAGAGGAAGTAGAGTTTCACTGAAAAAGAAAAAAGAGGAAGTAGGCTTGATAGCAATGTTAATAACAGCAAGTCTTATCGACTAAGTGGCTCATTAAGAGTTGGTACTGGGTAATCAATATTTGTGAAAAGTAAACCTTATCCAGTTAATTGGATAACATTTGTGAAGCATAACCCTAGAGATAAAAGCTGCTACAGATTTGGCTGCAGCACACAAACAGACATGAGTTAGTATGATATTACTGGTGCGATCTTGAGAAGATACAGACACAAATGAACAATGCAAATGGAGGAGACTGTTAACACAGGATCAAACAAAATTTTAACAATCTTTCTATTGCAAGTAGCCCTATGCTTAAAGATGAGTTAATCATTCTGACTCTAGCTAGTCTCCATCTTGATTAACATAGAATCATGTGCCCTCTTGATAAATAAAAATGCAGATTGAACTAATCACATCTGAATGCTGTTAGGGGCAATACCAGGTTGTGATTTCTCTACTGATAATTCTTCTGCAAATTTGGTTAAATCTGAGTCCAAGATAACAAACACACTTAATAAAGGGGGGAAAAGAACTTGAACCTTTTTCAAAAACAAATTTGAGTATAAAAACATTTTTAGATACTCTACTCGCCACGTCAAAGAGTTTTCTGCAGATAAACCCTTTACTGCAGAACTTACCAAATTGATAAAAGTGACGAACTTCCTGAACTCATATCTCAGCCTACAAAGATTATATTCAAGAGGTTCAAATTTCCATTAAAAAAAAGCTCATAATGAGTTCTAACATAGACAGAAAGCCCATACCCAAATTCCACCATACAACTCATTTGGACACTCAAGCCATAAATGGTCACTTTTATGGTTCCAAAACCAAAGGCTGAGTCTTAAACCACAAACCACAATCAAGAGGAGTGAACTAGTCAAGACTATCCCTACAAATGACAAATAGATCAAAGAACACATGTTGATCACCCACAAGCTCAGGAAATGATTACAACAAGTTCAGCTACCAAGACCTACAAGGCCAAAGGGGTCAGATGCCTAATTTAGCATACAACCAAGTAACAGCCATAATGTAACTACTTCATCACATATACAATTTACAATTAATCCAAACTCCAACATCCACAAAGTATAACCTTGTAATTACTTAAGAAAATAAATAAATATATAGCTCTCGTTTGAAACTTACTAAAATAATTTGATGAGAATTTGTATGCATGACAAAGTGTTCCAACACACAATAGGTATATTTCTTGCTTAACAACTAGGGATAGTCTTAAACCAAAGGCTGAGTCTTAAACCACAATCAAGAGGAGTGAACCACAATCTCGTCTGAATACTTGCTTAAATTGTTTTCACTTACTTTCCTTTGTTCACATGTCATACAGGATAATAGGTATATTTCTTAGCCTAATAAAAAGCCCCAAATAATATGGTGCTCCTCATCACCCAATCACATCAAATAAGTTTTAGAAATCAATAAACAGATCTAAACCAGCCATTACAATCTAATGAGTGAAAAAAAAAGTGCTTACCAAAGTAAATCTACTATGTGATATTAAGACTTAAGATTCAGGGGTTGCTGCTGCTTCTTCTTCTTCTTGGACTGAGAAATGGGGCACTTCAGATTCAGGGGCTGCTGCTGCTTCTTCTTTTTCTTGGACTAAGGACTGGGGCACTTCAGATTCAGGGGCTGGGGCTGCTGCTGCTGCTGCTTCTTGGACTGAGGACTGGGGCTCTTCAATGTAAAGGTTGCTGACTGGTACCATTCTTTCCACATAATTGAAAGCATGCTTAATGGAAGCATTCTTGATCTCTACGAACTTAAACTCATTAGTAGAGACATTGAACAGACCTATCAACCTTTCTTTATTATCCTCCTCCTCTTCGCTTTCAGTAACATCTCTCAAGCAAACGATTTCATTACTCCATATGGTTAATGGAATAAAAAAGGATGTATGGATCCTGCTTTTATATTTCTTAGTCCAACTCCAGCTCTCCCCTGTAGCACCTGTTCCCTCCTCCATCACCCACAATTCAACAAAAGAACATCCAGTCCCATACTCCGTGACACCAATCATAGCCACTTTATTGTCATACCCAGCAATTTTTTTTTCATCACAGTCTGAAGCAGGTAATGGCATCTCTTGAAACACTTCCAACGATAAGTCAAAGGAAACGAGAACTTCTTTACCCGAAACAAGAAAAAATACAGCTCCGTTCAAAGAGAAGTATTGAGGATAAAGACTTGTCCGCATTTCAAAATCTATTTCTTTCCATGATCCTGTATTAAGTGAATAGACTTCAGCATGACTAACCTTATTTTTATAACCAGTAGTCACAATCTTGTAATCATCAAGCAAGGGACAAAATCCAAATCCTGAAGCAATGTGACGTTCAGAATCATACATCGTTCCAGAAAATGACGATCTGACCTCTCTTATAGTTGGATTCCACAGCAAATGAGAAGGTTCAGATGCAGCATGCACATTGATTTCAAGCCAGACCAGGCCACGGCTGGAACCGATGATCCCAGCTGAACCACTCTAAGGTGGGTTGTTAACACTAGTGATTTTCCTTCCGGTACGGAGTGTATGTAATTCCAAAGCACTTTTCATATAATTCGCCTGTAAAAGAAGACGAGGGTATGGATTATTACCACTGGAATGGAGAAAATGATCTTCGATGAATGATTTAGTCTTGATGAGATCTTTCCACTCCTTGGAAACACGTTGAAAGCGGATTATGGATTTCACGGGGAGTCGTTTGAGAATGTTTTCGACGAGAACTCTAGGAAGAGAGGGAGTGACGCCATCTATTACAATCGATTGGTATCTGGCGTGCGTCTGAACTTTGAAGAATGAGGTGGTGAGGAAGATAACCAAGATACAAGATGCTAAAGATAATCAAGATGCAAGACGCTATGACGGTTGGAAATTGGTTAGGGTCGATCTAAATATGTTTGAGATTGAAATAGAGATTTAATGATACGTCCCGGTCTGGGAGGGGGTGTAGATCGTGTTCGGGGTCTGGTGGCACCCATAGTCGTTCGAGACAGGGGCCCGTGTCTGTACTAGGTTAAAGGAATAGGGGTGCGCCTCTACTACCAGCTTAAGCTTTTAGCATGATGGTTAGCGCTTCACAGTTAAGCGTGCTCAGCCGTGGGTAGTCTCAGGATGAGTGACCCCCTGGGAAGTCCTCGTGTTGTGGCGCTTCGTTCCTGAGGTTTGGTATCAGAGCCAGCACGGGTTCGAATCCCACTTCCATCAAAAGGTTCGAGGAAGAACCTCCTTAAAGAGGGAGGGAATGATACGTCCCGGGTCTGGGAGGGGGTGTAGATCGAGTTCGGGGTCTAGTGGCACCCACAGTCGTTAGAGACAGGGGCCCATGTCTGTACTGGGTTAAAGGAATAGGGGTGCGCCTCTGCTACCAGCTTAAGCTTTTAGCATGATGGTTAGCGCTTCACAGTTAAGCGTGCTCAGCCGAGGGTAGTCTCAGGATAGGTGACCCCCTGGGAAGTCCTCGTGTTGTGGCGCTTCGTTCCTGAGGTTTGGTATCAGATGGTGCGAACCCATAAGGGAAGACCCCACGAACCCACAACCAATCTGAATATACGCACCCCAAGAACGCTAAACGTAGATCGACGATCCACTTGAACCCTTGAGCGCGAAAGAACAAGGACCCGAAGTGTTGGAAGATGCCACAAGGTTGATCAAGCCTTGATAAGTCTGTTAGTTCTAAGAAGAACCCTAAAGAGAATCCACTCCCAAGAAACGAGGTGCAGAAAAGTGAAACCTTTCATTCAATAATCAAGTCTCAAAGTCTTTAATCTGTCTCCAAATAAAGGGTTACAAGGTATTTAAAGAGAAATATTCAGAAACCCTAATTGCGTTAAATGCATCCTAGAAAATAGAAACTAACCTAATATAATTAATTAATTAGGAAACCCAAAAGTCAAATAGGCCCATTATCTAATAATTTTCGCACAAATAAAAGTCACAAAATATAATCAGCATTCAAGGCCCAAAATGTGCTTATTTAGGCCAAAATGAGTCCTCCCATGTATAGTACTAGGTTCAAGCTCTTTGTTTTGAAGTCTCCAAGTCCAAAACTTGATTAGTATCTCCATCTGCAACCCCTAAGAAATTAATGACGTTTTCAACATCTTTATCCACAATTGTTGATCCAATTGCCATCTGATTTGCATTAGCCTCTTGAATAAGCCCAATCAATACTTCCTTAAATATTTTAGCTTGTGCTCTTGTGACTGGACCGGCTAGAATTTGAAAATGATAGTTTGAAGTTGAAGAGTCATCACTTGAATATGAAGAGACAACTTGTTGATTATGGATCGCATCATTCCCTCTCTCCTCAAAAGGATTCGCCCTCAAATCTTCACCTTTCTTGTATTTGATAACATATGGGAATGTCTCAATAAATTTCAGCCAGCTTGCATGTCTCTTATTAAGCTTACCTTGACCAAGTAAATAAACATAACAAAGAAAATCAATGTTTTCCATGCAACAATCAGAATTTTTCAGATTTGAAAACAATTGTTCCTTTCCCCAAACTTCAAGTACATATTGCAGAGGA
The DNA here is from genome assembly GCA_037074505.1 of Albizia julibrissin. NCBI lineage: Eukaryota > Viridiplantae > Streptophyta > Magnoliopsida > Fabales > Fabaceae > Albizia > Albizia julibrissin. The sequence goes on along the minus strand of CM073480.1, from coordinate 11,318,770 downwards.
TTCACATGCTCATCAAGATTATTGGTGCAAATAAGAGTATCATCAAAACAAGTTGCAATATGCATATAAGAACACTCTAGAGAACAAGAATGTTTTTTGATGCCACGCGAAGGAGATGAAGATTCAATGCTTCTTGAAGATAAGAAGAATCCATCGGGTGGCTTCTTAGGGATCAAATCCAAGAACACCTGCAAAACATCAAAATCACAAGGTAAATAATGATTAAGATCATTAGTAACTGAAGAAATATCCTTGCTCTCACTTTTCTCACAATTCTTTTCTTCTTTCTTTTCACTCAATTCTTCACCCTCTTTATTCTGAAAACACTTCATACTATCAATAGCTTTTTGTCTTTCAAACTCACTTTTACTCTCCTTACTTTGACAATACTTAGTGCTCTCAATGTCTTTTTCTCTCTCAAGCTGAATTTTTATCTCAACAACAGTTTGACAACAATCACTCTCACTTATATTTTCACTTTTCTTTTCATGATTAAGAGGAACTTCTTCAATCACAAGATTGATACTTGGAATAGGAACATCTTCTTCACACTTCTCAGCTTGATGTTCAACATTAGGTTGTTCTTCCTCCTTGGTTGGCTCTAACTCGTCATTAGAGACTGTAACTATCAAGCTTTCAATCTCCTTTGAATTAGAGCTACTCTCTGAACACCTTTGTTGCTTGATCTTTTGTTCATACTCAGCAACAAACTGAACCAAAATATCAATATCTAAGAAGGTCAGGGTCGTTGCAAAACAAGTTAAATCAAGATTAAGCCCATTTACAAAACGATCCTTAGTGGCTCTTGAAGTTTTCTTTCACTCCAGCTCTAATCTAGGCTAATTTCATCTCTTGAAAATATTCATTAACACTCATGGAGCCTTGTTTCAACTCTTGCAGCTTTCTTTGGAATTCTCTTTTTGATCTGGAGTTGTGACTAGACATCCATTGGTCGTTTTTAGCATTAAACTTTTGCAGTCCTTTTAACAAGTATTGAAGATGTCTATGAATTTCTTTTTCATCATACATATTGATAGTACCTGAAAAGTTAGATTTAGAAAAAAAAAGGACCTCACAACTCTACTCACGTGTTTCACTCAAACAAGTTTAGTATCACTCGTGTTTCTCTCAAAATTGGCTTTTAAATTGATGTATGTCACTCTTTCCTTTTTCCACTTTTAGATTCCTCTTCAGGATCTTTAAAAGAACTAAGCAATTTAATCAATGCAATCACAATTTGCAGAAATCAAACCAACACTTAGAAATATGGAATATCAAAGCGAGTATTGGAAAAGGGAATTGAGGGAGATCAGGAGTTCAAATGACAATCTATCACAAGCACTCTCAAGCAATCAGAACCCAGAAATTCAAGAAAAGCGTTCTTTTTGAAAAGATCATAACACACTGTAGAAATTTTTGATTGAGATGAAATCAAAACGAATGGAAAGATGAGATTCTGAACAATGAAAATGACCTATTAAATGACCCAAAACACAGTAAAATGGGACAAACAAGGGCAGAAGATTTGACAATGATCTGGAAAAAGATGAATTGACACAGAAAAATTGTAGAAATACGACTAAATTAAAACGGCTAGAACTCACTAATGACAAATCGAATTGAAACGATTCCAAAACAATATGAAAGAAGAGATTTTGAACTATGAAAAATACTCCCTAAACATCTACAAACACAAAGAAACGATTGACGAATAGAAGCATAAATTTTGGGTATGACACAGATGACCTAGACGAAAAGACTCAAGAACAAAGCACGAAACCCTAAACGAAAATTGAAACAACGAATAGAAAGATGTGACCTGAGTTTAGATCTAAAGCTCTGATACCAAGATGGTACAAACCCACAAAGGAAGACCCCACGAACCCACAACCAATCTGAATATACGCACCCCAAGAACGTTAAACGTAGATCGACGATCCACTTGAACCCTTGAGCGCGAAAGAACAAGGACCCGAAGTGTTGGAAGACGCCACAAGGTTGATCAAGCCTTGATAAGTCTGTTAGTTCTAAGAAGAACCCTAAAGAGAATCCACTCCCAAGAAACGAGGTGCAGAAAAGTGAAACCTTTCATTCAATAATCAAGTCTCAAAGTCTTTAATCTGTCTCCAAATAAAGGGTTACAAGGTATTTAAAAAGAAATATTCAGAAACCCTAATTGCGTTAAATGCATCCTAGAAAATAGAAACTAACCTAATATAATTAATTAATTAGGAAACCCAAAAGTCAAATAGGCCCATTATCTAATAATTTTCGCACAAATAAAAGTCACAAAATATAATCAGCATTCAAGGCCCAAAATGTGCTTATTTAGGCCCAAATGAGTCCTCCCATGTATAGTACTAGGTCCAAGCTCTTTGTTTTGAAGTCTCCAAGTCCAAAACTTGATTAGTATCTCCATCTGCAGCCCCTAAGAAATTAATGACGTTTTCAACATATTTATCCACAATTGTTGATCCAATTGCCATCTGATTTGCATTAGCCTCTTGAATAAGCCCAATCAATACTTCCTTAAATATTTTAGCTTATGCTCTTGTGACTGGACCTGCTGGAATTTGAAAATGATAGTTTGAAGTTGAAGAGTCATCACTTGAATATGAAGAGACAACTTGTTGATTCTGGATCGCATCATTTAACGCTTATTATTTAGGCACAAATATGGGCCTTTAAAAATTCTAGTAAAGCCTGAAACTGATATCTTAAAATTCATAAATAACATTTTAGGCCTATTTACAATCTTACTATCAACTCGTTGAATTGAAAATTGAAGTACGAGGGAAGATGTGCTTTGAATTATGAGAATGATGAAAATTAAGAGATGGCGGTCAATAAAGAAATAGGAAATACTTATTTTATCCCTAAAATGAATTTATTAAAAATGAAAAGAAAAATGACACACACACACATACCAATGAATAAAATATTGGATCGAGTAATAAATCGGTCACAGCATAGATTCAAAAGTCAATAGGATAATTGAAATATGAACGATCATATTAAAATATTATAATTTATTAGTGACAATATATATATTCATATATTTTTAAATTTTTATAGATAAAAATGAAGATCTTTAGAAAAAAAATGCTTAAAATTTATTAGTATTAGTTATGATTCTTATACTTATACCATTATATCTTCTTTCTTATAATTAATTAATTATTATATCCTTTCAATTAGTCATCTCTTTTTATCTTATTCTTCAAACTTTCATTTTTCCTTAAAAAATAACGTGAGATAATAGTTAGAAGAATAAAAAAAATGTATTTCACAAAAAAAAAAAGAGGTTAAAAATGCAACTAGTCCAACCACCGATTTTTACCCATTCAATCCGGCCGGTCTGACCTGATTTTTTATACACTTCACACACACACACCAAAGGTGCAAGTGTCGGCCCCTAAATCATGTTGTACCCGTTGTGGCAGGAACGAGGGAAATCGATCTATTCCAATGGGGGGTGTTAGCCGGCGATAAACCCGGAAGCATTCGTTGATGGAGGCATGAACAATTAAAATGGGAAGAACGAGTCCTACACATATTGTCAGTGTCATGGGTTCCGACGGTTAGCTCTGTGGCATGTTTGAGCAACTTAAAATTTTTGTTGGGCTCAGATTTAGAGAAAATGGAATAAAATAAATAAAAAATTATAATTTAAATAAATAAATAAATTGTTAAAATAAATATATAAAACATTGAAGATGTAGATATTTGATAGATCACCGCTAGTTATGGGATGATGGATGATATAGAGAGTTAGATAAATATTAGGAATACATATTTAATTAAATTGTTTTAGATATTTTCTATTTTATTTAGGATATTTTTCTGATTTGTTGTGTGACTTATAAGCTTGAAAATTTTAATTACTTATTTTTAGTTAGTTATTCATCAAATGTTAAAGCTCAAATGCTTCTTACCTTTGTTTATTTATTTGACCATTGTTTTAAAAATATAAATTTTTTTTGAAGCTGTCTTATATCATTAGAGACTTGATTTAAATGGCTTTCAAGTAATATGTCATTTTCTTAATTTATATTTAAATTTACAAATTTTTATCCAATAAAATTTTAATTTATAATATAAAAGAAAACTAGCATGGAAATTCGAATTTGATGCCTTCTTTCTTTTTTTTCTTTTTTGGCCATTGTCGTGAACTTTTACATTGATTGGCATGTTTTATGATGTCTCCTTTTATTTTCCTTTCTTTTCTTTTCTTTTTTAATGAAAACTGGAATCCATTAATAACTCAAAAAAGCAATTACAAGCTGGCCTAGCACAATTAGTAATCTTTTATCAACAACCTCCTTTTGATAATTAGGTGGTGGTTGCTAAATGAGAGAAAAGTTTCCTACGATAGTATGAGCTAGCTTAGCCAAGTGGTTTCTAAAGTATTCTCCTCTTTAAAAATATAATTAATCATAACTTTCCAGCTTTTTGCCAACCAAAACTTGGTATCATCTATGATGTTGCTGAAGGGGTAAGTGTGATCACAACCCCTAGTTAATACATTAATAGCTTCAATATAATCAAATAGAACAACAATCACCCTGTATCCATTGTTCTAGCATATATATAATTATTGGATGATTGCAATGATCTCTGCTATTATTGGAGGAACATATATGAGCTTACACATAAAACCACATATCCAACGTACATCCTCTCCATGTATAGTACCTCCGCAGCCGCCTCTCCCCGACTCAAGAACTACAACATCCACTTCAAGAGTGAGAAAACCATGATGACTTTCCTGGTTAACCAAATCCGCAATGTCCTTATTCGAGTAAAACCGACATGTTGATACTAAATCTTTGTCCCAGCTTGCTCATATTATAACTGAAGCATCCACTTCAAGAGTAGGTATAAAAACAATGTTCGTATTATTAATGTCCTTTCCCTTGTGTGGATATTTAACGCAATCTTTCACCAATTTACAGAATAAATCCCTTACTAGATTCCAATATTCCTTGTAAAACACAACTTGTATGCCATCTAGCCCTGGCACTTTAGAAGCTCCTAGATCAAAAATAGCATAGCGAATGTCTTCCTCTGAAACATCTGCATGTAGGAGATTTAATTCTACTGTATTTAAAGTAAGGAAATGAGAGCATGTCCTACTCAGATGAGTATCTACATTCCCTTTTTGAAAAAGATTCTTATAACACTGAAGAGCTTGGTTTTTTAGAATTTGTTGATCAAAAACCCATCTTCAATCCCAGTCTTTTAGTCCCTCAACCGTATTCTGTCTTCTTCTAATTGTAGCAGTATTGTGGAAAAAGTTGCTATTTTTATTACTCTACTTCAGCCAATTACTTCTTGACTTCTGGTACCACATCAATTCTTTATGTGCCAAAACTTTGTTATAATCCTTTTAGAGTTCCTTTTCTGCTTTTACCAGATATAGGTCATCTCGCCTGCCTCTTGCTCTTTCCACTCCCTCAATTCTTCTCAATATTTTCTTCTTTTTCACATTAAGATTTCCTACCAGCTTTTATTCTACTCTCTGGCCATTGTAGTAAACTTTTCTATTTTTGCATTCCAATGATCCGTATCCTAACTTTATCTCACATCATCAACAAAACTTTCCTCGAGAAACCAAGCAGCTTGACATCAAAAAGGGGGTTGTTGGTGCCGATAATTTGTCTCTCGAGAGCTTTTGAAGAGTCTTTGGTCTAAGCCAAACTTATTCATATGAATCACTTTAGAAAAAGGATATAAGCGGTTCCATTCAACATCAGCGAAAGCCTAGTCAATCCTTTCCTTCAGTAGACCGCATTCCCAAGTATACCTTTCTCCAACAACATCAATTCAATAAGGTGGGCTTGAAAAATACAGTCTCCAAATTGATTCATAGATCTTAAATTAGGCTGAGAGCCACCTCTTTTATCTTCCACAGAAAGGTATGCATGAAAATCTCCCATAACAACCCAAGGTCCATTCATGTGGTTGCTAATATCAATAGTCTCTCTCCATAGGTTTTGTCTAAGAATAAAATTAGGTTCCACATAGATGCTAAGAGAAATCCTTCTAGATTATTTGAAGGAACCACTCTAATATGAATAGCTTGTGTAGAAGAAGCTACATATTGTATGGATGTTTCTTCCGCATTCCAAAGGACCCAAATGCCTCCTGCATAACCCGTAGCTTCTAATCTCAGCCAAGTATTAAGACCCAGCTTGCAAATGACTCTATCGGCCCTGTTGCAGCTAATTTGAGTTTCACGAAGAATAAGTATTTTGACACTACTTCCTTTTGTCACATCCTTCACTCTAGTAGGAAAAGATTTTGAGGCTGCGCCTCTGCAAGTCCAAGATATATATTCATAATTAAATAATGGAGATCATACAAAGAACCATAACATATGATTTATTGTCCCGAATCTGAAAGCACCATGACTTCATTCCCTCCCTTTAAGTCTTCTTTGCCTTCCTCTTGAGTTTCAAACCACATATCGTTGTGCTCATTAAGCTCATTATTAGTATGGGATTCATGCTGCCCCAAATTATGATCTAGTGGTTGTATAAGAATTGACATTTGGCTCGCAAGATCTTGGTGTTGAGAAAGATTAACTTGTATCTCTGCATTTTCTGCTGCCTTCTCTCTCGTCTCGGCATGCCAAGGAAATGCACCATGACCTACTCCAAAGCTTGACTGTGTTTAGTTGGAGGTTTTATTAGGTTAGGTAAGGTTAAGGGAGGGTTGAGGATTAAAAATAGGTGTTTGGTTGGAGAGAGAAAAGAGAAGGGGAGGGAGGATTTTTTGTTTTTTAGTGGTCACCTCCCCTCTTGTATAAAACCTTTAGATTTGGGGTTTTTTCTAAGGGAGAGAATATTTGTGTCTAAATATGATTAAATTGCACATGACAATTTTCCAATATTCCAACATTACCCCGCCTCTAAAATTCCTTTTTCCATCTGCCATTCTGTGTTTTCCCACTTCTCCCCCTCAAAATCCCTTTTTCCCTCATCATGTTTGCGCCTTTGGTAGTTAAACGTCATCTCTGGCCGCTTCTCCAGCTGCCGTCGCTACCACCTGCTTCTGCAGCTACCATCAGTTGCTCGTCGAAGGTCATTGCTAGGCCATTTGTCCTTTAGATCGCATCAACTCCTTCATGATTCTGCTCCTCCATTGTTGTCTCGGGCCCCTCCTCATAACATCGATGTCACTTTGTGGAGTGAGAGCAATCAGAGTGGCATGATGATGGGTTTTGGGTTATTGGAAGACTGGGTTTAAGGGGCTTCTAGGTGGGTTTGCTGTTTGGGTTGCATTATGTTTATAAGCGTCGGTGGATTTTGGAGTTTCCCATTATTCAGGTAAGTCTGCGACTTTTATTATGTTTGTCATAAACATTTGTTTTGTGCTGTTCAAGTTTTCTGGATAGTCTTCCTCACCTGTTCTAAATGCATTGGCAATGATTAATTTGATGATATCTCTTACTTGAGGAGGAATTGATAAAACTACTTCACGACATGCCCATTGTGTTATCGTCCATGGCCCTTAACCAAGATGGATATTGCAAATTTAAAACATGGGATGTTTATTTTTTCATAAAACACCAAAAAACATGTACGGAAGTGACATGTTAATGGGTTGCTGGATCTCATCATCCTTTTCTCATCATCCCTCATAATCTCTAAATCATGTCCATCCAATCAATCTCAAAGGTTACAATACTATTTTGACTTTTCTTTCCTCTTTCCAATCAACGATCTAGATGAGTTCATGAGGGATGATGAGAAAGAAATATGATGAGAGGATCTGCTTCCAAATATATGTCATAACTTTGTTATTATCATGCGACCTAGATATATCTGGGTTCCAAAAGGGAGGCAATCGGATGTTGTTGGATGTGAATCAAATTTTCAGACTTGTTCTGATGGCAGGTCATCATAATATTATTGTCCTCTCTAATCTATTATCTTTAATCCGATCCATTCTTTGCGGAAGATGCGTTAATTCCATTGTCTTGGAGTGAAATGTTATTTAATGAGCCATCACTGCCATCATCATCTTTCTTTCTTTCTTTGCTATAAGGTAATAGTTTTTTTGTGCCTCATCTCAAAATATTTTGGTCTCTGAGTGCTCTTCCCACAGTAGGGGGCTTTGTTGTTTGATTTTCTAGTTTGTTCTATGCTCAAGAGAAAGCTGTAACTAGTCCTTACCACCACTATGCATTCCCACCAATAAGGTCTCCATTTTTCTGAAGAGTCTACTAGGGTCTTTTTCACTATTTCCTTAATGAGTATGCACTATCAAGCTCTATGTAGTTATTGTTGTCTGAAACTATACCGTTTTCCTTATATTTTGGAATGTACATTTGGTGTATGCAAATTTTGATTTATTACCTTTTTCCCCAGTAATCTTAACAACTGATTCCAGTTGCTTGCTTGAGCAGCATCCTCCTTACTTCAGCTTCAAAATGGGACTTCGTTCAGCTCTTAGACGAGCTTTGAAGCTTTCCTGTGTGGCATTCATATTTTCAACTACTTTGGTTGAGTTCCTTCCGCATCCATTGAAGAGCAACATCACAGTGCGAAAGTTCTTCATGGAGCAGATCATCTTTTGCATTGGGAATTTTGCTGTCAATATTGCTTGTAAAGATTGTTGCTTTTCTCTTTCTAGAAACATTATAAATAATAATTATTAATAATATATTGTAAAAGAAAAAGAAAAATATATAGAATAGTATTTTTGTCAACCTTTGTGAACCAAACAAGAAACCAAATATCACATCCTCTCTTCTTCAACCAAACAAACTTATAATCTCCCATAACCTAACTTAAATAAATCTCACCTTACTTAACTTTTGTTAAACCAAACACACCCTAACACAACCAACGGCCCTTCTTTTAAAATTGAGCCAAATACAAATTGGTGGCCTTGGCCCACCTGTTTTCTTTTTAGAGTGGTGGTTACGTTTTTTTGGTTTTAAAATGTCGGTTCTTTTATTATTCCCATAACCTAATTTAAAATAAATGTTACTTAACTTAACCTCTGTTAAATCAAATACACCCTGACAACAACCAACGACCTTCCTTTTAAAATAGAGCCAAATACAAATTAGTGGCCTCAGCCCACCTGTTTCTTTTTAGAGTGGAGGACACTTTTTTTTTGTTTTAAAATGTTAGTTCTTTTATTACTCCTACTTTGTCTTTATGAGCGTTTGTTTATATCAAACTGTGATTTTAAAAATTATTTTTATAAATTGAGATAAATTTTTTATATATATATTTATCTGATAAATTATAAAAATTATTCTCTAAAAATCAATTTAAATGATATTTTCTTGCCAACTTTAACTTATGCTCAATTCTAGCATATTATATTCACGGTCAGTTTTTAGCACTTAGTTCGGTTCTCTCCCTATAATTTTCGTGGTCAGTTTTTTTTGCCGCAGATATCTTAATACTCTGCACATCCTTCTTAGCACGGACAGAATCGATGGTTTCTTTTTTCCTCCACTGCGCAGCAGGTTCCCTTTTTGTGTTGGGGGTTTCCTTCACCATTGATGGGACTTCCGAGTTCAATTCCCTAGGGATGTCGTAACGAGACCCAACAGCCTTCTCCGCCTCTTTCTTTGTTGACCAACCATTGCTAGTTTGCTTGAGCGCCTGCAGCGGATTTTGCTCAGCTTTTTGGGGACGGCGCTGAGCGGATTTTTTTTTTTTTTTTTTAAGGTATAATTATAATTTAGATAAAATTATTTAATATTAAAAACATTATATATTTAGCACCATTAGGCTTTGTTTTGTTGGGGGGTTTTTGGAGGGGAAGTTAGGTGAGGGGAGGGTTAAAGGTAGAAAAATGTGTTTGGTTTGAGGGAGGGGAAGGAAGGTTAAAAATTTTGTCTTTTTTTGCTCCCCTCTCAACCCTCCAAAATTAAGGGTTTTTTGAGGGGAGATAAATATTGCTCCCATGTTGATCTTACCTATTTTTAAATATTCTAATCTTACCCCTCTTGTTTAAAACTATTATATCATACTTTGACAAAAATACACATACCTATTTTTGTAAAGAAACCTCTTAAATCATGAACCAAATTTCTTATTTTATTGTTTACATAGATTTAACTATATCTAATTTAATTTAAAACTAACATATCTACAATGAAAACCCACAAGTCATGGACCAAATTTATATCTTATCAAAATCCCTTATAAATTCTTTTATTTTAACATTGATGACATCTTGACTATGCCAAAACATATATCAAATTTATTAAAAATGAGAAGTTATCAAAAGCATATTAAAATATTTTATTATAATAAAATTAATGAGATAATATGTAAAAGTCAATAAAATATCCTTTAAAATGTATTCAATTTTGCTATCATATATACTTGAGGTAATAAATTTTTTTAGATTTATAAATTAAAAAATAAAAGAAGAAGGAAAATATGTAAATAAAGAAAAAATGGAATTTTTGTCCACTCATAATTAACTCCCCTCACCTCCCCTTCTGAATCAAACAAAAAACCAAACTTCCCCTCCCCTCCCCTCTTCTTGAACCAAACAAAATTATAATCTCATATAACCTAACTTAAATAAATCTCACTTAACATAGCCTCTATTGAACCAAACACATCCTTAGGCATTGAAACCGGAGGAGTAGGTTTTATAAATACCCTCCTACATAAACACTTATGGCAGTGAAGTGTGGAGAAGAGAGGTAGAGGGAGAAGACATTGGTAGGAGTATTTTTGATTTTTTGGAAATCAATAAAGTACTTAAATTCTCTTCTAATCACAAAATTTTCTTTATGAAAAATGTTATAAATAATATTTTCTTTCTTATGATAGTAATTTTTGTGCTGATTAGAAGAAATTTTAAGATTAAAATTTTGGGTAAAATTGAGTTTTGTCAACATAAAACTATAGGAGTATAAAGAATAATTAGGGTTAATACAACTTTTGGTCCTTGAAGTTTAGCCCGATTTTGGTTTTGGTCCCTCAAATTTAAAATCGGTGGTTTTGCTCCTTGAAGTTTAGCCCGATTTTGGTTTCAATCTCTCAAGTTTGAAATCGGTGGTTTTGGTCCCTAAAGTTTGGCCCAATTTTTATTTTGATCCCTCAAGTTTGAAAGGATTTGATATGTTACCCAAATTTGAGGGACCTACAGTTATAAACGGAGTAAACTTGAGGGACTAAAACTAAAATCAGGCTAAACTTTAAGGACCAAAACCATCAATTTCAAACTAGAGAGATCAAAACCAAAATCGGGCTAAACTTCAGGACTAAAACCACCGATTTCAAACTTAAAAGACCAAAACCAAAATCAGACCAAGTTTCAAAGACTAAAAGTTATATTAACATGAATAATTAATAGTTAATTTTAATTGGTTTACTTTTTTTATTATTTAGTTGATATAAGATTTTATCATAAATTTTTTTTATATAATCAATCTATAAATAATGCTATATTAGAATTTTTAATCAATTAAATTTAGATTAAATAATTTGTTTGGATTATTGGATATATTATTATAATTCTAATCAGTTTAGTTTTGTAGATTTTGTGTTATATGAAATTATAAATTATAATTTGATATTAGAAATTAAAGTTTGATATGATTTTAACTAAGCGGAGATTTCAATATTATTTAATAATTAGGTTATACTTATATAAGTTAAAAAAGAGATTTAATTAATCTAAAATGTTGATATTGATAAGTTTATAACCAAGTTAAGGTGATTAGAGATTTACTATTGTTAAAGATTTTATGGAGTGAAATAGAGTTAAAAAATTTTAGAAATTTTTATTTGAGGAATAGATACATTGTTGTTATTTTTCTATAAAGATTAAGGTGAGCTAATTAGGGGGTTATTTTGTATTAGTTAAAAATTATTATTAATTTTATTAACATATAATTATGTATATATTGTAGAGTGAATTTAACTTGTTGAACTTAAATTCTCTCAAGTTTAGTTGTCAAGAACTCAAAGTAACCACTTTTTAATTTCTCTTATATGCTTGTTGAGGTGATTATAAGCATATGTTGGTACTTTTAATTGCTATAAATATGTTATAGTATTTTATATATGAAAAATGTACAATCGTAGTATGAACTATACTTTTAGTAAACTTGTTAGTTAAATGGGTTTGAATGATTGATGATGTATAGCATTGAATATGGAATATATGAAAATAAATTATTGATATTTGTGATGTTGAGATGTTGAATATGGTGAGTTGTGATTAGAGGAGGTTTAGTTCTTTTACACCACGTGATATAGCCACCATTGTGCGCATGGTGGATAGCTTTGACATTCTCAGGGCCCTTGATATCATCCTTTCCTTTGACCGGGATAAGGGTCAGCTCAAGGGACAAGTGTTACATTTCCGTATTCAATGGAAAGAAAACCTATGGTTTGATATGAATTCTGCAGCCTTTGGCCGGGCTACACCTCATTATTAGAGAGTTTGGTACAGTCTTGTCAAGGAAATTAAATCTATTATATGTTGTAGCTCATAGGTTCTGTCTGGGATTAAGAAAGTTATAAGGATAGTTGAGGGAATGCTATACATATTAAATTATTCTCTTGAAATGTTAATGTGTTTGGAAGATTATACTTTATATTATTTATATTTTGTCCACTTAACTATCTTGTAATCATTATCTGCCTACTTATTAAAATAGAAGTAGTTATTGGGTCCATGTGACTCATCTCGTCGATGTATTATTTTTTTAGGTGAGAGTTTAAATTGTGCTACCAACAGGGAGGTGCACGAAGCTTGATTTGATATCAATTTATATGTCTCGTTTAATTACATGAGTATAATATATATTGTCAAACTTAAAGGCCGTTTGGGCATTCGTTGCATATGCTGAATACTCTGTTGCATATTGGGATTTGAACTATGGGCATAACCCTTTGATATGTTATTTATGTAATATTATTTAATATTTTGATGGAATAGTGAATTTTGAGGTAATTTAAGGTGGTTGTCACATATGTGACCTTCATCCACACTCTATAGTATTCCTTTACCGGAATACTAGGTACGCTCGCTATTAATTGTTTCCCTTCCTTCTTGTTTTTCGTTGTTGATTATAGAACTTGTGCCGGTCCCTGCTCTGTTAGAAGTATTGTGTTTTGTGTTCTTTTATTGCAAATTTCCTGTGTATGCTCGTATAATTCACAGATAAAGCAAATCGTATCCAATCCCTCACATTCCATTGGATAGGCACAATTTTGGATTGAAATTCTAGATTGGAGTTGCTTATTCAAATCTTCTTCTATACTTACCTTAGTGAACTTTCCTCTTCCTACAAAGTGCTAGTTATTTTCTTTCTGTGCTAAAGTATGGAGATCAACTTTGAGAGCTCTTAAAATTAAGTTCTCGATCTTTATCATGCATTGAGTATATGGGAAAAGGAAGGGATCTAAATCCAAATTGCTACCCTATACAACTTATTAGAATAGGATTTAAAATTTGGACTCCACCTCTGAATAGCAAGATAATAACCCTGAATAAGCTAGGGTCTATCAAAGATCAACTTGTTGCATAGCACTTCCTCTACTATTTTGACTATTAGGAGGGTCAATAAGCTCAAAATCTTTAGACTAAACTAGCCATTTAATCATGTCTTTTATCATGTCTAGGTTATCTTTTTTTTAGTACTGTTAGAGTAATAGCGTCCTTCAATGGCTTACACAGCTCCTTGAGTCTTTCATCTAGCACTACAAGTTTAGGTATGGACCCTATCATCTTTTGTTGCTTGTCTGTCAGCTTTGGTGCTAACTCCTCTTCTTCTTGTAACCATTCTATAGAAATAGGTGTTAGTATTATGATTAGAGTTTTGCATCTATTAGGCCTCGTATATAATGGGCCGAGCCCAATGTCCAGTGCCCAGTGTTATATTGTTGTGTCATATATTTCTCTATAAATGTTGGTAGTCTAGTTATGGATGAAGTTTTTCTATACACAATCTTTCTTATCAATAAGAGTATTATTCATTCAATATGGTATCAGAACTTCAGGTTGTAAGCTTTCAAAAATGCCTTAATGAGTAATTGTAGTGGCCCAATAATAAATATGACATCTCAAGAAGGAAGGAGGTCTTCCAAGATTTAAAGCTTAGAAGGTATGGATCCTTAAGAAAGCTTTGGGCCAAATCTCATCGTTGACCCAAAAGGAACACCAAAATAGTCTGGTATGCTAATTACTCACTGAAAGGACTACCGAAATTGTAAGCGTGGTTATTATTCCCTAGTAACCCATTTGAAACAAAATGAATCTCCAGAATCCTCAATCGTCTTTCTAGAATCTTCAGTGGCGAACTTGACTTTATAACTCTAACAAGGAACTATTGATCTTCAGAATCCTAACTATCCTTCCCTATTTTCTTCTTTCCAGAAATTAGTTGTCGTCTTACCTTTCAAAACTCTAATAAGGAATTGTCGATCGCTTGTCGCTGTTCTGATCGGTCTTTTCAAGACCGGCATTGCTGCAGTTTTTTTCCACTACGTTTTCTCAAAATCAGCACTGTTACAGATTATTTTTTTTCAAGAAAGGTTCAAGGCCTTCTTCCTCAACTTTCCATCTATACCATGAGTCTTCTCTGTTATTCTTTAATTTCATAGTCCTTGTTCATCTAATATGTCATGGCTGAGAGGAAAGATGACCTCACTGGTGACTCCATCCTATTTACTTATCCTCTTTACCTCTATCTGTCTAATACTCAATCAACCACACTTATTCCCCAAGTTCTTACTAGCTGTGAAAATTACATTGTATGGAGCCAGTCTATGCGAATTACCCTTAAAGGGAAGCAAAAATTGGGATTTATTTATAGGTAATGTGTCAAAGATATTCACAATCGTAAATTCCATGATCAATGGAGAGGTGCAACGCAGTTGTACTCTCCAGGCTACTACATTCCATCTCTAAAGAGCTTGCAAACAATGTGATTTTCCATTAAGATGCAAACAATGTCTAGGTTGATTTACAAGAGTAGTTTAATTAACTGCCAGGGTCACAAATCTTTAGTCTTTATCGGTAACAAAATTTTGTGCGCCAAGGGAGCCTTACCGTCTCACAATATTATTCTAAGATGAAGAAATTTTGGGAAGAAGAATCAGTCCATCTGCCACTTCCATCTTGTAAGTGTGCTACTTTACAAGTTTATTCACAATGTATACAACAACAAAAATTATTGTAGTTCTTGTTGGAACTCAATAACTCTTACATCACTGCTAAAAGCCAAATTCTGCTGATAAGTCCTTTGCACACTGTAAATCAAGCATTTAGCATGATCATAGAGGATGAAGCACCTCATAATCTTAGTAATACGGTGAAATCAACCCCTCTTAAGGGAATGGCGATGGCTGCTAGAGGCAGAGAACGTGGTAAAGGCAGAGGAGGATGAAACAGTCCCCTTCCAGAATGTTCTTACTGCAATAAGAAAGGACACATCAAGGAGAATTGCTGGCACTTGGTAGGATTTCCAGCTAACTTTAAAGGAAACAAGCCACGGATGACTTAATAGACTGCAAACCTCAGCCAGTTGGATAAAGAGGGATCTGCCCAGAATGATGATGTTGTAACATCAACATTCACCTGTGAACAATATGATAAACTCATGGAGTTCCTAAAAAAGGATACAAAACCAAACTCAAATGTCTATGCGTTAATTGGTACAGGTTTGATAAATTCCCCTTGTCATCATTTTTTCACATACTGATTGGATAATTGATTCTAGTGCAACTACTTATTTGGTTGGAGACTTGTCCTTATTAGTTTATTATGACAAATATGTAGGGCCTATTAAGACAATAAAAATTCCTAATGGTAATAAGGTACAGGTTACACATATAGGACATGTTAAGTTTTCTAATAATCTAGAATTACACAATGTTCTATATGCACTAAAATTACAATTCAATCTAATCTCTTTTTCAAAACTTACAAATGAGGCGCATTGCATGATCACTTTTCTTCCTAACCAGTACATCTTGTAGGGCCTTCAAGCTGGGAAAATAAAAGCGACTGGTAGATTAGTTGAGGGAGTTTATGTTCTTCAGAATGAATCAAATAGTGATGTACATGCTATGAATTTGATTGATAAAGAGAATATGAAACACAATGACCCTATAGATATTTCAATTCTGCACAATAAGCTAGGTCATATGCCCCTTTCAATTTTGAAGCATCTAAATTTTGTAAGAGATAAAGATTTTGACATGAATAAAGATTATGAAAATTGCATTCAATCTAAACAGACTAAACTTCCCTTTCCCTCTAGTTGTATAAAATTGCTTTGCTGATTCGAGTTACTTCATATGGATGTGTGGGGTCCATATAGGATACCTACCCATCAAGGTCATCAATGTTTCCTTACAATTGTTGATGATTACTCGAGAGCAAACTTGGGTATTCTTGATGATACATAAATCAGAAACTACTAGATATATAAAGAATTTTGTTGCGTAAGTCCTTAGTCAGTTTGCTTTTCATGTTAAATGTATACGAAGTGACAATGGAATTGAATTTGTCAATAATAATTTGCAATCTTGTTTCCTTGAAAAAGATATCATACATGAAACTTCTTACCCATGTACCCCAAAACAAAATGGGATTATGGAAAGGAAGCCTAGGACACTTATGCAAGTTTCTAGGAGTCTTATGCTTCAATCCAACATACCCATTCGATTTTGGGGGGAGTATGTCAAAATGGCCTTCTATATCGTTAATAGTTTACCCTCTTGGATCCTAAAGTTTCAAACTCCTTATGAAAGAGTATATAAGAAGCAGGCCAATTATAATTGTTTGAAAACTTTTGATTGTTTTGCATATGCTACTGATTTAACTAATTCTGATAATTTTCAATCAAGAGCTATTCCTTGTGTTTTTATGGGTTATCTAAGTCATCAAAGGGCTATATTCTTCTTAATTTGCGTACTCAAGATGTTATAGTCAGTAGGCATGTTGTGTTTATTGAATGTGCTTTTCCTTTTCATAATTTAATATCCGCTAATCAGGTAAATCAAAATGCAAAAATTCAAAAAATGTTCTTATTTGATGATAATTCAGTTTTTGATAAAAAGATATATGTAGCCAGTGGTAGCTGATTTAGCTAGAGAAAATACAGAATGTGTATCTAGATAGGAAAGGGAGGGTTCTGATCCTCATCCAGGTTCTAATTCTTCTAATTCACAACCAATACCTAGTGAGGATAATAAGAAAACAAGGGAACGTCGCCCTCCTATGTGGGCTACTGATTATATTTGTGGGCTTGTTGCCTTAGAAAAGAGCACACATATAGAGTAGAATCAATGCTTATATCCTATTCATAAATATTTGACTTATAAACATATTTTTGACTTTACATCTCTGTTTCTTGTATAACATAGATTCAGTTGTTGAGCTACCTTATATTATGAAGTTGTGCAAGATGATAAATGGGTCCAGGCAATGAATTTGGAAATAGCAACCTTAGAATGGAATATAACATGGGATATTGTTCCCTTGCCATAAGGTGAAGGCCCATTAGTTGTAAATGGGTGTATAAGGTTAAGTATAAATCTGATGGAACTATAGACAAATATAAAGCTCGTTTAGTATCTAAAGGTTAAACAAAAAGAAAAGGGATTGATTATCATAAGACCTTTTCACCAGTGGTTAAGATGGTTACAATTATAATTATTCTTAAATTGGATGTTATGAATAATTGGAATTTATTTCAAATGGATCTTGACAATGCATTTCTGCAGGGTGATCTTAATGAAGAGGTGTATATGACCATTCCCCAAGGCTTTAGAAGCCAATGAGGGATGGTGTGTAGACTCAATAAGTCTCTTTATGGCCTCAAACAGGCTTCTAGACAATAGAATGAAAAATTATGTACTGCATTAATAAGTAGTTATTTTAAGTATAGTAAGCATAACTATTCCTTAATTTTTAGAAGAATTGATAGTGATATTGTACTAGTCTTAGTTTATGTTGATGAATATACTAATAATAGGTAGTTCTGAATTGAAAATTCAAGAAGTAAAGGATTTATTGCATAGGAATTTCAAAATCAAGGATTTAAGAATACTAAAATATTTCCTTGGTCTTGAGATTGCTAGATCAACAAAAGGTCTAATGCTTTTCCAAAGAAAGTATGTTCTAGATTTACTTGCAGAAATAAGGATGAGTGGATATAAGCCACTTACCATACCAACAGCCACCAACTTGAAGTTGGTAGCTTATGAAGAAGGGAAACACAAGAGAGAGGATTTGTTTGGCAATCCAAAGAGATACTGAAGATTAGTAGGTAAATTAATTTATTTTACAAATACCAAGCTTGATCTTTGTTTTTTTGTACAGGTCTTGAGTCAATTCATGCATCATCCCATGAAGTGTCATATGACAACAGCTTTGAACATGTTACGCTACTTAAAGTAGAGCCCTGGCATAGGAGTGCTGATCAGTAAAGAAGGCACTACTACCATAGATTGTTTCTGTGATGCTGATTGGAGAGCTTGCGAGATGACAAGAAGATTAGTCATAGGATACCTTTTAAAGCTTGATGGTTCTCTTTTGGTATGGAAGACTAAGAAACAACTTACTATTTCAAAATCTTCGATTGAAACAGAGTATCGTGCACTCAGTTTTGCAGTATCTCAAGTAGTATGGGTAATTGGTATACTTAAAGAAATTGGTTATGAGCATTTGACTCTTGTGAATTTGTTTTGTGATAGTAAGGTAGCCTTGCATATTGCTGCCAATCCGGTTTTCCATGAAAGAACTAAACATATTGAGATCGATATTCATTTTGTTAAAGAGAAGGTCTTAGAGAATGTAATTGTGTTGTAGTATGTGTGAGCACACAGCCAAGAAGCAGATATCTTGACTAAGGCTGTTGATAAAGAAGTACTAGATATGATGCTTAGTAAGTTATGAGCTATAGAATTATTTAGCCCCCAACTTGAAGGGAGTGTAGAAATAGGTATTAGTATTATGATTAGAGGTTTGTATATATTGGGCTGAGTCCAGTGTCATATTGTTGTGTCATATATTTGTCTATAAATGTTGGTAGTCCAGTTATGGATGAAGTTTATCTGCACACACTCTTTCTGATCAATAAGAGTATTATTCATTCAACACATTCCTTTATTTTGTTTTTCTTCAAGACTTTTATCAGGCCTGGTCTTCATTCCCTAGTAGCTTAGCCTTGTAAGAAATCTAGGTTCTTGGTGGCATCTTAGAATTTCGATTCAATTGTGATACAGCCTCTTCCTTTCTGACATCCATATTTGGCGCTTCAAATTTGTTTCCTACTTGCTCATGAATTCCCCATACTTCTTGGATTGGTATGTCTTCTGGCATCTCTTTAATGTGACGTCCTATAATATCTTCATCCTTTGTGTTTTATCCTCCATCTCCTTCTGAGGTTATACTTCCATTATTGTTTTGCAGATACATGTGCACACCATGTCTCTCTAAGCATTCTTCTATTCATTAACGAGTAGCGATTAGCAATTGCAACAGAAACGAGATCCTCTAGAAAAAAAAACCAATGATGATGTTAACAGTTGTAGTAGCCGAATCATACCAGATTTCTCCTTTTATCGATGACTCTTGTGATACCTCATTTCCTATAGCTTCAGATGAGTACAAAAAAGTAGTAAAATCATTTGTGAAACTAGGATCGAGTCCCGAATTAAAATATTTTAGAAAAATGTTCACAATTCCCCAAATCTATTTCTGGATTTGAACCTGGGATTAAGAGGGATTTTTTAGGAGTAATAAAAATTTTCTTAAACAATTTCAAAAACATTCATTATCTCACTAAGTCTCACCAGTTTCTTTTTCCATTTTATCAGAGTATGTGAGGAATTCTCTGCTTAGTTTTCATGTTTCATACCTTAGTTAAGTTTCATTAGCTTTAGGAAGCAAAATATAGCTAAATTGTTCCTTTACTAGTCTACCGGCATTATCAGTTTCACTATAGCACTGTCAAGGTTATAGGCTATTCATACTATATATAGATCCAAAATACAAGAAACAGACAACCAACAAAAAGACTAAGGTCATCTGGCGTTTCCAGCTTCTAGCCGTCTGTATTTACCTTCGTCTTGCCCCTTAAGCTCTCTCCCTGTACTGTAGATGGCTTATGAAAAAGAGTGAGATTCAAAAGAATCTCAATAGTAACATATTGCCAATCATATATATATATTATCACAAAGCATGCCATATAGACATCATACATTAGAACTATCACAACAACATTCAGTGCATCACATGCAGTTCATAATAAACAACCATAACGCTAGGCATGTTAAAGGCCCCGAGGGATACCCGCGCAATAGGCCTTGAGATCCACTCGTACATTACATAACGTTATTGGCCCGAGCGTCCACTCGTATAATAGGCCCTGGACGACCACTCCACGTAACTAGAATGTATTAGATATCTCATAATGAATCCATACAACACACCATGCATGATATAATATATGAAAGACAAGTTACTACTTGGCTATTTCCCTTAAATAAGTTCCAACTGGTTGTTTGAGTTCGGGAAAGTTCTAATTCCTATCAAAATTAGAGTTACAAGTAACTGGTTATTATTTGTACTATTGATGTCTTTAAATCAAATTTTGTTGGTTATCCAAAGCAGTTATAACAGTTTCTGCATAGTAGAATTTTGTACAGTGCAATTCCACTGTTTTCCAGAACTGACAGATTTCTTAGTCAATTTTGAAAATTCATAATTAATTTTATAAAACTCCAATTTGACTGATTCTAGAGCATAAATGAATCTATTTCAATTTAAATTTGAGGAAAAATGGTCAGGTGTTCCTAATGTATACCAATTATTCCCAAAAATTCATTGAAAATTACTGTTTCAGATACTTTCCCAGAAATCAGGTATAACTTCAAAAATTCACCATTAATTATAGGAAACTCTGAATTGAGTGGTTCCAAACTCTATGGAAATATATTTTATTCTAGTTTTACATAAAAATACTCATGTTAGCCATCAGAGCCAAAACATTCCCAATATTTCAAAAAATCACCCTGTTTCAGATTCCTTCCCAAAAACAAGGCAGACAGTTCAAAAATTCATTCCTAAATCCAAAATAAATCCAGTCAAGGTGGTTCCAAGTCTCACATGACCATTATTAAGTATATTTTCAAAAAAAATATAGCCATTAGCTATATATCAACAAATTAATATAGTATTTCCACTTTCTACACATCATTCCAAAAAATTCTAGTTTTGTATGCTCAAATTTTGAGAATGTAAAACTTCTAGTACATAAATCCAATCGATTATTATGACATATCAAATTAAAGGTCTATGTGTCTACTTTCAAACTAGAGAGTTTCATAATTTTTAGGCAATGTCTACCCCTTGAATTATCATGTACAATGACAATACTTCAGACAAGGCAAATCAACTCTATGACCATCCTTAATCTATAAATTCTCAAATTCATATACAAGCATCCAAAAATCATGAACACTTGTATACCTACACAATTTTACCTTCTAAAGCTAATGGAAGCATTAAAATGGTCAAATTCCTTCATCTTAATCACATTACAGAACAGCCATACAATGAGGATTCTCAGAAAAATTTTGTTGTTTCTTCGTTTTCTCTTACCTAATCATTTTCTTACTACTTCTAATCAAATGATTAGCTATGTAAACAATCATTACACATGATTAGAAGCATGTTTAAGAATTAGGACGTCTTAGGGTTTCAACATCCAAACTTCACAATCCACCCAAAATCAAGCCAATAACAACTCTAATAGCATCAATCAAGCAAGAGGAATAAGTTTAGGAAGTTACCTCTTGATTTCTTGCACTTTCTCTCTCTAGGACTTTTTGTCTCTCTCTCCACATTCTTAAATCAGCTGAAATTCTATGGTTTTCAAAGGAGTAGAGATGAGTAGAAGAGGTTATAGAAGGATTAGGAAGTTTAAGACATAAAGTTCTAGCTTCTTCCCTTAATCTTTGATGAAACCCTAACCTTCTTCTTGTTCTTCCTTTTCTCACGTTCTCAAGCTCTCTCTCTTTATGTAATTTCTGATTCAACTCACGGGAATGAGAAATGAAAAGATGAAGGATGATTACTAAATGCAATGGGTTAAGTGCGTGCTTGGATTAGCAGTGGAAAAATGATTTTTTTTAAATGGGCTTTTACAGAAGTCAAATTGAAAAAAAGTCAGATTGTAAATGTAATTTATGTTTGAATTGGCGGTGGCAGAAGTGACTTTTTTTAACCTTGAATATGTTTGGATTAGCGTTTGAAAAGCCCGTTTATATGAAAAATAACTGAAAAAGGCATGAACTTTATTGAATACTACACACATATATTGTGATAACTGAAATGAAAAAAATTATATAAAATTTGATAAAATCAATTATTATTAAAAAAAGAAATGCACTAAAGACTTAATTAAAAATAGATAAATTTATATTTAAATTATAATTTTATCCCCAAGTAAATGGGTTCTTGCAATCAATAAATTAAATTCTCCACGTACTTCAGAATGTGTGAAATTAAATCCTTTTGTTTTCTTCCCTTTACCTTCTCGCCTGTCCATCTTGTTGATAGATTTTTTTATTATTATTATTTTGGGAACAAGACAAAGAGATGTTGCTTACTGTCGAATCATATTTTATCCACAAAAAAATATAAAGAAGTTACGCACTGTTGCTAGAAGCAACTTGGATGAGCTTCTACCAGAAGCTCCTTTTCTATGTGAAGCCCAGTGAAGATTAAACGCATCTCCAAACAGGTGTTGGAGAGGTCAGATGGGATTTTGGACATTTGGAGGCTTCAACTAGACTTTTTGGTCTATGAAACGTGTTTCCAAACAGACCCTATGTAAAGACCCGCCTCATATATCCCTTATTATTGACCTTACTCATAGTAGCAATGCTTAGTTCAGTGGGCACACAGGAATAGCATGAATATACTGATAATATTAATACAATATTGCTTGATTATAATACAAAAGTTTCCCCACCAGGGGTTTTCACAATATTTACAGACCTTCAAACAACCAGCAACGGTCCTTTTCGTGCATACCTCTTTTCTGTTCTCAGCACGTTTCCAATGCTCACCTGTCTGAATGGTTGTTTGGGAGGAGTGTGATTCGAGAGAATCTCAGTAGCAAACATTACCACTATGCATGCCAGATATATATGAATGCATGACATGCTTGCCTACACTATTTTATGCCAACATAATGACATGTTGCATGCTCGATGTTATGACATACATATGGCCATTGCAAAAATATAACAGAGCTTCAACTAATCATACATGTTCCACACAAATAGGCAAAGCAGTCACATAATCAATGCAAGATATACATATCACATACATGCAGAAAAGGTAAGTTCACTACCTGGTGGACTTTATGTCCTTCTCTTCTTGTCCCTTGATCCGCCAACCATTACTTCTTCTTTGTCACTTCATGGCCCTAGGCAAGTGATAACATCATTAGAGCCATGAAAATTGAATACCCAATGGCCCACATTAGCCCTATAGGCTTACTTTCACCCTTGGAGTTCGTTCTAATTATATTTGGCCAATTTCTTACTTAAATTCGCATGGTACTCAATCTACCAGC
This sequence comes from Albizia julibrissin, assembly GCA_037074505.1. Classification (NCBI taxonomy): domain Eukaryota; kingdom Viridiplantae; phylum Streptophyta; class Magnoliopsida; order Fabales; family Fabaceae; genus Albizia; species Albizia julibrissin. The sequence goes on along the minus strand of CM073480.1, from coordinate 11,295,171 downwards.
ATTTTTGACCAAACGTTGAAAAATCATAATTAATTATATAGAATTCCAATTGAGGTGGTTCAAAGCTCTATTTGAAGCCCTTTAAATGTAGTTTTACATAAAAATACTAGATTTTAAACGCCACTACTACGCCATTCCCAGAAATTTTCCAAACACCGACTGTTTCAGATGTTCTTCTAGAAAACAGGGCAGACATTCAAAAATTCATATCTAAATACACAAAAATCCAATTGATCATTATGACCTATCCAATTAAATTTCTATGTGTCTACTTTAAAACTGGAGAGTTTCATGATCATTGGATAACATTTGACTACTCAAAAATACGTCACCATAACACTGCCTCCAGAAAACGGAATACACAACATTTACCCTTTAACTTCTAAAACTTCTAAATTCATGTACAAGTATCCAAAATTCATGAACACTTGTATACCCACACAATTTTTCCTCCTAAATCCAATGAAAGTATAAAAATCATAAAATTCCAACTCATCCTACACGAAACAATACAGGGCAGAAACAGAAGAAAATTGGATTCTCAGAAAGAGTTTGTTGTTTCTTCGATTTCTCTTGCCTAATCACTTCCTTACTACTCATAATCAAGTGATTAGCTATTTATACATCCATTGGACATCGTTTAGCCATTCAAAACACTAATTTAAACCAAAATGAACAGTACACAACCTTCCCAAAACTCATCCAAACAACAAATCAATCGGTTAAAAAGGAAGCTTACGCTTACCTCTACTCGTTTCCACAAACGGTTTGGAATTCCGGCAACACCCCGGCCGGTGAGACGACGCCAACCACCTCCAAATGAAAATCTGAAACCGTAGGAATGAAGATCTCGATGAGTAGAGAAATTTTTCTGAATGGTACTTTGAGAGAGGATGCCGTTTCGGCAGTGTTTCGGAGGAAAAAACTTCCTCTCTCTTCTTTCTCCATTTTTCTACACTCTTTCTCTCTCTTCTTTCAGATTTTTGTCCGTGAAAATGCTGAGGAAGATGATGATTTAATGATTAAATGGGGTGTTAAATTGCCTTGCCACGTATCACAAGTTCATTGGCCCAAATAATGAATTTTCGCATAAAATACCAAATTCTGCAGATTTTTCATTAACTTCGAAAATTCATATCTAATTGTACAATTGTCCAATATGAGTGATTCCAAAGGTTATACGACCCTTATTGAGTCTAGTTTTAAGAAAAAATTTAACATTTGGCTAATTGGAAGCTCAATCTTCCCAGAATTTTAATCTTTGAATGTTGTCCCAAAAAATAATTAATTTCGCTGGGCTAACTTCAAAAATTCATTTCTCTTTGTATACAACTCTAAATGACTCATATGAACTATCAAATTAAATCTTGATAAGTCTACTTTCATTCTGGAAAGTTTCATAACTTTTTACCATCATCCACCCATCGAAAAAGGTCACACAATCACCACTGCCACACCGGGAATTTCACCGGTGGCAAAATTACTTTGTGTTCCACTTTACTCTATTGTGTGTGACTTCCAATCACTTCGTTTTGTTATTCTCCAAGCTCTTTAGCTCACCAATATAATTCCTTTTAATATCCAATGATATAAAAGAATTTTGGAGAATTTAAACATGCCTCATAGGGACATTTGCTAAACCGGGGCTTAGCAGTCTACTTAATCTAGACTTAATCTTATGCCTGTAATCCCAAAATTTGGGATATTACAGCCTAAGTTACTTTACACATGGAAGCATCCTATTGGTCCAACTTTACATAATATCACAAAATGAATTCCCTTTCCTTTTTCCTTCTCATGTCACCGAATTTAATGAAGAATGAGAGAGGAATTATATGTTTCTATATCTCTTTCATTTGTTGACCAAAACTTGTTCAATGCTTCTTGAAATTCTTAGTAAAAATTTCATACTTTTACTTTTTGATTTCTTTTTCAAATTTTGATTTTTCATTTGGTAATAATATTCTAAATGGCCATTTCCTCATTTTAATTCTCATTTAACCAAAATTATTGGGAATATTGAAGAAAAATATTTATTTTTTTATTTTATAGAAAAATTACCATTTTGCTCATACGTTTTATGATTTACCAAAATAAATCATTTCTTACTTCTTTCCTTGGCCTAATTTTGACACTTATATGTATTTGTGTCATTTTATGCTTAAATTTTGGTTACAATATTAGGCTTTTTAGTAGACATTTATTGCTTCTTTGTGTCACAACTTAGTCAAATTATATGTAACCGATAATTAGGATTTTCTTGTAAATTTATACACGCCTCAGTTTACCATTTTATTCCACTAAATATCACAAATGTATACAAAGAATATTAATAAGAAAAATGGGGTATTACAACTCTTTCAAATAAGAGGAAAACGAAATCTCTCAAAAATTGCAGATTTTCAGAAATAAACAAACAATAAAACTCAAGAAAGAAAAAGACGAAGAACACAGCTACGAAGGCCGAGCATAACACAACAAAGACGAGTAAGAAGAAAAAAGTGATGCAAAAACTCTCCAGAAAGGGGATAAGAAAGAGAGAGAGAAAGAAGGGGGAAATCAGAGATCCACACACAGCGGCAGCGAGAAGAGAGAAAGGAGAGGAAAGAACTACTCAATCAACCAAAAAGATGATCTTGCAAAAAAAAAACAAAAAGCTGAAGCAAGGAAAACTTTTTTTTTTTATTTACTCTTTGGGTCACCACTCACCAGGGAGTGGGTTGCCGGATTTCCACTGGTAACCGTCACTCTTGATCGCCGTTCACCTTTAGTAATCAGCTTTCCAGCTTGAAGCTGCAGGCAACCACATGTTCACCCGCACCGACGAGAGCTATCAATTTTTTTTAAACATGTCTCTTTTTCTTGACACACATATTACAACGCTGATTCAATCATTTTATATTGGGAAAAGGTGCATCTAGCATTTTTGATATATTTTTAAAGGTGTATTTAGCACTTTAATATATTAAAAATTGAATAATCATACCTCTTTACTAATATAATACAAACTTTGTTTCCTCACACATTCTTTCCTTCTTTCTTTTATCAATTTTCAACATGTTCATCCCTTCTTTTAGTATTTAAGGGTGCAATTTTATCCCTAAAGTATTAAAAATAGAGCAATTGCACCCCTTCACTAACAAAATATTAACTCAAGGTTTGAGGCTTAAGATCTATGAAAGAGGAAAAGAAAGAATGTGTCAGCAAACAAAGTTAGTATTCTGTTAGTTAAGAGGTATAATTGCTTCAATTTTAATATATTAGAGTACTGATTGCACCTCCAAAAATACTTTAAAATACTGATTATACCATAAAATACTTTAGAGTGCTGATTCCACCTCTAAAAATAAATTAAGGTATTAGATGCCCCTTTACCTTTTTATATATAATCGAAGTATAAATTAAGTGTCCTCCCCATATTATTCTTATTTACCACTAATTTTAGCCTCAAGTGGTAAAATGGATCATTTTGAAATGGAAGATTATTTTGCATTTTGAAATAGACTTGAAATTATAAATTATAATGGGTATATGAAATGTTTCTCTTCTTACACGACAATCCATTTGGATCCAACTTATAATTAAAGCACACACCAATTACAAATCTCCATTTATATAATGCCATTTTTCAACCACTATCTTTACGAGTTACATACCATGGTTTTTAATTTCGACACTTTAAATATGCATTATTTTGAACAAATCCTCACAAAATCTCCACCAAAAAGTAACCAAAATACAGCAAAAACCCAAAGATTTTTTTTTTTAACATATAAGGTCGAGGCCAATTTTGCCTTGGAACAGCATACTGATTTGAAGTTCTTCTTTAATTAATTTTTCTTTGAAGTGTTAAAAAAAATGAGTAATGTTACTGTTAGTTGTGCAAAATATTAATGATCAATATTAATTTTTATTAGTTAACATTAGTTTTTTAACAGTAAAGGCAACTTTATTCAGTTTTTAACACTTTTAAAACAAAATTGATCTATAAACTAACTTTAAAATATATGCATCTTCTACACAAAAACTTACAGATACCCATATCTTCTATGTTTTCCAAAAGTTGTCGTCAATGGCTTTACATTGCCTGTTAAAATGTTTACACGAGTTGTCAATATTTTTAAAGTGTAGTCAATGTTTTAACTTTAAATCCTATTATTTGAAATTAATTGGTTTTTGAGAAAATTCATTAGTTTTGCGTCCTTTCCCTAACAAGTTCCGCTGCCGATAATGGATTGGAATGATGGAAGACAAAAGCTGCAAATAATAGGGGGTTAAAGGTATTTTTCACTCCGTAAGTACTAAGTAGTATCTTAGGGGTAATTTTATTTTAAAAGTTTTATTTGGGGTAATTTGGCTCGGAAATTTTTAAATATGAGGCAATTTCGTCCTGACCGTTATCGCAATTAAGTTGACTGTTAGTTTACCATAATTAGGAGCAAATTTGCTCTAAAGTGAAAAATTTTAAGGCAAATTTGTCTCTGAAATAATGACAAAATTGTCTTAGAAGCTTCAACTTATGAGCAAATTTGCCCCTCAATTTAGTCAACTAACGATCAAATTTAATTGGGATAATGGTCAAGGCGAAATTGCCCCACATTTAAAACTTTCAAGGCAAAATTGCCCTTTAGCCAATACTTTTAAGATAAAAATATCCTTTAACCTAATGATATAAATCTACTTCATCTCTATTCAGTGCTGATTTTCCCATATAAACAACATAAGATAAGATGGCAAAGAAATGATCCAAAGAGTCTAGAGTGAGACTGATAATTTTTTTTAATCATCTTTTGTGTACATGAGTTTATCTTTTACAAAAAAGAAAAATACTCCCTCCATCCTTATATATAAAAATTTTTTTAATGAGCTTGTTCCAAAAATAAGATATTTTTTAAATTTATCTCAATAATAAATGCACTTATTTTTCAATTTTGCCATCAATTATTTATTATACTACATACATTCTTTTTCATCTTTTTGTCATTATTACTATCTCTCATGGCAATAATCTCAAGACATCTTTTTGAACAAAGCAAAGACACAATGGCTCCTATATGAACTATCCTTCCCCACTAGAATTATGTTTAAGCAATGAAATGAGAAATCAAACTAGCCATTTACCTTACCTCCTTACTCTTCCAAAATTCTTATGTGTCTTGCTCTCTCTTATACCCCCTTTTAAATAGGCATTATCTAGGTTTTGCCTTACTAATGCATTTTTTTTTTCAGTTTTTTTTTATTTCTTATATTTTCTATTAATAAAACTTCCTAACTTGACCTAATCATGATTAATGATAGATTTTTTTAATTTTAATTTTTCAATTTTTTTTACATTTTCCCCATAAGGAAATTCCTAATTTAAACCTCTCAAAATGTGAGATATTTTTGTATTAGGAAAAATACATTTAAATACTATTTGAAATTCAAAATCTCAAATTGGTTTTATTGATAATAAGAGTAATGTAATTGACAAAAAGAGTATAACAATTGACAACTCAGGTTTTTGAGAAATCACTGATTTGAAATTTTGAAGTTCAAGTTGTATTTAAGTGTTTTTTTTTCTTTTGTATTTTTGTATTTTTATTTTTCTTTAATGAATGATAATCCCAATTTGGACCATACAATCATCATCAATAAGATGATATTTTTTTGTTGATTTTTCCCTTTAATGATTATTGTCAATTTAGATCCCAATCATCATCAATGCAAGGATTTTCATTCATTTTTTAAGTTATTATTTTTTATTTTCCTCTTCAATAAATGATGATTGCCAATTTGGACCCCAATCATCATCAATTGGAGGATTTTTCTTATTTTCTCTTCTTTTTTTTAGTTTTTTATTTTCTTATTTAATGTTGATTGCCAATTTAGATCCCAATTATCATTAATGAGAGGATTTTCTTTTAATTTTGTTTTGTTTTGTTTTGTTTTGTTTTTTGAGTGGGGTCCGGACAACATAAGTGTTTACATATGAGATAGTTTGAGTTTTTGAATGGGCATAGGAAGGAAGATGCAGACATTTAAGCAAGCAACAATGGAATTTGAATCTCCTCCATTCTCATGTCAGCAATCCAAGTTTGTCAAGATAAGGATAGCAAGAATCATTAAGCAACAAATAGTTTGTGTCTCTTACTGGTTCTCCTGCTGCCTTTTGTTTCTTCCAATGATGGGGTTTGAATTTAAGAAAGAGACGTGCCAAAAAAAAAAGCATATTGGTATAATGTTAGTGCTGTGATTTGGTGTCAAAATTTAAAGATGAAGTTTTGCAGTTCAATATGAATGCTCCGAGATTCAATGATATAATTATCGGGTAGACAACATTAAACTAACGTTTTTTCCTTATTCGTTAATTAGGTGACAAGTTTAGTGGTATGTTGTTAGAAGTCATAAAATTTGAGGCAAATTGTTGGGTTGGCGTTGGATGATGGCCGTTTAATGCAATAGATATTTAAATGAAATGTGAATATTATAATATCTAGATGACTTCAAAACTCTTCAATTTGAAGCAAATGTTGTAATATGCTCGGGTTCATTTGATGTCCATATATTAGATGTATTAGGTGACATGGGACTGAGGATGAATTTTTCTCTCTTTTGTATGTGGATAGACACAAATACGCCTGTATCTACACACACCTCTTCTGCTTTGAATATTTATATTTGATTAATTGATACTATATGAAATTTCTATTCTAGCCATTCTAGAGTGAATGCAGACAAAACAATTTAAAAAAACAAAGTCAAAATTTTTGAGATCCAGAACTAGGTATTCCAAAAATCTCTCTCTCTCTCTCTCTCTCTCTCTCTCTCTATATATATATATATATATATATATTTACCTTACTCTAATTAAATCTAAATATACAATTACTAGTTTGACCTTCTTTATTGGAGGGGGAAAAAAAGTCGTGTAAAACCTAAATAAGCCCTTCTTCCATTCTCACACGGTCACCCCTTTCCCCTTGCTCTGTGAATCTCGCCTGCACGCTCTGGCTCCCACCGTTGTCCGATCTACTCCTCCGTTGCTCTGACCGTTTCTCGCTGTCGACCACCACACCGGCAATTTCCTTCATTCCCCTATTTATTAGCAAAACGGTATCTTATCTTATCACAATGATCTTATCTTACCTGTTATTCCAAATATTGATTTAATTTGATACCTAATTAGACGCATTCACCTTCTCCATCGATCTATTTCAGACCAAGGCCCACCATCAGAGGTTGAGAAACCTCGTCGGAGAGAACCTTCCTACACCGTCGACCACCGATTGGCTGCGAACAACCCAACGCCATGAAAGTAAGGGAAGACCACAACATACCTTATATTCCCTCCGATATCTTAGCTAACATTCTCAAAAGGCTTCCTGTGAAATCCCTAATCCGATTTCAATGTGCTAGCAAAGATTGGAAAAATCTCATCAAGTCTCCGTCTTTTATTCGAGACTGCCTCCACCACACCAGTCGTCCAACCCCTTTGCTTCTCCTCTCACACCTCCCCCTCAAGTCACCTTACCGCTTTCAGTTACTGGATCCTCGAAGCAAGCAAGTCCTTGAAATTCGAAATCCACCTTTGATTGACTCCTGCTTTAATCTTAAGATCGTGGGTTCCTGCAATGGCTTGGTCTGTCTTCAACTGTTTAATGAGGATTATGCTTTGTTTCCTCCTTGCAGCTCAAACAACAGTGGTATATCTCCCCCTTACCTTTTATTGTGGAATCCAGTGACTAGACAGTTCAGAAAGGTGCCCAGAACCATTGAGGATTTTAACGTTTGTCACCGCTTAGGATTTGGGTTCAATCCCATTGACAATGATTACAAGATAGTAAAACTAAGGTCTTATTTTGCCGTTAATCCTGTGGAAGTTTACTCATTAAACTCCGGATCATGGGAAGAAGTAGAATTTGAAAACTTAGACGGCACAATTAGGATTAGTAGCTGGACTAATGTCGCTGTTAATGGGGTTGTGTATTGGCTGGGTGGAAAACAGAGACGGAGTGATGATTATGATTATAGTCTGGTTGTTTCAATCGACCTAATAAATCAAGTGTGCACCTCAATACCATTGCCTGATTTAGGATCTAAAAAAAGTAGAAGGCTTAAGATTATTTTGTATGAGGACAAACTTGCTGTGCTTGCTGTTACTATATCTTCTTTGATTCATTTGTGGGTGATGGAGGAGGATACATGTGCCTCTAGGGGAAAATGGATATGGACTAAAAAATATACTTGCAGCTTTTGTTCAACAAGGTTATATCCATCTGAGTTAAATGCAGTAACTATTTGGAAGAATGAGATTGCCTGCCTTCCTTTTAGCATCGATGGGGATGCTGATGACACAAAAAGATTTTGTCTCCTCGATCTCACTACCAATGAGTTTAAGGAGTTTGTTATTAAATGTGGCTGCTACAATGCCCTTGGTATTTATAATTACGTGGAAAGTCATGTACCAGTTGGCAACATAAGCCATAAAGAACTTTAAACCTAAATTTTACTTTGTTTAAACATTTTTTATGGAAATAAATTTATAATAATTTCTCATTTTGTATCTGCAGCTGTTGAGTCCTTTTGGTGTAATCATGCACTATGATATCACTTATCAGGTCGTTTAGTTTTCTTCTTAGTTGCTAGTGTATATGATTTATTTTGGATTTGCTACTTAAGTAATATGCCAATGGTTTCATCATATGGGATTAGAGTTAATAAAAGTAAGGGCGAAGGTATAAATTTAATAATAAATAATATCACTATATACATTTATAAAAACTACCTATTTTCGGTTTCAGAGTAGTAATAATCAGTTATTTTAGTTGCAAGTTTGACAACAACGATATTCATCCCAAATTACTGTCAAATTTGTTCCAGGTGGCATTTAAACTACAATTGACCATTCCAAACGTGACAGTTGGAGAAACAAATGGCTTTTTTAATTGCCAAACCTACCAAATCTTTTATATCCTTCTATCTCGCACAAGTAACCTTGATAAAAAAGAACCAAGTCGAAGATTGTAAGGTGAACGCGAATTGGTCTGGGAGCTAGCTTGTTTGTTATCACTTTTCTGAATCGGGCTTATTATATAAGCCCGATTCACATAAATTGAGATAAATCTCCTCCACATATTTATTTTGTAGATCGTGAAAGCACTTCGTAGACCGTAAAAACTACCTCGTAGACCGTAAAAGTTACTTCGTATTCTGTGAATTACAATTCATAAGCACTTATAAAATTTTCATAAGTTATTCCAAACAAGCTAGTGTTGATGGCTTCACCAGCATCTTCGATGACCGAAAGATGTAGAAGAAGGGTTGCTTTATCGAGACGATGAGTACGATGCTCCTTGGAGGTTTTGCCACCACAAATTGGTCGCCTCATGATGTACAACGTGGACTGACAGAAACCCAAGTAGGAGTATAATACCTTATTTCCAATAGTTCTAGATGAGTATAGATGAGTAGTGAAATCACTGGTGGGACCATAATTCGAACCAGGATTACCCAACTCTTGAAAATGTTTATAAATCCTCAATCTCAACTAAGGACTTGAAGCTATGATTGAGAGAGTTTTTCAGCAGGTAAAAAAAACATTTCAATTATTTTCACAAGTTTCACTATGTCATAATGTCTCATCGGCTCTTAATCTCATTACATCAGAGTATGCGAGCGATTCTCTTACATTTTTAATGAAATTCGAGCTATTCTCTGCTTATACAGTATTTATACACTCATATACATACATAAAATTCAAAGTCATACAAGGCTATCAATTGTAAATCAATTACATTACATACAACTGTACTTCAACTTCATATCTCCTCCGTACATCCTCCTACATCTTCACATATCTAAATGGTTGGTTGGGAGGAGTGAGATTTGAGAGAATCTCAGTTAGCAAACATTACCACTATGCATGTCAGATATATATGAATGCATGACATGCTTGCCTAACTATTTTATGCTAACATAATGACATGTTGCATGCTCGATGTTATGACATACATATGACCATTACACAAATATAACAGAGCTTCAACCAATCATACATGTTCCACACAAATAGGCAAAGCAGTCACATAATCAACGCATGACATACATATCACATACATACAGAAAAGGTAAGTTCACTACCTCTCGGACTTTATGTCCTTCTCTTCTTGTCATTTGATCCGTCAACCATTGCTTCTTCTTTGTCACTTCATGGCCCTAGGTAAGTGATAACATCATTAGAGCCATAAAAAGTAAATGTCCAATGGCCCACATTAGCCCTAAATGCTTGCTTTTACCCTTAGAGTTCATACCAATTACATTTGTGCCATTAAGTCTTAAATTCACATAAGACATAAAGCTGACAGATTTTTCATCAAATTTTGAAAAATCACAATTAATTCTATAGAACTTCAATTAAGGTGGTTCAAATCCCTATTTGACCCATATCAAGTCTACTTTACATTAAAAATCATTACTCTTACATTAATCGTGCCTACAAGTCCAGATTTCATGATTACACTCCACTGCCCTAAAACAGCTTTCAGATTCAATGTACAAATGTCAAAAATCATAAATAATTCTACAAAACTCTAATTGTACTAATTCCAAAACATAAATGAAGCTCTTTCAATTTAAATTTAAAGGAAAAATAGATAGGTTTCACCAATATAGAAAAATTATTCCCAGAATATCGCCAAACTCAACCTGTCCAAATCACATTCCAGAAACAGGGCAGAAGTTCAAAAATTAATATCTAATTGTAAAAATATCCAATTGGGGTGGTTCTAAAGGCTATAAGACCCTCATTGAGTCTAGTTTTAACAAAAAATATAACATTTGACCAATTAGAAGTTCATTCTTCCTTAAATTTTAATCTTTGAATGTTGTCCCAGAAAATAATTAATTTCACTGGGCAAACTTCAAAAATTCATTTCTCTTTGTATACAATTTCAAATGACTTATATAACCTATCAAATTAAATATTGATAAGTCTACTTTCATTCCGAAAATTTTCATAATTTTTCACCATCATTTACTCATAAAAAAATGTCACACAATCACTACTGTCACATCGAGAATTTCACCAATAGCAACAATACTTTGTATTCCACTTCAGTATGTTGTGTGTGACCTTCAATCACTTTGTTTTGTTATTCCTTGAGCTCTTTAGCTCACCAATATAATTATTTTTAATATCTAAAGATATAAAGGAATTTTGAAAAATAATATTATGTCTCACTATGACATTTAACAAACAAGGGTCTAATAGTATCCTTTAATCCAAACTAAATCTTAAGCTTCTAATTATGAAATTCAGGATATTATAAGGAGGAATGCTGGATTTTTGTGATTTTACTTCTGATTCCTCTGTCTCTTTGTCCGTAACACTACTAGATTCCTGTGTCACTTGCGCTTGTCATGTTGTCCATGAAAATTCCCCCATAGCAGATCAAGAAAACAGAAGAAGGCGAGAGGGAGGAGGGGAGATGAAGGAGAAGCTTTTGGTGAGGGAGTCAGAGGATGTCACCGGCGAATAAGAATCCAACGGCATCTGGGAAGGAGGATGTCATCTTTTTTTGCAGACTTATGTCCTTCTCTTCTTGTCCCTTGATCCGCCAACCATTACTTCTTTTTTTTTCACTTCATGACCCTATATAACCAATCACATTATTATAGTCATGTTTCAATGCTTTATTCAACCCTTTTTAGGTCTATTTTCAAAGAAACATATAGCCATGAGCTATATGTGAACCCTTTAACATGGAATTTACCCTTTCTAATCTCTGTTTCAGAATTTCAGTTAATACGATTAACTTTGAAAATTCACCATTAATTCTAGGAAACTCCATATTGAGTGGTTCAAATTCTTATGTGAAGATATTTGAATATAATTTCACATAAAAATACTAAATTTTGGCCACCACAACCACAAAATTCTCAGAATTTCGCCCAACCACACTGTTTTAGGTTTCTTTCTAGAAAATAGGGCAGAAATTAAAAAATTCATATCTCCCAATATACATGTCCAAAAATTACAAAATACTCATCAAATTAAAGTTCTATGTCTCTAATTTAATTTTGAAAAGTTTCAGAACTTTTGGATAAGGTTTGCCCTATGAAAAACTTGGCATAACATCAATGTTTCAGATTTTTTCCAAAAAACAGGGCATATCTTCAAAAATTCATATCTCATACTATACTTATCCAAAAATTACAAACTACCTACCAAATTAAAGCTCCACATGTATAATTTAAGCCTGAAAAATTTTAGAAATTTTGGACAAGGTTTATCATATGAAAAAACTCGCAAAATTACACTGTACAGACAAGGCATAATCAACATGATGCATATACAAACTTCCTAAATTTCCAAATTTATATACAAGCATCCAAAACTCATGAACACTTAAATACCTACAAAATTTTGCCTAACTAAAGCCATTGGAAGCATCAAAATTATCAAATTCCCACTCTTTCTCCACGTCACAGTACAGGGCAGAAAATCAGATTCTCCAAAAAAGTTTGTTGTTTCTTCGTTTTCTCTTACCTAATCACTTCCTTGCTACTCCTAATCAAGTGATTAGCTATTTAAACACTCGTTGGACATCATTTAGCCATTAAAACATCCTTTAAACCAGCCATGAACAGTACCCACTTCCAATTTACTCATTCAAACAACAAATCAATCGGTTAAAAAGGAAGCTTACGCTTACCTCTACCCATTTCCACAAATAGTTTGGAATTCTGGCAACACCCGGCCGGTGAGACGGCGCCAACCACCTCCAAATGAAAATCTAAAATTGTAGAAATGTAGCTCTCGATGAGTAGAAGAAGTTTCCTGAAGGATACTTTAAGAGAGGACGTCGTTTCAGCAGTGTTTCGGAGGAACGAATTTTCTCTCTCTTCTTTCTCAATTTCTATCCTGCACTCTTTCTGTAACGACCCGCCTCATATATCCCTTATTACTGACTTTACTCAGAGTAGCAATGCGTAGTTCAGTGGGCACACATGAATAGCATGAATATACTGATAATATTAATACAATATTGCTTGATTATAATACAAAATTTTCCCCACCAGGGGTTTACACAATATTTACAAACCTTCAAACAACCAGCAACATTCCTCTTCGTGCATACCTCTTTTCTGATCTCAGCACGTTTCCAATGCTCACCTGTCTAAATGGTTATTTGGGAGGAGTGAGATTCGAGAGAATCTCAGTAGCAAACATTACCACTATGCATGCCAGATATATATGAATGCATGACATGCTTGCCTACACTATTTCATGCCAACATAATGACATGCTGCATGCTCGATGTTATAACATACATATGGCCATTGCACAAATATAACAGAGCTTCAACCAATCATACATGTTCCACACAAATAGGCAAAGCAGTCACATAATCAATGCAAGACATACATATCACATAAATGCAGAAAAGGTAAGTTCACTACCTGGTGGACTTTATGTCCTTCTCTTCTTGTCCCTTGATCCGCCAACCATTACTTCTTCTTTGTCACTTCATGGCCCTAGGCAAATGATAACATCATTAGAGCCATGAAAAGTGAATATCCAATGGCTCACATTAGCCCTATAGGCTTACTTTCACCATTGGAGTTCATTCCACTTATATTTGACCAATTTCTTACTTAAATTTGCATGGTACTCAATCTACCAACATTTTTAACCAAAAATTGGAAAATCATAATTAATTCTATAGAACTCCAATTGAGGTGTTTCAAAGCTCTATTTGAAGCCCTTTAAGTTTCGTTTTACATAAAAATACTAGATTTTAAACGCCACCACCACACCATTCCCAGAATATTTCCAAACACCAACTATTTCAGATGTTCTTGCAGAAAACAGGGCAGATATTCAAAAATTCATATCTCCCAATATACTTGTCCAAAAATTACAAAATACCATCACATTAAATCTATATGTCTCTAATTTAATTCTGGAAATTTTGAGAATTTTTGGATAAGGTTTGGTCCCTGAAACATCACTCACAAACATACTATTCCAGAAAATTCCAGTTTTGCATGACATAACTTCAAAAATGTAGAACTTCTAGCACACAAATCCAATTGAGTATTATGACCTATTAAATTAAAGGTATTTATGTCTACTTTCAAACTGGAGAGTATCATTGTCATTGGGTAATATTTGACCACTCAAAAACACGTCACCATAACACTGCCTCTAGAAAACGGAATACACATCATTTACCCTTTAACTTCTAAAACTTCTAAATTCATGTATAAGTATCCAAAATTCATGAACACTTGCATTCCCACACAATTTTGACTCCTAAAGCCAATGGAAGCATCAAAATCATCAAATTCTAACTCCTCCTACACGAAACAATACAGGTCAGAAACAGGAATTTATAGTTCTCATAAAGAGTTTGTCGGTTTCTCGTTTTCTTTGGCTTAATCACTTCCTTGCTACTCCTAATCAAATGATTAGCTATTTAAACACTCATTAGAAATGATTTAGCCATTGAAAAAACCAATTTAAACCAGTATAAACAGTACCCAACCTTCCCAAAACTCATCCAAACAACAAATCAATCGGTTAAAAAGGAAGCTTACGCTTACCTCTACCCGTTTCCACAAACGGTTCGGAATTCTGGTAATACTCCAGTAAGGGAGACGGCACCAAACACCTCCAAATGAAAATCCGAAACCGTAGAAATAAAGATCTCGATGAGTAGAGGAAGTTTCCTGAAGGGTACTTTGAGAGAGAATGTCGTTTCGGCAGTGTTTCGGAGGAAAGAACTTCCTCTCTCCTCTTCCACCATTTTCGTCTCTCTCTCCCTCTCTCTTCTGGTTCTTTTCCCATGAAAATAAGCTGAAGATGATGATGAATTAATGGTTAAATCAGGTGCTAAAAGATTGCCATGTGTCAGCACCTGATTGGCCCAAATATTGAATTTTCGCACAAAATACCAAATTATGCAGATTTTTCATTAACTTTGAAAATTCATAACTAATTGTACAAATGTGCAATTGGAGTGATTCCAAAGGCTATGCGACCCTTATTGAGTCTAGTTTTAAGGAAAAATATAACATTTTGCCAATTGGAAGTTCACTATTCCCATAATTTTAATCTTTGAATACTGTCCCAGAAAATAATTAATTTCACTGGGCTAACTTCAAAAATTCATTTCTCTTTGTATACAACTCCAAATGACTTATATGACCTATCAAATTAAATTTTTATAAGTCTACTTTCATTCTGGAAAGTTTCATAATTTTTACCATCATTTACCCATCGAAAAAGGTCACACAATCACCACTGCCACACCTGGAATTTCACCGGTGGCAAAATTACTTTGTGTTCCACTTTACTATATTATGTGTGACTTCCTATCACTTCGTTTTGTTATTCCCCGAGCTCTTTAGCTTATCAATATAATTCATTTTAATATCCAAGGATATAAAGGAATTTTGGGGAATTTAAACATACCTCATAGGGACATTTGCTAAACCGGGGCTTAGCAGTCCACTTAATTTAGGCTTAATCTTATGCCTCTAGTCCCAAAATTCGGGATATTACACTTTCTCTCTCTTCTTTCAGATTTTATCGTGAAAAATGAGGAGGAAGATGATGATTTAATGGATAAATTGATCAGTTTTCTCATATGCCACATGTCAACACTTGATTGGCCCAAATAATTGATTTTCGCACAAAATACCAAATTCTGTAGATTTTTTGTTAACTTTGAAAATTCATATATAATTGTACAAATGTCCAATTGGAGTGATTTTAAAGGCTATGCGACCCTTATTGAGTCTAGTTTTAATGCAAAATATAACATTTGGCCAATTGAAAGTTCACTCTTCCCATAATTTTAATCCTTGAATGTTGTCTCAGAAAATAATTAATTTTGCTGGGCTAACTTCAAAAATTTATTTCTCTTTGTGTACAACTCCAAATAACTTATATGACCTATCAAATTAAATCTTGATAAGTCTACTTTCATTCTGGAAAGTTTCATAATTTTTCACCATCATTTACCCATCGAAACATGTCACACAATCATCACTATCATACCAGGAATTTCACCAGTAGCAAAAATTACTTTGTGTTCCACTTTACTCTATTGTGTGTAACTTCCAATCACTTCATTTTGTTATTCCCTGAACTCTTTAGCTCACCAATATAATTACTTTTAATATCCAATGATATAAAGAAATTTTGGGGAATTTAAACATGCCTCATAGAGACATTTGCTAAATCAGGGTCTAACAGTCTACTTTATCCAAGCTTAATCTTATGTCTATAGTCCCAAAATTCAGAATATTACATCATCATCTATGAGTTTCCATCCTGAGGTCTAGATTCTCTCCAATACACTTTTATATATAGATTGAAAGGGGCGGGGAGAGAGTAAAAAGTTGTTGTGATGGTGTTCAGATGAGGATCTGTTTGATTAGGGGGATTTAGAGAAAGGGAAGGGTAATGAAAATTTAACTTAGATTTAAGAAGAATGAAGAAATAGAGTTATAAAATTTTAATAAAAATGTAAAAGAAAAAGGAAAGTGGGAGTAACCCAATGAAATGGGTGGGTGGGAATTGACGAATTGTAAGGGATTTGTGGGGTCAAAATTGTGAAGAAAAGGTCACGTACGTACCAGTGAGGGTTTGTATGGGTGTAGAAGCCAAGGGACATTTATGGTTTGAGATAAAAGGTTTGTTTGGTTAAGTTTAGTTTATTTTATAAGTTTGATTTATATAAATTAAAATAAAATTTTTTTATATATTTATTTTATAGACTGTAAAAGTTACCTCATATTTTATAAATCACGATTGAAAAACCTTTATAGAGATTATCCAAATATAGTAGAAGGCTAATAAAGAATGAGCGTTATTGCGACTTGCTCTCTAAATCGACCAATGAATTAGATTTTTGTGATGAAATAGTTCTCAGAATCCTATATGAACCCCACCGTTTTCAACACTCATCCTCAATTCCATGAATCTCCGCCGCTCAACGGAAGAAGAGCACTGACAGCTGTAAAAGAGGGTTCTTGATGGGGAAAGAAGAGAAGACCAAAAAAAAAAAAAAAACTGATTTTTTTAAAAAAATTTAAATTGATATGACTGTTTGCTGAATTTAGCTGGACTTAAAATGATATGACTTGTTATATTTTTATTAATTAGAAAATATATAAATGCATTGGAATTCTCTCTAAGTATTATTTATATTTTAAGCTTATTTCATCATCATTGTACAAAAAAGGATCATTACTTAATCAGCATTTTTTATTAGATATATTAATAGTATTATATTTTAAAGAGAACTTTTCATTAGATATATTAATAATATTATATTTTAAAGACTGAAAATATATTTTATAAATTTAAGAGGTTAAATAAAAATATTATATAAATTTAAAAGATTAAAAGTACATTTTAATCATTATTAAAAAAAACATGAATCAAGCTTTTGTCCTTCATTGCTATTTACTGCTGCCATCCACTATCTTAAAGCATGATTTTTTCTGTATAAAATAAACTGCGGAGCGTAACTTGTGAAAGAGATATAAGGTGCTCATCACTATTGTGCACTAAGAGCTAAGTCATTATATTGATATATATATATATATATATATATATATATATATATATATATATATATATATATATATATATATATAGTTTAAATAGAATTTTATTGGTTCAAATTAATTTTTTTTTAATAATGATTTTTGAATAAAAAAGTCATTTTTTTAAAAAACTGAATTCATTTTAAATTCTACACACATAAAAATAATTTTGCAAAAAATTATTTTTGTATAAACTCACAAATTTAACTGATTTTATAATTATCACTAATTTACATATAATACGACTTAATTTTATAAATTAGAAACATAAAAACGATAAATTTAAAGAGTAAACTCGAGTTATATAACAAAGTCACTATCCTTGCTCCATAAAAAATCTGTGTCATTGTGGCAATGCATAAATAGAAGCCTAAAAATAAAACAAAAAATATAAGATGATAGAAATATTCTCATAGGCATGGTGCAACGAAGAAACTAACAAATAAAAAATATTGTATTGCATCACCGTGAAACTTTACAACAACACTTAGGGTGGGATTGACTCATTTTAAATATTTTATTAGGATGCCAAAAATATTTCACCTTAATCTAAAATAAAAATTTATACTTTATTTAATTACAATTATGAAAGAAAATCTATTTTATTATCCAATATTTTTTAAATTTTGTAATATATATTTTTAAAAATAATTTTTTATTTAGTGATATTGAAATTTTATGTTATCCTCGTATATCTAGTCATTTCATCATTTTTTATAGGTAAAAAAAATCATTTCATCAATATTTTCTTTCATCCATAAATAATAATAGAAGATGACTAAATAGATAGTCATTGGCCCAACAAAATTTTTTTTAATAAAAAAACAATTTAACTGCAAGTACTTCATAAATCATTAAATATTTGTTAAGAGGCATAAAATTATTAGTTCTAGATTGTTAAATTCTTTAACATTTTGATATTCGTAGAGTAATAAGGGTAAAATTTCGTAAGACATATAAAAATAGTAAAAATATACTGATATTGAATACTAGTTTACATTACAGGAGAATTCCTGTATGGTTTGAATACTATCTACAAAGTCCAAAAAAAAAAAATACAACTAAAGATAATTAACTACACTCTTGCTAGAACAAGACCTTGAATCGCTGGTAATTACATTTTTACTCTTAGAGCCGCTACCTTTTGTTAGAATATTTTTAAATATTGAAAAATGGTGAGATTCGAACGAATCTCAATAGTAACATATAATCTGACATATAAGATGGAAACATAAATATACAATGCACCATGTTATGTAATATGAAAATGCTATGTGCATATTGTTCAAGGCCAAACGACTATTTGCAACCTCGACTTAACTCTGCACCTCCGTTGAGTCCCAGGCCACAACTAAGTTAATATACGTATCCTAGATACTGTGCTCATGTTACATAAGATGACATACACAAAGCATGCAGATAATCACATAGTGTATGAAATAAAAGATTACTATATATCTAAATCATTTTTCAGTTCTAATATCAGTCCTATATTCTTGGTCTAGCTTGAGCTATGTCTAATTCCTATAAAAATTAAAGTTACAAATAACTTGTCATTACTTGTACTGTTACTGCTTTTAAATCAAATTATGTTGGTTATCTAATACAATTATAGCAGTTTTTGCACAATACAGTTTCACTGTTTTTCTAGAAAACTAGCATATTTTTCAGTCAAATTTGAAAAATCATAATTAATTATAGGAAATTCTAAATTGACTGGTTCTAAAGTCTAAATGAAGCTCTTTAAATGTACATTTGTATAAAAATACTTAGGTTTGACCACTATAACCATGTCATTCCCAAAATTTTCCAACTCCTATTATTCAAGATTGCATTCTAGAAACATGGCATATTTTCAAAAATCCATATTTTCCAATGTACTTATCCAAAAGTTATGTTCTACCTCTAATTAAAGTTTCAAATGTCTACTTTAAATCTGGAAAGTTTCAAAATATTTTATTAAGGTTTAGTTTTTCAAAATTTCCCAATAATCAATCTAACTTCCAGAAACATAATCTGACAGGAACTAACTTCAAAAATTTATATCTTTTAGTATACTGATCCAAATAATATATATTATGTATCAACTTAAATCTTAGTATGTATATGTTTGTTCTGGAGAGTTTCATGGCCATTGGATAAAATTATATTACTAAAAAACACAGCACAACAAAATTGTCATATCCTTGACTTTTAAAATTTTCTGTGTTTTTGGATCCAACTTTCAAAAATCATAACTTTCTCTACAAGTATACAAATGAGGAATTCTAGGACTCATTGTAAAGATATTATATCCTTGTAAAATTTCATAAATATTGGATAAGATTTAATTAGTCAAAACTTAATACGGAACATACTAGCTTTGAAAAATATCAGTTTTGGTAGTTTGAGTTCAAAACTCAAGAACTCATTTATTTTCACTCTAAATTGACTTTTCTTGATTCTATTGCCTACTACATATCCTAAACTTTTCATACTAAAAAAGAACCAAATAAAAACTCCATCTACATCCTTTATTTAACCTTCTGCAACTTTTTAGCAGAAACTCTGTTTTCTGACGAACAAAACATAATTGAGAAAATTAACATGCTGCCATGAATTTGTACTTTAATCTTAAAGATTTTGACTCTACATACTTCTACACATATTTCTTGTGTCTGGTGATGAATTTCTAGAACCAAAGACACTAGAAATATCACCTAAATCATTATATAATTACAGCTGCCATAAATTCTCATAAACAGCCTAAAAATAAAATAACAATGGAAAAAAATATAGAAGACTCACCTAAATTCATTTATGGTGTTGCATGTGGGTCTTAAAGCTTTATTGTTTATCTTCTCCAATCGTCTTCTTCCTTTAGTTATTTCTCTCACTCACGTCTCTCCCTCTTTCTCTATTATGCTTCTCTGATTTTTTTTCTTCTTCTATTTTCTCCAGCCCTCTCTTTCACTCACTCTCTTTTCCAGCTGTTGGTCGAAAATGAAAGAGATGAAGGAATTCAAAGTTTGATTAAATAGAGTGCATGTGGGGTTGGGTTCAGTGGTTTCCAAATGCCGTGAATGTGTGTGCTTATCTTAATGAATGTGTATGTGTGGGTGTGTGTATATGACGTGTGTCTTACAATGAAGAGGGATAATATTAAATGAGAGTGGTGTGCAAGTGTCGGTGAGAGTGTTTGGATTTCTTTTTTTTTTTTTTTTTTGCCAGCGAGAGTGTTGGATTGTTTGTTAGTGCGTATTTTATTATACATATGTATATTTTTATGTTATTAATTAAATATATTAAGATTTAATTTTTTCTTTTATCTAATTTAAAATCCCTTAAATTTCATAGGTTCCGTCATTTGACTTACTATTTATTTCCTATAAATTAATCCTTAATAATTTTTAAGACTTCTCTTCTTTAATTAATTTTATTAAGCCTTAAAATAAATTTTAAAAAATTCTCAAGTCAAATTATGACTATTAATTATTGTTTCTAAAATTTTCAGAAAAATAGGCTTTTAATTTCTAAGATTAATCTCTAATACCATTTAAATTTTCGTTTTTAGAAATTTAACATTTTAATAAATTTTGAGATGTTACACGGATTACATATGTAGGCTTAAAATTTTATGAAATTTATTATTATGTTTTAAAGGTTTAGAAAATTATTTATATGTAATTTTAAATTTAAGAAAATTTTATGTAACAAGCTTAAATCTACTTCGCCTGTGTCTGGGGTACAAGAACTAAATTTTAACGACAATCAAAATTATTGCAACGATGTATTTTCTTCTTGTTGCCAATGATTGTGATGACAGTCTTTTTATTATACATTAATTTACTTCACAACATAAAAACATAAGGTACTCTTGAGTTTTAAAATTGTACTAGTGTGCTATGCAATATTGCCCTACCTAGTTACACTTATTTCTAGAGAAACAAAAGTAAATTTACATGCATATTTTCTCAATGCCTACAAAATTAGACATCAAAACTTTGACATCCACTATCTAAAATATGTGATGAAATTAAATTTTCAAAAAAATAATGTATGATATTACGCCAAGTTTGTCGATGAATTCAAATTATTCGTAATATATAAACCTCATTAAAAATATGGTAACCAAGCATGTAAAAAAATTTCAGTAGTCAAACTTTGGTAGTACATTTTACTTTTGCAATATACAAAGAATTTAAAAATTAAAACTTTCGTTGATTGATTGAAGGTATAATCCTTTTAAGCTAAAAGTACACATGATTTTTATCCCTACTTTATAGGGTTCGATTTGTGTTATTCTCTCTTGAGTGATCCCATTTATGCCACTTAAACAAATCAATGACAGCAGTTCCTAATAACTGACTAATAATGGCCTTATCTCATGGAGGCTCACACAGTTGAAACAAAACATAATAATCAGAAACAAGGACTCAAAAATTTGAATATGAGAGGAGTGTTATCTCAATTTATATATATAAGTATTTTTGAAATTTTTAGAAGTTATCCCAAACACCTATATATATATATATATATATATATATATATATATATATATATATATATAATAACACAAGATACGTACAAGAAGGCGGAGAAATTGACAATTTGAATCAGTTGATTTATCATCTGACCTTGGGAGTTGGGAGTCCACTAAATGGTTAAACTTGTATCAGTTGTCATCATAGTTCAGTGACATCTCAAAACCATGTTGTCTCCTCAGTCATTCATTATTATTCTTCCCCATCTTCAGTCCTACTTGACAATTTAGATGAAGATCCCAAGAGAATTTGAATCAGGATGTTCAAATAAATTCTGATACAACAAGAACTATAACAGAGGTCATTCATTATTCAGCATGACAATTGTTCCACCAGGAGTTGAAGCACAATATTGCAAGTTGGTGTAGCGACAGACATTCATGAACTTGGAAGAGAATTTCCATGGTCTGTCAACATATACGAATAATGACTGATAACTGGTTCAATGAATCAGATAATTATAGAGACATTCAACATATATGGCAACTCCATTTGCGTATGGCTAAGGAAAGCTAATGGAATTAAATATGTAGCAACTGCCTACTGCTACCAACTACATTATACAACTCCAAAATGTAGCATAGGAATAAGTTAAAAAGGATTCAATTTTTGTCACGTGTGTACATTGTCGCGAACTTGCTATACGGCATTGTTTAATAAAAAGAAGGAAATTATAGGGTATATAGGTATATTCAAGAAAGAGTCACGAAGCATGATCATATGCTCGATCGGCCTCATTAGCTGAAGCTGTTGTAGCAAAACTTAAAGAAAAAAAAAAACCCTGTGATCTCAAGGGCCTGCTGCTAGTAGATCCAGCATCATCTATTTTTGTGATGATGGATGACAAAAGGGATGGATGGAGTCTACAGAAAGCAAGGATATTAAATCCAGATCAGTCACTGAACCTATTAAGACACTGGATCAAAGGTTAATGGATCAGACTAGAATCAAGTTAGTAAGAAAGTGAAGATTTCAGGGTTATTAATATAAAATTCTAAATAAAATAAAAAAAATCACTTTAAAAAAAAGGTGAACCAGGTTGATGCTCAAACTGAACCGAATCCGTTTATCGACCGGTTCACCGGTTTCCAAGCTGAACCAGCCGTTCCGTCTAGGTTTAATTAGCATAAACAAATTGTCAAACTTGGATTAAAATAGTTTAAACATTACTAAGCCTGCTTTCCCGATAAACCCTTAGGAAACGTATGGGGTAGAAATACGTTTACTGAATCAGAATAAAGTAGTGTTTAATAGCAGCTCAACAACCATTTGAAAAACGACAAGAGAGCCCATAAAGATCCAATAACAATCAGTGAGTTAGCAACAAATTGGGTAACATAAACACTATGCTATAAGCCATTCATTTGAAGAAAGTGTCATCTGCAGTGCAGTGAAGATGCGCCATGAGAAAGAAAATTTACAAATGGTAAAGACATAGGGACATAAGCAATAAGACAGAAGAAAATTCTTAAAATAATTGTAAAAAGAGCAAGGATTTACTAAAATTTTGTGTTTTGTAAATTGCAAGAAATCTCCCTCTCATCAATCACAAAGTTTAGAAATATCTATTGGTTTGTCCACTAAGAAAACTCCAGTTCCAACCGAAGAACTAGCTGTTCACAAATCATTGATGGTAAAATAAAGTTCATCCATGGAGATACTTCTCGTAATTTTATGACCTCTAAAAACCAATTTGATGAATTCTTTCACAAATTAGCAGCAATTATACTACTTCACAGCAAACATAAATTTCTAGACATAATAAAAAATGCAAAACACTGACCTTCCCCTATCTGCAAGAGAACCAATTTATAATGCATGAATCTCCAAACACTGCTTTTCCCTCTCTAACCCCCAACTATTATTCTAAGATTCCATTTTGGGTCACACAGGCTACAGGGGACAGAAAAGTCCATTTACTAAAGTCTCCCAAGAAACATAAAGCAGCAGGGGGGAAAAAAGGCCAAAGCTTACAGTGTGTTGGGACTGAAGTTTTCTCCTCAATAAATAATTGCTGAATAACACCTCCAGCCATCTCAGTCCCCACTGTAAAATATCCAAAAAAAAAAATACAAAATGGATAATAAATAGGGAAAATTAATACGTTGGTCCTTGTAGTTTTCATCAGTTTTTGAATTAGGTCCTTAAGTTTTTCCCCCCCTTTTTTATTGCATCCCTACACCTTCTGCCGTTAGATGCCTCAACCATTGCCGTCAGAGACAAACACCGTTATAACTTTCGGTTTAGCTTGTTTGGAACAGCGGTTGAAAATTTCATAAGTACTTATGAATTGTAATTCACGGAATACGAAGTAACTTTTACGGTCTACGAGATAGTTTTTACGGTCTACGAGGTGCTTTTACGGTCTACGAAGTACTTTCACGGTCTACGAGATAAATATGTGAAGGAGATTTATCTCGATTTATGTGAATCGGGCTTATATAATAAACCCGATTCAAATAAGCTCAAACAAACAAGCACTAAATCTTTTCCTTCCTAACCGCTCCTTACCACCCATTGGGCCATACCCCATTCAAAGAAACAAAGTCAAATAATCTATGTTTGGCTTGAGCTTTTAGGCTTTTGATTCATTTATTTAGTGTTTTGTTCGTAGTTTTGTCATCTTTCATCGAAGTTTTGAGCTACAAGACCAAAACAAGTTTTGAGAATTGGAGATGCAAGTCTTTAAATTGAATCCGTGCTAGTTGAGTAGTTGTACAATTTATCTTTCATTTTCTTGGATAGAGTTTTTTCCCCCTCTCGATTCCTCTGTTTTCTGCAATCTTCTCAACTCAAATTTGCTTCCCGATAGTCTGGACACTGAACATTCTATTTTCGTACTTGAAGCACAAAGAAATGAACTTTGTACTGAACCCCCATTTTATGGTTCTTTACTTTGTTCTCTTTCTGCTTCACCTTCATTCTGTGTTCCAACAGAACCTCCATGAGCTGTAGGGACACGACCCGGTTGTGCGCTTCCTTGTGGGCTTCAAACCTGAGCTAACCTCAAGGGCCTCACTCGAAACTGATGAAAACTACAAGAACTTCCATATTTATTTTTATTATTATTGTTATTATTAAGAAGTTAAAGCTTGAAAGCCATTAATAAAAGGTACGCACCGAAGAAATGCGTTTTTCTTAATAGCGTATCTCTTTCCTTAATGGCCGTTTTGAAATTGTTGATTGTGTTAATATTCTTTTTTTAGCCTATGAATAATTTTTAGGGAGAATTCTAATTAAATAAAATTGAAATACCTAAATCCAAATCATTCAACAAATTCTTAATACGATCAAAATGTTTTATTAGGTATTTGTTAATGTTGTTAAATGGCTAAAATGCCACTTTGTAATTGAAAATTAAAAAGATGTTGAAACGAATACCAGAAAACTTTGCAAGGACAAATCCATCAAATCTTGTGTAAATAAATCCTCAAACAAAAATAAATTGGAAAATTTTTGCCTAAATAGTCGGGGGATATAACCTACATGAATAAGAGCTGCTAGTGTATTTCTTGGTCCAACTCCATCTCTCCTAGATGCACCTACACCCTCTTCTAACACCCACATATGGATAACAGAATCTTCTGAGCTTCCAGTGCAAGAAAACATAGCAAGTTTTTCCTCGTACACATTAAGGATCTGTTTTGTATAAGAGATTTGGAGTGGAAGAAAGGAAGAAGAAAATTTTTTTTGAGTTAGATTTAAAAAAAAAATAGAAAAAGTAAGATTATAAAATTCTTTCAAAACAGAACATGTATAATAAAAGAATAAAATAAATGAATTGAAAAGTTTTAATCGACCTTCTCTAATTTTTTTTTTTTAAATTTGACTCTAAAAAATTTTCGGTCCACTCACATTCCTTCACCTCCCCTCATACTAAACGGCCCCTGAGCATTGGAACAGATTATAGCTTAGGTATTGGTATCGCCGTAAACACTTCCATCGCCAAGCGAAATGAAACACTCACATTCTGATCATCATCCAACCAAAACATAAACACTTTGAGAAATTAGACATATAGTGTCATTGAGCCTAAATTTTACTTTCTTCCATGACCCTGAACTTAGATAACACACTTTTACAGCAGAAAGCTCATTATAATAGTCAGAAACATAAGTTATCACTATCTTGTAATCCTTAATAATTGGACTGAACCCAAATCCTATAAAATAGCAATGGTAATCCGTATGACAATCAGTTTGGGCACTAGCTTGATCTCTCTTAATAGCTAGATTCCAAAATAAAAGGAAATGAGGAGATCCATTACGCTTATTGATTTCAACACAGATCAAGCCATTGCTAGAATTAACGATCTTACCGTGCTTGAAATAATCGAGCAGAGGTGGATTCTGGAATCTGCGAATTTGCATATCGGAATCAAGGCAGTACAATTTAGACGAAGCAACCCTGAGATTCCGTTGGAAAAGGAGATAAGGATTTTGACGATTTGAGTGGTGGAAGTGCTCTGTTATGAAAGATTGGATCTTAAAAGAGATTTCTACAATGTCTGCACGCACATTGAAATCGGATTAAGTAATTTACCTCAAGTTGTTTGAGAATGTTTCTGACGACATCTTGTGGAAGAAAGAAATGTCTTCATTCACTCCATTCTTCTTCTTCTTCATCGTGTTCGATGGAGAAAGAACAAAGTTATTCCTTGGCGAGCAACGACAGTGTTAAGGTTTACACTTTACAGGAAATGGCCGTAAAAGTAATAACGACCGAGCGTTGAAAGTTGTATATATTTAAAATAAATACCATTTAAATTTTGAAAAATTCTAAAAAGTCTGTTTTGACAGGTGGAAAGGATAAATAGAAATCAAGAGATTAATATGTAATTTTGAAATAGTGTGTTTTTATCAAAATGCCTGTCAATTTTTTTTTTTTAAAAAAAGAAAAAAAAACCATTGCCAGCTCTCTGGCGTCCGGAGCTTCAGTAACAACTTGAGTAATGTGATTAATTACTTGAACTCCCTAAGTCCTATCAAACATCATTGTAAGTTACATAAAGGTAATGACAACTTGAGTGTAGCCACTAGTAACTTTGGGAGCGTAATTTGTCAATCATTATATTTAAATTGTCATTATCTTTATTCAACTTGTTAACAATGCTGGATAAGGTTTATGAAACTCAAGTAGTTAATCCATATACTAAAATAGTTAATCTCATTACTCAAATTGTAATCGGAGTTCCAGCCTCTAGTGTCAGAGTCTTGCCCATGAGGGTGGTGCCGGAAAGGGTTCTTTCTTACAAAAAAAAACAAAGAATTTGTGGGACATTTTGGTAAAAGCATAATATTTCAAAATGTTAGATTTCATGTTTTGATGATAACAAATCATGTTTTGGAAGCTCATGGATTAATTATCAGCAAAGCAATCAATTCTGGTGATCTGTGCAAGATCACTCGAGTGATTTTGTTAATCACTCGAGTGATATTCAAGATCACTCGAGTGATCGCTGAAATCACTCGAGTGATTGCCAAATATGACAGATCACTCGAGTGATATGGGAAATCACTCGAGTGATCCGTAAATTCACTTCCAGTGATCGCGAAATCACTGCAAGAAAATTTCACTGTTTTGAAAATCACTTCCAGTGATTCTGAATCACTCGAGTGATGCGCCAAATCACTTCCAGTGATTGTGAATCACTCGAGTGATACGGTAAATCACTTCCAGTGATTGAGAATTCACTTCAAGAAAATTCCACTGTTTTGCAAATCACTTCCAGTGATTCTAAATCACTCGAGTGATGCGCCAAATCACTTCCAGTGATCTAGAATTCACTTCAAGAAAATTTCACTGTTTTGCAAATCACTTCCAGTGAAGCTTAGATCACTCGAGTGATCCGCCAAAGTTTTCAAATCACTTCCAGTGATCCTCAATCACTCGAGTGATGTTGTATTTTCGCTGAATCACTTCCAGTGAATTCAAAATCACTGCAAGAATATTTCACTGTTTACCAAATCACTTCCAGTGATCTTGAATCACTCGAGTGATATTTGAAAAGTTGCAAATCACTTCCAGTGAATTGGAAATCACTCCAAGAAGAAAACACTATTTACAAAATCACTTCCAGTGATTCCAAATTCACTCGAGTGAAATGTGGAAATTTCAATATCACTTCCAGTGAACCAGCAATCACTGTCAGAAGCATTCAAGGTTTTCAAAATCACTTCCAATGACATTATATTCACTTCCAGTGATATTGCATTCTCTCATATAATGAGTAATTGTTCAAGTATACATCTTCCTACATGGACTTTGATCCATTTGCTTTTACCTTCAATTCTTTTTGCTAAGTGAAATTCTATTATTACTGATTTATCCAAATAACTATCAAAATCATATGGTATATCATTTTAATACTTAGTTGCGAAAATAGGATCACTCTCTATGGTCTTACTGTCTCTTTTATAAAACACCTCCAGTGATCCATATTAATCCGTTGAGATACAAATATTGCTTAACGGCTAAATTCATAAGTGTGTTACAGCTGTACTCCACTATCACGCACTTGACATGCAACTGATCACTCCACTGAAACGACAACTATTCATGGTAGCAGAATAACTTCAGAAGTAATGGAAGACAAATACTGTTACATTTGACAGAAGCATTTTTGAATCAACGGACATATTTACAACGGCATTCAAAGGTCCCAATATATATGTCCAGACATTTGAAAAATACAACAACGAAGAAAAACGCCTGAACATTCTATAAGTGATATCTTCTCAAAAAGCTTTAATTCTTCATCTGTGCTTCAGTTCTTATCTACATACTCTGAAAGAGAGATTTGTCAGTCATACTTAATCATTTTCAATAGTATTAACTTAAGGTTGAGGAACCTTAAGTAGGGATTTGAGATTACCTTGTGTAAGGGGGAGCGAGTGTCTGGAGGAACTTGCTGTTTGTACTGAGGTGCCAAGAACCCACTGAATCTTGGAAGATATAGTGAAAGGCTCAGAAGGATTTCTGAGGACTGGACGTAGGTCAAGTGATTGAGACCAAACCAGTATAAATCTCTGTATGAACTTTGCTGATATCTCTTCCTTCATTAACTGTGCTTTAAGATTTATATATTGAATTTAAATTTGCCAGTTATTTTGTAATCACCCAATTCACCCCCCCTCTTGGGTGAAAAGCTTGCTCTAACCCAAAATTTTCTAATAATCCTTTGAGACATATTTATCATTTTTATATGTTAACAGATTTTTTAGGATTTTCCAAGTTCAAATGGTATTTATTTGAAATTTTCTCTTTAATCAATAAACTGCTCTTTTTTTGTTTTTTTTTTCAATTGTAATTTTCTAAATTATCCTGTTAATAAAAAAAATAACATGTTAAATATTCTGTATTTAATGACTAGGCAAAAATTAACAGTTTTTTCAAAAAAATTTACTAGCTTTCATATTAGCCCCTTAAATATGGCCCCAAAAAAAAAATTGGCCCCTTAATTTTATAACAATTTTTTCAATTCTCTCACCGTGATGTCAAATAAACTTCTCTTTTTTGTTTTTATTTCAATATGTAATTTTGTGAATGCTTCTATATTAAATATTCTGTATTTGGTACTATATGATTGCACCACCTTATCCCTTAAAATCGTATAGTTGACAATAATTATTTTTTATTTTTTTGGGTCAAAATATAACTTTTATTTATTTATTTATTTTTACCCGAATAACTATTTTCTTTTTACTAAAAGCATTAGAATTGAACAATTGAGAAAACATTTTGTAACGTTTGCATCAAATCAAATACAACTAAAGGGGCATAAGATTAGGGGGAAACAGAAAAATATAATCAAAATTAGTAAAAGATAAATAAGTATGTTAAATTTTAATAATTCTAAAGAAACTGTTTAGAATTTTGAAATATTGTAATATTTAGAAAATTATCCAACTACTCTTAGTTGTATTTTTCAGTTAAAAATCCTCAACCCCTCTTTCTAGCTGCTAGAGCTCTGATGACTTGACAGACGACCAATAGCCATGTCCGTCACTGGAGTTTCGGTGACCTGACCGACGACTAACAACTGGTGATCATAGCTCTTGTGGCCTAATATTTTGTTTTGAATTTCGCAAGCAAAAGTCATTAATATAGATACTAAAATTATGAATAAGGTTCACTGGAGCTCCAACAGTCAATACTACAGAAAACACTTTTAACGTCTTGTTTTAACCCTTTTAACATCTAAAAATAGGGGAACGCTTATGCCAAAGACGTAGAAAAGTCAGGATACGATGTCCGTTAAAAAATGGATGTCGTAAGTCACTTACGGCATCCCTTTTTAAAAAAGGGACGCCATAACTGACCCACCTACCGCATCCCTTTTTAAAACAAAGGATGTCTAAAGTTCTTTTTTATTTTTTTTTAAAAAAAAACTTTAGACATTATTTTTTTAAATGGATGTCTAAAGGTTTTTTTTTGTTTTTTTAAAAAATAACTTTAGACTTCTATTTTTTAAAATAGGGATGTCTAAAGTTCTTTTTAAAAAAATGTTTATTTTTTTCACTTCCTAACAATTAGAACCTACAGAAATAGGATCGAACAATTCCTCATAAATCAAAATGTCCTTACAAATAGTAAGAAAACATCATGCACTAACTAATTCAAGTGTTCAAGTGTTGACTCCTACTAATACAATGTATAATAATTACCATAAAGTGTCAAAAAGTTTTCTACACAACTACTAGCTAATAAAAATAAACTTATTAGTTATCATCAATTTATCACAAAATGCTAGAAGGGAAACTCAAAATCCAAAAAAGATTAATGTTGGTGAAAGATGATAAATCAAAATGCATCTACAATGGTATTAAATCTAAATCTCAGTACCAACAAGATGCATATACAATAATCCCAATTTAGAACTTAGTCCAAAAAAAATAAAAATAATTAACCATACCTTTTTGGCAATAGTGGGAGAGGGAGGGAGGAGGAACCAATGACATCAATGATCGAGGAGGACCATGGAGGATGGTGGTAGAGAGAGAGGAGGACAACTTTCAAGAGAGAGTAACAATAGTGAGAAGGAGTGAGAGAAAGTGATGGTGGAAGGAGGAGCTTAAGAGAGAATGAGAGTTTTGAATAAAGGAAAATAACTTGCGGGGTAGACATGACTATGGAGGGAGTGATGTCAATATTAGTTTGGCTGACATACATTATCTTTAGGCGTTTCTTTTTGAATTTGAGACGCCTAAAATAAAAAATAAAAAGACTTTATGATTCAAAAAGAGATATATAAAGTCCCTTTTTGAATTTAGGATGCCTAAAGTTAAAAAAAAATTACTTTAGGCATCCCAAATTCAAAAAGGGACGTCTAAAGTCCAATTTTAGGTGTCCAAAAAAAAAAGGGACGCCAAAAGCACACTTTAAGCGTCTATTTTTTTGGTGGGGACTCCTAAAAGCCTACTTTAGGCGTTCGAATTTGAATTTGAGACACCTAAAACTACCTAATTCTCACCTAAAATTATAAAAATACCACCACCTTTATATTTTACTTCATTTTTTTTAAAAAAAATGGACATTCTTTGGTGCAGTAGAATCTATATTCTTTAGTAGTGGGTCTCATAATTTTTTTGAATTTCTCAAGAAAAAGTCGTTTATATAAATACTTGAGTTTTTAATATAGATATTAAAGTTATAAATAAGTAGATCTGAGCTTTGGAAGTCTCATGTATTTTTTAATTTCTCAAATAAAATTCAATATAAATACTTGAGTTGTTAATATATATACTAAAGTTCTAACTAAGGTCATCGGAGTGTCGGTAGACTTATATTTTTTTTTTAATTTCTCAAGTAAAAGTCGTTAATATAGATACTTAGGTTGTTAATATTAATATAAAAGTGGTAAAAAATATATGAGATTACCAAAATTTCGGTCGACCTTATTCACAACTTTAGTATTTATATTGACAACTTAAATATCTATATTGACGACTTTTTTTTAAGAAATTCAAAAAAAATATACGAGACCGTCAGACTTTCAGTGGACCTTATTTACAATTTTAGTATCTATATTAACAACTTAAGTATATATATTGACAACTTTTACTTGAGAAATTCAAAAAATATGAGACTGTTAGAACTCCAGTCAGCCTTATTTACAACTTTAGTATCTATATAAACAACTTGAATATCTATATTAATAACTTTTTTTTGAGTAATTAAAAAAAATATTATGTTGCCAGAGCTGCGGTCATCGGCAAGGCTCTAGCGGCCGGTTGCTGGCGCAAGGGCTCTAGCGGCTGGTGGCCCGCCATTTCATCGGAGCTTTGATGCCGGCAAGGGTTTGATGATTTTTAATTTAAAAAATTTAAGGGTAGTTAGGTAATTTCTCAAATTTTACAATTTTTCAAATTCTAAATCAGTCTCTTTGGAATTGTCAAAAATCAACATACTTATTTGTCTTTTTTTAATTTTAATTGTATTTTTCTGTCTTTTTTCCAAAAATATATGAGATTTAACTTTTTTTTAACTAAATATTTATATCTATTATTTCTTTTTCTGAATAGCCTGTTTGAAATTTTTTATCACACATGTTAGAATATGCGAAACTTTTGAGCTCTAAAAGACGAAAAATGATTATATCCTGATTAAATAAAAAAATATTGTGCTCCATTTTGTTTCTAGGTTTTAACTATTGTGAAGACCCATGATGATATATAGGTCTAGTACTTCCTAAAGTAAAATGTTTCCAGTATAATATATCATTTCCTTTATATAAGAGTTAATTAATTTTTTAAGTTATATTAAGATATTTATATTTACATTTTTTTTAAATTAATGTATACAAAAACTGATTAGTCTAGCTTATAAAATGATATATATAATCTATTGATTGACAACATATGTTATGATTAAGTAATTTATTTAACTTCTTTAATCTTTCTAAAGTTAACTAGCTCTTATATTAAAGACTAAAGATGGTATGGATTATAGTAAAAAGTTTTTCCAATTTTACTTTATTATTATTGTTTTTTATACAAAGTAATTTTATTATTGTTGTTGTTGGTTTTTTTTTTGGCGCTGTAATGACCTCAATTGCCAAAGTTCATTATATATTAGAGGGGGGAATCAATAATTTTCTTTTTGGTATCAATTATAGCACCAATGTAATTAAATAATTTAGTTAACCACAACATATTTTCTTTGTCCAAACATTTCCATACTTTAATAGGGAAATATTTTGCATAAAAAATCAAGGGGATTTATTGAAAAAAAGGTTGGCCAATCAACTTTTCACCAAACAAAATTTCCTTAAAACTCAGACAAGGGCATGATAATTCTCATCTTGAAAGACTTTGACATGACACATCCAATAAGATTAACCTTGTATTTCTGTTGCTAGTCACATTTTCCTGGGGGGGAAAAAGAGAAAGAAAATTAAGAAAAAAAAGAAAGAAAAAGAAAGTGAAGGAGAAAGTTAGCTACCCAATTCCCCCTTCTTTTTGCAACCTAACAAAACATAAAACATCAATAAGGCAGGCAGCTCTAATCATGTCAAAGAAGAAGAAGCTAATTACTTGAGAGTTTTGAAACATGTTTTTTTCCCAGAATGTGCCTCTCTACATATCAGGATTTAATGTTCCACTTCAAAACAAGTCATTCTACATCCCTGCAAAAAAGGCACTAATTCCCATCATATTGTTGAATGCCTATGTTAAGATTATAGTCTATATAGGAAGCTTATACCAAAATATCCATATGAATGATATGTGAAGGCTTAACACTAAAAATCAGATTGCTTGTAACAAGAATCTGAAACTTTGTTGCTGATTCCCCTTTTTTTTTTCAGACATGTCCTTAATGAATTGGTGCACATCAAGTTCCACTTCCTTATTCCTTTAGAAGACAGAGATTATAAAATTTAAGAGTGATCATCTTAACACAAGTACAATCAGAAACATTAAAAGCTCAAAAGTATCAAATTGAGCATGACCCAATTCTGAGTACTCCAACACTTCATAAAGTAACTTGAAAACTGAAACATTATAATTGGAAGCTTACACGTTATGGAATATTAGGGCTTGTTTGATTCTATTTTCTGGTTTTGGTTCTTAGAAACAGTTTTTGGAAATAAGTTTTAAAAATAAAAACAAAGAAAAAAAATCTATTTAGATAGTTGTTTTAAAAAATTTGTTTTTGAAATGATATGGCGATATGATCATTGGTGGTGACATGGTGGTGGTCGTCACTGGTAGTATAGTGTCAATAGTAGATAAGCGGTCTGAAATCCCTAATCGCTGGATTCCAGAAATAAATGGAATAATTTTTACCAATAATGCAGAGCAAGCCGTTGCAGGAATCGACAATGTGACTACGCCGCACAGAGCCGATAAAACGTTCGTTCCGAACCCTAAGGACTTAAATCTCACGATCAAGCAAGCATAAGCGCAAACGACCACGTTCGTCCTTATCTTCGAAAAGAAGAGAAGGGTTCTGATGCGTGGAGTGGTGGTGTTGAGCGATGAAAGAAGGGGTTTTGAAGAGATTTTTCCAATGTTTGCACACACATTAAAATCGGATTAGGGATTTTACCGGAATCCGTATGAGAATGCTTGTGATGATTTCTTGGGGAAGAAATGGAATGTCGCCCTCCGTTACCGTTTGCTTCTTGGCCTCGACTGTGAAGATCTCGGAGGTAAAACCTTGACAATCCAACCGGGGCTTTATTCCAAAAAAAAAAAATAAAAAAAGGAAAAAAGACTTCATTTTTATTTTTATTTTGTTAAAAAAATTAGGATTGAATTCATGAATCAAGAGTTAATTTGGTCTGACTTTTTCCCGCCAGCGAGTTAACTGGTCTGACCAGGCTGACTGGGATTAAATTTTAATGGGTTAGTGGGCAACTTTGCCCAAAAGCTTAAAAATTGGAATAATTTTTTTTACCATTTTTCAATAAATTTTGATTGTTAGTTGGCTAAATATATAGAGTTGACAGTTCATATATTATCCATGTCATTTTTGTTTAGGTGTAAATTTATATTGAAAGTTCATATTTAATCTACTTCTTTTTTCAAAGTAAAATTTAAAACTCTCGAGAAAAATTTGCACATTTATAAAAATGACGTGAATTGCATGTAAATTGTTAACTCAACATATTTGATTAACTAACGTTTAAAATTAATTGAGGTAGTAGCTAGGGAAAATTGCTCCATTTTTTATATTTTCGGAGCAAAATTGCACCTTGATAGAACTTTTCGGACAAAAATGCCTCTTAATCCAATTTTAATTTTAATACCTATTGGGGTATCCCACTTTTGTTTCTTTTTCACCAGAAAATTTTTTTTAAAGGAAATTCCGGTCTTGCTAAGGATTTCATGACTTAATATGTTTAAATCATTTTGGCTTCTACCTTTAATTATTATTTTAATCATTATGTTTGTCATGCTAGTTTTAGTTCTTTGTAAAACATTTTTCTTCTTTTAATATCATTTTTCCTTTTTATAAAAAAAAGTTTTTTATGAAACTGAAAAATTATTTTTTTAATCAATAATGAATAGGTTTTTTTCCCACTATCAAGGGTTTTTTGCCCACTATAAAAAATGAATAAATCGTTAAAATTTAAAATAATTACAAACTCTACATTCTTGCATGTGTTCCCATCGAAACAAATTTGGTGGTCCGGTGGATTGCTAAAACTTTATTGAAGGGCCTTATCTTATTGTGGATTGCTAAAACTTTATTGAAAGGGTCTTATCTTATTGATCGGGTATCTCGACCTTCGTCTCAAGTGTAGTTAGTACCTTGTGGCATATGGTGCTAAGTAGATTTTAAGTCTGTTCTTAGGTTCTTGCTGCAACAAAGAATTTACAAGTATTTGTGTTTCTAGTTTGTTTGCCAGTTTCTATTGTTTCTGTTATTTGATTGTTTGTTTTGCTTGTTCATGGTCTGCTTTTATGTTCTACTTGCAAGACATTTACTTCTTGGTTTTAATACTATTATCTTTCTTGGCCAAAAAAAAAAACAACATAATGCCACATTTGTAAAACTAATTTTAATATAAACGACAAGCAGTTGTTGAGATAATAAACAATTTCACCTTATAACAAGAAAAACATGAGTTTGAATCTAGAGAAACACATTTGTTGGGAATTTTTTTATTCTATTTATTTTTTACTTATTAAATTATTTCTCACAAATAGTTTATTAGATTTTTCTTCACAGTATAATACTAGTAAGTTAGAGGAGTCAAGGTTTTCAAATT
Organism: Albizia julibrissin; assembly: GCA_037074505.1. NCBI lineage: Eukaryota > Viridiplantae > Streptophyta > Magnoliopsida > Fabales > Fabaceae > Albizia > Albizia julibrissin. Next base: position 11,258,826 of record CM073480.1, on the reverse strand, counting down.
GTAGTCAGTAATATTGCTCTTTTTTATTTTTAACTGTGCAGATTACTATAACTTCATAACTCGTTAAACAAACCTGTTGTTTGTTTCCACAAAAGGTTTTAAATTCAGTGTAAGTTCTCACAAGTTTATAATTGGAAACTAAATAAAGTTGATAAAATTTATGTTATTACTAAGTACATAATTTGATTTAAATAATTTTTAGACCCATAAACAAGTACAAGACCATATTTATGTCCAAACCCTTCCAACAAAACACTTGGTTGTGATTTTAATGAAACCATTTTTCCCCAAATGGTTTGGTCAATATCTGAAATTGGCATAGACAATATTTTCTAAATGACACTATAAAATAAGTTACCAACAACCTCTAGACAGAGTATCCCAAAAGTATTTTGTTTTGCAAATTAGGAAAAACTTTGTTTGTGCTGAAACATGTCACTAGAGATTGGTTTTATTTTTGTTGCAGACCTTGTAAAATTTGTCTTTATAGAAAATATATCTGAAGTCTGAACTGAACTTTCTCTCTTTATTCAAGTCACAACTACTAATCACACCTATATTTCAGTCTACTATATGGATTGTCACAAGAGATATCTCTCAGCCCAAGCAATTGCTTTATAAAGAAATAGTGCTAATGGATCTTAGTGAAATTAATTACTTCTTAGTAACTGAAGTTAAGAAGTCAGATGATCGCACAATTTTACTTTCTCAACGCATTTTTTTTAATAACAAGGGAAGAAAAGAAACTAAATCCTATCTCTAGATGCTACCATCTGCATATAGCTAAGCAGTGTATCAGGTCCCAGTAAGGCCAAGCGGGGCTATCATTCACCCTCTCAATGTAGACATATATTAGATTTGTTTGACCATACTTATCTTCAACAGGTACAACTCTTTTTAGCTATGTGCAACCGATTTTTGACTATGAGCAAAAGGAAAAACATTTACATATAGCTGAAAATATGTAACAAACAGTAGAAAAAGGGTTGCACCCACTCAAGCACTTGAGTCTTTGGTTATCTTTGGGTAATAAATCTTACAATGAGTTATTTTTCAGTAATTTTCCTGAAAATGAAATCTGTCAGTCACATAGTAAAGTCTATCAGTACATTCTCATAAAGTTATTTCAGATTCTCTTTTAAAGAATAGCAAATACCTGGAATCTGTTCCACAAATGCCAAATATATAAATATTGAAAGTAATGGTCTATATTCCAGCACTTCTTTGTCTGAATAGGTACATGCCATAACCTTCCTTTGAATTGTGTTCAGATAAATACAGTCACAAAACATATAAACCATGTCTTAAATGATCCTTTTGTATTTGGCAATAGACAAGTTTGTTATAATTTTTCAATCAGGCGAGCTTCTTACTTGGTTGGTGCACCAAGGATTCTTAAACTTCAAAATTAATAAAAATAAATAAATAAAAGGAGAAACCCAAATAAAATAGAGTGGCAAGTGGTATCCTCACATATAAGAGAATCTTCACCCAATCGCAATACACACGTATGATTGATAAACTCAAGAGTCAAATTTCTATGGAAGTCAAACAAGTAATACTTGTTACAAAAGTATGAGTGGTACAAAGAATGAAAGATAACTAACTGCAATGATTTTTTTTTTTCGAAAATTGAACAAAGATTGAAATGACAATAAATGTAAGTTGGGGATAAAGTCATTGTCATATGATACACATATATTACAAAAGGTCACCACTTAAAAATAATCCACACACCATCAACTAGACTAGATATCTGTCTTGGAAAGAAAACAGAACAAACTAATCTTATAGATATGTCAAATACAGCTAGAAACATCTGTCATTTAATATTTATGTTAGAATAAAGAGAACCTTAGTGCCACAAAACATTCCCTAAATCACTCCACTCACTCCACTATGTTTCCCACTATTGTCTCCACTATTATTATTTTTCATTTCTTCTTCCTGCACCTACCACAATTTCTTCCTATATATACACATATCATGTAATTGGTATTCATATCAATGAATTCTGGGCTCTATGAGCCAATAATTTAAATTCATCATTCTAGATTACATCTCAAAAGGTCATCAAGCTTCATAAGGCACAAGATAAACTAACCTGATATGGGGTCATTTCCACCAAAAGCGCTTGAACTAAGTAAATGTACAGAATAAAGATTAAGATTTAGGAAGCAAACATCTTAAATTCATAAATCGTGAGGTTGAACAGATAGAATAGCTTTTTGCTAAATTATTGTTCACTTTGCATATCATGAATGAGTCCAGACCCTACAGAAAATTTGTGGATGATTTCATTCCTCCAACTGGTATAAGACTTTCAGCATAATTGAAAATACAATGCATATAGTCACACTTGCTAATCGCAAACTTCTTGATTATTTTAGTAGTGGGATTTAAGAAAACAGCTGCTGATTCATCCTCCCTGTGAGGACAACAGACAATTTCATTTCTCCAAATAGTCCTAGGATTTAAGAAGCAAGGATTAGGGCTGCTAGTATATTTTTTGGTCCAACCCCATCTCTCTCCAGATGCACCTACACCCTCCTCCATTACCCACATATCAAAAGCAGAATGTTCAGAGTTTTCATTCCAAGAAAATATAGCAAGTTTTTCCTCATACACAGTAAGCTCAATAGGCTGTAGCTCCGGTATTGGAATCACTGTAAACACTTCCACTGCTAAGTCAAATGAAACAATCAGATTCTCGTTGTCATCATCAGTATCCTCCCCAAACCTCTTTGACACCAACCAAAACATAACACCATTAACAGTGACACTTCGGGAATTTAGACCTACGGTGTCATTGAGCCTAAATTCTACCTCCTTCCATGCCCCTAAACTCAAAGAATACACTTTCACTGCAGAAATATCAGCATAAACCCCAGAAAAAAAAGTTATCACTATCTTGTAATCATTAATAATTGGACAGAACCCAAATCCTATAAGATAGTAACAATCATCCTCTTGAAATTTAGTTTCGGGCACTAGTCTGACCTCTCTAATAGCTGGATTCCACACAAAAAGAAAATGAGGAGATACATCGTGCTTATTGATTTCAACACAGAGCAACCCATTGCTGGAATCAATTATCTCACCTTGCTTCAAATAATTGAGCAATGGTGGGTTCTGAAGTTCCCAAATTTGCATATCGGAATCAAGGCAATACAAGTTTGAAGGATTATCTATGCCATAACGTTGGAGAAGGAGTCAAGGGTTTTGATGATTTGAGTGGTCGAGTTGATCTGCGATGAAAGATTGAGTCTTGAAGAGAATTCTCCATTGCCTGCACACACATTGGAATCGCATTAACGATTTCACCGGAAGTCGTTTCAGAATGTTTCGGACAATTTCTTCGGGTTTACCGGAATCGGTAGTAAAAGAATAGCTATTACGATTTAAGAAATAAATTTGTAAGAAGAATTTTATCTCAATTTACACAAATTATAACTAATTTTTTAATTTTTATTTTTGTTTTTTCAATCTGTATTTCTGTAAATGCTACTATTAATTTAAAAAAACTTACATATCAAATATTATGTAATTGATAAATTTACAAGGTTAATATTAAGATTATTTTATCAACATTTAAAATTTTATTTTAGCATCTTTTATTAAAGCGGTATAAATTGAATGATTGAGAAAAAAATTTGTAAAATTATTCAGGTAAAAAGAAAAAAGAAACATTTTGTCAAGTTAAAGAACAATAATAAACTTTTTATTCCCTTCCGATTCTTAATATGAGATCCAGATGACTTATTAATCATAATATATGTTATATATTACTATATTATATATTCATCATTTATAAGTCAGATTTAGATATAACTACTTTAAAGTAGTTTTTTTTAGCTTCTTCCGTCTCTAAAAAAAAAATATTAAACATGTACTTTTGATAGATATTAATTATAATATCCATCTCTCTCTTTATTTTATACCCCAACAATCCTTAATATAAAATTTATTTATTTAGTTTGAAAAAATTAAGAAAGTTAAATAAATTACTCAATATATGACATGATCCCTCTAAAACTTTTAATATTAAATTATATATTAATTTATGAGTTAGAAAAATTGATTTAAAAAAAAATAAATATAAGAAATAAAAAAGAATTAGGATGCGTAACACCCAATCATCCACCTCAAATCAAATACTGCAATTAAAGTGCATGAGATTATTGCCACACAAAAAGCATGAGAGTTAACTTTTTTTTACTAAATATTTGCTCATATTATTTCTTTTTCTTAATAGCCCTTTTGACATTTTTGGTTGTGTTAATATTTCTTTTCCAAGTCTTGAGAGTATTTGTGAAGATTCATGTTGATAGGCCGAATATTTCCTAATGTGGTGGACAAACGTGTTGTCTATAAATTGACAAATATGGTTGACAAAATTTATGCTATCATCAATATAACCATAATAGTAATAGCATAATAAATCGTTCACACTTTTTTACCTATATCTATTTATGAAGTTACTGTTTAATTTATAACTACAGTAACTGCTTATATTGGAAGCCGTCCCCTTTTCATTTGGCTTCGTGCTATTGTTGCTATGAATTTCCTGCCTCAAGAGTTAGTCAATGTCACTTTTGATATACTTTTCCAACTTTTTGACTGTGGGTTCAAGTAGGTGAACCTCTTTTGTTTGAACGGAACCGACTCATACAAGTAGGAAATGACAAAACTAAATAAAAAACTTTGGACCACTCCTGTACTTACTATAGAAAAGTTTTAGCTTTGAGAAAACTTTTTTGGTCTTCATTGTCTCTTGGCCAAAGAAAAGTTTCATTCTTCGCCGACATTCATGTCCAAAGGCATCATTTGATTACTTTTTATTGAAATTCCTTTTGGTTTTGTATGCCTAATGCATACTGTTCTTCACCGTTGGTCTAACCTCTGTTTGTTCGTTGTGTACCCTTGACAAGAATGATTTTACACTACTAAAGGCTTGATGTTGTAACTCCTAACAAAATAGACTCCACAGTTCTAGTGAAGGTCGATCGAGAGTTTTGGAGGACAGATTCCAATCTGTATGGATCAGACTATGGTTATCCGAGGAAGATAATGTCGATCAATTATATTGTTTTCAATGAAAAGGTAATTTTTTATGAAGGTACATTAAGGTTATTTTTTATTGACTGTGTACTCAACGTTAAAATGGTTTTTGTTGTTGCATGTTCAAAAGGGGAATCACATGATCATGAGGTTAGGTGATGATGAGGTCATCGACCAATTCTATAACCTGCTTAAGGAGGGACGAGAGTTTTTGATTAAATATTTGCTGGTGGCATGCTGTGGTGAAGGCATCCATGACAATTTCCTTATTAACTTTGAAGGTAGTGAAATGTCAAGCTCTATTTTCGAAGCACTGTTTCAAGTTGCAGGGTCACAGGTGAAACATTATGACGCTTTTTTCCTGTTTGATTTATCAATGTCATCTAACCTCATGTGTGTTGTCTTTCAGATGTTATGGGCTTTCTTTCTAGCATTGGTCCTTTAAGGAAAGTTCGTTTCAACGGAATGATAACATATAAGCTTGCATTTGTGGTTGCAGATAGATGGTTAATTTTCTATTTTTATTGAAATGTATAGTTCTTTTGCAAGGTCAAATTGTTTTCTTCATACTCTTTGGTTGCAGGGGAAATCGTTTGTTTGTTGTTCTTCATAGTGAGTCGGCCAAGGAAGCAAGGAAGGAATTTGAGGTTGTTTCTCAACTTTCCAACTTGATTGTCATTGTGCAATTTGGGTTGATTAGGAGAGGGCCAGATATATCTTATATAGTTCATTACTTTTTCTGCTTATGGGAAGACATTTTTTTCAAGGTAATGAGGAAGTTTGGATGACTAAAAACATTACTTAGATCTTCATGGTTCTATAATGATTAATAACATTACATGTTTTTTTATTTGGTCAAACTTAGAATTTCCAGGGAAAGTCACCATGGTCAACTATTTTTCTGTAACAAGGGTTTTTTGGAACCTAAGATTCAATGAAATACTTCCATTAAGGGCTTTGTTGCTAACAAGGGGGGGGGGGGGGTGTCAGGAAAGCGTAGGAGCTGGATGTGCAGTGGAAAAAGTCTTTTTTCCTTAGTACATACCTGGTCTTGCATGACCTTTTTTTGAAGAATTATGTATATTCCAACTTCTAAGTTTGAACCATGTTTTTTATCTATTTTGGAGGTGGACAACTCCTAACTAATGTTATTAGTCACTAATTAATTAGCCATAACAATATTACTTTAATTCAGTTTGGTTTTGGTTATACCCCATATTCATTCAGAATGAATGAGGTTAAGCGGAATTGAGATATGGTCAAGA